>JAUTDP010000015.1:0-1200000 GCA_033439795.1 Sordaria brevicollis | reverse complement strand
AATAATAATATCCTTTTATTCTTAATTAAAATAATTGAAGGGAATAAATTGGATTATAATTTTCGTAAGGAAGATAATAGATATAATTTAAAGGATAATACTTTTACCGAAATTAATTATAATAATAAGGATA
Organism: Sordaria brevicollis; assembly: GCA_033439795.1. Lineage (NCBI taxonomy): Eukaryota > Fungi > Ascomycota > Sordariomycetes > Sordariales > Sordariaceae > Sordaria > Sordaria brevicollis. The sequence goes on along the minus strand of JAUTDP010000015.1, from coordinate 1,199,867 downwards.
GTATTATTATATTAATAAATAATACGCCGGATATATTCTATTTATTAAAGGCGAAATTCGCGTAGGAATTGATATAAACGCGGTTAGTTAATTAAATTTAATAAGATTCGAATTATTATATAAATAAACCGAATTTAATATTAAATATATTTATTTACAATTATATATTAAATAATAATAATTATATATTATTATATAATAATATATAATACCGGCGGAATAATAAAAGATTAATTTAATTTTAAAGCTTTAATCGAAATTTAAATTTTATCGAAAGTAAATTTTACCTTTAATATGATAATTAGAAACTTTTATACGTTTTAATTAAGGAATAATAAAGATCGGATATTTATTTTTAAAAAGTAGGTGAAAAATATCGACGGATAGTACCCCTTAAAGAATAAAAATTAATTAAAAAAATATAAAATGAAAAAAAAAAAGAGGGTAGAAAAAGTCTTACCGAAGTAATATTTAATAATAAAAATATAATATAATATAATATATAGTCATTAAGATAATTAAAAATATTTATTCAAAAAGTTATAAAAAGTGAGAATGTTTGCAAATATTTTAATAGCCTATAGCTAAAACGCGCAAAACCCGAATAGACTTCTTCTTATTAAAGTTCGAGGAGAGGAGACCTATATTTTGTGGGGTGGGTCCGCTGAGCGCCGTAGAGGAGGTTCTGTAGAAGAGACTATCAAAAACTCCTCAACAAAGCTAACGAAATCGGGTCCCGTTTTAAGTACCTCAAGGTCGAGGACCCCAAAAATAATACACTTACGTAGTCGAGAATATGCCTATAACGATACGTATTAGTATCGTCCCTATTAATATAACTACTTCAATCCGTAACGAAATTATTAATTAAATTTCCAAGACCCGCGTCTCCTTTCGCTATACCCAAGATTACGTTCCCGGTTCCGCTTACGCCTCTTAATTAATTTCCTTCGAAACGCCGGTCTATAAGCCCTTCCGTCTATTCGATAAAAGTAGTTTTACCCGCCCTATTTATAAACGCCGTTATATCCTCCAATACGACCTCTATTTCGATTAGTATAATAACTAACCTTACCCCCGCTTTTTATAATACTACCGGTGCGGCTATATTAATTATAGCGAATATTATAAGTTTATTTAATATATTAATTACCGAAGCCCCTTCGATTTTTATTATTTCGATTATTTAATACGCCCTTATTATAAGGGTAATACTATCGTTTGCCCTTTTTATACCAATTATTTTCTAATTTATTAAAAAGGTTATAAATTTTTCTAAAAAGCCTATAAATAATTTACCCTTAAGGATAATTACGAGGAGGGCCCCTCTAATTCCTCCGACTTCTTTAATTACGAATCCGCCCTTTCCGGTTTTAATAATTCCGAATTTCAATTTTCCGCTAATAATATTATAATATTTATCGAAATTTAATTTAAGGAAATTTCTTCTTTTAAATCCTCTTTCCGCTACTCTACCCGTTATGAAGCGCCTTCGTAGAAGGCTACTAATTTTTAAATATAAACCGAATTTTACGCGACTTAAATATTTTAAGACTATATATTTTTTAAATTAATATAATACGTATAAGAAATATATATTTCATTACCCCCTAAATTATTAATAAAATTAAAGCGGATATAATTTTAATTTAAGAATTTAAAGTATAAATATATAATAAAAAAATTAAATTATTTAAATATTATATTTTTAATATTTATATTCCTTATTAAAATTAAATAAACGAAGCGGTTATGTACCCCCGTATAGCGACCTACGTCCGCTAAGGATTATTAACCGTATATTATATTATTAGAAAAATACAAAACCTTTTTTAAATTTGGGTAAGGGGGGTTATTATTATTGATATATATCGACGGTTTAGCGATTATTCTACTTTCGAATAATTAATTACATAGCGTCCCCCTTTATAAATAATTATTACGGGGGATTTTAATACTAAATACTATTTATAATAATTTAGGACAGAAATTTTAAAAGGTATAATAAAAATTATAGCCTACGTTAGAAAATATAATTTAAACCTCTTAACCGAATTTAGTATCCCTACTTATAATTTTAGGAATATAATCGATTTTACCTTTATAAATATTCTATTTTATTCTTCCTAAATTGTTTACGAATAGGATTACGGTTTAAATTATTAAATTATTTTTACCAATATTTTTATTAACCGGTTAAAACCCCCGTACTATTGTTTCGTCCTTCGGGAAAATCCTAAAGTAATTAAATTCTTTAACGAAAATATTTCTTTCTTTATAAGCTTCGTTTTTATATTCCTAATAAACGAAATAATAGAATAGGAATTCGATAATTTAACCGAAGCTTTATATATAATTTTATAAAACGCTTTAAAATTTATTAATAAACCGGCTAAGTCCGAAAAGAATATTAAATAATAAAATAAGATTTATTTACATATTATACGCCTTTTCCGTAAATATAAATATAATAACCTATCCCCCCGCCCTTAACGGGTTGAGAAATTACGCTAAAAATTTAAAAGGGCTATTTAAAACGCTAAGAAGGATTTTATTAATAATATTATCGGATCGGCCAAAAATAATAAGGATATTTTCCGTATTATTATATAGTATAAACCTAAGGATTAATTAGAAGTTTTACCCTTCGTTATAAATAGGGAAACGTTCGTCGAATTAATTAAAAAGGTTAAAGTACTTTATAAAATTATTTTCGAACGGATTAACGAAATAAATAATTTAAATACCGGTTAGGCCTTTATTACTTTAATACGCTTAATATTTTAAAAGATTAATATTTATATTAATAAAATATATAAGATTCTTTATAATATAGGTAATATTTTATTTAAAGTTAACGGTATTACAGGATTAGACCTATGCCATACCCAGTATACGCACTAACCACCCTTATAAGTACCCAGCTCCCTAGTAGCCATTCACAATTATAATATATATACTATAGTACGATATAGCCTAAATATAGTTACTAGTAGTTACGTACAATATTATATAGGCGTATACAAGTTGGGGTATAGGCTCGCGCCTATATATCTAACCCTCTACGTATACTTCCTATTTCCTCTCCTTTATACTTTAATATATATCCTAACCTATATTTAATATATATTCAACCCGTAATAATTTAAAGTACTAAACTATTATACTACGCGCGTATATTGAGGAAGATTATAATTATTATATTTTAATTTTAAAGTATTAAAGACTCGATTATTAAGCGACCGTAATAATTGCGTACCGGTCCCAAACGTCGAACTAAATAAAATATTAAAACAAATATTATTATTAAATCGCTCGTACCCTCTCTCTTTATTTTATATTTATTAAATATATTAATTTAAATAATTAATATCTTTTTTAAATTAATAATTTTCGGTTCCCCCTATTACGGATAACTTTATTACTATTACTATTATTAATATTCTTATAATTATATTCCCCGATAATTTTATTTATTTAAATTTAATAAATATTTTATTTATTCTCAATTTTATTATATTCCCTACTATTATTATTATCGATTAAACTCTCGATTTTATAATAAACCCCGCTTTTTAATTTGTATTAATAATCCTTATTAAATTTATTTATTTTAATATTATCGAAATAGGTATTAGGGTATATAATTTTAAAATCGAATTTTAATAAATTAAATCTAATCTTTAAAATTTAGAAAACGCCCGCGCTATATTCTAAATTAAGTACAATCTTTAATTCTAAAACGTTATAACCGACCGTTAATACGCTATTTCCGATTTCGAAATTAAATTATCCGATTTAAGGAATAATTTCCGCTAAGCCCTAAAACGCTAAATCGAAAAATATTAAAAAACGATTACTAATCTTTGTAAGGGGCACAGCACAGTTGGCACAAATGCTGGGTCTTAACGAATCGATAAAGTTCTACGAAGAAGGAAAGGGAGGAAGGGAGGCGCCCTCTAGGCGGCATTAGCCAACTATCCTTTTAAAGACTGGGGCACGGGCCACTCCATTTGCCGTAGCGGTAAGGACCGCGACTAGCGGCCCGACTAGCGGCCCGACTAGCGGCACGACTGGTAGTACTAATTAAATTCAACCACGGGCATTAACCCTATAATATTAGCCTCCCCCTTCTCCCCCAATTAAAAATATTATATATAAATAAGCGTATAATTATATAAACCCTAAATATTAAACGATAAACTACTACCGCGCGTACTTTTAATATATACCCTACGTCTTTTTCCTTCTCTCTCTCCCTCTCTTCTTCCCTTCTTTAATTTATTAAGTAATTAAAATTATAAATATTAATATAGGCACGCCCTTACTAACGCACACCGAATATATTTCCAATACCTCTATTATCTTTATTATTATTATTATCCTTCCTATTAATCCTTTTACGAGCGTATTAATTAATTATTAATTAATTACCGTTAAAATAAATACCCCTATTACTATTACTTAATTCGAACTCTTCTACAAATTCTTAATTTTATAAGAAATTATTAACTTACTTACTCCGCTACCTATTCCTACTCCCGCTTTTCGCCGTAATAAGGGCGCTATTAAAGTCGCTACTCTTAAACCTACTACCCCGCCGAAACCCCGCCAAATTCAGCCTAATATTACTACCGCCGGCGTAGCCGGTAAGTCCGCTCCCAACGATATTCGCGAATATATCCTATTTGGGGCCAAACCTTAAAATTCTTAATATAAAGGTTATTTAATTAACGGGTATAATTATATTATATTTAATAAAGGCTCCTTTACTTCCGTATATTTATTTTACTAATACGCCCGTAAAAACTATAAACCTATTTTTATTTAAATTTAATCCGCTTTTAAAATTTAGTACACTAAAAAATATATATTTAAAAACTCCTATAATAATTACCTCGTTACGTTTAAAATTTTATTAAAATTTTAAATCCTAAAGAAATAAAATTTTATTCCTACGTAAATTTCCTTTCTTTCGCTTAATGGGTCCTTTAATTATTAATACGTTTTAACGGTTTTATTAATTAAATTATTATTAAAACGCTTCCTATAGAGCCTTCTTCTTTTATTAAAATTGCCGACGGTTCGGTTAATATTACGGAGATTTACGCTCTCAAAGAATAAATCCGTAAATTCGAAAATTTTAAAGAGTAATTATTTAATTTAATAATTAATATAGAGAAGGTAAAGTAAATAAATAACTGACGTACGGATTTTAACCGTTTAATCGAAGATTATAATATTTATATTATTATTAAAACCGCCGCTACTAATATTACCGCCGCCGATATTACTATTATTATTACCGCCGTTATTATTAAAAAAATTATTACTATTTAACCTCTATTAATAAAGAAAAAAAAAAAGGGAAAAAAAATCGAAGGAAATAATAAAAAATAATATAATAAATTTAAATAATAAAAAGCGTAATATTTCCCTTTAAATATCTACCCCGAATATAATATCTGCCTTTTATTCTCTTTTTTTTTCGCTACCGTTAAGCTTTTACGCCCGGAAAATTACTATTTTACGCCTCCTACTTTCTACCGCTACGCCTATAAGCCCTTAAATATTTATAATTTTACTAATATTTATATATCCAATTATAAAGAAGAAGAGGAGACTATTATCGAAGAATTTATATTAAAAGTAATAGAAGATAATTTAATAAAAAATATTTAAATTAAATTAATTATTAATTTCGTTAAGGCCCCGCTTTAATTAATTTATCGTTTATTCTAATCCGTATTTAAAAATCCCTTATTCCGTTCGTAATATATTTCGCCCTATTTATAATCTTTTATAGGAATTTTTTAATATACCGGTCGATTAAACCGTTATTATCCGTAATTAAATTATATTAAATTTTAAATTCGTTTAGGGTAATAATATTTTTAAAATTCTCTAACGATTCCTATATTAGGTTTTAATATCCCTTTTACTTAATTAGAACCTCTTTTATTAAATTTCTTTTCCTTTTAACGGTATTAACGTAAAAAATTTCTTTTATTTAATATTTCGATTTTCCTTCAACTTTAATAACCGAAAGCTATTCGTTAATAAACTTTTATTTAAGGAGAGGGTTATTAATAATTTTATATAAAAGATCGATATAAAAAATATTATAAATAGCGTAGGGAAGCCCGGATAATTCGATTATATAGGGAAATAATACCTTCGAAATAGTATATTTCGTATAAAATTAATCGAACTTCTTCTTTAGGCGGTTAATAATATAATTTTTAAAATTAAATTAAATTTTATCCCCGATTATAAAGCGTTTTACGGATTACTAATTATAATTAACGAATTTCTTTTATTTTTAAATAACGGCTATTATAATAATTTAATACAAATCCGTAATTTATTATAATTTTTTAACAAATTCTTAAATCTATTTTTTAAAGGATAGGGGTAAAAATTAATAATTAAAAGGGTTTTCGATTATAAAAATTAGGAATTTAGGGTCGAATCTATAAATAATAAAGAATAAGGATATATTTATTGAAATATTAATCCGGTTATTAATAATTAATTATATTATAAGGTATTATTTATTTTAATTATCCTAAATATAATTAACGACTATACGTAAATAAGTGTAAACTTTTTAATTTATATATTCTAGGCCTTTATCGATTTAGGGGTAATAAACGGTATTAAATAAACGTTTAATACCTAAGAATTCGTACAATTTAATTTAAAAATAATTAATTTAATTAAAACTATAATTATTAATAATAAATTTTAGGAAATTATAATAACGAATAAAATATTAAAAGAAACGTTTAACGTAAAATTCAATTTTTATAAAGGGTATAAGTTCAAAGAATATAATTTTACTAAATTTATCCTTTATAACCTAAAAATAAATATTATTATTAAATTTTAGAAAATTAATAATAAAATTTATTTATATATCCCTATTAAATTATTCTAAAATTAATAATAAACGTAGAAAGCCTTTCTTCTATTCCCTCCAAACTTTTATAGAACCGTAGGTATAGCAATTGCGGAGGAATTACCGGACGTAAAAATTAAAGAAAGGTTAATAAAAATGCCGAAAAAATATTATAATAGTACCTTTTCTATTAAAATATTTTAATATGTATAAATTATAAATAATTTAAATTAAAATAGTATAAAGGACGTTAAAACGTTAATTGGTATTAAATAATATAATTAATTCGGATTCGGTATATATAAAGGCTTTTAATATTTAAAAATGATTTTAATAACGAAAGCGGCTAAAAGAATTAATAAAGTAATTTACAATTTGGATTTTGAATTTTAAAGACGGGTCGAGGTAACGATCGTTATAAAGGATAATTTCCTTTATTTACTAATATAAAGAATCGTAAAATTCTATTTATAATTAAAACTATTATAAATTTAAATTTTCAAATACGTTTATACCTTCCCTCCCTAAATAAATTACCCGGGCCACCGAAATATAGAGCGGAATATAATTCTTAAAAGCGGAATCTAATATTATTTAAATATCTTATATTTTATAATCCTAATTTATAAATATATTTTAATTTCGTTAAAAAAAGGCGTTAAAGATTATTCTATCTTTATTAAACTTATATTCGATCTAGAAATTAAACCGGGAAAAATATTCCGCCTACCGCGCCTATTGCTCTGAAAATTTTTTTAATTTTATAAAATATTCGAAGTTCCGATAATTTATTAAAATAATAAATAATTTATAATTCTATAATTCCGCCGACTATTCTTCTAAATAATTAATAATAATAAATATTTCCTTATCGTAAATAGGGTAATTCTATTCGGTAAAATTAAATTTCCGGAAATAAAAGCCTATAACTTTACGAACTATATTTTTACTATTTTTATTTACCTTTTAAGAAATAACCCCGCTTAGGGTAAATTTATTATAATCCGTCTTTAAAAATATTTTTTTATCTAAATTAAATTCTATTAAAATTAGAATTCGTATAAATAGAATTTTTAAAAATTAAAAAGCGCTTTTATACTCTTTAATTTATTTAAAAGCAACCCTTTTACTAATTAATTATAATAAAAGGGCAATTACTTTTAAAAATTAGGGAATAAATATATAGTAATAATTAATAAATTCTAAAAAGTTTTATACGCCCTTTTAAAAAATAAAGGGAAATTAATCCAAAATCGCTTTAATTTTCTCGGGGTTAACTTATATACCAATATTAATATAAATAATAAAGTTTAAATATTTAACCTTCTTTACGTTAAATTCGTATTTATTTAAATTTAAATAAAAGCCGGCTTCTAATAATTTAATAAGGATTAAACGCACCTTCTATTCGTAATCTTTTAAAGAATTAAAAAAATAAATAAATATATCGTTTATATAAATAATATAAAACGAATTTAAATAATCGCGGAAAATATAATTAATATACCGTTAAAATATAATTGGTGTACTATTTAACCTAAATAATATAATTAATTATTCGAATAACTTATACCGCGTCCGAAATATTATCTTCCCCTCCTCTTTTTTTATTATACGGATTTTATAAAAGGTTTATACGATATTTACCTTAGTAAATTACTTTATTCCTTTTAAAATATAGAATATTTTTTAATTAATAGTAATAAATAGCGGTTTACTTTCGTAATAGTATTGAATATATAGTAATTATAATAAAAGCGGAATCCGCCTCCGGGTTTACGTATAAATAAGATTAGGGCCTCCACTATTAAATTATTAATTCGGATAAACCCCTTATTTAATAAATCCTTTAACGTTTTTTTAAGAATTAAAAACTCCTCCTTTATTATATTATAAAGTAGTCCGAATAAAATAGGGAATTTTTTACTATTTTTATCCTTTTTAATTACAATTTTATAATTTATACTAGGACGATAAAGGTTTAATTTATTAGCGTTTTCCTTTATTTAGAATAATATTAAATCGTAATATTTCTTAGGGATTTTCGCCTTTAATTCTACTTCAATATATACCTTCTTTAATTTTAATACCTTTTCAATATCTTTTAAATTAATTATAAAAATAGCCTTTTTAATTATTCGATTACCGAATTCCTTTCTCAATTTACGAACGTAATTTATAAAAGTAGTAATTAAAATATATATAATAGATTTTAAATCGGCGATAAGCGGTATTTTAAATATTTATTCTCTATTAATATAAAGAATTTAATAATTAATAACGCTTATAAATAAACGCTTTTCGTAAAGGACGGAATATATTTATATAATTTTAAATTAAAATTTACCTAATATAATAAGGAATTCGAATAATAGGATAATATAAACGCAAATAAAATAAATATAATTATTTATTTTAATTAAGAATCGGATTATACTTTAAATAGAAATTCCTTCTATAATAATAGACGTTCCTTTTATAATACGAAGTAGAATAAGGATAATTAGAATTTAAAACTTTTTAATAATTTTTTTACTAATTATAATATAATATTAATAACCCTTATCGATAAAAATATAGAATAAATTACAATTATTAATAATAAATAAAATTAAAGTAAGTTCTATTTCTATTTTTAATTTAAAATCCTTTATTTTATTTAATATTTTTATTTCTGGTTCTAAAGCCCGATTTTATATTAGAATTAAATTTTTACTTATTATTTAAGGGCGGAATTATAAACCTCGTTATCGTTATCGTCCTCTAAAAGTAAAAGGACTTTAATAACGGTAATTTAAATATATATTCTATTAAAAGAAAGAAAGACGGTTAATTAATATAAATAAACCAAAATATAATATTTAAAAGCGCTATAACGTATATATAAATTATTATTTCGCTAACGTTAATATTCCTTATTTAATATTTATTTAGCGTATTTAATAAAGGCGGAAATAGAAGCGCTTACGTTAAAACCGCTTTAATTTCGCCCGCTTCGATTATAGATTATACGTATAATATTTATAATAATATTTCCATTTATATTAATTAAACGTTAAATAAAGGTTATAAAAATAGGATAGAATGTAATATGTAAAGTATAGAAAATAATAGAATAATTAATAAAAGTAGTATTAAGGACGTAAAATCCATTATTTTTAATTTTACCTTTTTAATTATATTAATATCGACGGTAATCCTCTTTAAATTCTATTATTTATTTGTATTTAAATATATAATATTAAAATTATTTAAAATATTCGTAATAATTATCGGAGAAAATAATTGTAAATATTTTATTATATTATTTTTTATTAAAAATGCGGCGGAAATAGCCCAATTTAATGGGATTTTCTTATAAATAACCGCTTACTTTAAATATTTTATTATTAAAATCGGTTAAGAAAATAACGAATAATTTATTTTTTTCTAACGTATATAAGCGAACTTATCGAAAACCGCCTCCTAACTTTAATAAAAACCAAAAATCGTACGAATTTATTCGAAAAATTCAATTAAATCTTCTTTACCACGTATAATTATAATAGTCTAAAATCCTTCTAATTATTAACTGTATTCAATAAGAAGCGTATTAATAATTTTATATTAAACGGTATTCGGGTTATTATAAAATCCTTATTTAATATCGCTATTATATACTATAACGAATTTATTAAAAAAAAAAGCCAAAGGTATAGGGTTAATTATCTTATTTAAAGAATTCTAATTATTTTTTACAACGGGGAATTAAATTCGTATTATTATTAGAATTATTATTAATTAAAGTTTTAAAAGGGGATTTCTTTTTATAAATAGAATATTTAATAATTCCAAAATCTAAATAGGGGGTAAAAGTATTAAAAATAAAAATAATATTAAATAAAAAGGATTTAATATAGTCCCTAAAAATCGTACTACTCTTAAAAGCTTTAATTAAACCTTTAATTAAGCCTTTATTATTACTATTATTATTTAATATACCGTTTTAAGAATCGTAAAACTCCTCTATATTGTTAATATCTATATCGTTGAATTTGATTATAGTATCGAAAAATGCCGCAATACCGCGCTCAAAATTATTAATCTTCCGCTTATAAAATTAATATCCGTTTATTAAATCCGCTTCTTCTATCCGCTTTTTAACGGTAAAACCTAATATAAAGGGCATAATATAATTGGTATAAATATTGGGTTTTAACGAATCGATAAGGTTCTACGAAGAGGGAAAGGGAGGAAGGGAGGCGCCCTCTAGGCGGCACTAGCCAACTATCCTTTTGAAGACTGGGGCACGGGCCACTCCGCTTACCGTAGCGGTAAGGACCGCGATTGGCGGCCCGACTGGCGGCCCGACTGGCGGCACGACTGGCAGTGCCAGTCAAACTCAGCCACGGGCATTAGCCCCATAACAATCTTCGCTAATATATTACCCAAATTTAATTAATTTAAAAAGATTTATTTAACGTAATTATTAATAATAAAATAATTACCCTTATTCTTCGTATTAATAATTTTATCAGCGGTAGCGGTTATAAATTAATATTATAAATAGTAATTATACCCGCCTTTAACGGTATTAATAATTCGGTTAAATACGTTATTAAATTTTGTCGTTAGAATATTAATATTTAATTCGTTTAGGAGGATAATGCGACTTTATTTAATATTATATATATTAAATACTTTTTAATCGCCCGCTCCTTAGCTAGTAAACCCTTTAAAATTATTAAACTTAAATTCCTTAAAATTTTATTAAAAGAAGACTTTAAATAATTTATAGCCGAAAATTTATTTAAATAAATAAATAAGAAATATAATAACGTTAATACCGTTATTTAATCTTATTGCGAATTCGAAGAATTAAAATTTAATAAAATAAAATAATTTTATTTCGAGGATAAATTCATTACTTTAATCGATTATTATAATTTTAATAATAATATAAAGGTTTATTGCCTCCGCGTCCGTTTTAACGACCGTTTATATAACGCTATTATTTTATAACGCCCTTAGCCCGATAATAATAAATTCGATAAATAATTTATAATAATTTACAATTAAATTAAATAATTAGAGGAAAAGAATTAGCGCAATAAAGTTATTAATAATTCCCGCCCCATTATTAATATTAATACCGGTACGTCCGCTTCTAATTTAGGCTCCGTTTCCGGTATTATTTCCACTCTTAAATTTATTATTAATTAAAATAATTCTACTATAAACTTCGATTTTATATCCCCTATTAATATTTAAATATCTTATATAATCAATAAAAATATTTTCGAGTAGTATATAAAATTTAATATTTATACCCGTTACAGTTATAAAAATTATTTTATAGCCGAATATAAATTTTATATTAATTTTAATAAAGACCCGTTTATTAACCGTTAGAAGAAGAATAAAAATACGAAGGATAAAAAGAATAAAAATAAAAGTAATAATAATAATTCTAATAATAATAACGTTAGTAAATAATAATAACGTCCCGTTTAAAGTTAATATAATTACGGTTAAGATAATTAATATAACGTTAATATTATAAATATAGGCGGCGTTCTAATTTATTATAGTACCCCGGCCTTAATTAATTATTATATACCCCCTATTTATTACCTTAACTTTATATATTTTTACGGCTTCATAAGCCCGGTTATAGGCAATAAAAATAATTTTATTAATAATTAGGGAAATATATAGCCTCCTATTTAAATTATAATTGGAGGCTACTATTTATTAGGTATAGAAATAAATAATAGAGGAATATCCCTATAAAATTAAATATTATAAAGATTTATTAATTTTTTAAAAATAACCGTTATAAATACTTTAATTTATTAAATCTTTTTATTTATTTATCCTATAAATTATATAAAATATATTATACCGCCTTTATTAATAGCGGATATACCGTTCTCGGTTTTATTAATTATCGTTTTATTATTCGTAATAACCTTCCTTTATTCCTTTTTTAAATCTTTAAATTATTATATTTAATTAATAATTAAATTAAAGGTAATATTACGTATTTTAATAAATTAATTATAAACGTTAACGTTTATTACGAAATTATTAACCTCCTAATCTATAATTTAATCGATAATAATTTAATAATTTTTAACTACTTATAATTAATTTATTATACCTTTAATATTAATTAATTTAGCGATTGCCTTACTTTCGGCCGGTTTTACGAATATTATAATTATTTCCTATAAGGAGCGCTTCTCTATTTTCGTTACGTACTTCTATTTTGTAAATATTAATAAATCCCCTTCGTTATATTATTAATTACCCTCCTTAGAATTATCCTTAATATAAAGTCCGTATATTAAAAGTTTTTAATAAAAAATATTCTTAATAAAGGTAAACCGGATACCCCCTCCCTAATGGAATCCGTTCGTAAAATTTCGATTTCTACGATAGTACGACGTATTACCCGTTAAAAATTTAATAAATTTAAATAAAAAGTAACTAATTATATAAACACTATACCTATAAATAAAATTATTAGTAAATAAGCTTTTATATTTATAATTATAATACGTTATTTTCCCCCGCTACTATTTCGTATAATATTTATACTTTGTAAATTTATTAAAGGAATTTATATTTTATTCTTTAATTACCGTACTCTAATCTACTTTTAATATAATTTTAAAAGCCCCTTCGACCTAAATAATATTACAAAATTATTAATAATTACGTTTAATTAATTTACCGAAAAATATAAATTTTAAATTATCCGAACGATACGAATAAATATAGCGAAAAATATTTAACGTATATTCGACGAAAATAAAATAATAAAAAAAAAGGGCGTTTTAACGTTTAATATAATTAATGAATCCCTTATAATTAATATAATTAAAAACGTTATAAACGGTAAAGTATATTATTATAAAAAATTCTTCAGTAATAATTATTATATTTAAATCGACGCTCTTTATAATATTAATATTAAAGAAGTAATTAAAATAATTAAAATATCCACGTCTATAATATTTATAAAATATACCTCTAATTTTAAAATATATAAAAATATTATTAATAATTACTTTACTATTAATAATATTAATATTAATAAAATTATTTTTAAAAACGTTCTAAAATTCTATAAAAAAGTTAATAAACCTTTTAAAACCAACGCTTAAATTCAAATTAAATTCCCCTACTAATATTAGTAATAGACGAATAATTTTAAATAAAAAATAATTAATATACTTCCCCCGAATAAATTATATAATTTTAAATTCGAATTTAAATTTAACGCTATATTATTTGCATCCTATAATTATATTTTTAGCCTAAAAAAATTTAGCGTTATTAAAAAATAGATTAATAATAACCTTAGGAAGAAATTTATCCGGCCGTCGCAATTAAAAGCCTCCATTCTTATCTTCTTAATTAAAAAACCGGGCAGCGGAATCCGCATTTACATTAATTATTAGAATATTCATAACGTTATTTTTAAATCCCGCTACTTATTCCCTTTAATTAAAGAAACCTTCGACGCAATTTATTATATTAAAATCTTTACGAAATTCGATATTATCGCCATTTTTAACCACGTCCGTATTAAAATAAAATGTAAATAATTTATTATATTTATAATACAATTCGGGCTATTCGAATCTTTAATAATACCTTTTAATCTTTAGGGCGTATTAAACGTTTTTTAAAATTATATTAATAATTTCCTATATAATATCCTCGACGTTTATACGACCGCTTATTTTAATAATATCTTTATTTATTCTAATAATAAAAAGAATTATAAACGTTACATTAACGATATTTTCGAATATTTTATTAAGGTAGGCCTTAATATCGATATTAATAAATATAAATTTTATATAAAACGTATAAAATACTTTAGCTTTATTATAATACCGGGAAATATTAAAATGAATTTAAATAAAATTAAAGCCATTTTCGAATAAGTACCGCTATAATTTAAAAAATCCTTATAATAATTCCTAAGCTTCGCGAACTTTTACCGACGGTTTATAAAAAATTTTTTAATAATAATTTTACCCTTATATAAATTAATAAAGAAGGATATATTATAGTCCTAATCCGACCGCTATTAATCCGCGTTTAAGGCTTTGAAAAAGGCCTTCGCTACTAAATTAATTTTAAAAATTTATAATTAAATTAAAAAAACCGTTATTAAAATTAACGCTTCGAATTAAATAATAAATAATTTATTTTTATAATACGGGGATAATAGTATATTATACCCTATTACTTACTTCTTTATAAAATACTCCGCTTAAGAATATAATTATAACGTTTATAATAAAGAATTCTTAACTATTATTAAAGTATTAGAAGAATAGTAACTGGAATTCGAAAGCGTATAATAATTTTTTAATATCCTTATAAATTATAAAAATTTAAAAATATTTACGATTAATAAATAATTAATATGACGTTATATATAGTAATTTTAATTTCTATCCCGCTTTAATTTCTAAATTTAATATACCCCCGGTTTTAAAAATTTACGTCTAAACGCACTTAATCGCAAATTTAATAATATCCCCACTAAAGCCGAAAATAAATGCCTAACCGTTTATTAATATATATTATTATAACCTTTATAATTTATAAACGGATACTTTAATCACTTTATAATATATTTCTCCCTATCCTTTATAAATAATTATAAAAATAAATTTATCGACGATATTATTTTAAATAATTATAAGAATTCTATATTCTTTTAAGAGGTTATTTCTATTTTAAATAATTTAAACGCCCGTAATTAATTAATTTCCGTCCGTAAAGTCCTATATAAAATTTTTAACGAATATTAAATTATATTTAATAATATAGCGAAATAACGAAGCTATATTATTATCGACTTTTATAATAAAGAATTTTAATTTTAATTAATTAACCGTTAATATAATTCGCTTAGTACGGGTTACCCCGGGCGTAATATTATATATAAATTATTATCCCGCGAATTCTATTAAGAGGGAATAGTTAATAATATATACATTTTCTATAAAATATACCTCCTATATATAAAAATAAAGTTTTTTAAGCGGGGATACGTTAACCTTTTTAAAATTATCCCAATTATTATAGCATTATAAATTATAACTTCGGTCGATTATATTATTCCGCTATTAGATAATATATATTTTAATTAAAAATTTAAATATATTTACGTTATTATAAACTAATTAATTTGGATATAGTATTTTATCCTAATAGTTACGCTATCCGTTAAAGAATTAATAAAATAATTTATCGATAGGGTTTATTATTTTTATAAGCTTTTAAACTCTATCCTTTCTAATTATAATATATAATTCGTATTTTATTTTTAATTATCCCTTTATGAACAATTAAAAATAATACGCAAATTTACCTCCGCTTTCTATTTATAAATTAATACCTAAATAGAATATATTAATATTAAAATAGAATAATACCTTTATTTATATATTAATTAATTTTAAATAAATTAGGCTAAATAATTCCCCTTCGCCGAATTTATAAAAAATAACGCTATTTCTTCTTTAATAAAACTATCCCCCTTTTTCGTTAATTATAAATACTACCCCCGTATAAATACCGAATTCCGTAACCCACCGCCTCCTATATTATTATTTATATAATTAAAGGAGTATTCTAAAATTAACGAATTTGCTAATTAATTTAAAAAGATTTAGGATTTTATAATTCAATAAATAAAACGAATTTAAAACCGGTACGAGGAAAACGCTAATAAACGTCGTATCGATTTAGTAAAATATAAATTTAGGGATATAATACTATTTAATACCTCTAACCTTTTTAATAACTACTTATATATTAAATTCTCTCTCCGCTAAGAGGGCCTATTTATAATCCTCCAATCTAATACTTATATTATTAAATTAAAACTCCTTAATAATATAAAATATTCGCCCACTCTTTACGTTTCTATAATATAACGTTAATTTAATTAAAGCCTTTTTAATTAAGTAATTAATTCCAACGTCTATACTAACGAAGGAAGAATAATAATCTATACTAATAAATACGAGGAATACGTAGAATAGGGTTTTAATAAATTAATAAACGTCGAATAATAAGGAAAGAATTACTATTAATATTATTTAATTAAATAAAAAGGCAATTACGAACTAATTTAGGAAAAGGTTAATAATATTATCAATTACGAAATACGATTTTAGGAATTCTATTACGAATACCCCGATAAATTTATACTACTCCGCGTTTAAATCCTCTTCGATTAATTCCGTTAAGAAAAACGAAATATTACAATAACGGACCCCGCCGCCGCCGCCTACAACGAGCCCCCGCGCCGCTATTCCGCCCGATTAATATAATAATTCGTTACTTTAAAAATAGAAATATTATTATTAAAGAAAGAAGAAGAGGAAAATTTAATAAAAATAATAATAAAAATTATACGATTTTTAATAGATAAATAGTTTAAAATACGGTTAGCATTATATTTAGAAGCATTTAACGAGCTATTAAAGGATTCTAGGATATAATTATATATATATATAAATTTTTTCAACTCTACGAATTTTTTTTAAGGGGGGATAATATTATAGGATTAAACCTATACTATACTTAATATACGTATTAATTACCTTTATAAGTACCCAATTCCTTAATAGCCATTTACAATTATAATATATATATTATAGTACGATATAACCCAAATCTAGTCACTAATAATCACGTACAGTATTACATAGGCGTATACGGGCTGGGGCATAAGCTCGCGCCTATATATCCAGCCCTCTACGCACACTTCCTATTTCCTCTCCTTCGTACTTCAACACATATCCTAACCTATACCTAACGTGCACTCAGCCCGTAATAAACGGTATTATAATTTGGATATTAAAAGCCGTTTAAAAATCGATTAAAGAACCCGTATACCGGTTATATTAAAATTGCGTATCTTTAAGCTATTACCCTAAAATTTTCTAGAAGGTAAAAATCGTTATAATCCTTAAATTTAGAAAAAATAAATTAATAATTAAAAATTAACGCCTAATCTCCCTCTTTTCTTATTTAAATAAAGGGATTAAACGCTTAATTAATTGTAAAATAATATAATTTATAATTAAGTACGGAATATTTAACCTTTAATAAATAAGAGCCTTATTTAAAAGGTCCGTTATTAATATTATTAGCTCTATCGCCTATAATATTGAAGATTTTTTAGAACGCGGGTTATTCGCTATATTAATCGCCCTTAATATAAAAAGCGCTTTCAATACTATTTTAATTAATTATTTAATTTTATATTTAAAAGAATAAAATTAGCCGGCCTACGTAATCTAATAGGTAAAGTCTTTTATATTAGAGAAAATAGTTAATATCCGCTACCTTAGCGTTATAATATTAATAAAAAGCCTAAAATATAGATTTCCCTAAAAATCCCTTACTTCGCCCATCCTTTACCTCTTTTATATCGAACTAGTATATTATTTTAATAATAAAATTAAATATTTCGGGTATATTAATAATTATATAATTATAATTTCGGGCCCTACTTTAAAAGAAATAACCTAATAAGTATAAAAGGAATTCGATTATATAATCGGATAGAATTCGATTAACGCTATTAAATTTTCCTTAGAGAAAATAAAAATTTAATTCTTTTCGAAAAATTGCGCTACCGCCCCCTTCCTTTTTATTTAATATATAAAGGTAATAATAAAGGCTTAGCCGGTTATACGTTAATTTAAAATTTAATTCTATAATAAATTTAATTAAAAGAATTATATTAAATACCGATTCGCATTAATTAAATAAATCGTATAATATATTAACGGGTTTAATAAAATATATAAGGGGGCCTCCCCTAAATCGATAATTAAAATTATAAAGGCCGTTATCCTTTTTAAGGCCCTTTTTAACTTTAAAATTTAATAACCCGGTTATAAAAAGTATAGCCAAATTCGTAAGAACGGGGAATTTCCCCTTATTAGAAATAATTTAAATAATTAGGTTAAGAAAATTTAAACGGTTATTAATTTAACTATTAAATTAATATTCTTAATTTAGCGTATTATAAACTCTATAATCCTTTATTACGAAGCTAACCTCTTACCTATATTATTACTCTTCGAAATTATACGCTACCGCTACGCTATCCGCTTTTCCTCTTTAAACCCAAGCTACCTATTAATTTAATAGGCGGAATAAAATAAAAAAACGCCTAAAGGCCTTTTTAAGAGGCTTACAATTCTATAAATTACCTTCCGGTTTATTTTATTTATTCCCCGCTTTAATTTTTAAATTCCTATTTTTAATAGGACGATATATTTAACCCCCGCCCCTTTATTAAAAAAGCGGGCCACTTTTAATTTTAAAAAATAACTTTTTTAACTACCCTCTTTAAAAATAGTAATATATACCAATAGGTTTATATTAATTAAATAAATCGGCGCGGAGGATTATATCGAAGATTTAAAAGCGGAAGACGAACCCGCCGGCGTATTTATAAATTTTAGGTACGTCGCCTTTAAAAGCGCGGAGGAGATTTACCGCGGCTTCGGCCAATTAGAGTAAACGGAAATTTTCGATATAAAGGCGGAAAGGGCTAAATATAGCTTTAAAATAATAATTATAATTTTATTATTAAATTACGTAAATAATATTATAATTTACTTTAATAATATTTCAATCTTATAAAGTTTTTATAATATACCCTCCTTATCGTTATAATTAACTATTAAAAAATTTAAACGGATAGCGATATTTTATTATAATAAAGTAGAAGTTAAATAGGTCCTTAAGTATATAAGGATTATTAATAACGAAATTATTAACGAGTTAATAAAATTCGGGGTTATTAAAGGCGAAATAATTAACCTTAGAATAATTACGTTAATTTATTTTAAATATATAATTAAAACCGAGATATAATAGGACTTTTAAATATAATAATTAAAAAATACCCCCCCTACTTATTAAAGCCTTAATTTCAAAATTTTATTAAAATTTAATAATGAATTCGAATTCGATTATAATATTTTATACTATTTATTAATTATAAAATCAAACTATAGCGATTTTAAAAACTATTATAAATATATCGAATACGAAAACGCAATAATAAAATACTTTTACGGCAATTGGAAAACCCTATATTATATTTTTTATTATTATAAAGGATATATTATATCCCCCTTCCCCTTTGGGGAAGCGATTACCCTTAGAAATTTAATATTTATATTAAATATTTTCTAAAAACGCTTCGCTACGAAGGTTTAAACTTCGTATTTCTTTTCGTAAATTTATACAAAACGGGATATTTATTAAACCTTTTAATAAAAATACGTAGAGGATAGAAGAAATACCGATAATTTTTTTACTTTTTTAAAGGAAGAAAGCGTTAAAATTAAAGGAGAAGAAAGTATTTTAAAAGTCGGGAATTAATTAAATTAGGAGGTATATAAAATTTAATATAAAAAGAGGGTATTAAAAATGTTTTTTAACGAAAAAGAGGGAGAGGATTCTAAGGAAGAGGAAATATAATTAAAGGTAAATAGCCTTTAATTTATTAATTTACTCTTACAGGAATTTAATTAAAATATTAGGCCGTATTTACGCAATAAATAGTATATAACCGGATAGGATTGTAAGATTATATGATTTGCCCTTAGGTAGATTTTTAGGGCGCTATTATATATAAATTCTCCCCTTACTTATGTATATAGTTCTGTAGATACGCGCTACTGCGGCACGTCTCATGCCCTACGGAAGGCGGAAGCAGACGTTAAAAATAATAATAATAAATCTTCAACTTGGCATTCTCTTCCTTTTTCGTTTTCGCAACTCCTGAACAACATCATCGCCGAGCATTTTTATTCGTGCGCGCTTGATTTCGCTTTGACAATTTTATTTTCTGCATACTTACTATCAAACACCGGCATCTCTGGGCAATCCTTCTTTGACCATTCAGGTTCGTGACCAACAACGCCGCGTGCAAGATATCTCCTCGGCAGTCAACTTCTTGGGCCGTGCAGACAAAGTTGTTCGGTGGGAGACACCATGCTATCTGCTGTCTCTTTCTCTCCGGTCTCGCTAAACTCCAAAGCCGGCACGACCTCTTCCGTGCCGGGCCCGGGTTCGGGCTTCACGACCCGTCCGCTTTCAACCTCACTCACTGTCCAATGCTGACAGCAACAACTACGGCAAATAGCAAACAGCTACAAACAACCACGAATACCTTAATTATGTACGTAATGGACTATTATGCCTTGCTCAATTGCGGCGTCAAACATATTCCCAACCCATACATTTATTGAAGACGTCAATCCAACAAAAGACGAAGTAGATTCCACTTTATGTCCTGGTTGACAATTGCTTGTCCAAGAACAGAAGTTCTTTCATGAGGTCTTGGTGATCATTTCGGCACTTACCCATGTTTGCTCGCTAACTCTTTGTCATGTATAGTAGGTCTATTCCCAAGGCCATGGTATGAGGCCCACGGCTTGGACATCTCAAGCGAACAAAGATCCCTTGCCATATGTTCTTCCTAGACCCTTGGCAACCTAATTCACGAAAAGCTTCAAGGAAAACCTCTTATCAGAGCTCCTTCGCTTCTTCAATCTCTGAGCGAACACACCAGATATCGTTGAATTTTCACCAAGACCAGCCAATCCTCGCCATCTTCCCGATCATCTACCCGATTCGCCCCAGAGTTCATCCGATATTGCTCAAGTCGCCGGATGATCAAGGGAGTTCAACCCTATCTTGCCAACCCCCAGCGCTCATCTCATACCTTACTGTCCCTGTCCCTATCTCATGTCGTCCCATTCCTGTGTCCATTTCGTGCCTCTCCTTGCTTGGGCCCATCTCCTGCGGGCCTGGATCAGTCTTGTCATTGGCAAGTGAAGGTTTTTCCTGCTTCCCTTGTCCGCTGACAATCGCGTCCTTTTTCTCTTCCTCTAAACCATTGCTGGCAGGAGCTGTAGCAGCAAGCTTCCTCTTTCTATGCCTCCAGAGGATGAAGAAGCAGATACTGGCAATGGCTATACCTCCAACCGCCGCACCGACAGCTATTCCAGCAATGGCTCCGTTGCCCAACCCCCCTGTATTCTTATCTCGAGTGTCTGATCCTGGCGTCGTCGTCGTGCTGGGGCCGGTAGATGCTGTTGTTGCTCCAGGCCTTGTGGTCTGGAGAAGAAATGTCGTTGTCGCCAGTGTGACGCTTCCATCTGGACCTGGGTGGGCAAGGCTTTCGGCGACATTTCCGCCATAAGTGCGTTTTTCCCCTCCCTTCCTCAGTGGAAACAGGTAAAAGCGACCAAGGAGCAAAGACATGCTGTTGCTAGGAAGCTGGACGGGACCAATCGTGAAGCCGCATTTGTAGTTGACAGATGGCTCTTGGCTTGGTGTTTTGCTCAGAGCATCCACGTCCCTCTCCCTGATGGTGAATGCTTGGATCCGACAGGGCTGGTAATATAATCGAACGTCATGACTAGGAGATGTGCTTCGTCGGAAAGAAGGCTTCCATCCAGCAACAAGCGATCAACATTTGTGGATCAACAGGCACTACTTACAAGTCTCGAATCCGGTATCGTCGAATCCACAACCTATCGTCAAGCGGCGTTCCTCGTCGTCAAACAAATCGATCCATGAGACCACGATGGTATCGTTAAGCAAGGCTTTTATATCGTCGCCGACGGTGGGGAAAAGAACTTTAACCCCGTTTACACCACCGACAATGAGGGGAGACAGCAACAACAAAGTGGCAGCTAGTCATTGAAGGAGCACGATCATTGTGGCTGATCCTTTTGCCGTCGGTGGTGACGACGAGCCTCGCATGATGACTGTCCGATTGAGGCGAGGCGCTACTAGACTGGCGCTAGAAACGCAAACAAGCGGATTGATATAAGCAAAAGAAAACCTTGAGAAGGAGGGAAAGAGCAAAAATTCACAGAAGGAAAGGAGATCAGTGTTGCAGTTTCTTCTACCATTGGCAATGGAGCGAGTAAAAATAAGGCCTGAGACAGGGAGAATCACAAAAGCACCACTTCTAGTGAAGTTCCATTCTTCCTCAGCAACTTCGCTAACACGGACGCACATCCTCGTCGCCACCACTGTGGTCCATTTGACGACCTCCATGGCCTTACACTTTAGTCACCTGAGGTTTCTTCCAAGAAAAGCTTTTCCGCGATCTGGTTGGCTCCAAACTGAGGGCCGAGAAGGAGCTGTGATGCCTTAGGTGTTCTTCTTGAGTGGTCGGGTGCATTTAGCACAGTGTGTGGGAATAGCTTCATTTCTTCTAACCTGCTATGGAGTTCACTCTCAAGGGCTTCGGCCATCTCAAACCCAGATGCTCAACGCCTCCATCTAAACCCAGGTCGTTGACATACAAGAACCAAAAATAAAGGCAGCAAAATCTGTATGGAACGGTGAAGATCTCCGCACGACCAGCTTCGGAGGGCGGAGAGTAATATATTAATGACGGCAATGACGGACAGGCGTAGCTTCGCCAATCGGATGACCATAATCATTCTACCAACGCACCCACATAACTCTTCGCTCAGTCTCCAACCCCATCGAACAGCATCCAAAAGGTCATGGAAGTTCCGCCCTCCCGTGCCATCCTCCTCCTCCTCCTCCTAGCTCGTACCTTTCCGTCTCTGGTCCCAGGCCATGCGACTTTTCCTTCATTCCTGCAATAGTCTCACTGTCAAGGGTGTTTCTATAAAAGTGCGTATCACCTCCCAACTCGGGGCTAGCTGGGCTACGCGGGAAGCCTGAGCTGACTGGGCTGACTGGACCTGGGCTGAAATGCCCAGTTCCCTTTTCTTGTACTTCCTCACGTCTTCCTCCCTCTACTCCTGTGGTGTTGCTCGCAGCAGTACCCGCCGCTGATCTTCTCTTTCTCTGCCTCCAAAGGAGGAAAGCCAGAACGACAATGGCAATGGCCGCGACGCCTCCACCAGCGCCGATTCCAGCCTTTGCGCCCGTGCTCAGGCCTCCCTTATTCGGGCTTGGGTCCTGTCCAACGCTGCTGCTGGTTCCTGTTTCGGAGCTGGAGGGTGCAGCGGCGCCCGCGGAAGAGGGCGTAGACGCAGTGGACTGAGGAGTGGAATCTGATGAAGTAGCACTCGAAATACTCGGATTGGTGCTGGAAGGGGTGCTCGAAGTGGTGCTCGTAGGTGCCGGGGAGTTTAGGTCCACGAAAGATGCTTCTATCGGCCCGGTTATCTCGTTGAAATCCTTCCAAGAACTATCTCCAGCAAACGTCCTAAATGGTTGATAATTGCTGAACGTTCTCGTCGGCTCGATGGCCTGCTCAAGTCCAAAAGTGCGAGGTCCACCTGGGCGCGGCTTGTTTTGAAGTCTGAACATGCTGCCACTCCAAGGCAAAGCGTCGGTGGTCGTGCTAAGGCCGAAGCCGCAGGTGAACTGAAAGTCGATGTCCTTGCCGAGCTTTTTCAGGACAACGGCTTGCGACGCATTGGGCCCAAGGTAACCCACGCCTTCCAAGACTGAGGGTAGGAGAAATTGTCAGCGGGTTAGAAAGCCTAGAGGGGGAAGGGGTCGTGAAAGCAGAAACGGATGTTTCGTTCCGAGCTTTGAAGTATCGGTTGGCGAATTCTGCGCGACGGTGCTTGGGGTGATTGACTCAAGAAGTAGGACTTACTCTTCCACATGCCATCACCATCAAGCGAACGAGAAATATCATCCCCACACCAACATTGGAAGTTCGTCAGATCATCGCAGTTGACATATGTCGCAATGATTACGTCCTCCAAATAGAACTCTGAGATGTCCCCTTTGTTTTGACTGTCATAAAATGGGAAAACGAAGGCGGGCTTGCCGGGTTCGATGGCTGTAACACGGGTCAGGAGAGTGGAAACCCAGGCCAGTAGAAGCCCGAAAAGAGAAAGTCGGCCAGCCATTGTTTTGACGGGTGTATGTCTGAGCTCGTGGTAGTAACTAGCTGTAGACTCTCATGGGCAGTCAACCGGCTCGCGTAGGTGAGACGAGCAACGGGGTGCTGGTGGCCGTCGAATATAAAGTCGCTGTCACGAGAACGTCGGAAAGAGATCAAGGCAGATCTAAGAGCATGGAAGGGACTTTCGAGCCCTTAGATATAAGGATACCGACAACACCATCCTAGGACCCTAGACACACCAAACTAGTGTTGGTTTATCGGTTGGAACAACACATCAACAGCCCCGCCATCAGATCGATGCGAAAAAAAAAATAGGCGATCGACCATAAATGAGCAGCTGGGCTGTTACATGCATAAGCCAAGGGTATAAACCTGCTCTGACGTCCTCGTCTCCCACGTTCGTCGCCGTTGGTGTTGGTGTTGGTGTAGGATTTGGAATTACCTCGCCACATCACGGGAACCCACCGCATGCACTGTATGATAAAGGCGGGGAGTTACACCGACCTCAAAAGTGACCGCATCACGGTATTGGTCTCTGGTCTACCGCATTTTCGTTATCTCGGGAAAAGTTCTTTATGAATCTCCGCAAGGGTCGAAAGACTACACAGTAGACGGGAGGAAGAACCATTATTTGATGCCCAATTCAAGCAATATTCATGAGTCCAGGACAACGAGGGAGCATGCATACAGTTGTGAAGTCAGTTCGGAAATTGAGGCAAACTGACAGACAGCAAATGCATCACGCCGCGTCGGTTCTCCGGCTGGTTCACTACATGGCGGTAGATGTATAGTTTGCGATCCCGACAAGGTGCTGTCACTCGACCAATATCATCGTGGACGATCAAGAAACAATTGAAGGAGGCAAGAAACCGAAGATCCGAGGGAGGGGAAATAGACATGATGACTTCGAAAATAGGCAAAAAAAGTGGCGGGTGCATTGCATTCCGAAGTTGTTGGTTCGGGACTGCGTTTAACACAGTGTGAATGACGACGCATGTGGTGTCCGTCGCTCTATCGGTGAGGGTGTTTATGGAAGATAGATGATGACCACGAGATCGCTGTAAAGGAGAGAAGTATTTTACATTGAGAAGAACCTGAAGAGAAGTTCTGGTAGAACAAATTGTGAGTGTACATTGCTCGTTGGTTCCTTCGTGATATACCCGAAAATTCGAAGTGGAGATGACGGCCTGCGCCGGGCCACATCGGGCCGGGCGGGTATGCGCCGGATATTCACGGTTCGCTGCTTCAAATGGTAAGGTAGGAAGGATCGATGGAGATGGGCCAAAAAAAAAAAAAAAAAAAAAAAAAAAAGTCCAAACAGTAGAAGGAACGATTGATTATGTGAAAGTGAGGTTCTAATGGATTGTTTGAGATAACGGACGACCCTTTGTTGCTTGATGACCGATCGGCCGGCCCGCATAGGGTGGCACCGGAGTTCCGTGCGGAGCGTCGGGTTGCGGCGTCGGCTTGGCTGCTTCGGCCCGTGCCTCGAGGTTTCCATAAGCGATCAAAAAAGCTTAACTGACATCTGTGCTCTCGTTTTTTCTTTTCCGGGGAAGATTTTTGAAGAAGTTCCCGTTCCAGTGGTCAATCGTCAAGGAAGTTCAGGTGTATGATCCCAACCTCCACCGCCGACCTCATGCATTTGCTCTTGCTTTGACGATTGCGAACCTTCCTTGTTTCTTCTCCTCCGCCAGAAAAACCAACACACAGCGCCCATTGCGATGATCGCAATGACCACGCCCACTCCGATTCCAGCCTTGGCTCCAGCGCTCAGGCTTGGTCCTGGGCATGTGTCCTCTGATTCTGGGCAAGTGGTGGGTGATGACTCGTTCAGGCCGACATAGACCGTCGTCGTGACGACGCTATTTTCTCCTAGAGCGAGTGAAGGAACCGGAGTCGCGGTGGCTGTCGTCGCAGGTTTTGTCGCAACTGATACAGCAGAGGTAGCGGAATATTCGGCTGATTCGGCCCCCAGGGTTATGGGCCCCCCAGACCGTCGTTGACCGATCAGCTCAAAGTAAGCTCCGGGCTGCGGCACATACGGTTTGGATGGACCGCTTGCCCCGATGCTTAGGCTGCAAATGTAGGTTGGAAGACGTGGCAGCTTCTGTTTATGCTGTTCGTTCAGTCTGATTGCTTTTGTTCCGATCGATGCCGGGATAACGGAAACTTGGAAGACTGTATCAGTGAAAAGGCTTGATGTTAGCAATTGGTTTCCCAAGAGGAACTAAGTCTAGAACGCAAGCGATGATCCTGTATAGAGAGAAGGACTCACTCTCTTGCCATTCTCTTTTCATCTCGACATCCGAGCAAAGTATCGCCAACACTGCCTTGTCTCCTACGAAGCTGTAGGTGACAATCAAGGTGTCGTCAAGAAAATAGTTTACCCAGGCGCTATCTTGTGGGTAATAGACCGTTCCAATGTCCAAGTCGGCATCTTCAGCATCAGTTGTTGGTATTAAAAGAACCAAAAGAGAGAAGGTAACGAGTCGCCTGAGAAGAACCGGCGACGTCGTCATTGTCGAGTGCATGCTGAATGTTAAAGGGTAGAAAGTCAGGAAGGCGCTTCCTCAAGATCGAGAAACCACAAGAGACGGGAAAAGGTCTTGAAGAAGAAGACGCAATGGGGTGTCAGTCCAAGATTACAGTCCCTGTCTACAAGTAGTTTTCGACTCAGGGGGAAAACGGGCTGACCAGAACAGGTTTGGAGCAAGCAAACAAGCAGGGCATCAATCTGAGCCAACACAGTCCCATGTATACGTTCACATCTGCAAAGGTTTGTTTTTTTTCTTCTTCTTTTCCGTCACTGATCGTCGTTCCTCCAGTCATCAATCATTTGGCCGGAAAAGCCGACTGCCTGTAGACCAAAACTCATCATCATTCAAGCTTCCTCTCTTCTATACTCGTTCTACGATAAACAGACATCAAGCCAGTTCATATCTATGCTGCCAATCCCCTCCATTAACGTCATGTCGGCGTTCTATCCCACCTAACTCTGCTACTTGCGGCAGTTTCTCCTTCTTCTCGTCCTGTGAATAGCATGTACCATCTAGCTCGTTCCATTGTGGCTTCGAAGGGGTGTCTTCTAGCTCCGCCTTGAAATACGGCAACGACGAACCCTTCTCTGGCTTTGCCCCTCCTCCTCCTCCTCCTCCTCCTCCTACATGTCCTCCTTTCTCTATCGCAACATTATCGCTACCATCATCAGAAGAAGCGGCAACGTCCGGAGAAGCCCCCGTCGGTCGACTTCCTCTACTCTTCCTTCGCGTCCAGAACAACAAGAACGACAGAACGGCAATGATGACGACCAAAGTTCCACCGCCGGCGCCAATCCCGATGATCGCGACCTTGCTTAAACCTCCCGCTGCTTCTTCTTCCTTCTTCGCACCTGTATCATTGATTTCTGCCGTGGAGTTCGTAGGTGGTGTGGTGGGAGACGCGTCTCCGGCAGCGGCTGCCGATATGCCTGTGGTGGTGGAAATTGCTGTTTGGGATGGAGGAGGTATCGTGGAGGTTGAGGTTGTTAGCCAATGGCGTATCGTGGAAACTACTTTCCCGTCGACCTTAACCTCTGTCATGGCTCCGTCGGGACCAAGAATCTGTGGAACATCTCCCGGCCGGAGGGATTGGTGGAATAAGATGAAAGAGTCGCTGTCTGACTCGTGCTGCTCAGTCTCACCGTGCACTATAGCGTGACCGGATGCCTTAAAGAAGCATTCGGCCGACGTCAACCTCGGATATCTATAGAGTTCGCCAAACCTGTATCTTAGGACAGTGTTGCCGGTGTTGAAGTCGATATTTTTGGTGTCGCTGGTGACAGGCAAGGTCAATCTCACTACAAAGGCCGAGAAAGAGTTAGAACGGATAGAACTTCTTCTAAACACGTGAATGGGTGGTTTCGGGTGGTTAACCTACCATCAACAGCTTGATCCGGTCCCTGTCCATTCGTATTTACCGGGCCACACCACATGGAGATTTCTTTTACAGTGAGGTCGGTTTTGTAAGTTATGAGGACAACGTCGTTTTGGTAGAATGTGGTCCGTTTCCCGGTCAGGCTGTCCATTGCCTTCGGGTAAACATAGTCAACGGTATAATCGTTGTAAGCTTGGACGGGGGGAAAGTCAATCAAGACGATGCCGACCACCCAGAGGAGTAAAGCTGTGGCCGGTCTTTGACCGAGCAGTCGTTGTAACATCTTGATCTGTTCTTGTTCTCTTCTGGGTGTTGGTAGCAGGTTCGGTCGTGAGATGGTGAAGCGAAGGGAACGTTGCCAGCCGGCTCGGGGCGATGCGATCAAAACTGGCGGAGGAGGATAACGAGGTGCATCAGAGACAATAGCTCTTCCCAAAACCAGTAACCCAGGGAGAATACCATCATCGTCTGGACAGACGAGCAGCTTTTAAAATGGTTTAAATGAACCAGCTTGACCGACCAGGTTCGTAGGAAGAAACACACCGACACCCACGCAAGCAAGCGAACGAAGCAAACAAAACAGTCTCACCATATGGAGATACTCCAACCACTTCACCCTTGTCCTCGCGGCTTCATACCTCAACACCAAGCTCGCGTACCTTAAACATCCATGTAAGATCGCAGGGCGGATTTCATGATTCCAAATATTTTCCCTCGTCCACACTTAGAAGTCTGCCCACCTGGCAGAGACTACCCACTCACCACTGTGTATCATACGGCAAGTTGCATCCACTCGCAAATTACCGGATCCCGTCCACAAACTTTGGGCTACCCTGGTATCTTACCTACCAGCCCAAAATAAGGAAGGAGCAATCCTCGTACCTGGATTTCACACCGGCGTCCTGACGGGAGGCATGAGGTACCTTACAGAGGTACCTTACCTAGAGGCTTCCACTCGCCCCGTAAGGCAACCGTTGATGTAGCCAACCGCTCAGCCCACGGAAGCCAGTAACCGAGCAACTGAGTATCTCAATGATCCCGTCCCGAAGGTCAACCTTCAACTTTGTGCCAACTAACTAAAGCTCTGGACAAGTCCCATAGGAGACGAAAACAACCAATTCGAAAAGATGGCAGGCAAATTCGAGATACCCAAATGGAAGAGAAGGAAGAAGAAAAGAAGCGTAAATGGAAAGGGATCCAAGGCTGGCGCCACGACAGGGTTCTGTAACGATAGTGATCTGGGTAAGGTGCGCTTGACACAGTATGGATGGCGCAAATAATTCCATGGGATCGGGGTCCTATGGGAGCGCCTGGATTGGAGGAGTTATCGAGATGATGAGTGACTGAGAGATGGCTTGAGGAATATGGGAATTGTTCTGTAATCATAAGCATATGCTTGGTCCCGGGTCCTTTATAGTACTAATATCGTTGTAAGGCCTTTACCTATGATGTCGTTAGCTTCAACTTCAGACTCACCCTGAAGAAGAGCATGAGCTTACCATTCTGGTGAGGCAACCAATGGCCCAAAAGCGCAAAAGGAGGTGAGGGTCAAGACTCTGTGTTTGCTCCGAACTTGGACTTTGAGACACTGGACAGAATGAACGGAATATGTGAGCTGTTCATGCACCTATCCTTGTCAGAATGACAACCAAGACCAACACACCGACGCGTCGAAAGAAGACCAAAAACAATACCTTTCCTGTTTCCTTTTTCGCTGTCTCTCAACGCTACTTCCAATCCCATCTACCCAACACCACCTTGAAAAACCGCTGAAGCAATTCACGACCCCATCCGCCTTCGTAATCATATCAATACGCTGAACGCTCTATACCCAACTACCCTACCTATGTCCAACTCAAACTCTCCACTCCCTTCTTTTCACTACGCCAAGTCCTCCACATCCTCCATCTCCATCACAAAAACCTGCCCACCCCCTCCCTAAGAGCTGGCATCCCGATTCCACTCCTCCAAACTCGCCTTAATCTGCAACGCAATCACCCTCGAATAATACCTCGCCAGCGCCAGATTTCCTCCATGGAACCAAAACGCCTCATGTCCGCTCCTCGTCCAAATCCCTCTCATCTCCCCTTCCTCATCCCACCCCCACACATCACCCACCTTATCCCCGACTTGCTCATCTCCAAACACTTCCCTGGCCGTCGACCGCATGTTATCGTAGCCCGTGGCAAACACGATCTCATCCGCCTCTAGCACTGAGCCATCCTCCATCTTTAGACCGTTTTCCACCACCGCCGCGATACCAACACCCGACTTGACAGAAATCTGTCCCTCGACAATTAACTTGGACGTGCCAACGTCGATATAATACCCGCCCTGCCGTTGCAAATACTTGGCAAACAGTCCAGCACCATCAACGCCCTTATCGAGCTTAAACCCAGCCTTATCCAGCCCGGCCAACAACTCGGCATCGTGCTGGATCGTCAACTGCGTCAAATCCTTCTGCAGCGACTTGAGCACCTCGCTCGGATACGACCACACGAACATGTCGGCGTCTTCCACCGCGGGCCCGCCCTCGCTGTACAGAGGACCAATCAGGTACTTGAGCGCAGCCGAAGAAGACAGCACAAAGGTCGAAGAGCGCTGGACCATGGTCACGTCGTACCCGCGCTCGTAAAAGTCCTGGCAGATGTCATGCGCCGAGTTGCACGCTCCAACGACGATGGCCTTTTTGGACCCGCGCACCGAAAGCGGGGTAGCGGTGGTGAACTGCGACGAGTGGCAGAGCCGGTCGCCCTTGAAGACGCCGCCGGAAATTCCAGGGATCGAGGTCGGCATGTTGGGTTTACCGGAGCCGCCGGTGCATTGGATGATGTGTTTCGGGTAGACGGTGAGTTCCATGTGTTCGAGCTCTTCTTCTAACCCGGCTCCAGCACCAGCACCAGCAGTGGCGGGTGTGCTTTCTCGCGAGGAGGAGGGAGCGGGGTGCGAGGTCTTGACGAAGGAGCGCCGGATGACTACTTTCCAGGACTTGCGGGCGGGGTCGTATTCGGACGAGACGATAGTGGAGCGCACCCAGATGTTGAGGTCGAGCGCTTTGGCGTACGACTCGAACCAGTCGGCTAGCTTGTCCTTGGGCGTGAAGATGGGCCAGGTGTCGGGGAAGGGAAGGTAGGGCAGGTGGTCGTACCAGACTGGGTCGTGCAGGACTAGCTGGTGGTATCGGTTGCGCCAGTTATCGCCGACGCGCGGGTTCTTGTCGATGATGAGGGACGAGACGTTGAGCATCTTGAGACGGGCGGCGGCAGTGAGACCGCCTTGACCGCAGCCTGTGGTAATAATGGTGGTTAGTCATTGTCAACAAGACACTAACGAACAGCAGGAAAAGGACTTACCAAGGATCAAAACATCAGGTTCGTTATTAGTGAAGTTGATCTCCTCCTGCCTCTTCTGCGCCCAGTTCATCCTTCCGGGCTGTCCGCCATGCTCGACGCCCTTTGGCCTGTTGGGTCCCCTCGGTTCTTTGGAGTCGCGGTACTCTTCAAGAGTTGTAAAGAAGGTCCAAATCTTCCACTGTTCCGTCTGCTCATCCTGTACCAGCCTGACCACGCCACGCCCCTTGCCGTTTTGTGAGGTAAACGTTATATAGAACTGGATACCCTTGAGCCCGTCCACGGGAGCGAACCCGGCTACTTGCGGCTTGCGGAATGGTTGAGACTCGTCGATCTGGATCTGCAAGGGTACTTCTTTGACTTGGGCCTCGGTTTGCAAGAAGTTGCGGATCTTGTCTTTGCCCTTGAGGGTGCGCAGCTTCCAGGTCAGGCCTAGGTGGTCTCGCCAAAAGCCAACTTTGCCCTGGGTGGAATCGAGGAACAGGTCGGGGACATTTTCGAAGTGGTTGTTTACCGTGTCGACAACATTTTTGGCAATCCGGGCTATCTCGTCTGGAGTAGGCTCGGTCTTGAAGTGGGCTGGCCAGGGGGCGGGTGGGTGGTTGACGGAGCCGGGCTCGATTCGCTGGCTGGAGGCGGTATCGACGAAGCTGATGGTGTCAACGATGTTATTGGAGTCCCCCATTCTGGTTCGTCTCTTTGTGTTTTTCTTCTGTAAGTATGACTTTTAACCAACGTTAAGATATGGGATGGAAATAATGGCGACAATGTCCAAATCTTGACACTGACCTCTTCTCTCTTCCCTTTAGTCAAGTCAGTCCTGGGACCAGCCGGTACTTATACGGTTCATTCCCCCCCAATCTTGTTGTTATTTCCCCATCTTATTCCCCCGCTCTTGTCAATCCCGTCCGCCCAAATACGTCGTAGTCCTACCTCGGAAAAGAAGCTGTTTCACGAATCGGGAGTTGAAGCGGCGGAGCGGGAAGAAGGTGCAGCAGTCTACCTAAGCAGCCACAAGGGTTCACAGCTTGGGGTTAGCAACGGCAGGGCATGGAAGTGGAAGCAACCCCTCATTTTACAGTGGGCGGTTTGTCTTGGCCCCCAGTGGCCCCCAGCGGTGGGTGACCCCTCACTTGTCCAGTCCAGCTGCTGTGCTGTTGACCTGTTGTTCCTTCTCTCGCTGGAATGGAAATGTCTTTGATGCAAAGTTAACTTCTCAGTTCTTTCTCTCCCGGCCTTCCCGTTGCATGCTGTCAGCAAACCAATATTCTTGTCCTTCCATCGTCACAGTATCTAGATTCGGCATATTCACCCCCCTAATGTTGTAGTCATCAGCACCTGCCCCGGGGCGCTTACTCCGAAAGATGCATGTCATTGTCAGAAATGATCGGCAGTGTGGGGGTCCTCCTCTTTTCTGTACCGTGGAGTCGTGGACCTCTTCTGTCAGATTGCACAGCAAAGTGGATATCGTAATTGAGGGTTGAAAATTGATGTGTGTATTCAGAAGAGTTCTGTGGAACCCTAATTGGGGGTGCCCAGACTATTAGGAAGGTCTGCAGCCAGAATCTGGTAATTGGGGCGCCTTACGTAAGCCTATTTCTACTAGTCGAATCTACCTTTTAATTTGATATACCTCCCTAAATGCAATCTATTTCCTAAAATGGATAAATTTAAAGCTATTTATATAAAACTAATTACTCCTCCTTATCTATTTTAATCCTTAGGTATTCTACCCGCTAATAACCTTCTTTATTTCGTATAAAATCTATCCCTATTAATTTCCTAAACTCCTAATATTTTTCTACGGTCAATACCTTAATTATATTATTTACAAGCATCTTTAAAATTTCGAAATACTATACTTTAATTATCCTTACTTATATTTCCTACTTTAATTAATATTAATAAATATCGATATAGCGGAATTTGGTTACTAATTTTAATACTTTTACGTCTAAGATTCTAAATATTTAAATATTATTACACTCGAAAATTAGGGTAGGGTTAAAGAATTTTAATATAAGACTTTTAAATAGTTTTATAATATATAGTATTTCTTTAACGACGTTAGAAAGGGCTACGAATTCTACTTCGGTTATAAAAGTAATTATAATTAATTATTTGGAAGTTTCTTAATAAATAAATCCATTATATAATTTTATTATAAATCCTTAGGAGCTTTTACGATCGATAGAATTATTGGTAAAGGAAGCGTTAAAAGTAAATTAAAATTTAATATTTTTTTTATAATATAGGGTTAAGTCTACGGTAGTAAAGAAGTAATATAATATTTTATTTACGGCTTTATAATATTTTAATCTTAGGTTGTAATTATATTTAATAAATCGATTAATTATAAAGGTAATATTTAATTTAATAATAACGGCGGCGTAAAATATAAACCCGATTTTAATTTAATATCGATAAATAAATTAGTTAATAGTTTTATAATCGTAGGGTATTAGTTCGATATTATTTATTAGGATCTAAATAATATATTTATTATCGGCGAGCTTATAAATTTTTTAAAAGTATAATTATTAGGATAATTAGATTTTGTAGACTTTACGATTGCGGATTATTTTAATACCTAGGAATTATTATAATTCTTCTCTTCTAATTAAATTATACCGGGATTATAAAGTCTTTATATACTATTAGGTAATTTCCTCCTTAGTAGGGTAATAATAAAAAATAATATTATTAATATAATAAAAGATTAAAATACCGTTATTAATTAAAATATAAAGATTTTTAAGGATTACGTAGAACCTTAGGGCTTTAAATATCCTTATAAATTTTCGTTATTATAGTAATAGGGAACGACGAAGATTATATAATGCTTTAAGGATTTTAAATATTTTTCTTTAAATATAATAATTTAGTAGTATATATATATAAATCTCTTCGTTTATTATTACGTTTACGAAAGTATTAATTACGTTTTATTAAATAAATTTAAAATTAAAGCGTAAAATTATAATTATAAAGGTATAGAAAGACTTTCTTATTAAGGTAGAAATATAAATTTCTTACTTTATAATCCTTATTTATTAATCTTTACGTATAATTAAACGGGCCTTAATTTTATTAAAATAATTATTTTTAAAGTATTTATAAATATATATTTATATATAATCGAGGATTTGTTTACTCTTAATTTTAGGTTCGTCGTAATTTATTTCTATTTAAATTTTTATTTATTTATAATTTTCGAAGTAAATTCGTTTAGTTTATTTAAAGAGGTCGTTTAAAGGATATTTATCGAAGTTTTTATAATTGTAAGGTATTAACGGTAATTAATAATAGTAGAGGTTCTAAAATTTATTAATAGCGATTAGGGATTCGATTATATTTTTAGTAATTACCTTTTTTTTATATATAAAGCGCTATAATTTTATTTTAATAATTTTCTTCTTGTATATTATAATTATAAATTAATAAAGACGTCCGGCGTTAAATATTGTTTTTTAAGGCTCGAAACCTTTTAATAATTCCTTTTTAATGTATTTAATATTATTTATAGCGTATACTTTTATAAAAAAGGAAATTAATAATAATATATTTAATAATATTGGATAATTGTAATTAATAAAATAATTAATAATTATTCGGTCCTCCTTTAGGTTTATAATTTTATTAAGGGGGTTTAAAAGTAGTACGCTAATTTTTATTTCCTTAATAATTATTTCTTCGGTTTATACTTCTTTAATAGTTATTACTTCTTTTTTTTAAACCGGGTTAAAAGAAAGAGAATTTAAAAGGTTGTAAATATTTATATTTTCTATATCGGTACAGTTAATTATAAAATTAAGGGGGGATTAGTTATTTAGTAATTATTTTCTAGCGGTATACTTTTTTAATAAGGCGGTAAATTCTTTTAAAATAAATTTTAAAAATTCGGTTTCCTTTTTTATTTTATTAATAAAAAGGGTACGTTTATTAAAAATAACGTTGCGGGTATTAATAATTTCGTTAGTAATAGGGTTTTAAATTCGGTAAATAATTATAGAAGTATAATTAATTAAATATTTAATTTACGTTTTAAGGTTTATTTTTTAAAACCTATTTTATTTATTTTTAATAGTAATAATTATTACGAATATTTTGTAATTATAAATTCGAAGGTAGGAAATATTAAATTTGCGGAAGGTAATTTCGTCGTTACTATTATTAATTTTCTTAATAATAATTATATAAAATCTTTTATAGGGAGATTTCCAATCGTAAAGGTATTTAGGGGACCGATTATTGAAATATATTACTATAAAGACGATTTCCGGTTAAAAATCCTTAAGAAAACGAATATTTAAATTTATAGTACGCGTTTTATTTTTAATTATACTTCCTAAACGTTTTATACCTCTATTTTATACTTAAATATATAAGGTAGAAAACTTTATAATTATATTGCATTATGCTAATAAATTTAAAAGTAATTATAATTTCGTAATTTTGTTATTGTATTCTAATATTTGTATTATAACGTTAAATTATATTTTAAAGAGAGTAAAGAAATCGTTTAAATAAATTACAATTATAATAGCGAATTAATCGTAGAGGAAATATTTTTAAATATACTTAATAAATTTATAAATAATAAATATAATATTAGTATAATTTCGGTAATTTTTTTTATAATTGAGAAAATTTATAGCGAAATATTCTTTAGCTTTATATTTTTCATCTCTAAATTTTTATTTAATTTATTATTTAATCTTTATTTGGGTATAAGTATTATATTATTCGGTTTTAGGGTTTTCATTATCCTTTTCTTTTTTATTTTTAAATAGGATTTTGGCTCTTAATATATTATAGAAGTAAAATAATATTTAAAAATTAAAGTATTTTAATTTAAAATATTAAGTAAAGGGGTCTTTATAATAGTATTTATAATTTATATAGGAATTGATTATATTCCTATAGGTATAGAAATTCGCCCGAATAAATAAATAAGGAAATTCTTTAAATAGAATTTAGTAGTAACGGATTTTAAAATAGTAAAATAATAATTAATTTATATTACGAAAGTAATTATTAAATAATTTATAATCCTAAAAAAAATTTTATTTATATAATAAATATAGGGAGATAAAATTAATTGCAAAATTAAAGTAGAAGGTTATATCGTAGAAACGTAGTTTCCTAAGCCCGTTTTCTCTATTAATAATAAAATTAACCTCCTTATAATTTTAAATTATAATATATAAATTTTTAATTTATAAATTATTATTATAGAGTATATAATAGAAATTAAAGAAATGTATAATTTTATTAAATACGTATAAAGAGTTATTAAAATTAAAAAGAGCGTAATTTTTAAACGGGTAAATATTAAAACTTCCTTCTCCCATTTAAAATGCTACTTATATTATAACGGTTTTATAAATTTAAATAAAGATAGGAATAAAATTTATAATAGTATTTTTACTAAAAAATTAATTATTTTAAAATTAATTATTAATATTAAGGATAAAATTTATTAATTATTTAATTATTTCTTTTTTCTAAATTTCGACCTCCTTTTTAAATTCTAAATCGTTATTAAAGTTTTTAATTACCCGAATTTATATTTTAGGGTTAGACTTTTAATAAAGGTTTAAAGCCTTATTAAGAAAGAGATATTAATAGTATTTAATAATATATATACCCTTTTTGTAAATTTTATAGCGAAATAACGATAATAAATTTCCATTTTATTTAAAATCTTTAATTTACGTTACGTACTTCCTTTTACGCTAATTGCGTTAGGGTTTATTAAATTAAACGTTTTCTATTTTAATATTAATATTTTTTAATTTATTAAAGGTATTGCCTTTAATTTTAAAAGACGCTCCGTAAATACCTTTATAATTAAATTTAATTTATATAATTACGGGTATTTTATTATTAAAGCCTTTAATACGGAAATCCTTAAATAAAATATAGAAGTCGAAAATATTATTAACGATTTATAAGCGGTATTAATACGAGGCGTTAGAAGCCTAGCCCGGTTAAATAGGGCGTAAATATTTAATAAAATTATAAAATTAAACGGTAATTAATAGGGATTTAAAAATTATATAGAATTAGGTTCTAATTATAATAATTTTTTAACCGTCGATTTATTTAATTATTTTTATTTTAGGTTCTATTATAAGGGGTTTATTAATATAATTATAATAAATTTTATAGGCTTCGATAAAGGTTTATTCGGGATAATATTATAACCCTTTTATAAAGGTAAAATACTATTAGGGGAGATTTTCGTTATTTTAAAAGTAATTAGATTTATAATCCTAATAAACGGTTTTACGTATTTATTTAGTAAATATAACGCGGTACTTCGAAAAGGTTTTATATTTTTTGGATTAATAATTAAATATATTAATATTGTAATTATATTCTTATAACCCTGCGATAGTAAGGTCGGTAAATTTGGCGGTAATATTATTAATTTATTTTTTTAGGGATTTTTTAGTAAATTTTACGCTTATAAAGATATCGTCGGCGCTATAAGGAGGGATTAGCGTAATAAGGGTATTATTTTTAAAATTATTAAGGGTTTCTTTAGCTTTTTTAATATAATAGCGGGCGGACGATTTAATAGTGTAATTTATAATGGTTAACTTTATAGGTTTAAAGGGAATTAATTATACCCTTAATATATAATTAGTAAGGTTTAGGATTTTAGCGTAGGTTATAAATTCGTCGCTCTACTCCCTAAATTTATTTATAGAATTTAAATAAATTTACTTAGCGACGATTTTTTTATCGATTAATTAGGATATAGTTAATAACGTAGTAAATTATAATAATAATAGTAATAATAGTTATAATTAGTGTAATTGAAGTTTTTGTAGCGTAGAAATTGCAAATTAGATTATTAATTATTAAATTATATAGTAAAGTAAATATTGTAATTAAGGGTTGAAAATTAATATGTATATTTAGAAGAGTTTTGTAGAACTTTAATTGGGGGTGCCCAGACTATTAGGAAGGTCTGCAGCCAGAATCTAGTGGCTGGGGCGCCTTACGTAAGCCTGTTTCTACTGGTCGAGTCTACCCTCTAATTTAACATCTTCTGGCTCGGCATGGGCAACTGCCAACAAGTCCCTGTCCTTTCGTAAAAGCAGCCTCATCGTATCTCGTGACCATCGTGTTGGAAGGTCTAGAGCTTGGTTGCGTTTTTCCTTTGAATAATGATTAGACTGGGGCATCGGAAGTTCATGATTTTTGGTAAGCGGACACGGGAATAAGAGCTTTGGTGCCCCGAACATCCATCAAGGTCTTGGCGGAGTGGAGAGCGACTAAGATGTCTCCTTAGCAAATCTGCAGCAAAATTTCCCCTTGCCTTGTTAGCTGAATATCTGTTACTAAAAGCTGTGGTTATCAGTGTTGAACCCAACGGGCCGAGACCACCTTCACGATTGCATCGCGCACGGAATGTTTCCAGACGCCAAAGGTACGTTATTGAAAACAAACGAGGTGCATTGTTCCTATTTAACCAAGATGGCAGTATACACTATCTGTATACTGGATGAGGGGAGGTGATGTGTCCATCTGATATGAACCATGTTAGGTAGCCTCTCCAGCTTCATATCCTCCGTCGCTACCCGTCGGTGTCTACAGGTCCGAGCCGTCCTCCTCTTCATCCTCCAACTCGTCATCCCCATCATCCATGTATTCGTTCACGAAATCATAACTGTCTTTCTCCGTGCTCGCCACGCTCTCAACATCGTCATCCGTCTCATCCCTTTCCACAAGTTCCCCATCGTCCCCATCCAAAGCCTCCTCGGCCCTTCCTCTGAGCTTCTTCAACGACTCCCAAATCGATCTGGCAGATGTGCCCTCGCCCATAGTCGTCGGCCCGTTGCTCGCCTCCTCACTCTTGACCTCCTCAGTCTTCGTCTTCGGTGGCAGCTGCGCTGGAGTAGCGTCACCGTTAGTCTGCTTCTTTTCTCCAGGTCCCTCCGCATTGTCCATCTTCTCCACGCTTTCCCTAGCCACACTATTCCTTCTTTTACTAATCGCCCTGTGTATGTTTAGGTACAATCCCTCCGCGTTCGTGTTTTGCTTGGCGACGTCGAACTCGTTGGTGAAAGCGGCTTGTTTCTTGAACCACTGCATCATCAACGTAGGGTTCTCGTGCAGCGCCACCATTTTTCCGTCGACCAAGACCTTGTTGAACGAGTACACCTGTCCGTACTCACGCGCGATTTCGACCGCCGTCTGTGACCGCTGCATCCGCACCGACTGATAAGCCCACAAGGCCATGCTCGCCTGCTCGCGCGTGCGGACGTAGTTCCTCAGCAGGTGTGCCAGCACCGCCGCGTCCTCGAGCGCCTGTGCTGCACCGTTGCCCGCAAACGGAAGCGCGGCGTGGGCCGCATCGCCTGCCATGGCGACGCAGCCATGGGCGTACAAACGGGCATGATCGTGGTCGGCAACGGCCCACGAAGCCGACGTATCGGCGGCGACCATGTGAACGATCTTCTGGGCCTCGGGAATGTAGTCCTTGTACAGATCAGTGTTGAGAACTGGTCCAGCGCTCCTTTTACCACGCGACTTGGGGGACTGAGAGCCGTTGTCCTGGGGTGTTCGGGAGGAATTCTCGGGCGTGGACGAC
Source organism: Sordaria brevicollis (assembly GCA_033439795.1). Classification (NCBI taxonomy): domain Eukaryota; kingdom Fungi; phylum Ascomycota; class Sordariomycetes; order Sordariales; family Sordariaceae; genus Sordaria; species Sordaria brevicollis. Next base: position 1,159,185 of record JAUTDP010000015.1, on the reverse strand, counting down.
CCCGAGTGAGGACCCAGTAGACTGCTGACACTCGCGTTCTTGAGATGATCCAGCCACAGCAACGGCAGGGGTATATATTGAGGAGGGCTAGCAGTGGAGGAAGAGGGACCGAAAGCGGCGTCTGACCGAGCAGCGCCGCGAATGGCTACACCGGCACTGAGCATTTCGCCCTTCTTCATGGGGATCATGTTGATGTGGCCGTGAGGGCCGAGGAGGATGGGTACAGTCTGAGCCAGCTTTGGGTCAACTCCCCATTTCTCAACCGCCTCTCTTGTTGGGATCAGCGTGCGATAGACCTGCCATCCATCGTGGTTCTTGGGTTTGGTGGCGTTGTTGTCTTCGCCCAGGAGGTAGGAACGCACGGTCGAGTGAATGCCGTCACAGCCTATGAGGACATCGGCGTGGGCACGGCTGCCGTCTGCGAATTCGATGTGAATGGGATGCTCGGCAACCTCAGCGGAATCACCGTTCTTGGGTGCGACCGAATCAGTGGTGGGTCGCTCGGTTCCGAGAGGGGAATGGGTCTCCCAGATCTTCACGACCTGCTTGCCGAAGCTGATGTTGTCCTTGGGCACCTGCTCGAGGAATCCTGCGAGAAGGTCGGCTCGACTGATGGACTTGCGCCCCTTGGCGCGGCCGAGCTCACCAACCTTGATGCCCCTGAATTTGCCGGCTGCTAGAATGACTTCGGTCGCCATCTCTTGATCCTCCTGGCCAATTTCTACGGCCCTCTCGAGATAGGACTTGAAGAGCTCCATGTCGATCTGTTTCATGGCGTTAATGGCATTCTTGTGCAGGGACAGTCCAGCCCCCACATCACGGTATTCAGACACCTTCTCGTAAATATGGCAGTCGATGTGCCTGCTGGAGTGGATAAGGCCTACTGCCAGGGCAGTGCCGCAGATGCCACCGCCAATGATGGCTACTTTGAGCGGGCGGCGAGTGCTCTCAGGCTCCCTAATGGTCGAGGAGCACATTGGCGGTTGGGATGCGAGTGCGTCCATGTTGAAAGGGGTTTGTTGATCCTTCAGGAGATCAATTGAATGAAAAGATAGTGTGTGCGGGTGTGTCAAACAGGCTATGGGCCGATACACGGAAAAGTGTACGATGTCCGAAAGGCGAACTGTACAGGCTTGAAGGGCTGTGTATATAACAAGTGCATCTGGCTGGGAAAGTTCAAACAACGGGTACCATGAGGGATCCCATAGAAATTGAAGTGGGAGGCAGAGAGGTGGTGTGAAGGCTATAAGCCTGTGAGGGTTAGGTAGAGGTGATGAGCCTGCTGGTTGGTTTTGAGTCTGAAATGTGTGGTGAGATGTTTGCTGGTGAGATTCTGATTCTCGGGAGAGGACAAAGGGTGCTTCTTTTTATACCTTTGATCCGCATCGTTGACGCTAGAACTTTGGCCATCGACGGCCAGGACCTCCGCTGCGCAGCCTCGTCGTGCCTCTGTCCCCTTAGAGAAACGGAAAACAGCGAAGCCTTCTCGGTTGTCGTGCAGCTCGATTCTCATGTGAGGTTGGAGAGCCGAAGCCCAGGTAACCGGCCGATCGTCAAGTCATATCATGCAAAGAACAAGTCACACTCACCTTAGAAGACGCTGTTAAAACTTTCGGCCACACAGCCTGATGCATCGGCGATGCTTGTTGGGCCGGAAAATCATGAGCCACGGGGCTGGGTGAGGGGTCTGCATGTTGACTTGACGTTGGTGAGTGTCGAATGAAGAGGCGGCATCGAAGGTTTGGGACTCATCATGCTCATCCGTTACTGCAAAGCGCAACGTCGTGTCTTCTCGGATTGTTTGGGGATCGCGAGTGTAAGAGGAGAGTCAGCTCCCCAAAGATAAAGGAAAGAGCGAACAAAAACGAGCTTCGGGCCTTAACCAAAACACGGCTTTTCGGAAGGGCAACGACGATGGCTTCATCACCGTTGTTTCGTCAAGTCTGGCCCTTCAGCTTGACTTCCATGTTCAACAGCCCGGGTGGCTTCATGACTGCTTGAACATCACCTTTATCTTGAGCACACGACCAAATGCACACCTAGGTGCGTCTCCCACTGCACTGCACATCCAGTTCCGACTTGCCGGAGCTTGCACCGGCATTGACGTTACAGCCCGGCTGAGACACCGCCGATCCCGACATGGGGGCCTTTGCAAGGGAGACGCTCCGGAAAGGCCGTGCACTGCCATGTTCGTGCCTTTGACGACCTGGTTCGGGAGCTGCCGGCGTCTGGCTGGCTCGATGCGGAGCCGCGAAAGGACGAACGTCAAAGGGTGGCTTAATTACCGTAGAAACTCTGGAGATTGGAAATTATTTAGGCGCGGAAATCCAATAGGTATATAGGCATTAGTTACGAAAAGTGTAGGTCTGCGGTCCGCAAATGTAAATGCATGTGTGTTAAGACGGAGGGGGATATTTCTATGACATTATTAACTTGGCGGGAGACGAAGGGCATATATGCGACTATATGTAGGCGCTAGTGTTGGGTGATAGAGGCCTCGTGCTAGATTTCTAAACGTGTAAAAATAATTTCCAGTTTCCAGAGTTTCTACGGTATTTGAAAGTCTGAAACACAGCTGAGACAAGTCTTGACACGGTGAAATTCAACTTGGTCCAGACTTTTTGCTGGTCAAGGGAATGATGGCATAATATCGACCGGTCATGCCAGCGAGAGCCATTCCGGAGATCATCAACTCATCTAGAGGAGCCGTTATAAGAATGCTGGACGCCGCCACACCTTGGCGATAAACCTTAACACCAAGCTGTCGTTTGTGCCGTTGTTTATAACGCGCGCAAGTCCCTAGTTTTCTCGTCCGAGGGTTCGGTCAATGTCCCTAGATGCAGTATCATTAGCATCCTTAGACTCATCAATACCACCATGAGGCTCACGATCTTCCGTGCGGCCGTTGCCTTGGTGGCCATCATAACACCCGCTATTGTAACGGCCGCCAACCCTCTTCAGCTTCACGCCCACGTCAACGAGCATCGTGCTTTGTCGCCTCGGGAAGAGGTCGACAACGACCAAGGCAACGCGACCGACGTAGCCATCATCCGCTCCGAAATCCCGCGCCTCCTCATCTACTACCAAACCACGCACGACCGATCAGGCAAGCCCATCTCTATGCTCCCTCTCATCACCGAGAAGAACATCGCCCTCACCCATTTGCTCGTCTGCTCGCTGCACATCAACAAAGACGGCGACATCACCCTCAACGACCACGCTCCCACGCACCCGCGCTACGGCACCCTCTGGCAAGAAGCCCAAGTGCTCCGCTACGCCGGCGTCAAAATCATGGGCATGATCGGCGGCGCCGCCGTCGGCACATTTGGTAACGAGACGCTCGATTCCCCCGACAGCAACGTCTTCAACCGATACTACGGCCAGCTGTGGGAGACCATCAAGCGGTACGGCCTGCAAGGGCTCGACATCGACGTGGAGCAGCCCATGAGCCAAGCCGGCGTCGAGCGGCTCATCCTGCGCCTGCGCAAAGATTTCGGCCAGGGCTTCATCATCACCATGGCGCCCGTCGCCAGCGCGCTGACCATCCAGGGCTCTAGGTACGGCTGGAACCTGAGCGGGTTCGATTATCGCAAGCTCATGGTGGCGCAGAGTGGCGCGGGAAAGGAGGTCGCGTTTTATAATGCCCAGTTTTATTCCGGGTTCGGCGACGCGGGGAGCCCAAATCAGTTTCACCAGATTATCTCGGATAATCAGGACATGGGTTTGGGGGCAACCAAGGTGGTGATCGGCCAGTTGACGAGTCCGAAGAACGGCGGCGGGTTCGTGACTGCTGGCACGCTGGCGAATTCTGTCAAGAGCCTTAGGGATGCGTATGGACAGATTGGTGGCATCGCCGGGTGGGAGTATTTCAATGGCCAGCCGGGAGGAGAGGCGGAGCCGTGGAAGTGGGCGCAGGTGATGACGTCCGTCTTGAGGCCGGATCAGGTGCCGCAGCTGAAGGTGACAATGGAGATGGCTGTTAAGTTGACGAACGTGTGGCAGGAGAGCGCTGCAGCCGGGATGGGGGAAGCGATGGGTGGTGAGGTCAAGGTGAAGGTGCAAGGACTGAAGCCGACGGTGGATTATATGGCCATGGTGAACGCTTGAGTCGGCGGTGTGAGCATTTTACGTTTTGTCTGTTTTCTGTTGGTATCAATTGAGAATATCATGTTAGTAGACATCGTTTGGTGTAGGAAAGCGATGGTGGTGAGAAATCCGAAAAGGACCCTGATGGTTGCTGTGCCAGGACCCTTGGACCCTTATGATGCCGATGACGTAAATGCCTTTGTCGTATTGCAGATCCCCCAGACGCAACCACCGTCAGGTACCAGTACTTCAGACCGCCCATCCCGTCTTCTTGAATTCTTTTTCTTCGTCAACAAACATTTTTTCCCATCTTGATTGTACCACCAACCCGTTCCTATCAGCGCATCAGTTATCCGACACAGCGTTCACCCAGCGTCCAACGTCGCAACTCACCAAACAAATACTCCTCCAGAGTCAGATAACCGTCAACACACCATCGAAATCCCTTTCCTTCATCATCGCCATGGCCTGGGCCACATCATTCTCCCGTCCTACCAAATCGGACGCCAACCCACCCCCTTATTACCTCCTCCAACAGTTCCAAAACGACCCAGAAGAGCCCTACTGCAAAGGCTGTGGAAGGCTCATCGACCCCAAGCGCTCCTTTGGTATGATCGGCACCCCCGCTTCTTCTTCAAACGCTGCAAGCCAGAAGCAACCAGCAGACAAAAAGAGCAACAAGGGGTCTAAGCGCCGCGGCGGTAAACACCAGGACGAGGAAGATGACGAGCCTCCTTCCGAACAGAAAGAGGCGACGACAGTCAAGTTTTGCACGGCCAAATGTCGTAGCGAGTTTCATCACAAGAAGCGAGATGTCAAGGAGCAGGAAAAGAAGATTGATGAGACGTTTGTGAGGATGTTGAATGGGGAGAAAGTGGAAGTGGAGGGGATGGAACAAGGTAGTACGGACGAAAACCAACAAGCGGACGGTTCAGCAAAGAAGAGGGGAAAGAATGGTGCAAAGCCAAAGAAGGGAGAGGGAATAGTCGTGACACTCGAAGAAGTGGAAGCGATTGTCTTTCCGAGGGAAATTGACCCGGAGAAGGTGTACGGCAGGAAGAAGAACCGGAAGTCGAGGGTTTTGACTGGACTGGGGACCAATGATGATGATGATGATGCCACTGCAGATGAAGAGCCTCAGTCAACTTCGACGACAGCAGAAGCCGCAGAACGACGACCGAGTCAAGATTCAGCCATCGGCGGAATCAATATTGACACTCTGCAGCTTGTGGACAACCACAAAGCTGCCAACGACGAGATCGCGCCGCTGCCAAAGGGGAAATCGCACCCGTACACCACTGGCGGCCATGAGCTCGCTCGTTTGGCTGTTCGCAGCGGCAACCGTATTCGCCCTCCTCAAGAGGTCTCGGAAGTCAATGGTAGCGTTGGCGGAGAAAAGGGACGGGCCGAGCGGAAGGCAGAAACGGAGGAGATGAAGGAAGAGATTCGGCAAAAGAGGCTGGAGGGGGATAAGAAAGCGCACCAAAAGGAGATGGTTAAGTCGGTTGCCAGAAAAGGGGTGGTGTTTGGGTTTGAAGCGGGTGATGGCGGCAAGAGGAAATACTGCGAGTGTGTGATTCCTGGAGGCAAGGTTGTTGAGCCGCACTTTGCGAAGGGGAACTGGGGGATTCGGTGGAGGGAGTGATGGGTGAAATGTTCTGTCAATAAGCGATGGTGGAAATGAAGCGGAGTCATTGACTACCAGCGCAGAATAGTAGCAAAAGAAGGGCTGAGGGAAAGGATTGAGTTGAGAAAGAACATTAAAGCCTGACTTGTGTCCCGAGCCAATGCCAACTGAGAGTCTTGGATGCTTGACACAGACAGATGACTGTGACGACGACGAGGTTGGTGACAAGTGAAACGAAGGCGCATCTGCAGCCAGGAAAGCGCCAAGTGAAGGATCTTGTTCTTATCTTATCGATACGCTGATACTTACGTAAGCCAGCCGTAGAGGTTGCAGCAGTGGGGAATTTCGACGAGCTTCGACCGCGGTCGCGCTTCAATCGACATCATCGTTTTGAATCGTCGACATTTCTAATTCTTGCTCGACATTTTGCACTTCCCTTCCACCACAGTTCTCGCGATACGCCATTAGTAACTTCGACAATCCGATACACACAGTCCCTATTTTTTGCGAATCGCTCAATCACCACATTCACCATGGGCTCCATCGTTCTCCCCCATCTCGAGACCGGCTGGCACGTCGACCAGGCCATTCTAAGCGAAGACGAGCGTGTGGTGGTTATCCGTTTCGGCCGCGATCACAGTCCCGACTGCATGCGCCAGGACGAAGTTCTCTATCGCATCGCGGACAAGGTCAAGAACTTTGCAGTAATGTACGTCTTTTCACTCCCGTCTACAACCCCTCTCTTCCATCAGTAACCAACAGCCACTGACCAATCACGCAACACCAACAGTTACCTCTGCGACATTGACAAAGTTCCCGACTTCAACCAGATGTACGAGTTATACGACGAGTGCACGCTCATGTTGTAAGTATATTCCCTCTACCTACTTGCAACAACTGGGCAAGACAGCCACTGACGAGTTCCAATTGGCACAACACAGCTTCTTCCGAAATAAACACATGATGATCGATCTCGGCACCGGTGACAACAACAAGATCAAATGGGTACTCGAAGACAAACAAGAGCTGATCGACATCATCGAGACGGTCTACCGCGGCGCGAAGAAGGGTCGCGGTTTGGTGGTCAGCCCCAAGGATTACTCGACCAGACATCGCTACTAGAAAGTCGATCTGTAGCGAGCGACGATAACTATCCCCATAGCAGGAGGGTCACAGGGCCGGAGAAGCAAGGAGGACACTCGCCAAAATTATACCCACACATTAAAAACAGAGCGGAAAAGGGAGGCTCCTGGAGGCTCTTAGGGCGCCCTAGGTTGTGCGCCCTGGGTGGGCTCTCACAAACTCGATGTTCTGGCTTCCAAGTCCCGAGTCTCGGCGGCTCCGGCGAAAGCAAAAGTGTTGTTTTTTTCGGGGCCGGATGTGGATTGCTGGCCTGGGTCTATACCGAGCCTCGAGCGGTCTTCGGGTCATCATCGCACGAGCGTGGAATCACGAAAAGGCAAGCGGAACCATTATCAAGATCAGTCATTGATGTACCTAGCTAATACAGAGCAGAACCGGTCAGGAAGCTGATGCTATCGCTGTATATGCGGACTTATGCTGTCCCAGCGATTTATCACTGACCACCGGGCTGCATTTGAATTTTCATGAAAACCTAAAAGGTGTGTTCCATATTGTGGCCATCAGAGTTAGATGCTGCTGAGCATCTTCATTCGCGCCACCTCGTTGCTCAGGGATGGCGAGATCAGCCAGTATTGCGCAGTTTCAGCGGAATCGTGATATTCGCAGATCTGCAATTCAGGGTGAACAGCTGGCAGAGCCCTTTTTTCCCATCCCAGTTCATGGAGAACGACAGGCGGATCCCTTTACAGCCCCCGGGCAATAATTGTTTACCTGTCGCCGATCGTCTACTCGTTACGGTACGCTACAAACAACAAGCAATCGCCGGATCTGAAACACGGCATTGTTCGTACGTACCACAAAGGAAAGCTCCTGTCACACTCACATGTCACCTATCACCAAAACTGCGTGGCGCCTTTGATGCGGAGAAGACGCCATCAGAGACACGACATATCGCCAAAGTCCCTCGAGAGAGAAAATTATAGGAGCTTCTTCTTCTTTTCGCAATGAGGCTCACCAAGGCCCCTTGTCCGCTTTTGCCTTAACCTTCCAAGGCCCAAAGATGGTTCCGATGTGGGCGGTCCTGGCTGACCTGGTGGTCCAATCCTGGCCCGGATGAGGCGTTGTGGACGCCCCATGGAGCGACCCGCAAGGCGTTCGAGGGGGGGCTCAGGGGGCAAGGGTAGGGGGACCTCAACTTTATTTCGTCTTCCAACGTTCTTTTTCCGCTTCACCGAGTTTGCTGTTTCTCCCGAACGATCACCATGAATGATGGTAGGGTTCTTGCAATGTTTTATCAACGGACGGAAAGAGGAAGCACTTCAAAACCTCCCACGTGCATTTACCCCTTTTCTTATCTTTTGGGGCGCAATTTTGACGTCTGCATGTCACTGTAACCCACCACTCTGACTTGGTGATGCATGGTTCTCGACGGGCGCTCTCTTGGCATCCTTGTGGGTGGGGAGTCGAGAAGTCTTGGCTTTGGAAGAGGAAGTTGAGAATTGTTCTCCGACTTCTCTCTTTGCTTTGACCAGCGAAGAGACCCCCTTTCCGAGAACTTGAACTTTATAGTCAAAACGCTCACCGTTGCTATTGTGCAAACAACGTTTGGGTTGTTCGGAAACTGACCACAGTCGGCCGCTGACCTGGAGAGAAAAAGGAGACAAACAACCAACGACGCATTGCTAACGCATACCAAGCCTTCCTTCCCATTCGTTTTCTTCCACGCCATTTCCCATTGATGGCAGCCTAAACAGTATACTCCGGATGTCTTCCCGCATTGCCCCTTCGCTCGCCCGTGAGAAGTTGAGGTTATCTAGGTCAAAGGGTCATTCCAAGACCAAATAGTCCAATACCATCATCCGATACAGCCAATCACAGTTTCTCTAGAGCACGTTAAAGTCGCAGAATTGGCCGTGTCGAGAAATTCCCAAAGTCCGCGACTCGGATTCTGTCAGGGGCGAAGAGGTGCTTGGAGGGGTCCATTCAGGTCCAGTTTTTCCCACTAAAGGCGGCCATCAGGGGTCTGGCTTGCTGCCTTCATTGGTGCCTGCCGTTACCTAGCCGGGGGCCGCTGGGCGTTGTCGCTGTCTGGGGCTCCGCTGGTGCCGCCCTCCCTGTTCGTGCCTGTCCGTCCCTGGTTGGCGGTGCCCATGGGACGGGATGGTGTGCCTCCACTGCCTGACCGGGAGGGACTCGCACGACAAAATAATGTGGTGAAACCAAGCTGCACCATTGATTGATGTGATCTTTCCCACTTCTCCTGTCGTGCAATTCAATCTTCCACTTTTTCAATTCAACTCTTTTCAGTTGCCTCTTTTTTTTTCTCCAGCGTCATGCGACCGGCGTGTTTCGTGATACCTCTTCCCCGCTAATTGGTCCTTCGTTTCTTCGTTTCTTTCATTCCAACACTTCAGTTTAGACGAAAGACTTTAAACCACCACCGCCACATCGGCCCCGGCATTGAACATTGAGACAAGGACAGGGACAGCTCCCCTTTGCGACAACTCTACCGACGCGGGGCAGCTACAACCTCCAAGAATCTTTTAGTACGCTTGTACTAAGTCGCTCTTCACCTTCCATCTGGTGTATGCGATAGCAACAACTTCGAAGCGCTCGCTCCATTACCTCGGGGTAGGAGGTCCTCGCCGGCCCTCCTTAGAGGTATCCTCCCTCTCCCACTCGGGGACTCTTTGCGACTCTTCGCCAGTCCCACCCGACTACCACCGCCCATCATGAGCGCCCTCGTCAAGTTCCGCCGAATAGTCTTTACTCGACAAGTTCTAATCCCCGTCGGGATTGTCTACCTCTTCCTCTTCCTAATTCTGGGGCCATGGTCGCCACGCTGGGCCTCCTCTTTCTCCCCATTTACCGAAACCCCCAAGCCAAAAGGTCCCATTCGCCAATCGACCAACTTCAGACCACCACCCCCGCTGCAGGAACGTGTCCCGTGCTATGGGCCTCGTGGCCAATTCCTGTCGCGGAGTCCCGATGACGAGTTGAAAGAGGTGAAGCTCGACGGTGTTGGTATGTTGCGCATCTCGCTGCTTCCATAGCCTCTTGTTCCATGCTAACTTGTGTCCCGGCATCAGAATATCCCAAGCCTTTCTGGGGCTCATATGCGACCATCAACCTCGAGCAGACATGGATGACGATTGACGACCGATATGGACCCTACGGTTACGGCGAGGAGGACAAGTCTTACAACAGGTCAAAGGTCGACTGGGACACGATCAACTGGGGCAAGCTGCAGAACGAATGCTTCGAGAGGAACCGACATCGCTTCCCGACCTCGGCGACCCCTTTCGATAACACTCTTCAGATGGTCCGGCTGGGATACAGGAACGTTACACGCATTCCCGAGACTCGCCAGTGGCACGAGTTCAAGAACACGAGACGGACGGCGATTGTCGTGCGCGCATGGAGAGGGTACGATTGGAAGGCTGAGGACCTGCAGAACCTTCGGTCGCTGATTGTCGAGACGTCTTTGAGAACCGGAGGAGAGTACCAGGTCGTTCTGCTCGTGGATATGAAGGATTATGAACCATACATCTTTGCGTCGGACGAGAACTACGAGAAGGCCCTGAGCGAGCTTGGCCTTCCTGCCGAGTTCCGCGAAATCGCCGTGTTATGGGACGATCGCCTGCTGGAGAGCTGGTATCCCGATATCGCGGAACACAGGTGAGATATGCGATTTACCCCGGGAACCGCAAAGGAAAGAGACACTAATCGTGAATACAGAACCATGTGGCAAGTGTACCAACCCGTCCAGCTCTTTTCACTTCACTACCCCGAGTTCGACCACATCTGGCAAGTCGAGCTCGACATGCGCTTTACCGGCGACGCTGGCAAGTTCCTTGACCATATGTCCGACTTTGCGCGCAAGGAACCGCGCAAGCAGGCCTTTGAGCGCGCCATGTTTCAGCAAATGGAGAACAAGATCGGAGACTACAAGTCCTTTTTCGATGCCGTGAACCGGGCCAACAAGGGCGGCGCCTACATCTGGGGTCCCCTAAGAATTCCCGACATCGATCCCATCGGCCCTGAACCACCAACCGAGCTGGCCGAAAACGAGGACTTTAAATGGGGTGTTGGCGAGGACGCCGACGTGATCGTCACCTCAGTATGCAACAACGCGCAAAAGGCCGACGCCTGGGTTTTCAAGGGGTGGATCGGAGGATTCAAGGACGGCACCAGCACGCCTCGCTTTTTCTGCCCGCCCGCCATTACAAGAACAAGCCGAACCCTCCTACTCGCCGTCCACGAGGCGCAACTCACCAAGGGACTCCGGGCGCCCAGCGAAGCGACCCCATCCAGCTTTGCGCTCTGGCACGGTCTCAAGCTGAGCTTCCCTCAACACCCCGTCTTCTGGAAGCGGGAGCACGACGACGAGACGCAGGAAGGCTGGTGGAAGGGCGGCCCCGCTAACAGCACGGACGGCGTCGGTCCCAACCTCTGGGAGCACCCCAGGGGCATGGGATTGACTTTCTGGTGGGAGAGCGAATGGCCCAGGCAGATTGTCGATGCCTGGATGGGTAAAGAGTTGGCCAAGGATGTTGCCCACCCTTGGCTCGTGGTCGAGAAGGACGGCAAGAAATATGTCCCGAACATGATGATGCACCCTATGAAGCACTACCATTAATTTATGATAACAACAATAAGGAGACGGGAAGAGAGGGGGAATGACGCCGACGACGATAAAAAGGGAGTTTACTACATGGAAAAAGAGATAATAGGTACGACAAACAAACAAAATGATATGATAACGGGCCTTCGTTTAGAGAAGAGGTACCCGTGTAAAGTTTAATCTGAATGACAACGAGACAATTTTCCAACCGGATATGAGACCTCAATGCTCGCGAATTTGGGAGATGTGAGGAGGAATGTCAGACGGGGGTGCAAAACAAAGCTCGAATGAGTTCCGCAATTGGACTCACCATTCGCTCGCATCCAGCCTCGGGGTGAAGTCACGTCACGCCATAATATCGCATGTCCCCAGCGGCGTTTGCTTCTGCACTGCTGCAGTGGTGGATGAGCAACTTGCGTGAGTACCATAGGTACTGCCTCCGGACCGATGTACACATCCCCGCCGTTCGCAAGAGCAATACCTACCTTAATGGCAGTACAAACATGGCATCGCGTTGTATACCTACCTAATTCCCGAAAAACATCTACATGCCTAGGTACCGCGGCTAAGCAGAGGCTGAGAGGGCTGTATTTGCCTGGACCTGTGATTGGGAATCTGGCTATGGCTCGTTTGATCACGGACTCACGGAGGGAGCATGGGGAAGGAGAGTCAGGGCAGTGCAAGACTTCTCAAAAGTCAACATTCGTTTTCTTGAGCTTTGCTTGTGTCCGGGCCTTTCATGTCGGGTTGTTCTCCCCAGACTTGATCATAAAAATCGGACTTGTGGGGAAGCACAGTGATGGGGAGCCCCGTTAGACAGGCTCGGTTTTGGATGGGAGTTTCTCACGGGGTCGGCTGGCAAATTCGCAGGTTCTCGTTCCTGTATCTTGCACTTGAGACTTCTCTAAAGTCTAGATGGTAAATTATCATGACGGTTGTACCTGAGGGTATAGCGTCTCGTCAGTTATGAGTGTGTACTGTGTGCAAGAGATATCGTTCGAAGTGTGGTCGTCGTCCTCCTTATACGTCTACTGGTGCGGAAATAGAGCTTGGAACAAGTAGCAGGTAGTCTTGTAAGTTCAGATGTCCAAAGGGGTCAAGGTTGCTCGAGGGCAAACAACCACATGAGATGAAGGATATGCCACTGGCCTGGACTGCCTGGGTATCACGATAAGTCAATGTGTAGAACTATCGATGGTTGCCAATCATTATCATCATATATAAAGGCATACTAAGCTATAGTAACTATACTGCCGTAGAATATTATACCAATCATCATTATGCCCTTCATCATCTCGCTCGCTCATTCATCCATACATCATCGTTAGGAAAAAAAACAAGTGTGGGTATCAACAACAGCCAACCAACCATCCGTCACTCCCCGTCATCTCTTCATCCACTGCTTAATGGAACTCTCCAGGCCCGGGCCCAAAGTACTCGCCCTCCTTCAACGTCTTGAGCAAGCAAGCGTCACCCTCGCATCCCTGCGACGTGACAGTGTTGCCCCACCAGTTGATCTCGATACCAGCCCAGTCCAAGCTGAAGAAGATGATGACGGCAGCGACCGAAATACCGGTGGTGAAGGCGGCCGAAAGCACAAAGTTGTACTTGGACCAGAAGCCGAGGAAGCGGCTCTTGCAGTAGATCCAAGAGAGCCAGCCGATCCAAACCGAGGGGATAACGTACGACAGGTTGTAAGGGGCCCAGTACATGGCTCCGTACAGCAGGACGATGGGGTGGATCTGGCGCAGCCACTTCTTCTGAGGGAACTTCTTCTGGACGTACCAGGTCATGACGGGGAGGATGAGACCAAGGGGCCAGCCGAGCATGAGGACCGTGTACTGGCCGTTGTGACCAAAGATCTTCTTGGGGCCAATGGTACCCCAGAGGACCGAGGCGGTAAAGAAGGTGTTGATACCAGGGCAAGTCATCTTCTGAGGGGCCTCAGGCGTGCAGACGTTGGGGATATCGTTCATCTGAAAGTTGAGGATGCCGGTACAGATGAAGGTGGACACGAGCGTGGCAATGACCTGAGCAGCGAACGTGTGCTTGGGCGGGATCTTGACGTAGTGAGCGAGCTTGAGGTCGTTGGCAAACCAGACGGCGTGAGCACAAGTGACGTAGCCAAACGACTTGAAGAAGTTCATGGCAAGGGCATTGCCTTCAACCCAGGAACCACCGATGAACTCGGCCAAGACGTTGAGGGTAACCTCCATACCGGTCATTGCCTTGACAATACCGACGGGAATGACGAAAACGATGCAAAGAATGAGACCGTAGAAGACAACGGCGGGAGTGGTGTAGGTCTCCCATCCAGCGATACCACCGATACCGCAGCCAATGGCGCCAAGCAGGACAATCAAATACCACCACTCGGGAACTTCGGAGTACACGGCCATAAGGCGGTTGTGCACATCCTTGTACTGGCCGGCCTCGGAGTTCTTGTTCTTGCGGAACGAGTTCCAGAGGTTCTTGAAGCCCATGGTAACTTCGTAGCGATGGTTGAGCAGGATGTAGGCAAGAGTGGCAGGGTAGATGGCAAAGAAAAAGAGGTACACAACCAAGTTGCCGGCAGACAGGTAGGCAGGCGAGTAAGCCTCGTACTTTGCAGCATCGAACAGACCCTTTTCGTTGATGGCACGCTGGATATCGTAGCGTCCACCCGTGTTGTCGAAGACGCGGTTCGAGTTGATGGGCAGGTAGCCCGTGTTGTAGGCGTTAGACCACCAGATACCGATGACGACGAAGAAAGAGCAGAACATTCCCAAAAACTTGTTGAAGGTACTGAAGAACGGCACCATGAGCGGGTCAGTAGCGTCGAACAGCAGGACGTTCCAGTCGAAAGTGGGCCAGGGGTTGAGACCCAGGCCATTTGAGAACCCCGTGATGTTACTAAGAACCATATTGTTGGGGGAGATCCAGGACAGCCAGCTGAAGGCACTGAGGGCAAGGAAGATGTAGTTGGGAAGCCAGAAGTAGACAAACATGGCCAAGGTAGCCCACAGGAAGAAAGTGTAACGAGACATGGAGAAGATCTTCTTGAATGGGCCAAGCACAGGCACGTTGGTCTCGGTGTGGAAGGCGTTGTTGAGGGCGATGGTGACGAGAGAAGCGGGCCAGACGCAATAGCTGGGATAGACGAGAAAACGACGAGTCAAGCCGGCCATGCCGTAGCCGATCAGGTTGGTAGAGAGGGCGATCAAAATCTGGTAGCTGAACTGGCCAGCGTAGGACTGGTTGAAGTACTGGGGAAGGTACTGGGACCAGATGATGTTGTTGGTATAGGGAGTGCTGCCGGCGACGTTGGCCATGATGGTGATAAGCATGTGCTCCTTGCGGTTAAAGGGTCCAGGGTTGAGGCTGTGGCGCGAGCCAAAGAGGGTAAAACCGACATCCGGGAGAGTCTTTTCACAGAACTTGCCAAGAGGGTAGGCCAACAGCTGAGCGACGTTGAGACCGACGGTAATGGCAGGCATGCGGATAGAGAAGAGCTGGTTGATGGCACCGAGAGCACCGGAGAAGATGATACCAATGACCCAGGCACGGATGGTGGAGGAGGGCATGCTAGGATCATCATGGTTGTCGACGACGGCACGGACTTCGGAGTAGGGTGAGTTATTGGTGATGAGGGCGGCCTCAATCTTCATCTCGTAAATTATCTCTTCGTATTTCTCGGGGTTCTCCAGAATGCTGTCGTTGCTCAGGAACTCCTCGATCTTGGTGATGATGGTGTGGGGGAAGTTGGGATCATTGCCGTGGATCTTGAGCACCTGCTCCATGAGAGCGCGGACTTCCTCAAGAGACATGCTGTCGGCGACAGCCTTGGCCTCGAGGAGATCCTGCTCGGTGACATTGAAGTCACTATCGTTGTCGTCGTTGACGTTAGCCATGATCTTCAGAGATGTTCGGGACGGGCCGTTGCTTGGCTATCAGACTCACGCTTCGACGGCACGGTCAATGGGAGCTTCTTCAGCAGCAAAGTCGTGGGGGGCCTTTTCGTTGACGCGGGCCTCCTCATATGGGCTAGACTTCTTGTCCACGCTCATATCGTGGATCTCGGTGACGTTTTGCGCCATCTTGGGCCGCGGTTATGTGATGTCACCCCCGGGATATGTGCTGTAGGGTCCCGGTAGGGGCTTAGGGGTTAAGAGGGCCCGGATGCAGTACGTATGTAGGTTAGAATGTGGAAGTATGTAGAGGTAGGTAGTGTCGTTAGGAAACAAGATCTCCGACTGGCATGAAGCAAAGGTAAGGAGGCTCAACACTGCAGCGAAGCGGTTGAGGCTGTGTGAGGTGTTCGGAGTGTGGAGAGGATGAACCTGGAGAGAAGGAAAGACCCAAGAAATGGGTTCGAGGAAGGAGTCCTTGGTGTTTTAATACGCACAACGCTTTGATGTCTCTTTCTCCAACCTGTCGTGGAACTCTCTAACGGGGCAAGTCCATGTCCACTCCTCCTTCCGCGTTGAACACCCTTTCCGTTCGGTAGCAGTCAACCTCCTCTTCGGATCCTCTCCCGCCACCCTTCCGGAGAGGGGAGAGATGGTATCAAGAAGGTTGTACCGGCTGCCACTCCATCCAAGGAAAGAGGAATGATGAGCGAAATCGGGCCCGGGGTTCTCAACATCCTTCGCTCCTGTCGTTAACTGGCTACAGAGCTGCGTTAAGGAGCTTCCAATTCGGGAAGGCGCCCGTTACGTCGACTTACACCACGTCCCTAGTGGCGTTATGAAGCTTGACCAAGGGTGCGTTAGTGGATGATGTGCTTCTGATGGGGGTCAAGGGCCAACTTTAAACTCAGTGTCTCGCAATACAGTGTGAGTCTGTTTTACCGTCAGAAATGGGACGGGAAGAAGAGACAAACTGCGGCAACAAACAGCAAACGATATGAGCCGAGTTTAGTACCTCCTCAACGCTCATTGTTTTATCAAATGGATTTGTTTCGGGTAGAAACACATGTGTAGTGTCTCGATATCACTCGGATCTCAGCCCGTGATGCATAAGGATCAGCGAGCTCCAAGTGCTAGTGTTGAGGTTAGTATGGGCTATTAGTGGCATCACTAGCTCCGTAACCCACATGCTTGTTAGTGCAAGTGTTAAGGAACATCTTCGATCTGCTTTGCGTCCGTCACAACCAAGCGCCTCAGCCGCTCCTTCCCAGTGATCACGAACGTGCTTTCTTCTTTCAGTGTTTCTGCCCGTTGATGATAAGAGAGGGTGCAATGGGCCGTGGGAAGTGGGCAATTACTGTGCGGGATATGGCCAGCTCCACACGGTATTGAATGCCAAGATAACTTAATTCTCACGTACCACCCACCCACAACCCCGGCGACGACCTTCTCTTTCCAGAGGAACTGAACTGACGACGGTTCGGAAGGCAAGAACAGACAGGAAGGCGACTTCCGGTCGTTGTGTGGTTGTATCAAATCCTTCATGGGTGGGATTCATGCATTCCTGGCGACCACTTGACTGGTCAATGGCGTTGGGGTGTTCGAGGGGTACAAGCCCAGCGCTACGAGATCCCAGTGTCCCCGTGTTAAGACATTTGCATGTAACTCACCATGTTCACTAACAGAGAGGCTCCTGTATAGTGGTGCAAGAAGTGCAGTCGGGTTCCTGCCCAGAGATGACGGGAGGAAAGAGCCGTCCTCTTGGTAGTGGCATCGTCCATCCCACCATCTTCCTCACTTCGGTGTTTGCCCTCGCTGAATGTTCGGCCATCATTCGCCATCCTTTTCTTGCCCCCTCAATCCATTAAACATTATTCTTCTTCGACACCATCACGATATCAAATTGCAGCCACACCATCACGGCGGCAGATCGATTCTCACAGCATCAACCAGAGAACCGGCTGGGCATTGGCTGGATGACGGAACATCCGAGCCGCCTCTCAAGGGAGACTTCTTCCCTTGCTTTTCCTCGAGAGCCGGCATCCGGTAGCCAAGAGACCGTTGGCGCCAACACCATCAGCGACCTTCTACCCTCGGGATCCCCTCGTACTCAGCGCCATGCAGCCCATCTTTGTTCTCCTCGAATGGGACCAAACCCACGGTACTATTGGTATTCTTGAATTCCGACAGTAAGGGCATGATCACAGCATCTTCTTGGCCAAGAAGCGGAATGAAACAGAACGGAAGAGTTGAGCGTCCCTCGCTCGCCATGGCAGCAAACCAACCACACAGTGCCAGCCCTGCCATCCTGTCTCAGTCTGTCAACCTCTCGCAATTCGCGACGGAATGCTTCCGATCGGCGCCCAGGGCCAAGATAAGCTCTCGACAAATGGCAGACGCCTGACTGGCTCAGAGCCTCGGAGTCTTGGGTCAGGCTGGCTAGCTTGTCTCGAGCCTCCCCTCGTTTGTCCCTCCTCAAAGTGCGGTACGACGTGGGCCTGTCTGGGGTAAACTGCTGGATGTGGCAGTTCAATTAGACTCGCCGGTTAGCCAAGACTCCCTGTCCTTGCTTTCCTCAGTTTCCCTTTCCTAGGGCCCCTACGCAGAAGGACGGCCACTACGGAGGTCTAGGCATAAGAATAATAAGGGCTCAGTGAGAAAGTCCAGACAATTGCAGGGATGATATTCCTAGCGTTGGATAAGGGTTGCTTCCACGTGAAAGCGAGGCACTTGTGAGTTGGTGAGGGTGGTGCGAACTGCGAAAACAACAAAAGAACACTCAACTGACATCGTCAAAACAGAACGTAACCGACACCCCACGCCCGGGAATAACACCGACCAAGAACAAGCATTGACAAGCAACGACAAGAAATCGACAAGAAATCGACAAGTCTTGTCAAATCTGCGCCCAGCGCAATCAATCGCCCCCATCTCTTGCTTGGCTGCCCATTGTGCTGCCATCGTCTGCACGCCGAGGAATGTGGCAGCGGCGACAAGCCTGTATACCACCCACCCTCCAAAAGTGACAGCTTGGCAGATAATATCATCATCCAAAAGTTCAAGAATGCCTATTGCCTTCCGATAACCGCGGCATCTTTGACTCCTCGCTCGTTCGCTTCGAATTCGGCCCCAAATCATACCCGGTAACAGAAGCGCCAGGTAGCGATAACGTTATTCAACCTAAAATCCTGTGGTCAGCTCTTGCTTCCCAGTCGCTTTCGCCAGTCGTTCATATCACCTTCCAATCTTGGCAATGAGGGTCGAACAGTGCTGGTCCGCCGTGGGTCACCATGTAACCAGATGTGCTAGCCCGCCATGTGCTAGCGCCATGTTTCATCGGCCCTTTCGCAATGAGGACCGAACGAGTCAAGAAGGTATCCCGCGACTCTTCCTTTACGTCGTTTAATCCAGTCCAGGCAGCATACCCAAATCTGGCTCCTTCCCTTTGGGTTCAAGCTTGAATGCCCGTGTAGCTCAATGTTCCGCCGGTCGTGGTCCAACTCACAGTTGTGCGGAGATCATCGCAAATGCTCTCACTTGTGATAGAGGCAGAGATGTGTGACAGCATCGCCAGATGTGCATCAGCTTCCAGCTTGCCTCTCGCGGGGTTGCATATGATACCGCCGGATTGGAATGCCCAACCAACAAGCCGACTTCAACCGGGAACTCGGCAGCAAAGCGATGACAACAATCGGATTACTATGATTTTCTCGTCATCACCACGGTCTGTCTCCGAAAAGCTCTCTTCTGCGCCCCGAGGTGTGTCTCATCGATGTTCTTGCTTTTAAGTTGCATGCTGATGGACAGGGCTGCAGATGGATCTGTTCTACCTATTATGGTTTATGGGACATATTCCCCGTAGGAAGCATGTCCTGCGACTTTGGGATCGCCACATTAGACTGGTGTACGGTTCTGGAACAGCCATATGACCCTATATGGATAATATTGATAAGGAACACTGCGGATGGGATGGTGGTTTCAAGGTCCGATTGGATCTTCCCCTTTTCACATCAAAGTTTGCTTAATCGCCTCTCTGCCATCGCAACGTCGGCCACGCCTTCTGACCTCACACCAACCCAAATGTCCATGAGCTCTCCCAGCTGTACGTTTGGCCAGGGCCGAGGATCTGCTTGTCCAGTCGTCCCCATTCCGGACTGTCACTTTGAGTCAGCAACTTTGAGGTATGCTTCTGTTCGTTTTGTTGAGAGAAACAAACTTACTGGTTGATACCATCTGGGTAGTCCTGAGCCTCAATGGCCACGCATGAGCTTCTACCAACAGTTCTGGGCACCGTTGTCCCGTTCACAACAAGCTTCTGTGTGCTCTTCAGCTGCGCGCTCCCGTCCATCCAGTTGCAAGAATACAGTACGACACCTGGCTGATCGGTTCGCAAATCAGCCTTGACACCGGAGAACGGGCTCGCCAGAGAGAGAACAACGGCATCCTCTGACGGCTTATCCTCGATTAACCAGTATCCGTTATAACCCTCACATGCACCGTTGGCACCGCAGTTGCCTGAAAAGCCCGGTTGATCGCGAGCATGGCCTAGAGCAAGGCCAGCAGCGCTGGCAAAGTCATTGATGGAGCCCGGTGCCGCAGTCAGAATCTTGCCCGTGGGGAGGGCACCTTGGTCGGCTTCGAGGTAGCGCGCCGAATAAGGCATATACAAGGTATGATCCCAAATCTTGTCGGTCGCCGGGTTCTTGTAGGCATCGAGGTTGAAGTAGGTATGTTGGGTGAGGAGGACAGCTTGACGGCATTAACATCACAGCCCAGATCTTCAGGTAAGGTAAGGGTGTTTTTTCAGTCACTTACGAGTTTTTCTCTCGGGAGAAACGGCATTCATCTTGATGTTCCAGGTGTTCTTGCTCACAGAATAGGTCACGGTGGAGTCAACGCGACCCAGCATGCCCAGCGACGAGTTGGAAGCATCAGAGATGGCAAAGGTGATGGACGTGGGCGTGTGCTCGGTGACGTTCCAAAACCGGAACGACCAGTTGTTGGTACCGCTGTGCAAAGTGTTGTCGCCATCGTTCAACTCGGTGTGGTACTCCTCGCCGTCGATGGTGTACTTGCCCTTCCCGATACGATTGGCATAGCGGCCTGGGATCGCGTTGTACACGGGGTGGCCCGGGTCCTTGGCTGTCGACGGCGTTAGTGGATTATGCATCGGACTCGAAAAGTTTCGCTTCGTCGCATCACTAACGGTAATAGTCAACATCATCATAACCCAAAACCACGTCGATGTCCTTTCCGCTCTTGTCCTTGACAAAGAGGTTGGTGAGTGTCGCGCCGTAGGGGATGAATTGCGCCTTGATCCCGGGAGCCGCGATGGTGTACTTTCCGTCGGGGCCGGGCTTGATGCCCTTGCCCGGAGGAGCGCCGAGAACTGTCGCCGCCTCCATCAGAAGGGCGATAGTGGTGATGATGGATCTCATTGTGTTTTTCGGACGAATCGAAACCCCACTGGTCGCTTAAAAACCACGTCCAGACGAACCATCCCACCTTACCTTTTTGGCTTCCAGCCCTCCCTTATATACCCCTCTCTGTATCGTCTGACTTCTGCTCTTCATCATACCCAAAACCATGGCAATCTGCATCGAAGTCGACATATTTGGTCCTGCATGTCTCATTGTCATACCCAAGCAAGCGACCCAAGCCGGGATTCGGGAAGGTTATTCGGGCTTTTGATCCCGCTTTTACCTGCTTACAGGCACGCATTTTCCCAAAGTTTGTGCCGGTTCTCACTACCCCGGATCTCCAGCTTTCCCATTTGTCTTACCCCAGATTGAGAACGGGAAAGGCGGGATGGAGGTTTGATTCCGCATGTTCCAAATTGGAAGTGGTGTCATGAGGGGAAATGGCCGCATGCTTACCCTTAAGAGCCTTGGTATCCCGTTGAGTGTCCTTGGCTTTGCTTCCCTTAGTGAGGGGTACATATGAGGCCCACAAGCGTGTGGTGGTGTAACCGTTTTCTTACCATTCTTCACTGAATGGTTTCTTGTCCCTTTCTCTTGCGTTCCGTCACTTTACCTCATCTCATCACATTACTGCCGATTATCCCTCTTTGATATCAGCCTGAGTTAAGAAACCCTGGATAGCTTGAGGCCTGGTAGGCAATTCCATTGTCGACCGAGTGCACGTCCGCCGTCCACGTCCGCGGCCCGGCAATGCTTAGAAGATGGTTTCAAACCACCGCCAAGAAGTACGAAGACATCCCAAGACCGTCAGATTGCGACCTCACAAAGCAGGAACTCTCTCAAATGTGCGTAATAGCATGGTGATCGTCATCTTTTGCGGATATTAAACGGCGAATTGGATGCGGGTTTTGGTTCCGAAGACGATGCAAGTTGCAGTGGTTGCGCGTGGGTTCGTTCAGAGCTACTGTTGTACGAACCGAAATTTCGGCCGGCATCAAGGCCTTGCTTGGATATGTGATGTATGGCGACACTCACGTGGATCTTGTAGTTCACGCAACGTATATATCCTGTTTCAAGACTATGAACGACTGCCTCCTCGAACACCTGCTCCTCTCTCATACCAAGGCGATGGAAAAGCGACACCGAAATAAATACCCCACGCTTGAACACGACCGCAAGTATCTTCCTTCCATGGCAATTACCTGGTCACAATTATTGGGATAACTGAGTCGATGTTGACACTCTTGCTCCTCCAAAAATACCGTCACCTATCGATGAAGGCATCCCAATGTCTTGGTTTCCTCGGCATCAACAGCCATCATTTGCACATAGGCCCCTCCTATCCCAAATGGGAGTCCGACATGCATCTCGCAACCTCATTGCCCCTCACTATCATCAAATAATCAAGAAGTACTTGACTGCTCCCGCCGTCGTTTGTGATAATCTCATATGTATGACTCAAAAGTCTTAGCTGTCCAGATTGAGCACAGTTGCTTCCCAGTTAGCAAAACCCGATCGAATTACTTTAGATTCCTTACTATTCCATACTTGCTTCTACCAGTCCCTCTCCCGTCGAAGATCTGGTAGCCTTCATGCCTCCGTTACTCGATAGATTTGACCTCGTTTCATAAAGGTTATGTCTATGCTATATAAACTGGGAAACCGGAAATCCCTTTTCGCGACATGACAAGACAAAACACAGTCACAGTGGCAGATGGCCAAGATCTCCATGAGAGAATCCAAACCATCAGTTATCCCAGGCCCTCGTAGACGGGACGGGGGCCACTCTTGTTAGGTTTCAAACTACTACATCTTAGTCATCCATGAAGATTACCAGTACTCGCTGATTCAGCTATAGCCGACCTTTCTCGACCGATTCAGGCAGGTATTGAAGTAATATCGGTATCCTGAATTTGGGCAAATGGTCACCAGGTTAACATTGATACTGCAATATCAGCCGCTAACCACGTATTCCCCGTACATAGATGGAGTAAGAACGTTGGAAAGAAGATGATGGTCTTCATGCTACTATCTAGCAAGCCCCAAGCACGAACACTGGGAAACGGTCACTCAGTATAGGACACCCTGTTTGATTTTTCAGGTGTTTGTTGGTAGCAGCGGCGAAGCATCATGATCACCATAGTTGAGAGCTTTTGCATTCGCCTCACAGGCGACGCACAGGCAATGGAACAAATTATATCAAATGGTTATAATTCGCGAATCAGAAAAGAAATATATCTACAAACAATCCCCTCCCTCATCCTTGTGAAACGAAACAAACTGCTATCAAATGAGTAACCCATCTCCGACCGATATCCGAAACTATATGACGTCCAAACTAGCAAGCGATAACGCCGAGTCCATGTAGTTGTAGGAAAAGCCTGCCGAGGGGTATAGTAAACCCTGAAATCTCTAGACGAGCTCGTGAGAGCAAGTACAACAAGGAGATCTAGAAGGAAATATGCCCACTCTAGTCTAGCGGAGGAGAAGGAGCAAAGGAAACAAGATGTATTAGGAATTAGAGAGAAGAACAGGAAACCGTACAACCGAAATATTAGGCCATCAAGCCACAAACCACCTGAAATCGTTATGATTAGAGAAATATAGGTAACTCCTTGTTGCCTATGTCCTCCCAACTAGCAGACAAGGCCTGATCCTCGTCGGTATTGTCAGCAACGCTGGGTGCAGTGCTGGCAGTGCTGGCATTAGAGACCACAGTTGTGGTAGTGCTAATGACTGAAACCACAGTAGCGTCACTCAGGGTGGTGGCTGAAACCTCGAGAGTGGGAGTCGGGCTAAGGGTCGACGTGATCGAAGTCTCAGTGACTTGCAAAGTCTGAGAAGGAGCGACAGGTGTCTCCTTCTTCTGCTCGTTAGAAGCAGGCTTCTTGGCCTGTTTCTCGCGCTTGACCAAATAGTCTGCGACAATACCGTCGCACAGGTGGGTGATGCTGGTGGAACTGAGAATCTTCATCACCGCCACGTCCTGGCCGATTGTTTTCCAGATCCAGGAGCGAATCTCGACGGCAATGAGCGAATCGACGCCAAGCTCCTCCACAGTGTTGGCCGGAGTGATTTCGCCCTCGGCAATCTGCAGAAGGGTCTCCAGGCGGCCGATCAATGCCGGCACGTACGCCTTCATCACGTCCTCTTTGGTGGTAGCGGCTTCAAGATCCTCGGCCAACGACTTGATCTGACCGGAAGCGCCAGCGGTGGCCTCATCCTCCTCGGGTAGAGTATTGTGGGAGAATCGAGGATCAAGCTGCCAATGCTGGTTGGGATCTTCCATGCGGAACCGGTTCATACCGGTGGTAATGTCGTAGACCTGATGATCCACAGGCTGACCAGCGGCAATGGCCTCGAGGAACATATGGTGAAGATCGCGCTCCGAAATGGGTGGGTATCCCTCGCGCTCGAGACCAGCGTAGAGATCATCCTTCTCACGATGAAGGAAGCCAAGGCCGTAAACCACACCGATGTTGAGAGCCGTGGCCGGCAGTCCGCGGCGGCGACGGCAAGCAGCAATGCCGTTCATGTACATGTTAGCCGCAGCATAGTTCGACTGACCGGCGTGACCACCAATGGCAGCAAAG
This sequence comes from Sordaria brevicollis, assembly GCA_033439795.1. Classification (NCBI taxonomy): domain Eukaryota; kingdom Fungi; phylum Ascomycota; class Sordariomycetes; order Sordariales; family Sordariaceae; genus Sordaria; species Sordaria brevicollis. Next base: position 1,134,865 of record JAUTDP010000015.1, on the reverse strand, counting down.
GACGAGGTCATGATAAAGAAATCCATATCTGCAGAGTCGAAGACTGTATCGAGGTTCTTGGATCCAACCGCCTTGGGCCTCATGACGCGATTCCAAGTTTCGACGGACATCTCAGAGAAGACACGATCGTCGAGAACCATGGCACCATTGACGACACCTCCCACAGGCGGCCAAGAGTCCTTAGCAAGCTTGGCCTTGAAGGCAATGACTGTGTCGAGGTTGGTGACGTCCATGGCCTCGAACTTGACCCTGATTCCACGAGCATTGAGCTCCTTCTGCCATTGAGGCTGCTCCTTCGGAGGATTGCGACTGCACAAGACAAGATGGCGGGCACCCTGCTCGGTGAAGAGAGAGCAAAGACTCTGACCCATGTCGCGAGTGATGCCAACAAGGACATATGTCCTGTTAGGGCGAAGCATCTTTTCGCCAACAGTAGGCTTGACCATGCGAGCGATCGAGCGCTCAGCCTTCCAGTCGATGATCTGGAACGCGTCTCCAGCCGCAGTCGAGTCAAGCAGCTTGGGCAGCATAATGGGATCCTCGATCTTGAACGACGGCTCTTCGGCATCGAGAAGCATCCTCTTCATGCGGTTGTAAGAAAGGGTTACAGCCTCTTCCCAGAGTTTTTGCACGAATGCCGCGTTGTTGCAGACCTCAGGTTGAATGGAGGACATGAGGTCGTTGCCCGTGAAATACTCGCAGTTCTGAGGCATCGAGTCAACGAGCATTCGCGAGATGTCGTGAGTCTTGGGCAACATGTTGACAATGAAAGCCCCGTCGAGAGGATAGAGGTCCCCGATCTGCCTCGATGTGGACTGATTATGCACAAAGACCATGCCAGGAACCTTTTCGCTGAGACGCTCATCGGTCGTAGCGCCCATGAACCAGATGCCACAGCTGTTGAAAACCTGCTGGGCGCATTCAGCAAGCAAGCTGTCGGGCTCGATGATCATGGCACCCTTGCCCATAGCCCTGCTGGCGATAGTGAGGGCGTACAAATACCTGCTCAGCAAGGCAAGGAAGATCGGCTCGCAGATACCGAGATTGCTCTCTGGCAACGTGCTGTACAAGGTCGATGCAGTCGAAACGTAAGATTTGTTCGACATGGAGAAGGCAACCTGGGCATTGCCAGTCTTGCTGTTACGGCCAATAGAGATATAGCCGGGGTAAAAGCCTCCAATCGTGAACTTGTTGACAGTGCTGTAGTCCACATGCATGATTGATACGGCACGCGAGGGGTAGGTGTTCTCGACTCGAGTGTCGTACCGGTCAGATGCAACCGGGAGGACCTCGACAATGTTCTCAAGGGTGTTGACCATGTCGGTCACCACGCGGCGTGGAGCATTGACACGCTGATTACCCTCCTTCCAAGGGAGAACGCGAGGGACAATCAGACGGCCGTCTTCAAGGTGCACCTCATGCTCACGAATCCACAGAGGCTCATCATTCTCATTCTTGTCGCCCAGGAAATGAACGACGAACTGGGCGAACGTCTTGGTCACGGCGGAAACAGCCGGAACAGTGTCGATAGTGTCAAGATCGAGCACCTGAATGGACAGTCCAGGGACTTCACCAGTAACCGTTCGAGTGAAGCCCAGCGAAGCGGCATGGTCGGGATTGCTGAACCTGGCATTGTGGGTAACCCACATGATGAGCATTTCTGGACGTAGCAAGGCTCGAATGGCAGTCATGCGATCGGCTGTCATATCGGCAAGAATGGGCTCGTCAATATCGCCAAGGATGATCGCTGCGGTACAAGAAGAGAGCAACTCGGGATCGTGAACATCCTCGAAGGAGTCGATAGCGGTTATCTTTTTGCAGAACGAGGCAAGTTCATGCAATACACCAGAGGAGATGCAAGACGTCCACACCTTCTTACCACCCACGACCAAGAGATGCTTGACAAGAGGAGTCGCCGGTACGTGCTGAAGAGGCAAGAGAAGTTGCTTCTTCTTCTCCGACTTCGCCTGCCTCACGCTGAGGGTGAAGCCAGGATGGAACCACATATCGGAATTCTTGGTAGTGTTCTCGAAGCCACACTCCTCGATGAGATCAGGCCAGTCAGGAGGCGTGGCGATGCCCTCGATCGAGCTGCGGCCCGTGGAACGAAGCATCCTGTCCTTGAGTAGAGAACGAGGAGCATGAATGACAATCAGGAATCCACCAGGACGCATCGAGTCTCTGATCAGCTGCAGCGCAGAGTGGGTTTTCTTGTTCTCCAGGATAGACGCGTTGAGAACAACAAGGTCATACGGTCCACCGGCGGATTCCACCTTGCCCTCGAGATCGACTTCGTCAATCATGATCTTCTTGCGAATCCCTTCGGAAAGAGGAATTCGCTCCTTCAAATTGGTCTCTGGCTTGCCACCGAGGCGGTAGTGGAGGAACGATCCGTTGAGAGCCTCCATGATGTGCTCTGTCAATCCCAGCTCGGGCTCAGTCAAGCCAAGGATGTTCATGCGAGGATACTTGTGAACAATCTGGCGAACAACACGGCCGACCTGCTTCTGGAAGTCGTAAAGATGCTGTGCTTCCTCGGCCAAGGAAGGAAGCATTCCCGAGAGGATATCCGGAACATTTTCTCCCAAGTGGCGAATGAAGTTGAGAGTCATGAAGTAGGGAGAAGAACGAATGAACTTCTCAAGACTCTCAACTGTCTCGTTCGGCCAGGAGTTGGAGATCAGGCGAGTCTCAGTCTGGTAACCCGCTGGCTCAAGCAAGATTCTGGGCGTCTCCTTAAGACGCTTGAGAGCAGCACGCTCGACGTAAAAAGAGGCAACCCTGGCGCAGCTCTCGAGGAGCATGGGGCTGACATCACTAGGGCCTTCCGGCGAAGAAGTAACGATCTCATCCTCAGGGTCTATCTCGTAGACCGTGGTGAGATAGAGCTCCCTGTCGTTCTCAGGGCGGGTTGAAGTGAAGGAGCCAACGGTAAGGCCCTCAATTTGAATCTCCAAATCTCCATTGGGGTCGAAGATGTTGATCTCAGCCGTAAATGAGGCTGCAGCCGTCTTGGAGAAAGGAACGCCCTTGGTCAGATAGGCATCGACAGCGAGCTCGTCATCGCGAGCACCGCTGTGGCAGGTAGCGAGGTTAAATTTCACGCGGCTCATCACCTTTGGGAGGAATGAGGTCCACAGGAATCCATCACCGGGCGAAGAAACAGTGAGGAACGCAGTCTGCAAGCAACTATCGAGCGTGGCAGGGCTGATGTCCAAGCCCGTTTGATCGTCATCGTGGAACCTCTTCGCGGTGCCTGAAGAAAACTTGTACCGACGCTCAATTGTCGTTAGTCCCTTGAAAGGACCCTGGTAATCCAAGCCTGTACCAGCCATCATCTTATAGAACGCCTCGGGTTGGGCGGAAAGAGTCTCGGCGCGCTTTGTTGGACGGCGAGCAAGAGCTTTAGGGGACGGCTCTCCCAGAACAATGTGAAGCTGGCCGCTGAAGTTTAGCTTCATGTCGATGGTACCATCAGCAGGTGCCGAGGTCAGAGTGAACGAAGCCTCGATAGTCGAGGCATCCTTGGCAGAATTTGACACGACCAAGGAGAAGAGGGTCTCAACACCGGAAGTCTCGGGCTCGAGTGTGATACCAGCCATGAACTTCAAGTCGCGCAACTCGACAACAGAAGCAGCACGGTTGTCTAACAGGACGCGGGCAGCATCCAAGACCATGATACAATAGGCGGAAGCCGGAAGAAGGGCCTGTCCCTGGAATTTGTGGCCTTGAACCCACGGAAGCTTCTCGTATTTCATGATGTTGCGCCATCTGAGCTCATGTTCGTTGTCGTCCCTGGTGCGGATACCGAGGAGCTCATGAGGCTTGTGGGTCCTGAAGTGGTACTGGCGAGAGACGCGAGACTCGCGGTAGTACGTATGCGAGTGGTCCCAAGGATAGTGTGGGGCCTGCTGGAAACGAAGATGAACCAGTTCAGGCTTGGCTGAGCACACGATGTACTTCTCGATTTGTGCCGACGATGAGGCAAAGTTGGACCACATCCAGCCCAAAAATTCGGCAAAGGCAACGCGGTCGTCGAGCTTCCTGTCGAGCAGACCGGAGTAGAGGACTGCATCGTCAGACTTGGCCTTCATGGTCTGAGTGACGGGACCACGCAGGACAGCGTGAGGTCCAACCTCGATGGTGCAGTCAAAGGGGCCTTGTCCCTCAAGGGCCGTATTGACAGCCTCGAAGAAAAGAACAGCGCCGACCATGTTGTCACGCCAGTATGAAGACGCAATCTCATCAGAGGTAGGCTCCCCATGGCCATAGACGCTCGAAATCCAGGTCGTGCCGTTACCATCTTGCAATGGAGAGATATTGCAAGCTTTCAGAGCCTCGATGTACTCATTAGCTGGACGCACCATGTGAGGCGAGTGATACGCCGTGTCGACCTGAAGCATCCTCGCAAATTTCTTCTCCTCGACCAAGTGATCATGGATCTTCTCCACGATGTCGAGGTCTCCCGACAATGTGACACTGCTGGGTCCATTGCTGGCAGCAACGCAAACCCGGTTCTCAAACTCCGGTTGGGCGCAAAGCTCTTCCGCCTCTGCCTTAGTCAAACCAACAGCCATCATACCGCCAGCTTGACCCTGAGCATCGCCAGCGAGGTGGGCATATTTGCCGCGGTAGTATGAGATGAGGATGGCATCGCGAGCGGACAATTTGCCAGCCGCGTAAGCCGCAGCAATCTCGCCGGATGAGTGGCCGACGACGGTGTGGAAGGTGATGCCCAAGTGAGCGAGGAGATCGATGAGTGCAATCTGGACCGCGGTGCTGAGAGGCTGAGAGATGGCCGCCTTCCCAACCCTAGAGAGACTTTCGTCGGCCATGATCTCCTGTTCAAGGAACCACGCAGGCGGATGAGGGCAGGTCTGAAGGACCTGATCGAGTCTGCGAATGGAAGCAGCGTAGACCTTGTTGCTCTGGAGCAAACCGCGAGACATGGTGGCCCACTGAGCGCCTTGGCCGGTAAAAATACCCAGGATCTTGGGCCTGTTGACCTCAGGACGAGCGCGGACACAGATGGTAGCCGCTTTGCCAGCGTCGGCCTTTGCGATCAACGCGTCGAGGGCCTTCATGATGTCGGACAAGGTAGATCCGGTAACGGCAGTGCGGTAAGGGAAGGCCGTGCGATGCTTGTAGGCGTACCAAGCAGCTTCCTCGAGAGGTAACGACTTATGCTGAGCAAGGAAGTCGCGATAACACTTGGCAACGGCACCCAAAGACCTGGGCGAGCTGGCAGAAAGGACCAGCGGCAAAGAAATCTGGCCAACAGCCGAGAGAGAGCCCGAATCAATGAGCTTAGGCAGGGTGATGGTCGGGCAAAAGACCTTGGCAATCGGGTTGTGAATCTCCGGCACGTACATCTCCTAGAAACCCATTAGTATCAGGTCAAACAACGAGACATTCAACGGTTCGTGAAACTTACGCAAATTGCAGTCGAGTTCGTGCCTCCAAATCCGAAGGAGTTCACAGTAGCGCGTCTAGGCTGACCAGCCGGGACAGCAGGCCAGGCGATGGCCTTGGTAGGCACCTCGAGGTGGGAATAGTACTTGGCAACAGCGGGCTGAAGTCTGTTGAAGTGCAAGTTGGGAGGCACAGTGCCGTTGGTCATGGCATGAACCACCTTGAACAATCCGGCCAATCCGGCGGCACCTTCGGTGTGACCGATGACGGTCTTCACAGAGCCCACAAGCAGCTTTGACACTTCGGCCGTGTCTTGGTCCGCGGTGCTGGAGTTACGGCCGAAAAAGGCATCCTCAATCGCCCTAGCCTCGTTGGGATCTGCAGAAAACTGTTAGCTGATCTGATCGGCGAAGAAAAAGAAGAGAAGACAACATACCGCCAGCAGCAGTGCCGGTACCGTGAGCCTCGAAGAACTGGCAACGATCCTTGGGGTCTCTGGCGTTCAGACCCGAGCGACGATAGGTGTCTTGGATGAGGGCGGACTGTGCCTCCCAGTTGGGCATGGTGATGCCCTTGCTGCGGCCGTCAGAGTTGACACCGGTCTCGCGAATGATGCCCTCGATGCGATCACCGTCGGCCAAAGCCTTGCTGAGAGGCTTGATGAAGATGGCGGCGACACCCTCGCCACGTGCATAACCGTCAGCACGGTCGTCCCACATGTGACAGCGACCAGTGGGACTAAGCATGTGGAGGCTCGACTCGACGACGAACTGCTCAGGGGTGAGGATCAGGTTGACTCCTGAAACGCAAGCCATCTCAGCCTCACCCGAGCGAAGAGAGAGGACGGCTTGGTGGAGGGCGACAAGACTGGAACTGCAGGCCGTGTCGATGGTCATTGAGGGACCGTGGAAGTTGAAGAAATACGAAACACGGTTCGAGATGATAGAACGAGCGTTGCCAGTGGCGTAGTACTGGCTGACAGAAAGATCGTCGCGCTGAGAGAGTGTGTCATAATCGGCCGTCATGACTCCAGCGAAGACGGCGACCTTCTTTCCGGAGTAATCCTGGATGGTGTAGCCAGCGGACTCGAGAGCCTCATACACCACCTCGAGGAGCATGCGCTGCTGGGGGTCGATGGCCTCGGCTTCCTTCGGGGTGATGTTGAAGAAGCTGGCGTCGAACAAACGATGGTCTTGCTCGAGGAAATAGGCCTTGGCCGAGTTGGTGGTGCCGTGGTACTCGCCATCGGGATGGTAAAAGCCGTCGACGTTAAACCGATTCTTGGGAACTTCGCGCGTAAGATCCTTGGGATTCTTGAGAAGCTCCCACAGCTTGGCGGGTGAGGTGGCTTCGCCCGTAAAGCGGCAGCTGCTGCCCACGATGGCGATGGGCTCAGACAGCGGAATCTTGTAAGACATTATGATTGTTGGAAGATTGTCGTAATCGTCAACGAGCGTCAGAATGGAAAGAGAATTAAATATCTAGCGGACCGAACACCGAAAAGCAACAGAACAGGTCAAAGAAAGTCGTCTCTCGGGTCGTCAGTCGTAAGTAGTCGTCTTCCCAGAAGTCGCAAGTATGTACGCGGTATCGAAAGAAAAAATGCTGATGTGCAAGAAGGGCAAGAAAGCCAATGCCAAAATGCGCTGCTAAGTGGCAAGAAAGTGGTCTTCTCGAAAGGGAGTGTAGGTGGATTTTGTGTCGTATTTGTGCGAAGAAAAAGAGGGTGGGAGTTGGGTCGAGTGGAAAGGCGAAGCACAGCCGGACGGGTACTAGTAGAAATTCTTTTGGCCGCACCTCCTCGTGAATGGCGATGTGGGCGAAAGTCGGGCGGTGACGACCGAGTAAATGGAGGTGCCGTTTCGGTGCAGTGGTCACGGTGGGTGTCGAGCGGCAGAACGAAAAACTGGATCCCAGAACCGCGAGTGAATGCCTACTAGTCTACCATTGACTGGCCGCAGTCCAAGGCCAGAAGGTTCGCCAGCTGCCACCTCGTGGCTTTCGTTCGTCGCCAACCTTTGTACCCGTTCCAGACCGGCGGTGATGAAGGGAAGTCGCGTTCGGTTAGATGTGAACCGCTGTTGCCCGGTGGTGGCATATCCACTCCGCCGGGGATTGATAAGAGCCGCCGTTTGCGGGAGGGTCGACCTGCAGTGACTTCCAACAATTGAGGCTCCGCCTGGATCAAGGGGACCAGCGACTCCATTGACCAACCACCATTCAGTCGGAACATGCAACTTGCCTTCCAACCACAACGTCGTTCCCATGTAGAAAGGCTGTTGCATTGCAGCTCATTCCCATATTGCAACCGCATGTACATCATCTAAAGGACGAGGAAGCGCTTAGACACTACCCCTCTGTTTCCTTAATGGTGGGGCATCGGGGCCGACTGCCATTTCTGTGCATGCTCTCTTCCTTTTTCCTCTTCCTGAAGGAACTCAATCATGTCCTTGGGGGATTTCCGCACAACGAGGGGCTCCTGGAGAATCATAATGCGTTGACGACAGTACGAAACACAGTCAATGCCATCCCGACACCTTCGCGTCCCATCACAGGATCGTCCGGTGCGACTGTCATTGAGGCCATCACCTTGAACCTTGTGTGGTGTTTCATGATAACATGTGTTTCCCGAAGTGCTCAAAAGTAGAAGTAGACGCGCACTCGAGTCTCGCCCCCTAATGATGCGGCTCGTCTGTCATTTCCTGGTAATTCCACGGAAAGAAGCTGATGGGAATCACTACATCGTAGAAATCTTGACTTCGGATCCATCCTGTATCCTTGGTGAACCAAATGATATCGACCCGGTCATCTCTCTGTCTTGTGAAAGTCTCCAGGGTCCAAGGGTCCAGTAAAGCGTATCTCTACTTCAAAGTGAGGTTGTCTCGAAGCAGATCGGTTGGCCCGGTATTGCGCCAATCCCTGTCGCTGTTGACACGGCACATAACCGCATCGCCACAAGGAAATGCTAGCCAGATTGAGACCGGTCAAGGTCATACAAGGGCATTTCTCTAGGGCAGAGAAGACACTCGGTTGTTCAGAGCCTGGAAGGCAACCCGCTTGTCAATCTTGCATTGTCCAAGGTACCCAATGGCAGCCATTAGACAATGGAGACTCGAATCACCTTGGTGACACTGCCCAGCCTAAAAAGAGGCTATGTATAGAAGCAAGCTAGAGGCACTGCGAGGATCCTCACGAGCCTAGAGCCAATGAAAAGACTGGCCAAGTCACAGAAATAATATGCTGGTGAGGGTGTTCTCGAGGCGGGGCAACTGTGGTAGGTGGTTGAATAGGACAAACCAAGAGCAGGTGAACCCTCCGAAGGTGCGCCGGTATCAAGTTGAACCCCGAAGCCTCTCAGCCGCCGGCGACAACGTCACAACGGCTCCCGTAGGAGTGTGCTATGTCGCTGCAAGCCTCGTAGCTGTCGAGGTGGGGTTTCCTGTCCACCTAAACCCCCGAGAGCACAGACTGTGACACAAAACTGAGTCGACATGATCGTCGTGTAGCTCTAGAAACCGAGGCAGCCATTCCGGGCCTTCCCGTCCCGTTGAAGGAAATTGGGAGGCCGTTTTTTGGGACCATGACAGCTGGGAGACTACCGCCACTGTCAGGTAGGGGAGCTGAGTCTCAGCTGTCGTCACGTGGTTTTCTCAGCGAAGGCGGAATGCTCCCATCTAAAGAAAATGGTTAGTTGAAATTCAATTTTTTGGATGAGAAGACAACTTGCCGGCGGGCCTAACCATGGGATCCGAGGCAAAGGTTGTCTGAGGACTGAGTCGTACCAGGAGACCAGTGCATCCTTGTGGTGTAAGTCAAGCCATGAAGCATCGTGATGACGCGTTACGAAAGCAAGGCTAATGGGAGTACTTTGAACTACTCCCGGGACCTGTTCCGGAAGCTGGTGCCGTCCAGGTATTGCCTGCAAGATTGGGCAACATGTGAGCCTTGCCTGCGGTCATCACAAGGAGTGCGGTCCTTTGAGGCCTCTCTGTGCAAGTCGCACATGCTGGGTAGAGCCGGAGAACAACCGCTTGCCATGAAGTGATGCGCTCAGTTGCGTCAGCGTTTCCAGTGCGTCCCACGAGGGGGAATGACACAGCCCGGTGGCACCAGGTGAGGACCACACATTGTGTAGAAGAAGGCGGTAGTTGGTGTTGCGACACAGCTGCAGCACATTGTCTTATGGAAGGATGAGGATGCTACGTTCTTCGTTCCAGGATTCGGGAGTAACTGGAAGCTGAGAACACTGGACCCCAAGGAGCCGGGTGGGTAGCACTAGAGTGTTGACTATAGACTACTCGGGCGACCAGTATAGACTGCAGTGGCTGGCGGCAAGTGGAAGGGCACCCATCTGAGCCTTTCAACAAAGCGTAGTTGGTCCGGGAAAAGCAAAGTCTAAGCATAAATCACGTAGTAGTACGCGGTACGTCAGCAAATATGAGCGTCTGGAAGGGAAATGGGGGCCAACCAGGCCGTCCCATGGAAAGAGACTTACCAAGCTGTCTCGAGGGGAAGAGCTGATCACCTGAATAGGATAAGCATAGTTGCTCGTTACACTCAAAGAGAAGTAGTAACTGGTAGGCCAACTGAGATCGGAGGTAGCTCTGAATGTAGACGAGTGAGAGCTGTGAGTGTGACTCGGGGTAGAGACTCAGACAGGTGTGGTAGTTCAGCCCTTCAGGTAATATCACCTCGAGGGAAAAAGTCTGGCCTTGGGGTCCACTCGTCCCCCCCTCTCCTCACGACGTTTATCTTTTTCCCTTCTGAAACTGGAATGTCTCGCTGATGGTCTCGTCTCATTGCCCATTGTCGTTCAAGTGTTCAAACAACCAAAGGGCTTCTCTCTTGGGCGTATGGTAGACGCTGGTGTTGTTGTTTTTGTTGTTGGCAGCAAACGCGCCGAGATCGGACATGACACGCTCACTGGGGCCATGACGGCAATGAGGCAGCAGGGTGAAAAAGGATGTAAACAAGTGATATATATTGTAAAGCTATTCAAACGGAACAGCGGTAGGTGAAAATCAACGAGAAAGGCTCAATCCGACGACATGACGTTGGATGGACGTTGAAGCAAATTGAACTTGTGCGCCGCAAATCAGACCAGTCACAAAATGTCGGCACCCTTTGCATTTGCCAAGACCAAGCGCGATAAGACAAAAGCACAGCTTTTTGTGGGGATTTCATGAAGGTATTCAGACATGATTGGTCGTGACTATTCCTACCTCATACCTAAGCACGGACATTGACCGGACGATAAGAGTTAAGTACCTTGATGGCCGCAAACTGACGATAGCGACAACGACGAGCAGGAATCCCTCAATTGAAACAGCCAAGTTCGTTATTGCGGGATGAAAAGTCGCAGCGGTTTTCGGAAGGCGAGCGCGCCGGACGTCAGTCGTTAGTTTCTTCCCTCATATTCAGTTCTGTAAAATTGATCGAGGCGGGGAAAAGAAACTTTGTTCGTTTCAACAGGCGGGGAACCAGATATAAGAGGCAGGAACAACCACGAGACAAATTCCACAATATTTTGTGCGCTCAAGTGAAATTGTTCTGGAGCTTTGAGTTGCATGCCTTTGTGCTCCAGGTACCAGGTACCACGAAATCCAATCACAAAAGGAAGCATTGAAGAGATGTTCCATGGCATTATCACAGCGGAATCAAGTCAACCCGGGGAGTCATACTACATAGGCATTCATCATGGACAGTACGTGAGTGGCTGACAAAAGCTATAGTTTGAAGCCATTCCCACCAGATGGCGCTTGCGGGCCGTGGGGTGGCTGCATTCTTGGAGCTGTGGTGCAACATCCGACAAGAGCCTGTGCTGTTAACGAGTACAAACAGAGTCCACCAATAGAGCCGCATCAGAATAGTACTGCACTAACAACCCACCATCGCTGGATAGCTGCAGCAGGATGCCATCACGGCGGACCACCAACAGGTTTCAGGTGTCCAGCACCAAGGACTAGGTTCAATATTCCACGGAAAATGCAACCCCCACACAGAAGAGCTTCCAATCATGGGAAGTTCTGTTCAATATGCCTTCTATAGTCATCGATAGTCGAAGGCACTCCTTGAGGCGCAGAGACACCACCGCATGCGGATATCCGATGCCATAAACAGTATCAAGATGGATGTCTAAGCGCATATCGGCAACTTCAAGGCACGGCTCTGCGTGAGAAATTCCGAGTAGATTTCATGGCAGAAAAGTCCCATCTAAGAGTGGTATCCAAAATTCGCTGGTAACTAGAAAAGCAAAAACGCTATCTTACACCACGTCACTACCGACCCCCAAATCTCATCACAGCCCCCTTTCTAGGCATCTACTCATCAGCAACATCACCAGTGGCAAACAGCTCCAAGTGCACCCTACTCCTATCCACACCCAACCCAACCAACACCTTCCTAATCTCGACCATGAACCTCTCCGGTCCGCAGATGTAGTACTCGGTCCTCTCATCCTTCAGATGCAGATCCCGCTCGCCATCCAGCTTGGCCAGATCCATCCTCGTATCCGCAAAATCGTAATGCACACCGGCCTGATCTGTGCCCGGCACCGTCGTCTTCAGGAACACATGAGCCGACACCTGCTCTGGATATTCCTTGACGATGCGCCTGACCTCGTCACCAAACGGCTGCGTCGAGCTGGACCGGCTCGCATGGATCCACGACACTGGTCTCCTCCTGCTTTTGACCTCAGAAGACACAAGACTCTTGAGGATAGCCATCAGGGGAGTAGCCCCCACGCCGACCGAGATCAACACAACCGGCACCCCTTCCTTGCTCGCATCCGTGGGGTCGACAAAGAACTCGCCTTGGGGGTGGCTGACTTCAATTTCGTCGCCTTCTTGCATGCCGTGGAGCAAGTTGGAAATCAAGCCAGGAACACCAGCCTCCTCCCCTTCCTCCCGCTTGACACTAACCCTGTACTCCCCCATCTCCGAGCTAGGCGCCTCGCTCAAGCTATACTGCCTACTCTGCAAATGACCCAACTTTGGCACCATCACCTGCACACTGACATACTGGCCCGGCAAGTATTTCGGCAACGGCTTCCCATCCACCGGCGCCAAGTAAAAGCTCGAGATGTTTTGACTCTCGGCCACCTTTTTGGAGATTCTGAACTTCCTCCACCCCTTCCAGTGATCCTTCCTCTCATTCTCCTCGTACATTTTCCCCTCGGTACCGATGAAAACATCAGCCAAAACGCCGTAGGCCGCCGTCCAGGCGTCTACAATCTCCGGAGTGGCCGCATCGCCGAGGACTTGCCCGATGGCTTGGATCAGGTATTGTCCCACAATGGCGTATTGTGCCGGCTCGACTTGGAGGGAGACGTGCTTGTGCGCGATGCGCGAGACGGCGTGGGAAAGGGCCGGGAGGTTGTCGATGTAGGTGGCGTATGCGAGGACGGCGTGGGCGAGGGCGCGAGGCTGGGCGCCCGTGGATTGGGAGGTGAGGGAGAAGATGTTTTTGAGGGAAGGATTTTCGGTGATGAGGTTGTGGTAGAAGACGGTGGTGATGGCTTCGCCGTGCTGCTTGAGCACGGGGGCGGTGGCCTTGACGATGGATATTTGGGCGTCTGTGAGGGTCATGATGGCTGGTAGTATGATGTGTGACTTTGGTATTTGATGTGGAAATTTGTTGATGCTTTCAGGGGTTAAACTCAAAGTTGGGTGTTCATCTGAAGTTCAAACTAACAAACCTTTTGATGAAATGTCTGGGCGCCAACCTTTCTTTATATATAATATCGCAACATGGAAAGAGCCTAGATGTCTCCAGTCCCGGTGCTGCGGGCGGTTCCTGGCGAGAGATGGTGGAGAGCATGAATGCCCACCATCGGCGGCATAGAGAGCAGGCCATCCCCGGAGTTCCGGGACCCTCTACGGGGAAGGAAGGAATAGATGAGGCCACTTTACACGCCGTACGATCGGGGATATAATGCTGCCATGTCGATCATCGGCAAGTGTCTGACAGAATAGAAAAAATTTGCAAGGCAAAACTGCCTTTCTCCGTGGACGTCCGCGGAGAGAGTCGAGACTGCCACCACGAGGACTTTCTATTTTCGGGTGCCGGAGCCGGCGCGGCTGACATGGTCCAGGTACCGAACGTCCGAACGACCGAAAGAAGGCATCGGTCAATGAGTGGGTGTTCGTCTCACAAAACCTGTTGAAGGATCTGGGGCAAAAAGGTTGATGACTGAACTTGGGAGTGATCAGCTCATAATTGATAATGACATGGTACGACACAACCCAGAAGGCTCAAGAAGCTCAAAAGGGGCCGCGCCGGTATTACCCATCACCTCCAAGGTCGGCGATTGATAGTAATAAAAAAAGAGTCGAGACTGTCGTCGATCTCTATTCGGGGTTGTCCCGGGCGCGATTTTGCGGGAAGAAAACGTGGGCCCATTATCAGCAAAAATAGGTTTTGGTTTCTCCGCGGCGGGAACTCCCGCTCTTGCGCTTCTGGCTCCAGGGCTCTCCAGGGGCAGGTAGCCAGGTACGGCGCTGTGACAATTGGAAGCCACGAGATTGGTCGATCGATCGAGACTCTTTTTGCAACTCTTGAGTCCAGGCTCGTGTCTGTCTTGCGGTCAACCAAAACTGAATTGCAGGAACTCTCAAAAAGCGGAAGGATGATCGCAGGTGAGACCTCACGCGAGGAAACAAGCAGCGGCTGCAGCGCCCATCAGCCGCTGGCGGTGAACCTCTCAAACGCAGTGTTTCCTGTCAGTGCGGGCCGTCGGTTGATTGCTTGAGGTATATACGCGGGTTAGGGTTGGCTATGGGGCTCTGTCCCCGCCCCACCGGAACGACTGGCCGGTGGCTATTGTGGCTGGCTTGGCATCACTCAATCTCAACGATATCGACATCAAACTTCTTGCACGACGCTGCCCGTCTTCTTTCCACTCTTCTATTGACAATACGGATTTATAAACCTTATTAATCTCTGCCTACTAGTGTCGGAAATTATGAATCCTGCAACATCCAACCCACTATAGTGTTCTGGGCCCAAATGGAGGTTCTGAAAATATCGGACCCGTGTTTGCCCCCTTGATTCCCTTTGTTCATTTGCAAGCGCTTTATCACGCCTCCGCCTACGAACGTCTCTGATTAATCTTTGCAGAAATTATACCAAGCGTACCCAAAATTAAAACAAAATCATCTTGTCTTGGTAGGAAATAAGGGCGCAAACCCGACCAGTGGACGAGTGTCTAAGCAGAGTGCCGCCTCGATGTTTGGCCTTTCAACGAGCAGCTAAGTGAGGTGATCTCAGCCTAACACAGTCATTCCCGTGCTTTTCAACGCCAGATTATGATTCCAAGTATCGAGAACATTTCCTGCCTTCACTCTAAGAACATTGTTCGAAGGCTATGGACAGTGCTCAACCACGCGCATCACTACTGGGGGGAAGTCATAGGCGATGTGATGGGGCAGACATCATACAGCCAATATCTAACATCTACCCCTTTTTGTCCCAAATTGAAGCCAACCTATGACAGGCTCCGTACCTTCAAACTTTACCTCCTCAGCATGCTCTCTCACCTCCCCGGCAACCCACCCGGCAACTTTACCACCGCACCAACCAGCCAGCACCAGCCCCAACGGGTATATGTATCAGGTCTTGGGTCATCTCTTTCACCAACCCCCAATGGGACTAATGGTCAAGCGGTTCGGGTCCTGGTACGTCTGATCAACGTACCCGCACCCGGCCCGTTCGATTCCCGCACGCGGCACTCGGATTTTCGACCGATTCCCGCCACCGCCAACGCCACCGCCGACTATCGACCTAGCGGCGGGGAGGTATCAATCCCTCCCCGCCCACCGACCGATGCTTGTCGTGCGGGAACTTGACCGTCCCATTCTCTTTTTTGGCCTTTTTTTAATCCTCCTCCTCCTCCTCCTATAGAGGACGCCCGTCAAATTTCCGAATAGACAGGCGTGTGTGGTAGGCAGATTGAGGATGAGGATGCGATATCTAAGCGACGGCCGCCGGTAAGGACTTCTCAAGTTTATACCCCTGAAACCCAACAACACCGCAAGTGGTGTCAAGATGAAGGGTCTAGATGCCCGGCCTTGTTGGCCGACCTAATTTTCCTCAAGCTTTTGAGTAGGTTTGACACTAAAGGGGCTAAGGACATCAAGTGAGATTAGGTTGGCACAAACATGTCACATCAATGGAACGTTGGCTGAGAAAATCAAGGCAAACTGGAAGAGTCAGGACCAGGCCTTTTCCCTCAGAGAAACACGCTCACGGTCAAGTGATCCACAGGATGCATCTTGAAGCAGTAAAAGGTTGATCGAGCATAGAAATTAGGCACCGACGATTCACAAATGGATCGTGCAAGACACTCGGATTCGGAAGCTCGGAAGCCAAATGCGCTAGTGCCCCTAGCAACCTATGTTTGAGCTTGTGTGCGGGTTCTACATGATTGTCGGCGCAACAGAAGGTCTGCTTTGTTACATCCTCAGAGATTCTGGTCGTGGGAAGCAGATTGTCCTCAAACAACTCAATGCGATGAAAACATGTTGGGCGAAGAAGGTCTTGACACTGAAGATTCTACTCTCCTCTTGGCCTCTCCAGGTTCCGGCAAATTCTGGTGGAGAAGTGGGAGACCCAATGACAGTCGTCTGTCTGCAAATTAATGGGAGCACACCAACGACCATAAGGGCACTTCCGTTTCCTCATTTTACATCAATTATTAGGCCAAAGTTCTGAACATATTCTCCACCACTTTTAACTCTCGCTCTTGGGTTATTGGCACAGTCTCGTTCTGCCCTCCATGCTGAGTCCTCCTCACAGCGCAGGAGGAACTCCTCCTGTTGCATCTCCTCCTCCTCCTCCCCCATCCCCTCCTCATACCCCGTCCGCTCCGCACGGGACATCCGGCAAAAGCCAAATGCCACCAGCTTTCACATTTCGCGACTCTCTCGACGAGCCGCCTCATATCACTCTCGGCAGAAAGGCGTGGAAATGGTACACGAACAAATACCGCGAGACCGGGATATGGGAACGAGATCTTTGGCAATCGTGAGCAGTCCCAGTGACCTTCCCGCCCACTTCATTAGTGTACGCGCTCCCCCAAGCTGACCGTTGGATTTCTTTCCACAGCATCATAAGCGACATAGGACCAGGCCGCAAAAATAACAATGTTTCCCGAAAGGCGAGAAAGGAGGGGAATTATCACATAACCTACCCGCCCGACTCCGAAGGGTACGAGCTTCTACAGGAACACATTTCCTTTCGATACGATGAATGGTTCGCCAGCGACGAGCGCTACAAGATCCCGATCATCGTAGCTCAAGAGCCAGAATCGCTAGATGTTCAAGTGCGCAAGGGCATCTCCAATATCTTGAAGGGCAAGTCATGGACCACGGACAACGACAACAACAATGACCTCTCAGCCCGGCTCAAAAAAGTTACACTAGACCGCTGCACCGACGCCGAACACTTCATTCGCACCGCACTCTACCCAGCCTGGAAATCCATTTGCGGCGATCTCCACAACAATGACACAGCAAATATCTACTGCTTCGACCTCCCCTACAACCACACCAACCTCGCCTTCGACATAATCGACGCCATGGCCAGCTACCAGCAATGTCCCCAGATCAACTTCCGCCTGGTCCTCGACAGTGCCAAGTACACCGATGACCAAATGGTCGAACTCCTAACCACCGAGCGACCTCTTTCCAGTAACAACAACAACAACAACAAGGAACTAACCGTAGAAATCACCGACGGCAGCACCGAAGCCCGCACCTCTCTCATCCACCAAATCGACGACTCCGCCCTGATTATCGACGCAACAAGCAACTCGTGCATCTTACAAGCCATCCGTGACCCAGCCATCCACTTGTCTCTCACCGGAGATAAATATGCCCCCCGGCCATGGGGAATCCTCAAGTTCATCGTCAACTGGGAAGAAAGAGGGTTCTACGAGCGTTGCATAGAAGCCACACGAAAAATACCGGGTGGACGGGCTCGCATCTCCGGCGGATGTTCTCCCAACAAAGGAAAGTCTCGCGCAACAACAACAAAATCGTATCGCGAAATCAGACCCAAACCAACCGGAGGAAACCTCCCACTGCGAAGTAAATCAGCGTCAGGTTCTATGTCACCCGTTTCCGAGGACATGGATATAGACGACAACACCACTACCAAAACCACCAAAACCGCCGACAAAGACATCGACAACGACCCAACCTTCTCACCCCTCCACGACGACGACCGCTACCGCTTGCTGCAATCCCTCTGGCTCGAACGCAACACCCCGCTCGACGAGGTCGTGCGGGAGAACATGCCCGAGTTTGAGTTCGATCCCAGTTTTGGTCTTCCGGATGACGCAAGGCTGGATCTGATGGAGGCGTTGCTGGACGAGAAGTGGAGTACCACTTGGGAGATCCTCGAGGATTTTTACGATGGTGGGCATTTCATCTATAACGAGCTGGATCAGGAGAGTAGGTGGAGGGAGGTGAGGATGAAGATGCAGGGATTGCATCGGAGGAGGGCTGCTGGTGGTGGCCTGAAAGGAGGTGCCACCACTTTCGCGCGACATCGGCAGGCGTCGGCAGCAGATGCTGATGTTGACTTGTTGAAAGAAGGTTGGGGCCCGTTGAGGTGGGAGGATCCGGAGCTTATTCACGGTGAGATCCTTGGGTGGGAAGAGCCGCTGAAGAAGGGTGGAGTGGTGCTTGAGAACCACTTCGAGCGCCGGTTTCAAGAAATGTTCATCGACCTGGTGTATGAGGTTCGGTACCGGTGGTTGAACCCAGGGTTTGGCCAGATCTTTAACCCGACGTTCTACTTTTGTAGGCAAGGGATTATGACGGGATCGAGGAATCACTTAGCAACCGCTTTGCCTCGCATCGATCGTGGACTTGGCCTTTCCTTGGATGACGAAAAGGTCCATCACTACGACTTCAACAAGGCAGCGGAAGAGAGGAAGGCTGCGTCAACATCAACTGACAGCGAAGGTAATGTCCCTTTCACGCCCTCTGTATATGAAGGGCGTGATCGTTTGTTGAAAGCCCGTAAAGCCGGAAAGTTGCCCTCGTCTTCTGCAATTCTTCAGCACAGAAAATCAGTGTCGGCTCCGGATGACCTTCGGAGCAAGACGGCCTCTTTCAGAAGGAAAGAAGCAAATCTCGAGGAGGAAATCTCCATATTCAAAGCTGCTGTTGCCGCAAAAGAGGATGAGGTAGCCAACCAGAAACGGAGAGAAAGAGCTCCAAGTCCAGAGGGGAAGCAGTAGACAGCGTACCTAGTTTGAACGTAATGTCCGTTCAAGGGAAAACTCATAATGTTACCATAGTACAAGAACGCCTCCTAGATACCAATAACAACCATTACGACCCACTTAATCTAAAACCTACACAGACATCTCCATAGCAATCGTCTTATGTGGCTCATACCCCTTGATCACAAAATCCTCCGCCTTCCAACCATCAATGCTGCCTCCCTTCTCCCTCTTGATCTCCAGCGTCGGGAATTCCCTCGGCTCTCTCTCCAGCTGCGTCCTGAGCGCATCCACATGATTCAGATAAACATGCGCATCGCCCATGACATGCGTCAAGCTACCAGGAACCAAATCGCACACGTGCGCGAGCATGTGCGTCAGCAGCGCGTAGCTAGCAATATTGAACGGCACACCCAATCCCATGTCGCACGACCGCTGGTATAACTGGCAGTGTAGATGTCCCCTTGGTTTTGGCTGGCCGTCTCCCTTCTCTTTCCGTGTCCTCGACCCGGGATACGAAACGTAAAACTGCGCAAACATGTGACAGGGCGGGAGCACCATCTGGCTCATGTCCTTGGGGTTCCAAGCTGACAGGATCAAGCGGCGGTCGTACGGGTTGTTGCGCAGGGTGTCGATGATGCGCTGCAGCTGGTCGACGCCCTGGCCCGTGTAGTCGGTTTCGCAGTCGACGTACTCGGCGCCGAAGTGGCGCCATTGGAAGCCGTAGACGGGGCCCAGGTCGCCTTCTTTGCGGTGTGTGAGGCCGAGCATGTCGAGGAAGGCGCGGGAGCCGTTGCCGTCCCAGATCTTGACGCCCTGTGCGGAGAGCGTGGTGGCGGAGGTCGAGGCGCTGATAAACCAGAGAAGCTCGAGGAGGACGGCTTTGGTGAAGACACGCTTGGTTGTGAGCAGCGGGAGGATCGGGGTATAGGTGTAGTCTGGAGAGGATGGATCGGATTCAGGAGTGGAGGGTCGCGAGAGGGCAAACTTTAGGGGTGTCGGGGCGAAGATGGAGTAGGTGCCTGTCCCTGTTCTGTGATGGAGAATGTGATTAGCTACATGCTATGTAGGGAAAGACTGAGGTGACATTATTAAGGGAGAGATCGTACCGGTCTTCACGAAGTTCACCCTCTTCAAGAATCTGACGGACAAGATCGAGGTATTGGTATTCTTCATGACGCTTTGGTGGGTTGCTGGGAGAGGTTTGCGACTGTGACTGCGCCGGCGCAATGGGCTCGGATGTGGTGACTGTCATTGTTGTAACTGATTTCCCGGTCGTATCGGTCGAACTATGAACTAAGCTATACAGAATTTAAAGAGACCCGGAGAGTTCTAACTGCTTTCTTTCCGAAATAGTGGTGAGCTTGAGTGTCCAAATTCTTCAGATTATGGACTCCAAGGGACTTTTTGGGGGACGCGTTTAAAGCGCGACTCAATTTAGCAGTCGGAGGACCCCACCCCACTACAGGTGGATCTCTATGATAGGCACCAGCAGCACGTGCTTTCGCGTCATGAACCAACCCTAACCCTCTCAATAGACAATGAAATCATCCACAACTCCTTGCGCTGATGAACACGATGTAAACAAATAGCGACACAACCTTCACGGTCACGCGGTTCATCTAAGACGTCGTCGAAGCAATGAGACAGACAATAACGACCTCCGTTACTATGTCGTTGCGAGTCTTGATATCGTTGGCATTATATCAATGACCGGGCAGGATCTTTCGGCAAGCATAAGGTATTCTTCTCTTTATTCCGGGGGCAACAACTAACAAGATACTTCATTCATAACCACATATCTCGAACTAACAACTCGATAACTTTCGACATCACAAACATCTCCGACATGCCCATTACTAACCCGACGTTAAAAAATGGTATCTGTGCTAAGCCGAACAGAAACAAATCATCCGCGAATCAACTAAAATCAAGCAGTAACTTCAGCCTTCTTCTCGTGAATGGGCAAATCCTTCGACTCGGACTCGGACTCCGGCTTCCGCTGTGTGAAGTGTCTGGGCAACCGATTCTCGCCTTGGGTGTAGAAGTATCCGGCCTCTTCCCTCGCCATGTCGTTCACCCACTTCTCACTGCCCTTCAATCCGCCCTTGCCATTCTTTTCCACGCCGACCTCGGTCCACTTGGCAGCCAAATAGAACCAGCCAAGCGCATTCCCGACAGTGCCGACCTCATCGGAGACACCCGTACGTGCCGCATGGCTCATCTTCTTCCAGAGCTCGTCATCAGTGAACAGCTCCATCAGATGACCGGCCACGGCACGCCAATCGCCAGGGGAGACGAGGAAACCATTGACCTTGTCCTTGACCTGTAGCGGGATACCGCCGACGTTGGAGACGATGACGGGTCTACCGGCATGCAAGGCCTCGGAAACCTTGACCTCGAAGCCTTCGCGAGTGGAAAGCTGCAACACAACGTGGGCATTAGCGAGCAAGGTGTTGATGAGCTGATCATTGGGATCCAGGCGCATGACGCTGACATCCCGGACCAAGTCGGGGTAGTACGTCTCGAGTTGGGCCATGGTCTGATCGTAGATCAGGGAAGCGTCAGGGTCATCGACGGAGCCGTTGCCACACACAACCAGTTGGGGCACGTCGGTGATGTTGGCCTTGTCGCAACGGCGACGGAACTCGGCATAGGAGTCGATAACGGTAGGGATGCCCTTGGACGGGTCGAAACGGGCAACCTGGATAATGTACTTGCGGGCGGGCCAGTTGAGCTCCGTCATACGCTGCGAGTGGCAGGCAACGTTGTACAAATGACCATAGTAACCTGAATCCCAATGGTTGAGGTGCTTGTTCAGGCCGTCGAGCCAGTCGGTGGTGGCTGGGAAGTAGACAACCTTCTCGCGCGGGACATTATGAGGGACGAAAATGGGAATTGGGTGGCTGATGAACATGTCGCAGCCCTGGATGTTACTCCAGAGGAAGTCCCAGATGTCGGCTTGAGGTGACCCAGCCTTGGCGACAAGATCGCTGCGAATCTGGATGTGCGAGCGGTAAAGAACAGGGCGGTCAGGGGTATACTTCTTGATGAGGGGGATCAAGCCAGGCATTTGAGGGTCGTCAATCACGACAATATCAGCACCGCCTTCCTCGGGGGCACGCAGAGGTCCACCCTCAGAGAACCAGTATCGGCTGGCGTTCTCGTTAATCCAGTCAATGATGGCCTGCTTCTCATCGGCAGAGACGCGCTGATCCGGATGGCTGACACCCTGCAAGATATTGTGGATGTTCTTGGTGATACGGAAGACACCGGGTCGTGGTTTTGGCACTGGTAATCATCAGTTGGCTGTTTACCGTGTCATATGGAACTCATTTTACTTACCATACCAGGTGAGGTCGACACCCAAAAGACGAGCAAAGCGCACGAGTGCGTGCCGCATAAGAGCGACACCACCGCCTTGGGGTGTTGAGCTGAAGAAAGCGATCTTGGTCTTGTTGGCACGAAGCTTCTTGGCGTAGGTCAGAGTGGTTTCCCACGTTGCCGGACTGCATGTATCTTTGTGGTTCTGGACCGTGGTGAGATGGGCACGGAAACCAGCATCTGTCTGGACGATGCCTCGGAATCCGACTTGAAGAAGAGGGACGAGAGAAGGGCCGAAGTTCCTATACAATCACTGTCAGTCCGTGTGCTCTTTTGTAGCCAACCGATTGGGGGGAAACACTTACATGATGCACTTTCGAGCCATGGAGTCGGCCTGCTCATCGACTCTCTTAACGTCCCAGAAGGTCTTCTCCTTGTGCTCGTCATCTGGACGCATAACGATAGGCACGATGTCCAGCTCGAGCCACAGACGCGAGCAAAGTGTTGGGCTCATGTACTTGAGTGTCGTGGGAAGACCAGCACCAATGAACTTGGAGAAATTCTCGTGCTCGTACTTTTGGACTTCGGAGATGACATAGTCCGCAATGAGATCCTCGCCCATTTTCAGGGCGTCATCGAGCTCGATGTGCTTGACCGAGAAGTCAACCAGGTAGATGGTGTCGTGGATGGCCAGAGCCACCACGGCCGTGTGGTCATCAGAGAAGACGGCAGAGATACCGAGATAAAGTGTCTATTGAGGCATCCAATGTCAGCCCAGAGTGTCTCATGTGGTCAAACAGACCGTGACGTGAAGGGGAAAGATGCTTACAGTGAGAGCAGGACCAAAGTGACCCTCCTTCTCCACCAGAGTGCTCATCTGGCGCTTACGGTGCACCGAAGTGCCCGTGGAGAACTTGCGGGCCTTTTCGAACGCCATGATTGCGGTTGCAATAGGCTTGAGGCTGTGATGATGGTGGGCGGCTGAAGGGGTATCGTATGTCTGGGTGTTGTCGCCGCTAGGATGTGTGTATTGGCCGGTGTTGGCCTGGGTATGGTCGAGTTGCTGTTGTTCCTGGAGCTGTTGGGGAACGGGAGGAAGCTTGGAGGAGGTATGGTGTTGGAGGGATCGCAACACTTCTTCGGAGGAGGAAGTGTTATTATACGCAACCGTGTCGCTGCCGAGGGGTTCAGGCGTGCGGTGGTCGGACAGTGGATCTCTGGGCTGAAGATCACTGAGTAGCTGCTGGACGCCAAGCGAAGGGGTGGGATGAAGCGTGCCCGGGGGCCCGACGTTGTGCAGCGGACTGGGGCTTTTTGTGCCGGAGCGGGACGAGGCGTTGTCAGTCGAGCTCGCGGCCGGGTGGCGCGGGGTGGTGTCTGCGAATGGGTCTTTGAAGGCGATGGCGGCGATGGCGGCGGCGGAATCGTCGTTCTCGGCCTGTTCGAGTTCCCTGTCAACGCCTAAACCGCTACTACCTGCACTCCAGGACATTGGATCCAATTGATGGCTTCCTTCCACGTTCACTTCAAGTTCACGTTGCACGGCAGTGGCCTGAGTGGGTGGTGTGTGCAATGTTCCTTCCACTTGGTGAGATTAGGGAATATCTTTTTTGGCGAGCACGACCTGGAAGACGGAAGGTGGTGACGCAACACGTGCGGGTAGTGCATCGCAACTGCATTGCAAGTGCATTGTTTGGGATGGCAGAGGGTGGCATCAATCTCACCTTGTCGCTCTTGTTTGGCTGGACGCCTGGGTCCCCCTCCTTCTTTCTCGTCTGGCCATCTGCATTGTCTGGTTGATCCTTGTCAACTTCCGTCGACTTCTCTCTATCGACTGTAAAGCGGGGTTTTTCATTTCTTACCTCTACCTGCACTTTTACTTGTAGACCCCCGCGGCGGTGATGCGGACACGGGCATATGAGGCTGCTTTTCAGTCGTCTCATGCTTCAACTCTTTCGACCTCTCATCAAAACCCTCCTCCACACTCCCGTTGAGGTTGTGGTTGCGGTCCGCCATTATTGGCCACCTGTCAACCCGTGACAATTTTGGTTTCCTAATTCTCAATGCCACCGGTCACAAGTGGAAAGTGTGATTTCGGGGAGTACCTCGTAAAAAGTTACCTCTCTTGTCCGAGGGGAAGGTGCCACCTGTGAGACGGTTAATGTTCAGTTGCGATCTGAAATTGCCTGACCGGATGCTGATCGGTGGCGGCCAAGTATGTAGCTCTTTGTCGGCGTACGACATCGTTACTACCCTTTGTGTTTTCAGGGTCGATGCTGTGTACGGGATGATGTGAGATGTGTGCAACTTCCATGGCAAGCACTTTGTCCGTACTAGTAACACTCCACTTGGTGTTGTTGGGGGCTTCCTCAGACGTGGTTGCAGCTGAGATCGACCTCATCTTGCTCGTCGATGGCATCTGGAAGCTAGGAAGGCGATGTTTGAGGCGAGCCAAGAAGAGCTGTACCGGCACAAATTACGCTTTGCATGGGATTTAAGCCCAAAAAGGTCGGTGAATGGAGAGAAGAAATCCACCGTATCACAACGTGATGGCGGTAGGATTCCTTGTTGGTCACCCACAAATTGGGCTTGCTGCTTGATAGACCAGGCATGTCTCGCGGGGGGGGGATTTTTTTGGGCTTGGGAAAACGGATGATGACTTGAGAAAGACAAGGAAAGCCGGCGCGCTTACAGTGTTTCGAATAAGTGTAATTGGTTCAAACAAAGCTGCCGGTCAAACTCCAAGCTACTAATGTCTGCTTGGAATCTTGGGTACATATATCAGGGCGGCGGTGAGGCAGTTCAACGGTAGGGTCGTTTCGAATTGAAATTGGGTAGTGTCACTGTTGAGGCTTGGCGATGGGATGAACTTGTCGTTCTTTCCCTTGTAGTAGATAGCTGCGCATCTCGTATAATTTATGGTTGGATTTACCAACCGTTTGGCCTTGGAAACTCAGTTGCCTCTGCATGACGGATGATGTACTCGATATCCACTTTTGCCCGTTGTGATGATGCGAACAAGCCGGAGCTTCCCTAACCCCCGGTAACTGTTTGTAGATCATGACTATCCGTAGTGTATAGGACTTTGAACTGGGAAGGGGAACATTACAATCGTTCCATTGTCCGAGGTTCCGGGATATTTTTCTTGGAGAAGGGGCTGATCTAACCCAAGTGGAAGGCGTCATACGATGTATCTGCTGAGGGATCAACGCGAACTGAGCTCGTTTCATTGGAGCTTCGTATCTCTTCAAATTCACCTTTAGATCGTCAGACCGTAAACACCGGGCGAAACATTACGATGATGCACCTGAGCATGTGATGATGAGAGCTCAATTGACATTTGAAATTCCACTTCCACTTGCAAAGGGAATTCAATGCTTCCACCCAAGTCCTCACCAAGCCGTTGAGGTCGACGTCTTCAAAGTCCGTCTCATCCGCATTG
The DNA here is from genome assembly GCA_033439795.1 of Sordaria brevicollis. NCBI lineage: Eukaryota > Fungi > Ascomycota > Sordariomycetes > Sordariales > Sordariaceae > Sordaria > Sordaria brevicollis. Next base: position 1,109,456 of record JAUTDP010000015.1, on the reverse strand, counting down.
AGCTACGCCCTAATAGTGGGGTTCAAGCATCGGTGCGGGGTGAAAGAGGGGCACCCCAATTATGCCAAGCCACTAGATAAAGCCGGCGTGCCGGGGCAGGCTCCGGCGCTTTTCAGCGGGTCAAGCAATTCATTTCCATTATCCAACGGCAACAAACGGTTTCAACTACTCCGGCACCGGGTGGGTTTGGGAAGTCACGACCTTGGAAAGAAGAAAGTCCGTCTTAATCATCAGAGCGAAGAGGCTGTTTCCCAAATTTGGGTTAATCAGACCATACAGGTATTCCCAGATTGACCAAAAGCGGAAGGACCAGATGTCTCTACTTTCTTTGCTCGTCTAGACACTTCCCGGCATTTGGTCACGAGTCATGTGGGCTGATGCCTCATGGTCTGACCGACAGCGAGAACCTCTCTTCAGCGCCTCTCACCACCAGCCGCAAAGACAGGAACAGGCAACAGACGGGTCGGTTCCTCACATCCGGGAACCAGCATCCCTGTTCATCGTAAAAGCTCTCTTGTGGGCTTTCGGCGATCACCAAGTCGAGATTCCGTCTGAGACTCATTTTCGGCCTTGTCCGAGATGTCAGATGCTCTGGCCTCACTGCAAGCTGACAACCACGAGCAGCGATGTTGAGGCCATTCCCACTGCCATTTATCAGCCATCGCTCAAGCCATTTCCAAATCTACATTGCTCGCTCAATTCGCTGACAGTTAGTGACTTGCCGTTACTAGTATATGGACTTCTTGTCTGTGTCATTGAGACACTCCCCTGGTCCTATCTTTCAAGCTTCAATTCTACTGATTTGGCTGGCGTTATCTTCTTTTCCTTCCGGATATCTCAGTCCGTCCTTGTTGCTTAGCGCAAATCTTGGCTAATGAAGCTCGACAGCATCAGTCACTGTGTCCGGAGCCTTGGCTCCATCAGCAGTGTGACTCTAAGAAGCCGATAGACTCATCATGTCCTGTACAAAGTCCTTAATGACTTGTACCAGAAGCGAAACTCGGTCGACCAGCAACTCGCATATTTCCGCATTTCTAATCAGTGTGTGAAGCGAGAAAGACCTCAGTTGAAACTTTAGAGCAACTCTCATGGGGACGTCAAATTTTCTGGCTCATAGGGCACCATTCGAGGTCCTTTACGCCATATATCAATCCATAGCCTCTGAGCGCATCCAAGATGCAGTGACCCTCTCTATAACCTGTCGCAATCTTCGGAATCAATGGACCGCCCACAGGAGCGCCATTCTGTGGGACCTTTGCGTTGAGGATGTCCCTCACGCCCGAGAGGCCTTGCTTGTTGTATGTTCTTTAGCTCACAATTGCACCTTGAACGCTCGAGCCATGTGCTAACCTCATGCTTAATCAGGCCCGCATGACGAGAAAGGTTGCCGATGCCGAGAAGAGTGGAAGATTACCCCCTATGGATATCGTACCTGGCGACCTGTTGAGTGGTTCTGCCAGCCCAAAGTCAAGCATCACTTTGTCAGAATACCAGCAAGTCAGGGCACTCAACCTCCTGGCTCAACATGTAGAGGCCAAGCTATATCGCTACAGATGTTACCATCCATGGCTTCCTGCTGATAGGCCGAAACCAGATCCGAAAGGACAAGAAACGGTTCTTCCCGAGGAGCCATCTTCCATGCCCGAATGGAGCGATCGCGTACGGCTTTCCTTTTACAGGACCATGATAATTGCTGCGGGTCTTGCCGGGGCTTACCACGAGCCCACTCGCAAGGCCATGGACTCTAAGGCGGACATGCCAGGCATCTTGAAAAAACTGGATCAAGCCCACAGAGACGCCCACAGACACATGTCAGAATACGTGTCCCTGACAGAGAAAGAAGTAAACTGGCTAGAGCAGTTTGCTGTCTGCAACATCGACGCTACACCGGAGGCTGAGGAAGCTGTCTTTGGTAGACTTGCACACTGGCTTCTCGGTAACATTTTGGAAAAAGACTCCAGAAGAGAGGCCATGGCCTGGCGGTTCGCACGCGGTCTTGGCCGGGCAACGTATTGCCGGAAACTGAAAGACAGTGGACGTGGCTGTCCAGTACAGCTCGTCGTTGAAGGCAATAACGCATGGTCTCACGCAGATGCCCATCTTGTGGTGTGGGAATTGATGCAGGTATTGTACGTATTCACTCAGATTCTGGATTATTTCCCCCCTGTCGATGACCCTGATCGTGGAGATCCTTCGCGGGTCCACGCACTCGTTGTCTACCCTGGGCCATATGTGGTTCAAGAGCGTCAAATGCTGGTGAATAAGGTCAAGGATTGCAAATGGAACGACGTTAGGAATCCCCGCCGATCAGTTCATCTGGTGCTAGGCTGGATTCATGAACGAGGAGGGCGTCCAAACCATTACGTTGGAGAACATTCCGAGTTTCCCACACCAGGCTTGGAGTACAAGTTTTTCGAGTATTTTCTTCGCCGTTATTGCAAATCGAGGTTGGACGACGATGCTATTGATCAAGGAACCTTGGCGGTTTATGGGGACCGAGAGCTCGGGATCTTTGCGAATGATCACGTTGGGGGCAAATTCACGCGCGAGACGCCTACGGCATCCAATGTTACGGTCCGGCTTGGCCAGGGATTTCATGAAAGCATCTTGAAGGACGGTGAGTTTTTTGGCGGTTCCGAGGTATTGACCAGCTGTGATCCACCTCCGGCACGGATCTACAGGGAGATGGAATACTTGAGCATATAGCTGAGCTCGAACACGGACAAGGACACGCTGGGCTATAATTCAGTCGCTATACATACGCCTCGGCGGCTTGAACACTATATGTACCTTGATTTGCATCGACTCATGCAAGGCGTAGAACTTTTCCAGAAGTGTGTTCACAGATACGGCATTCATGACAACCTGTTTCAAGCTATGGGTTAGGTGAGTTCAAATTTGTCAGCATGATTCAGGATAGCTTGAGTTGGCTGACAGCCATGCCTCCTTGTCTGAATCGCCATACTTCCCAGGGAGCTGTAGACCCCGATCTGGATCCTGACATGAAAAAATGTAGCCAATGCACATCTTCATCTAAACTATAGGCCAGTGGCCATCCATATGTCACTCTCGATATCCCTCGGGAAGCTCACCATGATCCTGGTTAGGCAATGCCCCTTTGTCAAGGTTGACCTGACCTGTCTTGTCAAATAAACAAAAGACGGGGTACAACGGAGATACGTGATGACACTAGCGGTTCCTGACTAAAAGACTGGGTGCGGCAGGGTTCCCCTTGTAGGCAATACAAATCCATCATGGCGTAACGAAGAGTCCAATACTCTCTCCCCTCAAGGATATTATGTTGACGTGAATCCATGACTTGAGTATACGTGCCCAATCTAAGACAACTTCCATTCTTCGTTCTCTTTATCACGATTCGCGCCTTTTTTTCGTGATGGTGATCGATACACAATCACAAAAGCGCTTCTGCATAGTACTGGTAGTAGTAACACACCATTCCATTAAAACAACCACCTATTCTACTACAGTCTCTCCCCTCTTAGGTATATCCAACACAATTTTAAGCCTCGAACCTCTTGGCAACAGTCTTCCAGTTGATGACGTTCCAGATAGCCTCAAAGTACTCCGCCTTCCTGTTCTCGTACTGGAGGTAGTAGGCGTGCTCCCACGCATCAATGCCAAGCAGGGGAACAAAGTTGCCGGTGACGGGGTCCTGGTTGGCGCGGGTGATGAGCGCCAGCTTGCCGTTCTGCGCCTTGTCCTTGGCCAACCACGCCCAGCCGGAGCCCTGGATGCCCGCCAGCGCGGCGTTCATCTGCTTGACGAAGGACTCGAAGGAGCCGAACTCGGTCGTGATGGCCTTGCCGAGAGCACCGTCGGGGGAGCCGCCGCCCTCGCGAGAGGCGGGGGCCAAGTTCTCCCAGAAGAGGGTGTGGTTGAGGTGGCCGCCGCCGTGGAAGTTGAGAGCGGGAGCGACGGAGGCCGCCTTGGTGAAGTCGCCCTTGGACTCGGCCTCGGCGATGGTGGTCAGGGCCGAGTTGAGGCCGTTGACGTAGGTCTGGTGGTGCTTGGAGTGGTGGAGCTCCATGATCTTGGAGGAGATGTAGGGCTCGAGAGCGCCGTAGTCGTCTGTGGGGAAGAGGAAAGGTTAGCTTGGGGGTTTCCTACGGGAAATGCCATTGCAGCTCCATTGCTTGCTGACGTGTGGAGGAGGAGGACGGGGAAGGATAGCTAAGGAGATGGTATCGTGTAGAGGATGTGGCACTTACACTGAAGGTCAGGAAGAGTAGCCTTGCCGCGAACAAAGGTAGCAGCAGGCTTGACGGCGCTGGCAGCGCGCAGGGCGCTGCGGGCAACCGGAGTAGCACGGAAGAGAGAGGTGGACATTTTGATGGTTGTGTTTATCGAGAGATACTAATGATTAAAGTCAATTGATTAAATTCTTAACGTGAGACAAGACAGCAATTGGAAAAAGAAATGGTCGTCGGCTACCTCGGAGTGTATTTGATTTGGACGGTTGACGGTGACTATCGGGAAATGTCTCTTCTATTTACTTTATCTAATAAGCTCGGGATGGAAGCTCCATGAGAACCGATTCAATTCCGTCATAGCCCCACTCGCCGAGACCGCAAGGTGGATGTGGCTTGGTGTGGCTCGACCTCTCCCAAAGTGGTTTTCAAGCCACAATCCGTTTAAGGATGTCTCTTGGCATTGCGGCACTCTTTCTCCGTCGCGTCTCCCATCTTCAGGGCGCGTCTCCCAAAAGCCATCTCGACATTGACGGTAGCTTGAGTTCAGTCAATTGTCCCTCTCAACCATTCCGAAACCATCTCTGCACCTCAGTCCGGCTCTAGCGAGAGTGTTTTAACCACCATCATGTCATATTACGATATTGATGCGATCCTAACCGACGCAGAGGTAACCATCCTCCCCGCCAAAGGTCGGATATAGTAACATCGACTAACCAGAACCTCTTCTCAGAAAATCCCCTGCACCTTCCAAATCGATGTTCCCGACCTCGGCTATCTCGACAACCAACCCGGTCACACTCTCAAGGCCGGCTCGCGCGTCGCCCTACCCATCTGGCTCGCCGAAATGCTCGCCATCGCCAACACCGGCGCCGTCGACATGGACGACCCATCACAATCCAGCAAATCCTTCATCACGTTCGACCTGCCCTCTGCCCTTGGAAACGACGTCGTACAAGCCCTCAAAGCCGACCCGCGCTCCGTTCCGCTGCGCGACCAAAGCGCCCACTTCTACGCCCTCGCGACGCACATGATGGAACTATCAGAGGAGCCAGAACTGAGCGCTGTGTTGAGGAAAACGTTTGTGTCAAGAGCGGCCGAAATCGCCCTCCACGCTAGAAAGGTGGGTGGCGGCGGCAGTTCGTACCACGGACGAGATGGAGGAGGGGCAGGAGGAAAGGGGAAGGGCAAGGCGACGAAGGAGGACAATGCCAGCAATTTGGGTGTTGGTGGCGCCGGAGAGGAGTTCTTGAGGGGGTTGGATGAGTGGGAGAGGAAGTTGTTCAGGAGTGCGCATGATGGCACGAAGGCGAGTAAGGAGTGGATGGAGAATGTCAAGAAGAGGTGAGTTGAGGGGTGGTGATGTTGGAGTATTGTTACTTCTCTTGGTGGCGGGGGCCGATTCGGCAGGCTTCGTCGGCCCCCGAGCAGTGGTTATCCCTCGACAAACCGACACTTCGATTTGGGCGGTCCGCGTGACGGTCGGACTGCCTTCGGCTGCGGTTCACGAATCAGAGCACTGGCGACATCGCAAGTATGGACCCGAATCGATGCCGATGAAGGCGTTTTTCTGACATTATACGTCTTCCGACTTGCCTTACGATAGACCCAGCCAACTATTCAACACCGGTTCTATATATTATCGGCACATACTCGAGAGTCGCCGCGGCATGCCACTGTAGCTGGCAATCATTTTCAACCCCGAAACATCTTGGAACGAGCAGCATGTCTCGCTTCGTTCTCAGCCTTAGCTGCCGCAGACATGGCCCGTCTTACACGCCTCATCTCCCGATTCTTCCTCTTTTCCTCGCGACTTAGCTTGTTCTCTCCGTCCCTCGTGGCAAGACGATTGAGACTCATCAGCATACCAACCTCACCGTCAACCTCATCAACATCGCCCGAATTGGGGACATCGACCGGTGCGGGCACAGAAGTCGTGCGGCCGAAGATTTTGCTAAGAAGGCCACCGAGTCCGAGCCCTTGCCCTTTTCCCGTTACAACCTCCGGGTGCGAAGAGCCAGACGGGATAGTGCCGTTGGAGGGAACCCCCGCGGGAAGGACGGTGCCGGTGACATTCAAGCCGCGGGCGTTGAAAGGACTAACGACAATGGGCGCGTTGTGACGACTGAAGATCTTATGGAAAAGACCGCCAAGGCCGAGGGATCCGGTTGTGGCATCCGGGTGGGAGAAACCATTGGGAGTGGTGCCGTTACCTTTGGATAGTCCAGCGGGGGTTGCAGTGCCGTTTGAGGCTCGAATATTGAAAGTCGGAACGGTGACGGGCGTGCTGTGGCGGTTGAAGAGCTTGTGTAAAAGACCGCTCAACCCCAGGCCTTGGCCTCCTTCCGATGAAGCCGGGTGAGAGGAACCGGAGGGAGTGGTACCATTGGAACGAACTGCAGCAGGGGCGGCGGTGGTTCCATTGCGAGCCTTCAACGTAATACTGGTGTCGGGCTTGTTGTGTCTACCGAACAGCTTATGCAACAGATCGTCAAGGCCAAGTCCGCCTTTTTGTTCTGTTGTCGCAGGATGGGAAGAGCCAGCGGTGCCGTTGTTAGAGATGGTAGCGGGAGTGCTAGCGGGTGCAGTGAAGTTTGAGCGGCGGACGTTGAGAGCGGTGCTGCTGGCTGGTGCGTCTTCGTGACGTTAGCACTTGAAGCTTCTGACGTTGTGAGTTCGGAAGTTCGATACTTACTCAGCGATCGCAACGTGTGCAGGAGATCTTGAACATGGAAGGCAGAGGCAATGCTGGAGGCCAGGAGAATGGTTATGGTGAGGTTGGCGAGAACGCGAAAAGAGAGGGGGCGATGCATGGTTATTCTGAACGACGAAAACTGGGCCAAACAGGGGAAACAGTGGGTGAAGGAGCGAAACAATCGAGACCAGCCCGATAAAAATGAACGAAAGAATGAAAGGAGAAATAAAAAACGACGATGATGGACAACACAACATCAATGAGGTTTATGGACTTTTGTGGCAGTATATATTTCTTTCTCTCTTCTTCGACAACTTCATCGACCACGCCAACAAGCGCGGTGCCGGCATCATGAATGATCACAGGCTCTTTCTGCTCCAGTCCCAGCTTCGCTCTTACTTGGCAGACTCCGTATTGATTCGGTTCAAATATCTCGCTCCAATCTCATACCCTTGACACACATTGACGTGGACGATTTTGCCGCCGGGCGTCCAAAAATTGTTTGGACCGGTCCCGACAGTTCGGGACACTAAAAGATTGACAAGGGCTGAGAACCATTCAGTCGGAATTGAGGGACCACAGTGTCTCCAACAGACGCGATCAATGCAAGGCTGATGTTTCCGATACTGTGTCGACCTGTTGAGGAGGCCAAGCGCGTTCATGCTTTCTTTCTCACGGGACCGAGAGGCCCGAGCATTAATGGATCTTGGGTGAGGATACTTCTGACGCAGTGTTCGCAACGGAGCCTACAAATCAGACTGTCAGTCAAACAGCCTCACTGGCTGTTTATCAATAACTACATTTTGACGGCTGGCGTGCGTTATGTAAGGATATATGTAGATGCATTGCGAGGGAGGGTAGGTACATGCATCCGATTGCTTTCTATAAAGCCTCAACCCCGGAGCTGGAAGCGTTCCAGAAGACGCCGACAAGGCTCATAAGCGCGACCTCAGGTTTTGTGTCCACAAACATGCGCTTTCCGTCGAATCCCATCGCAATAACAAAACCGGGGAGCCGAAGAACCGAAGGCCCTAACATCAAGCACAGCAGGAATGTGCTGCCTGTCAACATTCACCAGCATTGGGTAAAAACGCAAAGGGCGCTTAAACTCGGCCGGTCAGTTTTGCTGACCATTCAGATGTTAAGATGCATTTGCTTTGGGAAATGAGGAGGAGTCCGGGTTGTGTGTTGGGCGGACAGCGATGATTCGATGGTGAAGCGGTGTGAAAGGCTTCTGTGGACGTCAGATTTTGGCGTACGTGCCGCGGCAAAGCTATTCAAGGCGAAAGATAAAATAATGCGCGACAACCGCGATAAGGATGGTCTCGGATTCAAATGAAGATATAATCAAGTTTTGATCAGAGCACTCTTACAACGGTCATCTCGACTCCATTCCTGAACTCATTGGCGGCTTTTTCAGTTCTTGCACTTCTCATCAGACTTTCATAAACTAAATGTTCTGAGCTTTGTTCAACAACCAATCAAGGGCCGCTGGTCTAGTGGTATGATTCTCGCTTAGGGTTCAATCCTGAGCATTCTTGCGAGAGGTCCCGGGTTCAATCCCCGGGTGGCCCCATACTTTTTAGCTTTTTTTGCAGGTTGTTTTTTCTTAAAACAGCATTGAAATCGGAATCTTTAGTGCTTTTTTTCCCTTTTATTTGTTTTGGGGCTTTGTCAGAATTCTTTTTGGTACATTACGGGGCGTCGCCTCGTTAGGATATGGGGTTGGTTTCGTACTGACGGAGCAAATCCAGAATCAGTATTTTAAGATTGTGGAATTTCACTTTTTTCACAAAACAACATGTGATGATGGTGAATCTCACAATCATCCAAGCAATATTCCTTTTTCAACCGTTCAATATGATTAGATTTGATACCTATCCTTTATTCTTGAAAAAGCCTCTATTGAGTTTCAGGATGGACTTTACGCCAACATGATGGTTTCCGTTGGTTGCTGCCTAAAGGCTTGGAAGCCCAGGTGTCAGGTTGTCGAAATACATTTTCACGAAACATACAAACCCTGACAATTGATCAAATTCCTTTTACTCTGAAACCAAAATGATGCTCACGCCTTCATACAACATCTTCTCATCCACCATCCGGCCGGAACACACGAACCAACCATGCGCCTCACCATGCGTTGCAACCTCCTCCTCCTCCTGTTCGCCTCCCTCGTCTCCTTCTCCTTAGCAAGATACTGGTTCGACGACATAGACCTCAAAAAAGACACCAACTGGCTGCAACCTGGAGTCACGACGAACGAATTCTCTCTGTACAATATCTTCATCGCCCCGTTGCACCCGCCCACCCTCTGCCCCACGATCTCTCCGATCGACGAGGAATCTTACCACTCTCGCGGAATTGATCCGGCTTGGGGTCCCATCCCGATAGTCTGGGAATCATGCACCAGCGGCCCGGGACCCTTACCCGACAGAGAATGGAAGCGCCTGAATAAGCGCATCGACAACCCCTTAAATTGCATGCGTGGGATTTTCAAGATCAAATGTTTTCCCAATGTCGACAGAGCAAACCCCGGACCTGTCATCTACACGCTATGCGCTGGCAAGCCCGAGTTGGAATTTTTGGGCTTGTTAGCCGATGTGGAGGCGAAGAAGGAGGTGTATCGCTCGGTGAAGGATCGCGATGAGGAGGACCAGCTGTGCGAACGGATGCGGTTGTTGGGCGCACAGGAGTACGATGGGTATTTCCACATGGCGCCGTACGGGCCTATGTTGGTGGGAAGTGTAAAGTCGGAGACTTTGTGCAGCCGACATGAGTTCAACCTTTACTATGGGATTACACTGTTTGGGTGGCCGAAGACTGGGGGTGGTGTCTGGGTTCTGAAGTTGGCTCCGAAAGAGGTGCAAGCTTTGGGCGGCATCGAAAGGCTGAGAAATGAGGACAACGTCGACATGGGAACTCAGTCCAAGCTTATTGAGGAGTTGGGGGGCAGGTTTTATGCCGATCCGATGGACTGTCCGAAACTTAAGCATCTTAAGGGCCCGAAGTTTGCGCCTGCGGTTGTTGATGAAAGAAAGGGCTGGGGTTGGAGGTAATCGTCAAGATGCATGCAAAGGAAAACGCTTGATACACCTAGACGGATGCGAATAAACTACCATATACACCCCTCTCTCTACCCATTCACGGCTTCCACCCTCCGGTCCTATCCCGGAATAGTCCCTGCGGGTCGACTCTTTGCGCCACCGACTTGGCCAACGCCCTGCTCTCAGGCTTCAACCTCGCAAAGTAATCCTGCTGCGAGTTTCCATAGCTCATCAAGATAGGCACATACGCATCCGGCAGCGTCCCATCCTCTTGCCATCCAACAACCTTCTCTCTGATTCCCGAATACGTCTCCTTCATGACTCCCTGCATCTTCTCGTAATCCGACGGCAGCAGGAACATGTAGTTCACCTCCATGATCAGCCGATCAACCGAATCATCCATATCGATCAGATCTGGGCTTCTCTCACTCGCCCTCTGCACGATCCGCTTTGGGACGGGCTGATACGCAATCGACGCCACGAATCCGCCCACGCCCAAGTTGGCCGTCGTGATATCCCGCCAGTGCTGATGGATATCGCCCAACACCGTCTCGGCGTTGTCAGCACTCGGCAGCGGGATCGTCTCCGTGCCGCCAAGGACGTTCACGCCCGGTAGAACCACCCAGTTGCTCCAAGCCATCATGTCCGCAAAGCTGCGCTTGCGCGCCGTGTTGAGCACCGCGCCAATATCAGTAAAGTTCTTGAAAGCATCCTTGGGATCGGGTCCATCGTAAAACAGAAACAATATCCAGGAATCCACGGCGCCGATTACCGCGCGTTCAGCCGTGACAATCACCGCGGCCTTGTCATCCTCGCAGTACTCGGTAAAGTCGCGCACCGCCTTCAGCATCTTGGCGTCATTCTTCTTGGAGCGTAGGAACACCGCGTTACCGCCCCAGACGTCGCCCTGCTTGTACGCCTGCGTGATGTACGCCGTCACCACGCCAAAGTTGTTGCCTCCTCCCTTGAGCGCCTTGAACAGATCCGGATTTTTGCTCGCGCTGGCCGTGGTGATGGTTCCGTCGGCGAGGACGATCTCGTACTCTAGCACTGACGAGGCCGCCCATCCGTATTGGGCGGAGAGGTAGGAGAGTCCGCCGTTGAGAACAAGGCCGCCTACGCCAACGTTGCCGACTCGTCCTCCGGAGAACGTCCAACCGGTGCCGTCGAGCTTCTTGGCTACCTCGTCTAGCCGGTTTCCGGGGCCGATGTTAACGATGCCGGTTGTCGGGTCGAGGAGGACTTGGTTCATCTTGGAAGTGGAGATCAACGGACCGCCAGAGACGCTGGCGAAGAAGTTGTTGGGCGAGTGGCCGCCGGACTTGATGGCAAAAGTCTCATTGTTCTGGCCTAGCACCTTGATGATGGCGGAGACTTCGGCGGCGGACTTGGGAAAGATGATGCAGGCAGGCTTGATGGCGACGGTGGAGCTCGACCAGTAGTGCGATTGCTCGAGCGTGTAGGGAAGCTCGAAACGTTTGGCGACCTCTATGGTGGTGGTTGCAGCGATAGTCGTACATGTGTCAGATGAAGCGGAGATCGTGGCGGGAGCGGAAGAGGCGAGAGATGAAAGGGAGAGCAGGACGGCGGCCACAACGCCGGTCCGAGGAGAAAAGATCATTGCGGTGACCGGATGAACGACTCGGCTCTCTCCAGACGTGCCTGAGAAGTTTAGCTGGAAAGAAACGCTTGCTCCATAGTGGCACGAGTCTGCATTTGTATGTCCCCTTTTCGTCGACCCTCAAGCTATCGTGCACCGTCATATCTCCCCACTTTGAGGACGCCGATGAAGGGATTTCCCAATGCAGGCCAGTGGAAGCTGATCAAATCCCATTTCGTTCATGATGATATGACAGGTAAATGAGGTTATCCTCAATTTTGCGGAAATCTGCCCCAAGATCCGGGGCAGTGTAACCCAAATCAAGGGTGAAGACCGGCGATCGGAGCTGGTACCGAGGAGAGGATTAATGTCCCGGTTCGTCAAATCTTGAAATAGGAGCTGCAAGACAACATCGGCGGCCGTTAGTTTACCTGGTAAACTTGTTTTCTGTCATTCTCCCTTTGCCTATCGGTTCGCAGTGTAGTATCGGTAATTTCTTAGCTCTTGTTCGAGGCTTTGAACGAACTCGAATTGGAGGATGATGAACGTTGAAGAAGGAGGAGATGTCGGCAGAAGGTCCGGGACATGGGGGAAAATGTAACCTAAGGCGAGCCAGACCAACCCAAATGCGGCCGTGATCGACAAGGAAGGGTCCGCTTCCAAATGTCCAGCACCGCGGTCGAGCTGATGAATGGTGAGCACATGTGGAGGGAGAAGAACGGGTCTCAGCTTGTGGTGATTTGGTATCGAATAAGTAGGAGACGATAAACATGTTGCTTTCTTCACTTGTCGTCTAACAGTTTGTCTCCATTCTGGTAGTTGGTGGCATGCTGAACGATAATGCCAGGAACGTCGGAAGGTCGGATGGAATGCGCTGGTAGTTAAAAGAACTGTACTCGTCAGTCAATGAACAGTCGTAGCTGGTAGCTTCGTTAAAGGACCACGAAGCTGCTTTGCTTCCGGGGTTGTTGGATGACCTCTGGTAGTTTTAGTCCGAGGACTCACTCGAGCCCCGGCCTGGTCCGGTACTCAGGTGGGTCCTATCGGAGACTGATGGTAAGCAACAGAGCCAACTGGCCTCGGTTTCTCTCAACACAACAGCAACGGCCCTGTTGACTTCGAGGTCGTGATGGGGCATGGCAAGCAAGGGCAAAGTTGGGAGGTATGATGAATTTTCATCTCAAGCAGAGACCGGGTGGTCCGCTTGAGACTGAGCTGCATGGGCTTCTGCAGCCTGGTTGTAGACAAGAGATCTCATCGGTGCCTTGCTCGCACCGGAAAAAAAGCATGAAAAAAGGTTGAGGAAAAGATCGGAAGTTGCTAATGAAGAAGAAGTTGGATAGCAGAAGACAACGTATAGGTATGAAGAACACCGGGGCAGGTGTGCTAAAGAGACAAAAGTGTCTGAGGACATGGAACCAAAAGGTTTCTTTGACTCCGTCTCACTGCCTGCTTCTGCCGTCCCATCTTCCATTGTTCTTTCCATCCCGTCTTCAAGTATAACGACGTAAAAACTCCTGATATTCCGAGGTTCCCGCAAGGGGAGGTATGACTTGCATGGATCGGCAGGTACAGAACTGCTGTGGGCGTGTACCGAGAACTCAAATTGCGCGCTGGTGCATGTGTAAATTTTGGCAATTTGGGTTGGCAAGGCTTGGGTGATACTGGCCTCAAGGTTGCGCTGCCCGTCTTCGTGGCGTGTAGTGCAGCGATGGATGTCGACAGGAAGCGGAAGAGGTATTGGGGAATGAGATGCCGCCCTAACAATGTTCGCGGATAAATCAATGGCGTGCTAATAGCAACTTAACAGGCTCTCACCACCGCCGTCTGGAAACGCCGGAGGTACCACCAGGTCCAAAGCGGACTCTGGACACTCATCGTTTGTTAGCTGGTCTCACATCTCCTCAAGCAACATCAGTCCAAAAATTGACCATTGATACAGACACCAGATGCCACACAACACAAACCTTTACCTCGTCCAGCCAATGTCGTCGCGGTATCACCACATGCATCGACCAGAGGTGAGCAAGGCTGGGAGGTTGGAAGACGAAAAGCGTACGCCGTACGGTCACAGAACGTGAAGCCAAGCAGACACAGACAAGCGGCAGTCCAAGAACTTGAACCAGTCCAAAAAGAAGAGAAAGCGATTCTCTTGGATTTAGGGCTGGAAGACATGTCGTTGACGAACTCGAGGGAGTGCCATGCCAGTCACGCTCAGACCTCCACCCACGTTGACTCTTCCGGGCTTCCTATTCGCCAAAGAGGCGCTAAGATCGTGGCGTTTCAGCGGACTGTCTTGACCATCCCAGCACCCCCAGCTTTCCCAATCGCCTCCAAAACCGACCTCGCCCACCACTGAACAATGCATGGCTTGGCGCTTCTCTCATCTTGGCATCTTCTCTCGCCCGAACGACGACGACACTCAGTTCGTGTCATTGTCCCACGTGCGTCAACGGTGAACGATGATTTCTCCCACTCTCGACCACAATGATGCTTGATTGGATCATGATGCAACGCTGCCCCCCATCCATTTACAAAATATAAGCATTCGGCCTTCTCCCTTGGCTTTTCTTGGCTTCCTTCGGCCAAGCCCTTTTCTCGATACGCTTGACGTTTCCGTTCGGCTCTTTTCTCCTCTGGGTAGTTCCTCCAGGTGATAGACCGCCCACTCTGGAAGTCCGAGATGGACGTGTTCGGTATTGGAAGAGGTGATTCGTCGTCATCACCATCAGGTTCTTGACGATATCACGTTTGATGTTGGTGGATTTGTTGGATGGTGATGGGACGATTATCATTACGTCCCAAGTATCGACATCGTTCATCAACACCTCTCCAAGTGGAAGACATTCGACGAAAAGTCCACACCGGGGCGCAAGATACCTGGCCGAGTGGTCGACACCTTAACCTCCAAGTTTGAGGCTTTCTTTCGAGACCAGATACTCACCGTCAACATCTCTGTAGGTGAAGTGACGGGATTCTAGACTTTGGATAATACACCTGCCAGGAAGGCCTTCAGGTGTCCAAGACGAGACAAGCAATGTCATCGCCAACCTTATTTCTTCAGACCTTTTTTTCATCTCTGCGGATTGTCAAATGGGAAGGTGTTCCAGGTGCCCTGGCTCAATATCTCATCAGGATCAAGCCATAGACCAATGGTCTCAGACCAGCTCTCCCCATCAGCTAGGAGCTATACTACCTCACATGCCGCATCATCGTCCCGTGGCCTTCAGCCCTCGGTGATATCCAAGGGTTTCGATGCAGCCATGTTCATCGCAGAAGCGAAGCACGTTCGCCGTCCCACGCCTCTTGACGGTGGTGTTGGTGGTTCCAGTTTTTTCTTCTTCGGGAGGAAGTCGCTCGAACTGTTCGTTGGGCGAACTGGTACCTGACCAGAACCCACCTCTTCCTGTTCCTTTCCTCCCCCCGGACTCCACTTCCCCAAGAGTTCATGGTCTCGTCGCTACGCTTCCAGTTCGACAAAGATCACTGGCATGATATCCACTCGCCACGCGCCGAGCACGCCCAGAACCGAAACAGAGGAAGATCCCTCCACCCCGGTGGGAATGCCCAGAACGAGCGAACAGCACGCCAACAACACGCACCACCACCTCACCATCCCACACCTTCTTACTGCCACACTGCCACCGTGTGTGGGGCGACCGAATATGCAGCACTTAGGCCCTTGGCTCGCCAACACCAAGAAACATTCACATCCTGAGATTCCACACACGTGTGCCCGACCCATGGACGAGAAGATCAACTCCCACACACATGCATTTCCGAGAAGTTTTCGAACAACGGGAACGTACCCTATTGCAACCCTTCTCTGCAGCATGCATACGACCAATCCATCCCGCGCCGCCCACGTCTTGTATACATGTTTAATATCCCTATATAGGACCATGATATCTTTCTGAGTCGTTCTCGTCTTTCTTCTCTTCAGCAGCAAGCTCAAGCCAAGCCAACCCAACCAACCCGCGCAAGCACAAAGCACAAAGAGCTTTCTCTTTTCCAAGAGACAGCTCGCGTGCTCTCACCTCACGCGACCTACTGCCGCATCCTTCTTTTTTTCTTCATCATCATTTGAAGTAAATAATCGTTCAAGATGGTTCTTCATCAGTTCGATTACCTCCTTGCCATCGGCACAATCTTTGCTGCCCTTGATGCTTGGAACATTGGTACGTCTCTCAACTCGCACAAACGAGCCTCATAGTCTTTGCCAAGTCTTGGCAACACCGACAGCAAGGTCACTAACACCACCCTTTCTTTCTGAAACAGGTGCCAACGATGTCGCCAACTCCTGGGCCACCTCGGTCGCCGCCCGCTCCGTCACCTACGTCCAGGCCATGATTCTCGGTTCCGCCATGGAGTTCGCCGGTTCCGTCGGCGTGGGTGCCCGCGTGGCCGACACCATCCGCACCAAGGTCGTCGACACCACCCTCTTCGCCGACGACCCGGCCCTGCTGATGCTGGGCATGGTGTGCGCCGTCGTCGCCTCTTCTCTCTGGCTCACCATGGCCACCCGCTTCGGTCTTCCCGTCTCCACCACCCACTCCATCATGGGCGGCGTCATCGGCATGGGCATCGCCACCGTCGGCGCGGACGGCGTTTCGTGGGTCGGCAAGGGCATCAACGACGGCGTCGTCTCCGTCTTCCTCGCGTGGATCATCGCCCCCGGTCTCGCCGGCGCCTTCGCGTCCATCATCTTCCTCGTCACCAAATACGGCGTGCTCTTGCGGTCCAACCCCGTCTACAAGGCCTTCGTCATGGTGCCCGTATATTTCGGCATCACGGCTTCCTTGCTCTGCATGCTTTTGCTCTGGAAGGGCGGCAGCTACGAGGTTCACCTCAGCAGCCCCGAGATTGCCGGCACCATCGTCGGCGTCGGCGCCGCCTGGGGTCTCATGGTCATCATCTTCCTCATGCCCTGGCTCTACCGCGTCGTCATTCTTGAGGACTGGCAGCTCCGCTTCTGGCACATCCCTCTCGGCCCGCTCCTTCTCCGCCGCGGCGAGGTCCCCCCTCCCCCCGCCGACGGCACCGGTGTCGTCCAGGATTTCTACGCCGGCCGCTTGACCAAGGAGCAGCTCGCCGCCCGCCGCGCCGCTCAAAACGGTGACTCGGAGATGGCCGCTGGCGCTGCCGTTCCTTCTTCTACTGCCACCGACGGCGAAAAGGTTCAGCCCGAGGGTACCACCCTGGCCAAGGACTCCTCCTCGTCGCAGGACGCCGCCGCCGCCGACGCCGACGTGCCCGTCGCTCCCAAGATCAAGACCCTCGTCGGCCCCCGCCCCGACGGCCCTTGGCACTCGGGCCCCGTTCTTTTCTGGCGCTTCAAGTGGTGTCTCTTCCGCGGCGTCGACCAGGACGTCATCTCCTCGCAGCAGGGCGGCAAGTCCGTCATGTCGTCTGACGTCGAGGAGTTGCACGCGCACGCGGCCCACTACGACAACAAGACCGAGTACATGTATTCCTTCCTTCAGATCATGACTGCCGCCGCCGCCTCTTTCACGCACGGTGCCAACGACATTGCCAACGCCATCGGTCCCTATGCTACCGTGTTCCAGATCTGGAAGGACGGCGCGCTGCCGGCCACGGGCAAGGCTGAGGTCCCTGTCTGGATTTTGATCTTCGGTGCCTCGTGCTTGGTCATCGGTCTGTGGACGTATGGTTACAACATTATGAGGAACTTGGGTAACCGCATTACGCTCCAGTCTCCTAGCAGAGGTTTCTCCATGGAGTTGGGCAGTGCGGTGACGGTTATTTTGGCTACGCGCTTGAGTAAGTAATTCCCTTCTCTCTGACAAAGGATTTGACGGTACAGATGCTAATAATATAACTTACAGAGCTCCCTGTCTCGACCACGCAGTGCATCACTGGCGCCACCGTCGGTGTCGGTCTTTGCTCCGGCACGTGGAGGACCATCAACTGGCGCCTTGTGTGCATGATCTACCTGGGCTGGTTCATCACCCTGCCCGCGACCGGTATCATCTCGGGCTGCTTGATGG
Organism: Sordaria brevicollis; assembly: GCA_033439795.1. Lineage (NCBI taxonomy): Eukaryota > Fungi > Ascomycota > Sordariomycetes > Sordariales > Sordariaceae > Sordaria > Sordaria brevicollis. The sequence continues at coordinate 1,091,901 of JAUTDP010000015.1, read as the reverse complement.
GCATCATCATCAACGCTCCTCGCTGGGGCTACAGCGGTTAAACGTGTATTAGGCTGCTGGTCGGATTTTGTAGGGAGTTACTGGTTGCCGGTTAACAAAAAAGGAAGTAAAAATGTAATGGAAGAGGGATGAAGGGAAAAAGAAGGAACTGACGTCAAAGTCCTGGGAGGAACGGTACTAGGCTGAGAATGTTTCGCGTCACATTCTCTCCAGCCACAGCCGGCCGCGAGTAGTTGGTTGTGGTGTTAGATGGCTGCTGCATTGTTTTCTTTTTTTTTTGGTTATATTTTGTCAGGCTGTTATACCCCTAGTAGTACGCTGTTGGAACTCGATACAAAAAATCATAACGCTAATGATAACAATGCAAAACATGACAAAAGTTCCTTGTGCTCTTCGTCACCACTCTCCGCTGTCCCTGCTCCAGTCAAAGTCGTCTATCAGCGGATCAAATTCGTGCAAATCGTTCGCATCAACGCGTTTCCGGAGTGGAGGCCAATCGAAACCCTTAGGCGTGGCCTCGCCGGATGAGGGAGGTTCGTCACCGTAGCGTTTCGCGCCGGGCTGAGGCGGCAGAGATTTGATCCACAGAGATCTTTGCAAGCCCGGGTGTATCTCACTGTTTCTCTTGTTCTCAACTTCGAGCATTTTCTAAATGTACGGTAACGGAGGTTCTCCAAAATGCCACCCGTGCGTGTTCAGTCGTTGAAAGCCGTTCTTTTTCAAGAAGGCTTGCTCCGATTCCTTCCAGGGTTGATCATTAAAAGCCGATGTGACCAAATACCCGAAGCCTCTTCTCCACATGACATCTTCAACCTGCTTCAACAGGCGGCTTCCCACGCCCATTCGACGGAAAGAAACATCAACGTGAATCTGAACGTGAACAACCTCCTCACATTCCTCTCTCGTGTCCCACACGGCCCACAAATCCGTTGGACTGCAGGCTGCAAAACCAACCATCCAGTGTTCTCCAGTTGCGAGCTTGGCGGCGGCAACCCATACTTTTTCATCTTCTTCAAGGACTTGATGCAAAAACATGTGCTCCGTCACTGTCCCACGTCTGGAGGTCCACCTGGACCATGTTTCAAAGTCCACGTGTGTCCTGAAGTTTAAGCGAGAGTGCATTTGGACTCTCAAAAGTTCGTGGGCGTCCTTTCGACGAGCTGCAAAGACAGATATGTGCATGTTGGTGGGGTCAGGTCGTTCCGGTAGCAATCGACCGACAAAGGCATTATGTGGAAATCCTGGAGGTGCCTGCAAAAATTGACGAGTTTCTTCCGCAGTGTCCCTACGTGCAAATCGAACCGCCCGGGGACTTAGAGGAGAGCGAAGGGGTGGGTTTGCAGGAGGTTGCAAGTCGGATTCAGGACGGGGTTCAAGGGGAGAGCAGGTGCCGGAAGACCGGGAGGAATCGGAGGCGTGATCAGAGGATAACCATATGGACGAAGACCGGCGGAAGGTATGCGGTGGGATTTGGATTCGTAGAGCTGGTCGTGGTGGCCGGTCCCCTGAGGGAAACTCGGACACTGCGTCGTCAGGCATCGTCCACGGGGGCAGGTGGTTGGGCTTTTGATGAACGTTTTTGCTGGATTTCCAACGCAGCAAGGCCGGAGGGTGTCTCTTCTGGGCCGGCGAAGGGGAAGAGAGAACGGATGTTTAATATCGGTGATGATGATGATGGTGATGACGACGACAATGGCAAGCCGGATAATTTTAATAGCGATGACGATGATAGTGACGAGGAGGAGCAAAATAGAAGAACTCAGTGCAGAGTATGGCCGCTTAAGATCATTTGCCTCGGCTGCCTCTACAGAGAGTAGACCTTGATCACCCTCCGTACTGGCTTCCAAGAAGTTGCGAACAGCAACCTGAACTGCCATCATGAAGATAACCTTCATGACCGAGGCCCAAAATGAAGGAAGGTACTCACCTGGTCTCCGATAGTGGGACAAGAACTGATGTGCATGGACGGCAAGAGCCGGAGGGCATGCTTCCGAAGTCAATCCTGACCAAGACCATCAAGAGTTGAGGCATCTCTCCGCGCCGGGCAGCTTGACATTTTGACTGTAAATAAAGGAAGCGACATCATGACGGGGGGTTGCTGCTTGGAAAGCAACCAATAGAGGAAGGGTATGTGCGGTTGATCTACTTGTAACACTGATGGAGAAGGCCGGGGCGAGGCGCTTATTTCTTGGAATTGGAAGGAGTCGCTGCCACAATGTTGTTTAGCAACAAAATGATTGTCATCCTGAGTGGGAGTGGTGATGGGACGTTGAGATGGAAGTCGACTGTCGCTCCGAGCCTCCGGCGGCTCGAGTGGAAAGCGGGAAAGCCAAGACAAGGATGCCGCCTGGTCGACAGCTGCCAGAATCACCCCAGGTGCACGGGCCACTTAGAAATTCAGAGTGGAGCCCGTAGAGGAATTGCACTGGTGCACAGACCAAGCACCCATGGGTATTTAATATTGGTCCCCCCCAGGCATTCTTAGAATTTTCTTTCCTCTTTTTTTTCTTCATACTTACCTTGGTCGATTGCGCGGAGATCAAGAACACCGCGTAGTATGGCGGAGGGCCTGCATTGCACATCGTGGTGCCAGCCGCCATGAATTGTCCTTCGGGGCCGTTCCGGCCGTAATTTTTGATGTCAATCCATCATCCATTTCGGATATCCAACCCTTTTTTTCACTGTGCCTGCTGCCCACGGGTAGTAACATGGAGAAGAAGCCATTTGCATTTATTCCGTTCATTCCGTTCATTTCGTTCTTTGCCGCCTGGCTCTTGCATGAATAGGTAACTGTTGGCCCCGTTTGCCTGAAGCGCCATCTCGTTGCGGCTCGTCAACACGAACTCTCAACATTCGACTCCCTGATGAGATACCATGTCCCATGATCTTCATACCTGTCGGAAAGCATCAATATTACGGACATTCGATAACCATTCACTGGCGGCTGAAGAGAAGGCAAATGGAATGGAGGCTGTATTTTTTACCGCCATATCGTCATGATCGATATCTTCCCCTGGCCCCCAAACGGGATCTACGGAAGAAAGTCGATAACGCAGAAACTGGGGGTGCGGCGCTGCGGGATGCAACCATGAAGCCCCCATTCAGAACACAGGATGCACGGGGATGACTGGCTATCACACGCTAACCGGGAGGAAAAGCCTACGGATACGACGCTGCTCCTTTATTTTGAAGGTTAGCGAAAAAGCCGAGTCCTTGGAGCAGACGCATAGATTCGGAGACTTTACACGATTTTCGCTCCCCGTCGTCTCGTTGGCTCGCGGCCAGTCTTCCGGCATCGTTTGCGAGACAGTGTGATCCGGGGAGACGGCCTTGGACCGTTCCGCCAACGCTAGCATCAGACTACCGGGCTTGGTTTGAACGAGATGGGCTCGGAGATGGTCCTTCAAACACGACACCACCTTGATGGCGCTCTGGACCCCATGTTGGTGGCGTCGAAAAGGACTTGGGGGGAGGAATCGAGGGGGTGACATGTGAGCTGGTACCCAGAGCAATGGAGTGTTATACTATATCTCGGACTGGACCCCTTCTGGTTCTGGCTTTTGGGAGGCCTTCTCTCTCGGAGACTGGGCACCCAGACAAGGCACCATGGCGTTGTCAACTCTTACGACGCTATCTCTCGTCATCCTCTTGGTCCTCTTCCTACGGAACAGCATACACAGGTTCCAAAGATGGCGTCGACTTCGAAATGTTCCCGGACCTAAACTGGCCGGCTGGACATCACTCTGGATGACCGGACAGTTCATCAAAGGAGATGTCCATGTGCTATGGAAAGATCTGGCAGAAAAGTATGGACCGCTTGTCAGGTTCGGCCCCGATCAAGTCCTCTGCACCGACCTCGAGTCCATCCTCCGCATCACGTCGGTCCGGTCAAACTACCGCAAAAGTGACTGGTACGACCTGGCTCGGATGGGGGATGATGATAACCTACTGTCCATGACAGACAAGGAGCGGAGGAAGGAACGAAGAAAGAAGGTTGCGCCTGCCGTAAGTGGACTGTGCTATCGAGTTCTTCCCATCACTCCTTCCCTACATCCCCAAGTTCCACTTTCACAAACCCGATACTAACCGTTAATTCTCAAGTACAACGGCAAAGGCGCCGGCAGCCACACCTTCAGCATCGAAGCCGGGCTCGACCGCGCCCTCACAGCCTGGACCGAGCTGATCGACCGGAAATACCTTGCCTCGGGTCCCATCTTCCAGCCATTCGACATTGCCCAATCCGTGCACTTCTACGCCCTCGACTCGCTGGGAGAGATCGCCTACAGCCAGTCTCTTGGTTATATCGCCAACGACAAGGACATGAACGACGTGCTCAAGATCAACGAGGCCACTTTGCCTTGGATGTACCTCCTCAACAACCACCACTTCTTTTTTAAGTTGCTTCGCAAGTGGCCGTTCAGCTTGCTGCTTCCCAGAGCGGGGGATAAGGCTGGGCTGGGGGCTATCATGGGGTGAGTCTATGTCGTAGTTGGAAAGCCACTTGACAGATTGTATATGTCAACCATAACCCCCACCCTCTTCTTCTTATCTTCCACCATACCATAAGTCAACCAACCAACTAACCACCCTCCTCACCCTCTCAAAAGGCACACAACCTCCATCATCGACCAGCGCCTTGCCCTCTCCTCTTCAGAGAAGAAAGTCCCACTACCAGACGACATGCTCCAATCCTTCATCTCCCACCACCTCACCCGCCCCGAACTCCAAGAGGAAGTAACCGTCCAACTCTTCGCCGGCTCCGACACCGTAGCCAACGGTATTCGCCTCTGCCTTTTACACCTCTTCTCCTCCCCGCGCATATACCGTAAGTTACAAGCCGAACTCGACTCTGCCTACCCTTTCCCCTCTGTATCCTCCTCCTCTCCTGGCCCTTCTGGTCCCGAGAACAGAACACCCATACCCGTAGCAACCTGCCTCGGCCTCCCCTACCTCCAAGCCGTCCTGCGCGAATCTCTCCGCATCTTACCACCCGTAGCAACAGGCGGGTTTTACAAAGACGTCAGCCCATCAGGAGACACAGTAATGGGCTTTGACCTACCGCCCGGGACGAAGGTGGCTACGGGCGCGGCTATTTACGCCATGTGCCACTCCCGTGCCATATTCGGGGAGGATGCGGATGTGTTTAGACCGGAGAGGTGGTTGGAGGCTGAGGAGGCTGCGCGGTTGGAATCCTCGGGGAAAGGGAAAAGGGAGGGAACGGGAATGGGAGAAGCGGGGAAACGACTGAAGGAAATGGAGATGACGCTGGGGTTGATCTTTGGACATGGACAGTTTGAGTGTGTTGGAAAGAAATTGGCCATGATGCAGATGAATAAGGTTGTGGCGGAGCTGGTGAGGAGGTATGACTTTACGGTGCTAAATCCGGTGAGGCCGTGTAAGGTTGAGAATGCGTTGATGTGGTTGGTTAAGGATTTTTGGGTTAGGGTGGAGAGGAGGTGAGAGACTTGGGGGTGCTTGGGCAGTATGCCCATTATGCCTAGGCAAAGAGGAACAATGTTCGATATGGGATATAGACGGGATTAATGGTACATTCGAGCAGCTCACGCAACTTGGTTTCCGTCATTTGGATCTTGATAGGTATGGGAAATTCAGCTTTAATAGTGGACTACAGAGGAACTAATCTTTCGACAAGGAAACCCTTCTAAAAAAGAAACCCGTATCCTTTTAAGCTTTGGTCACGACCATAACAGGTACGTACCATACCATATATCTATCAAAGTAAAACACCTTGAGAAGAAAAGAAGGAGTGAGACACCTGACAAACCCACCACTAGACGCTAAACTCCCACTTAACTCCTTCCCACCCCTCCCTCTTCTTCAACACCACCTGTCCGCCCTCCAAACCAGGCAGCGGTTTCGCCGTCTCTCCCCTCTTAGAGTCGCCCATCTTCAGCTTGCTCTTGTTCAGCCCCTCAATCTCAAAGCCAATCGCCAATGCCGCCATCAGCGCCAAGTTCTCCGTAAACGCAAAGTGTCTGCCGGGACACATGTGCTTGCCACCACCAAAGGGCACAAAGGCTGCCTTCCTCTGTCTCTCCACCTTCGGGCCCAGCTCCTCCCACATGAAGCGACGGGGGTTGAACTCCTCGGCGTCGGCGCCCCAGACTGCGGTGTTTCGATGGACTACCTTGGCGGGCATCATGACGTTGGTATCGGCCTTGAGCAGGTACGATCTACCCGAGACAGGATCGGTAAGTGTCGTGTCCTTGAGCACGCGTCGGGCCGTAACGATCTGCGAGGCCAACCGGATCGACTCGCGAAAGCAGGATGCGAGAAGGGGGCACTTGGCGTCGAGACCGGCGGCGGGGATAGTGATGGTTCTTGTTCCCATGTCCTCGTCCGCGAAGGCCTTTTGGCTGTCGCCAAAGACGGCGAGCAAAGCTTCGGCGCGGACTTGTTGGAGGAGATCAGGGCGCGTCCAGATCTCGGCGATACACCAGAATAGAGTGGACAGGACGTTGGTGGTGGAGACAAGGGTGATGGCTACTTCGTTCTTGGCCATCTCGTCGTCGGGAAGATCGTATCGCTTCAGGAGACGGGTGCGAGCGCGGATGAAGTAGGAGGTGGACGGGTCCGTATCGTAGTGGCGCGCGCTGAAGTAGGGAAACAGCGCAGATTGGACCTTTTTGCGGGCTAGATAGGCGCGGCGAGCGATAATGGAGGGCAGGAAACCGAAAACGAGGGGGCCCATGTTATGTTCAAAGTCCCTGTAGGAGAGTGGTTGTTAGCTTGGTGGAATAAGAGCGAGGGAAAAGGGAAAAGACAACGAAAACGTACCACAGGGCATCAATGACTCCATGGTCTTTGAACGGATTGTGGTTTTCTCCCCAAAGAGCCTTGGACGTGGATCTGCTGAGAAGTGACTGGAGCCAGAGGAACATGTTGGGAATCTTGGTGCCCTTCCTGGCGTCCACATCGTTCAGGGTATCTGCCATGGTGGCAAGCGTGGTGCTGGCCAGCTTCTGAAGGTTGTCTCCTGACAACGCTGCCTTGAAGACCTGTTCCATGTCGCCCATGATGCTCGGGTGGACGCCATCCTTGCCCAATAGCTTGTCGATCGTGCCTTGCTTGACGCCAAAGATGCGAGGAATAAAATCGACCATGAAGGACTGCGCGTCCATGTCCTTGGACTTGAGGGCAGCCTGCTGGAGGGGCGCATCGAAGATAACGTAGAGCTTCTGGTTGCCGATGGGAAGAGTTGCGATCGGCAGATGGTAGCGCTTGAAGAGCTCGCTGAAGTAGTTGACCTGGTGGTTCAAGAGACCGAAAAGGTGGCCGATCACTGGGAATCTGGGCTTGACGAGGGGCGGTTCGGACGGGTCGTGTGGTGGTGAGATTGTCAGGAGCAAGTACGACAGCAGAGCGACGATGCCGCCGACGAGGAACTGGACTGGAGAAGTCTTGCTTTGGACCCAGATGACGGGTATGAGCCCCTTGATGGCTGCAATACCAGTGTCGAGGAAGCTCTCGATCTCAGCTACCGTGTCGGCCATGGTGGGAGGCATTCTCGTGGTCGTTGTCCGGGTAGCTGATGTGAAGCTAGAACGACGGGAGAACGACACTAGAATTCGGGCGTAGAGTTCGGATGGTTTTTGATGTCCATGACGAATGTGCTTGGCATTGTTCTCTTGTCATTGTCGAAACATTGAAAGGAAATTTTGGATTGTTTGCCCGCTCTAGCCATCGCGAAGTAAGGGACAAAGCCGTAGGCGAAGCTCCAGATGCAAGGGCGCAACATGATCGGAAATGGTTGCGGACATGTCTGCTGATCTCGACTTTTGGCTGGCTGAAGATCCTCGAATTTGATTAGTTTGGCGATGTCTTCATCTCCCACTGTCAGTCTCTATATCTGAAGCTTGGTGGTGTTGGCTTGAAGTCTCACGGCACCTGAATGTTCTTTCTGCAACAAGATCAGGTGGCTGCATGCTGGAGCGGGACTGTCCGATTGAGACCATTACGGACACGGCAACTGAGACAGTGACCGAGACTGAGACAGACTGCTCGGGGTCCAGGGTCCAGACCACTCAAGCTTCCATATCAAGATGTCTGAAGAGAACGAAGAAGCGACGGGAACGACTGAAGGTACGAAGTGGAACTCCTTCCGAGTTTATCATGATGGAGACTAGAAGGAGCATTCATTATTAGAACATCGCGGGAAAGTGCTATTACCATCCTACCACGGGTGCGCACAGGGTCAATAAGCCACAACCACCGAGGTGCATAACCCCCATCGGTGTAAGTGTTAAGGAATACTGCATGAAGAAGGCGATGCACTAACAGTAGGTACATGTCCGAGATGTCCATGCATTCAGCTCGCATCTGCTCAGGATGCAAGACACGTCAATACGGAAACTACGACCTAATATCGGCAACGATGGCAGGCGCATTCAGCAATCTCATGATAACGATAACTCTGAGCCAGTCGCGTCGTCGCAAAATCTTTTTCCAATTGGATTCGACAAGAACCCCTCATCCTTCACACTTGTCCTCGGTTGCTTTTCTTCCTTCCACCAATACTCGACAGTTGCCATGTCTTCAGTCCCCGTCACAAGGCAGATTCGTTCTGTTGGGCACCAGGTTCGATTATACAACGATATCGATTATCCAACAACCATTCTTTCTTTTACTTATCCTGCTCCTTCCAGCCCGACACACGGCCACGGTACGTATTCCTTCCAGTGATAGGTTGTGAGACTGCTAAATAAGTGCACATGCTAACCGTTGGGGCAAGGACAGACATCCAACCTAAAGGAACGAGGCATCCTGACCGAGACCAACAAGCAGGAAGGCAAGGCACAAATGCGCCGTAGTACAAAAGAAAGAGAACAGACCAGGGCACCAACAACCCACTCCCATGAGGCCAAAACAACATCGCTCATCCAATCGTTACATCTCCGTTCTACGTCAAATACACTATCGCTGCAGCTCAACTTGCGCAACCTTACAAAAAGAGACATCAATGTCACAACCCCAAGCTGATGCTAGCTATATAAACAACTCGAGTCCCTACAAGCAGTGCCTCCCGATATTGCTCAACATCAACCGCCACCACCACTGCTGAAATACCCCGAAGCAACACAGCGTCACATGCCACTGTAACATCCGGAGCAAAGAACCGACACCCTCGCTACAAGCCTCCCAAGCATTTCCAACCTGGCTATATCTGATATTCATCCTCGCTGGTTCCAAAGCTGATGGATCAACAGCCAGCTCCTCGTTACGACCAATACGTCGACCCTCTTCCTCCCATTGATGCTTGGGCTTCGTTCTTGTCAACGAGATATTCCCAGCGAAAGACCTACTACGAAGGCCTGTCGCCAACAGAAAAGGAACTAGTACGGAAAGAGCTCCGTCGTATCCGCCACTTGAGGAAACATTTCGAGACTCAGCGTCTAGATCCCAAGCCAAACAGCCCTCCGTTGGTTGTGTTACTCGATGACTCTCGCAGGCGGTGGAAGCAGCAAGCGGTACAGAAATGCAAAGAAGCATTAGCAAAGTGCGACAAGGAGCTGACCCAGCCAGGCGGTAGTCACAAGTCTCGCCTTCTCCGAGACCGTTCTATACTACTCGAGGTTCAGAAATGGTCAACGAAACCGGGTCATGATAAGAAACGGAACGAGCTGGATCCGGAAAGCTACATTGATGGGCTGGAGGTACGCGACGATGACGTTGACGACAACCCAGAGAATCCCAACTATGGCTACAATGGTTGGGTGATCGTGTACGAGAAGAGGCGAGGCGGAGTGACTCTCGATCACCCTCTTATTCATGGACAATACCCCCATCAGAAGATTTCGGTTCAAAAGCTACTCTATGACAAAGCCAACACACCACTCAAGCGGTCCGAGAATAAGAACCAGCTCCGCTACTTTCATCTCCAGGCGAACAACATGAAATGGGTGGAAGATGCTATTGCAAGGTACTACGGTGAAGCGTCGGGATTAGATCGGCAACGCAGCACAATATTTCGCGAAAGAGGAATCTCGAAGCCAATGAATCGCCTGTCAAACACTGAGAGATTGCTGAAGCGAGAACTGTGGCATGGCCAAGAACGTGGTGGTATCGGTACACATCTTCCACCTCACGCCCGCCAAATACGACCACGCTGCGCAGTTGTCCCATCTGCTCCACGCACACATCCTACCCTGGGTTTGCCAATGACTTCGACCATAAACACCAACGACGTGGTGCTCTTTATGCCATATCTACACTGGGAAATTGAGAAACGCCTCACGAGAATGACGAGTGTTATACGCAAGACACGCCAGCAAAAGGAAGAAACTTTCTACATGGAGCGCCAAACCAAGCGCCGGGGAACCTGGAGTAGTATGGTTCATGAAGTCATTGACAAGCGCGTCCGTAGACAGGACAGCATACCTAGCGACACTTTTATCAACGACAAGACCATGGATGATGCTCCTTCTTGGCGACCCAGAAGCCGGCTAGGGACCTACTTGTGGCATGTGGCTAAGCTCTTTCAACTTATCGACGAGGCGGCCGACTCAATGCTCATCAATGACCACCTTTATGGCGAGTCATCCCTTCACCCAAGAAGGACCCTGGAGCAATACAGCAGTTGGACGGCCGAGGATACCACCCAACGAGACCGACAGCAGGTGGTGTACCGTGGAACTTGGATGAAGAACGACTTGGAGTCTATTCCCAGAGTTGTAATGGTAGATCAGCTGTGGATGTGGATCCTGGATGAGAGTAGGCTTCCCTGCGCATCAATGAAGTTCTCCGACTAACTGCGTCGGAAACAGATACCATAATCACTGCATTCCCTCGACGGTGGGGACGTAATAAGCCTGATCCTTCGGCCGTCCATCGAGCAATCCGAGACTACATGGCATCTGTCGACGGGGGCCAGCTCAATACGATATATGACCTGGCTCTCATCATCATCGATGAGTGCTCCAAAGTCATTTTTGACAGGACTAAGCCTGATCTCCGACCTGAGGTGGTGGACATATTTGGCTCGGCTATCTCCAAAATTGTTTGTTCGGTGATCCCTGCCCATGAAGGTGATGGCATTGCTGACACACAAATCTTTAGGCGGAAAAGAAGACGGAGTCATACGAGCGGTTTGGTCGTGACGTCAAGAGGATGAACACTCTGGATCCGCTTCGAACCTCCGAAGAACTGCTTCGCAAATCTCTCAACATCAAATACGAGTGGTCCGTCCTGATGGAAGCCCAGAATGTCATTGACCAGCTACAAATCATGCAGGAGATCTTCACGCAGCAGATCACTATCATGACGGACTTTGAGAAGGTGCTCCGCAGCTTGGGCTCTTCAATGTCGCCTATACACCACCCAGAAGGATTACCTTCTGCCCTTGAGCGTGCAGCGTCATTGATAGCTGACATGAAGTCGAACCGCGACGAGTTAGCCGACCTTGAGAAGAGACAGGCGAAGACAAGAACGCAGATCCGAGAGTTGCTTGACATGAAACAACAGCAGTCGGGAATCATTGAAGCGAAAGCGGGTATTCGACGAGCAGACGAGAGCGTCCTTCAAGGGAGGTCAATAGTAGTCTTTACTGTTGTGACCATCTTTTTTCTTCCATTGTCATTCTTCGCTACCCTGTTCGGTATGAACGCACGAGAACTGAACGATGGAAAAATGACAATCGGCAATCAGCTGTTGCTTATGCGTGAGTGGCCTTCAAGTCCCGTTGCTCGATGACTTTGCTAACGAAGAGCAAGTCTTGCCCTCTCTTGGAATTACAATACTGTCTCTCGCGCTTGCTTTCAGTACCCGGGCTCGGAGCCTCATCTTTGGTGGATGGCGGTCATTCATGTGTGGACTGCGGAAGCCAGTAACGCCCACCCACCAGTTGACGGAGGCTCCGGCTCAGACGTTGCGGAACTTCATGCTGGAGAAACTCAGAGAGCGGGATACGACGTACAGTGAGAGGAGCTCACAAGAGTTGCCCATGCACGAGCATCAGGAATCAGCTAAGGAAAAGAGACCGGGCACGTGGGCTTCTGGGAAGTTTAGCAGTGGTAGTTTGTCACATCTGTGGACGCGGCGACGATCGCAGTGATCCTTTCGCTCAATTGGTATCAATAGTAGTAGTCCATAATAGGCATGCATTATAACTCAAGACGTGAAACATTTCCGGGTATCGCTGCCGTCGCCGTTTACTTGTATCCTTCGGGTATCCCCGCTTCCCATCATAACAATCACCAAAAACATCGCAATTCCCAGCCATCACAAGCCAAACTCAATCATCAAATCCCATTCCCAACCAACCCCCCCACAATCTCCAACAACCGTCCATGAACCCCCTCATCAGCCGTCACCACTCCCCAATTCCCATCCAACTTTCTTCCCCTCCCATAATCAATCTTCCTCCCCCACAAATCCGTCACCTTCCCTCTGCCACTGGTAGCCTCAACATAAATCAGCTGCGCGCCCGCGTGATCCCAGATATACGTCGCCTTGGTCATCGGTTTGGGAATCCGCACCTGGACGTGCGATTGCCCACCCAAAATCATGGCTACGTATCGCATGTGCGACGAATAGAGCTCGGTACCGGGGAAGGAATAGTTGGGTACCCCGGCCAATGTGGCGACGCGGGCGACGAGGGAGGAGGAGGTGGCGGGGGTGGTGAGGGAGTCGACGAAGTGCAGTTTGTCTGTTGCTACTTGGGTTGGGGAGGAGGTGGGTGTGGGTTTTGTAAGGGGTTGTGCGGGCAGAAGAAGGGATGGGGAGGAGGACTGGGACTGAGGTGCGATGGGGCGGATGGTGGCGCCCTGGGAGAGGACGGCGGAGAGGAGGATGCCGTTTTCTGTCGTTGTGCCTTCTTCCGCATTTGATGGGGAGAGGGAAGGGGTGCTGTCTTCGGAGATTATGTACGTTTGGGTGCAGTGGTTGGGTTTTTCTGGGGCGGAAGGAGAGGAGGAGGGGGAGGAAAAGGGAAGAGTAATAGCCAAGTTCGGACATCCTAACACGCCCACCACTTCTTTCCCGCCCTCAATCAAACACAAACTAACGGCGTATTGCTGTCCGCGCATAAACGCCGCTGTGCCGTCGATGGGATCCATGGCCCAGAAGCGCGCAGTTGGTGAGCCTTGGCCCCGTCCGCCTAGGTCGATGAAAGATAACATCTCGGGGATGGAGCGAGGGAGGGAGAGTGAAATGCCATCAACCTCTCCGGGAGAAGAGGAGGTGGCGCATGACTGAATCAACTCAAAAACTTGCTTCGCCAGCGCCGGATCGGCGCGCAGAGCGTCGGCGTCTTCTTCGCCTATGAACCCATCGTGAGGGAAGTGAGAGCGGATGGCGGCTGTGAGGAGCGCTTGCACGGCAAAGTCGGCGGCGGTTACGGGGGAGAAGTCGGGTTTGGAGATGGAGGCGACGCTGACGCGGCGATCTGGCTGCTCCGTGGATTCGTGAGAGATGAGATTGGAGGATGGTGTTGAGGTACCGGAACTGGAAGTGGATGAGGTAGATGGTTTGAGGATGCCGGCGAGGACACGGCGTGTGAGTAAGGAGGCGACTTGCACCGCGACCTCGGCGATGTGGCGCTCGTGGCTGTATGGTGGGTTGGAGGTGTCGGCTGTCATCTTCCGCTTGGCTTTTTTATTCCGTGACTTTGGTGGTGTTGGTTGTGTTGAGTTAAGGTGAGTGAGATGTCGAAGAGGGACAGGATGGTAAGGAAGAAGTTGACGTTGAAATAAGGTGTGTTGTAGGTGTGGAGTGTCGATGTCGTCGAGGTGGTGATGATCGTCGGCGGTAGGTGGAGACTTGGTCTTGGTTGCTGCTACAAACCCTGGTCTATATCTTGGTGATGTATTATTCAGGGTATTAAAGGTTGTATCAACAAGGTATCGCGGTGTAATAATAGGGTGAGAATGAGGTTGACTGCGATGGCTTTTAAGGTGACGAAGGTGTTGCGCTCTCAGATGTGTTAGTAGTATGGTTTATATCAACATGAAATACCGTTTGAGATGGGCAATTCCAACCGTGGTTGTGATGGATGGATGGAAGGATAGGGTATAAAAGTGAAATCGTGAATATGAGAACTTACCCGAGGACTCCCATGCTTCGCCCCTTGACGGGAAGGGCATTCATCCCCATCGCCGACGCCGACGCCATGGTCGGCAATCACCAGGGTTCAGGTGGATGGATGGTCTGGTCACGGCTGTTCCATGTGGATCATTGCAGCTGTGTGTTGTCCATGAATATGAGATCTCGTGAGGACATCTCAAGGTTGTGATGAGAATGTGCAAATCCAGGCGAGCCTCCAAGGCGGTTTGAGACTTTCTTCCGTTCTAGAGAGGCCTGCGGGGCTGAGACGTGCAATTGTTAAATGATAGTGCAAATCCCATATTAAATCGCAGCCACACCTGTAACCCTTGATGGCTGTGCGGGCAATGGGAGGCGCAGTGGGGCATTTGATAGCGCCAATGGCGTCTGTTTCAGCACGATCCTCCAACACGCGGGGTTCTTTTTTCACTAGGTACGATTACGATTCACAGCTCAACTAGACAATTTATGTGCCGCAAACACTCGATCGCTCACACGATGCTTACCACATAAAATCTGTCATTTGGGTTTCGAAAATCGTATTTGAGCCATACGAATCAGACTCTGTCAGTTGGTGACTCCCGTTACGCCGTTATGCCGGGCACGTGTCCGTCGTGATGACGGCTTCGGTTGTGCGACAGTGAGCAAGATGCCGACCGAGAAGATGTCGAATGATGACCTTGGGGGAACCATCTCAAGACATTCTTAATCAGGCCTGGAGAAAGACGAAGAAGCTTGACAAGAGCTAGGACCGGGCTTTAGGCAAGATCGTGGACTCGGTTCCTTGATTCCCGTCGCTTTACACTAGTTTCTCCAGCGACAATCACGCCCGAATTAATAGTCACGAAGGCAGAAAGGTATAAACAACGCTTCGCTATCATTACATCCGCATAATCAGACATTACATACAATCATTACCCCTTGAGAAAAGCTTCACAGCTTCCCTTTCCTTCCTTCCATCCTTCCCCTAACCTCCTAGCCCCCAAGTGGGAGCCACTCACACAATCCAGTCGGGTATTAGCTATTACAGGTACATTTAGAACAAAGCAGCAGCAGCCACACCAAGAGCAGCAAGACCAAGGGTCTTCAAGCCGAGACCAACACGGCCAGCAGCGCCAGTAGCGGGAGGGGTCTCGGTGTCATCACCGCCCTCGTTGCCGTTGTCCTCACCACCCTCCTCAGGGACACCAGCATCCTCGAAGCCGACGACCGAAGCAACAGTGTGCACGACACCGTTCTCAACAATCACGTCAGCGGCAGTGACCTGGGCGCCGTTGAAGTAAACGTTGCCGTCGCGGATGGCAACGGTGACGGTGCCGTTGGCGAGGGTGTTGAGGACCTGGCCGTCCTCAAGACGGGGGGAGTAGCCGACGTAGTTGACAATGACGTGCTGGCTGAGGATGGCGACGATCTCCTCGTCGGAGAGGCCGGAAGTGTCGACGTTCTCGAAGGCGCTGTTCTCGGGAGCGAGGACGGTGATGCCGGCGGCCTGGGAGACGGGCTCGACGAGGTTGAACTGGGTCAGGAGGGATGCGAGGGTGGAGAGTTGGGGGAAGGCAGTGAGGGCGGCGCCGATGGAGCCGGGGATCTCGAGAAGGCTGTTGTTGGAGGATGGTCAGTACTCAGTTTGGGTGTTGAGGATTAATGTAGACCATGGGAAAGACTTACGAGTCAACGGGCCTGATGACACCGTTGTCGAAGGCGATATCATCACCAACGACGGGGACAGCCTTGCCAGCGCCGGCAATGACGTTGGGAACACCATCGACGGGCTTCTCAACGACAGACTGGCTGACACCCTCACCGAGGTTGACGACCTCCGGGTCGCTCAGGAGGGACTCGTACACGGCAGGAGACGAGTTCTCGTTCTGGCGCTTGAAGCGGAACTTCTTGGTGCTGGGAGCCGACTTCTGCACCGACGAAATTGCAAACCTCCGCTTGAGGTCGATGTTGTCACGACGACCAAGAGTGGAGTTGGCGGGAATATTCTTGGTGGCGTAGATAATCATGTCGCTGCCGGCGTCAATGGTAGAAAGGAGGCTGGGGTCCTCATTTTGGTAGATGCTGGCAAAGTCATTGAAGCCATTTTGCTGGAGGGTGTTGATGAGGGTGTCGGCGGAAACGACGGAAGCCGCGGACAGGGCAAAGAGGATGTGACGAGGGATCATTGTGACGGTATTAAGTTCCTAAGGATATCAAAGCGACTGAAAGGTGAGCGAGAGTTGTAGTGAGGTGAGTGAGTGAGTGAAGACTAATGAAGAAGGAAGCTGCTGCTGTGTGCTGCTGTGATACACAAAAATGAAGTCATTGAACGCCGGCGAGCAATCCCCTTCTTATATCAAGGTGGCCTCGTCAACTTCCTCTCTTCAACTTCACACAAAGGCCTTCGAGATCATGGCAGCCTCAATTCGGTAACTCGTATCGATTGTCTCCCTTGTTGATCGAACCGCGGACGGACTTGAGTCCGGGAAACTCTCCGCCAAGCGGCCCAAGCCGCCAACAGCCTTTGCTCTATGGGCAGTGCCATTCATGCCAATGACTTGGCGACTGCCGCGATGCCCAAGAATCGTGAGTGCCAATTTTCAAAACCTGAAACTTGCGCAATTGGCAACCAACGGACAAATCGTCATTTTCAGACCACGGACCGCGAGGCTTTCTAATCACTTACACCGAATATCCCTTGTCAAAGGCCCCGCCATGCAACTCCCATGCAATATTGACAGCTTTGCGGCTCCTCGAACGCATGCTTGTGGTTGAGGTGGAGGCCGGTGTGCTGGTGAGAATGCCTCAACACCAACATGATGCGGCTACGGTCGATGAACCAGGTTCCCCGACATATCACTGATTCTTTGACTCGCGCAGTTCTCCATATGGCAGCGTTGGGTATCCATCCAAGAGTTAAGCTGAAAGCCTTTCGACTTATCAGATGGAGCCAACACAGGTGATGCTGCCAGAGTCTTTTTCATGATCTTTTCTTCCTGCACTGTGTCTGGACCTTGGCATCGCCAAGTTGAAGACAGATCGAAGATGATTGACCGTGCTTTGGTAAGATGTGGTAAGCAAGGGAATCGATGGTGGTTGTATCGACGCAGGGTCAAAGACCTGGCCGCCCTGTGGAGGTTGCACTCGGGTAGAGGAGGAAGGACTGGGATGGTTGTCCTGTTTGGTGAACATCCGCTAGTGAGGCCTTCCGGATGTGTAAGTGATTATGATACACTGGAGGGACGGGAGAGTGGGTCTGATCTGATGGACCCCTATTCGTTGCTCGAGCAACTGCGGCAGCGAATCGAAGAGATTCCCGAGCACCTGGAAGGGTCTCACCATCGCCGAGACATACTGACCAGGCTTACCTGGCACCCTCGGCTGCAGCATTTGCAGGGCTTCTCCGCAATCCGTCACCCAAACCACCAAAAGAAGTTTCCGGCGCAGAAAAGACACTCGTCTCCTTCGTCCCAACCGCTTCAATATACACTGTATCATTCCATCTTCTCAGTTATGACGTGCGAGCAAACATTCTCCACAAGGCTCCGGAGAGTTAAAGGCTCGGCGTCGCTTGGCCGATGATACGGAGTCAGCTGAGGGTGCTAACGGATCGAACCGGATCGGCCGGACGGGGTTGCTTTGATCGCCAACAAGCCGCATTATGTGGGATACATATAACTTGGCGCTCGCAGCCTTCTCAATTTCCAAACACTTCCGCGATCTCCTCATCAATTCTCTTGTGGAAACAATGGATGGTAATTGGAAGGTTCCTAGGAAATGCATGCGGAAATGCATGATCAGCACTCAGGGCGAAAAATTCTCCACTGACATTGGTTGAACGGAATTGGGCTTCGACCAGGCCGCCCACACCACCACTCGGCGCTGACCGCGGCTTGCTGCTGGCTCGCTTTCGTTTGTTATTGTCCACAAAGCTGTCAGGTAAGTGAGGAGAAAGAGAAATAGGATGCAAGCCGCAATCTTACGCAGTTGCTGCATGAAGGGTCTCATGCATCGAGCCCGGGCCGTCGCACTGACAGCCGCGATGAAAGTCTTACGTGGCTCTTATGTGGGTTGGGATACACGGAGTTATTTTCCGTCCACTGGGATGTCCTAAGGGCACTGCTGAAGGCTCAGGAGTAACGCAGCCTTGTGAGGTTGCCGTCGACGTGGCTGGTCGAAGAGATAGGACTGGCCAGTTGGTGCAGTCTCAGCGATGCACAAGCACGCCTTCATGTCGCTGCAGCCCTATCAAGGGTTTGATCGTCGTCGTTTTGCAGTGATGTACCGCGGAGAAGATCATGAAGTTACGATCAATGCCCGGCAGCTTGAATGGGAAGGTGAAGACATTTGCACGAAGCTGCATTCTTCGCACGCCGTATTTCGATCATGAAGCCTGTCATCAGTCAGGTATGTGTTTGTCTTCTCTGACTTAACAGGTACTCCCCTCTGCTGTTACTCCTATCTACTGTCTTAGCCGGATCTTCTGTGCCGATGCTGACCAGTGACAGCGGGAGGCAGAAGCAGTCTCCGTAATTATTCACCCCCGTCCTCTCGAGCACCGGGCAACAGAAAACCTTTCCAGAGGTCCATTGAAGCAATCAGGTCAGCCCATGACAACTCAAGCACGGATGTATGGCACATCAGGCAAGTTCAAGCCCAGGTACCACAAACACTGGGGTTGATGGACAACATGGCAGCCGTGCGGCTGAACTGAGTTCCTGACATGCCCACTTGTCACAACTTATTGTGATCTGTCGACATGCCAATACGGGGCTCCGCAACCAGAGGTCTCCGTTGACTGGTGTTCCGTCACGCTTACCGGTTGGCAAATGATGATGGTGATGGTGCATGGAGCAGAGCGGAGGATGCAGACCGAAAGTTGATAGCCTCCGAGTATGGGGAGCCCCTCTCCCTGTCGAAGCCTGATGGACAAACCTAACTCAACCCAATTCGACCTCATAGCCAACCATTGCTCACATCGACAATACCATCTCGCCCTGATCCTCAGCTCTGGATGGAGAGGTGTTTGCCGAGGAGGTCCAGATTTATGAAAGGGCTCTGAAGTTGCTTGGGTGTGGGAACACAAGGGCGGAGGTGGCAGGATTGGAAGGAGGTTGAGAAGTAAGTCGTGAAAGAAACTAAAATCCGGATCCCAAACGCACGGAAATCAGCGATAGGCGTTTTCGAAAGAAGGTTGACTGATTGGATATTGGTTGCTCAAGTTATAGAGAGGTTGTGGTGGAAGGTGGTGGGCCAGACCTCTGAGGCAACGCTTTGAGCCACAATAATTTGGTTACCTGTTTAGAGCATAAATATCCAGCCCAAGGTATCAATGGCCTGGAAGAATCTCCATCTAAGTTGATCAAATCGCCAGTCGCCCGTGCAACGCACGTCCGAATCATTAGGTCCTGTACTCGCACACCAGCCTTTGGTATACACTCATCACCCGAACAACTTCCTTGTAAGCCCCGTCGTTTCTTCTCTTTTGTTCGCAACCCAAAATCGATACTGGTGGCGGTATACTCAGATTCTGGTTAGATCATTGCTGACACACGTACTTTGTCAGAGACTATTGAGAAACAAGGCCGAGAAGCCCCTCGCGCTCGCCCACAATGTCCGACATATACACACCGCCACCGCGAACCGCCTATCATCTTGTCCAGGCATTTTACATGCCCAGCGACAAAGGAGACCACTGGGCTATCGCCTTTTCTGGGAAGAGCGCTGTCTTGGTAGCCTCTGCCCTCTCAGTTGTGGTCACCCTCTGCTTTACATTCCTCTGGAAACTCATATGTTTCTGCGCGTTGCTCTTTGAAGGAAAAGAATCGACAAGGCGACGATATGTTGCTATGGTCACCCTTTGGAACTCGGGCGATGCATATCGTGCCCTTTTGCGACTTCTGGAGTACACTTTCAAGAGTTATCCGCATAAGGTCAAGTACTCCTCAAAACCGATCAAGCCCAGGACACGCTCGGAACCGGAAACAGCGGAAGATGAAAGAGACGGGCTATGGGCGGACTTTATGTACGGCCTGTCGCTTTGCCTTATTTGTTTTGCCGTCTGGGCGGGAAGCGTGGCCATGTCGACAATCACTTCCTGGATTGTCTTGATCGGAAGCGTTGCGCCCGTCAATCCAGATGTTCTTTTCTACCCTGATTCTCCCGGCTCCGAACCTGTCCAAGTGCTCAAGGATTTTGGCCTCCGCGCTCCTGGAGTCATGCGATCACTAGGAAGCGTCGAAGCAGCCAGGGTGACGCTGCGCAGCCGTGTCAACGTCGCCACTGAGCTCCTTGACATGATTAGCAGCCCCGGCGAGAATGAAAACGATATCGTGCAAGCACTCCACTACGATTATAACCTGACTGGAGTTGAGCTTGGTCTCCGGAGTGGTAATGACCTTGGCCTGGGGGTTAAGGGGTATTGCAGGACCGAGTATGACTGGTACAGACCCAATGAGAGCACCAGCGGAAGGGAACTGTATCATCTGTTTAACGACGCGAAGCAGTCGTGGCCAGTTGACCTGTCTGAGGCTGCTATCACTCGTCCACCGCTAGCGGCTTTTCAGTTTCCTGACAGGTACCAGACAGATAGCTACCCAACGGATTCCAACTTCTCTTATGCTGTGGTTGTTTCTTCTGCCTATCGGGCCAGCATCACGGAGGGAGGCGACCCATGGTACCGTACAGAACTGCGCGGTAACCTCAGTGCCCCGAGGCCGTTCGACGCCAAATTCTGGATGAGACGCGCCAGGCCGGTACTTTCTTGCTGGGAGCAGATGACGTGGTCGTATAAGGGTGTGAACGTCACCTCCGTTGATCAACTGAGGAAACAGCCCAACTGGGACATGCCAGATGTTCTCCTTAAGGTTCTCGAAGCGACATTCATCGCGGGCCCGATGATTGTTAGATTGGGGAACGCAAGCGGGGATTCGGCACTCAGATCCCGGACGACGAGCCCTAACGGAGTGATCGACGCGTCCGCATCATCAATTGAAACTGACATGGAACGCTTGGTGTTGGCCAGTTTTGTTGCTTCGCGAAGTCTTTTTGTTGACGCCACAATGTTTGGGAGTTCTGAACAGCGAGACTATCCTAACGTCTTCCGCGCCGGCAATGGGAAGGCCGAACCAGGATCCAGTCACTTCGTTGTGTCAAGTCCGGATATCCAAACATTTTCGTTAACCGGCATTGTCACGCTGGTAGCCATTCTCGTGTTTCTCATGGCACTTGAAGCGCTTCTCATGCTGCTTGTTCGCTTTCACAAGGGGAAGACTAGAGATCCGAAAGGATGGTGGAGTCGATTCCACGTACTTGACGCAGTGCAGCTGTTCCGCTGCTTGTACGAGGACAAGCCCTACGGTGACGGGTATAATGGCTGGAACTGCGATTGGCCAGTGCCTAAGATGATTGTTGAGGAGGATGGTGGCAACAAGCGCCGCTTCAGCAATGACATCTGTGCACTGAGCAGTTGCAAGCACAATTACTGCCTCGGACATATAGATAGGCGCCCTCCCCCAGCTAAGGACGGCAAAGCAGCGCACACCCATGCAACGAACAGAGAAAGCTCTGTTACCGCTGTCGACAACGACCATACAGCGAGAGACAGTATCTTGAGGCAAAAACAGCCCATACAGACCCCTCACATTGAGGAGAAAAACCCAGTAGACGGCATGTAGAACTTGATCCGGCGTCAGCTTTTCGGGGGGTCATATGAACAGTTGGCAGCGGAATTATCGTACTGTGCATGTGAGGATCGGTATGCCACGGAAATCTTCCTTTTCCATCTCTCTTTCTTAGTTGTAATCTGGATCGAAATAAACTTTCGTTCAGGTGTGTCAATCGTATCGGATTCCTTGTAAGAGAGATGGTAGTAATGACATTGCTATTTATCCTATAGCTGGTCGATCAATGGTGCCGGTCCTCTCGGAATAATCAAGGGTCCTTGCCCACCGAATACTTTCTTATGTCTTGCAGACGCATAAGACGGCCCATAAGCATCCAGATACGGCGCAGAGGTCTTGTTGAATGCACCGTTGGTATCACGGCTATCTTGATCCCAATATAAGCGGCGAAGCCAGGAATAGGTCCTTGGATAGTCATGTCGAATAGACTTCAGACTGCATAGGAACACTGGTCGGTATGCAACGTCGAATCGGATGATTGTGGTATACAGACGAACATCGGCCTCAGTCATGTGGTCTCCAAGAAGGTATGTTCTTAGCTGCGTTCCTAGTGAACCTCCCTCGGTGGGCGGAGGTAAGAAAAGAAGTTGCTCGACGCGGTCGAGACCTTCGAAAAGCGGGTAGAGATTCGCTTCGTAGGCCTGTTGATTGGTAGCGAAGCCTGTCTTGTACACTCCGTTATTGATTAGGTTGTAGACCCAGCTGTTTGTCTCGTCGATGGCAGAGCGCAGGGGCTCTGGGTACAATCCGCCGCCTGGCCTGTTCACTTCACGCAGGTGCTCAGGTAAGAGGTGATCGAAGGCGGTGGTGAGCATACGGACAATTTCGGAACTTTCGTTGTTGACCACGGTATGTCTCTTTTTGTCCCAAAGCATGGGAACCGTGAAGGGACCGGTAAAGGAGGGGTCAGCCTTCTTGTAGAGATCGGGGAGATACTTGAAGCCGTACAAAGGGTCTTCTGGAAGAGAAGAACCCTCGCCGCTGAAGTACCATCCTTTGGGACCCATGGACGGGTGGAGTTCGTACAGGTCGATGATGTCCTCGAGTCCTTTGATGATCCGGACTATCGTGGTTCTGTGTGCCTGTTACAAATGCGTAAGTCAAAGACCGACAAGAATAACCGCGATAGAGGGGAAACTTACCCAAGGACAGGTTGGCGAGATGTACAAGGCATACCGTCCCTTTTCAGCCGGAAAGGGAGCATCTGGTTCAGGGGAGATGAAGTTGCGGAAAGCACTTTCGCTCCGGATGAACGCCCCGGATCCCTGGTTGTCCTATTGTCCCGAGGTCAGCAATCAGGCCGCGGGAGAGAAAACAAAAGAGTTTGGCAAACCTTGGAAGAGATGGTGGAACTCATTGTGATGGTCTGAGTCGAGTATTCAATCAAACGAAGAGACTATGGTGGGCGACGTGGTAGAGTTTGATGGTGGTACAATTGTTTAGACGGGATGAATTTTGGCAAGAGTCTGGAAGAAGAGGACTTCTCTGCCAGCTCACCTCGACAGACAGCGATTGAGTAAAGTTTCTACTGATAATGGCATGATCAAAAAGTCCAATGCACCTTCCCAATGGGTGATTCTTGATGACAAATTCTGCAGGAGCCGGGAACCAAGGTCATGTCGTCGTGGAAGGTTCGAATTGTGTGATTGCCCATTTTCGATGTTGAGGCTTCAGTGGTAACTGTTAGTGCACCACCCCTGAGCAGTGATGTTAAAAGTGGATCCACTCCCCAATCCATCAAGGTCCCTGCGCGTGTACGGGAGCCCCTGCCCCGGCCGAGTCCCATTCACGCCCCCAACCGCCCCCGCAGGACCCCGCAACGCGCTTAGCTCTGGACTTTTTTCGCTGATTTTTTTCTCGGCCGCAATTGAAATTCTTCTTTTGGAAGTCGCAAATTGCAATCTTGAACCCACCAAGCCGACAGGAATTGCGAAACCGAGCAATTCAAGATGCACCACTCAGTAATCAAGCCCAACAGCTGGGTAGCACTCAAGCTGCCCTCTGGTGTTACCAGAGTTATCCAGGTCACTCCCAATACGTACGTCGAGTCCGAGGGCAATGGCGCCCTCAAAGTAAACAAAACATGGCAAAATACTGATATGTCTGTATCACCATCAGATCCATCTCCCTTGGAAAATACGGCACATTCCCCGCCAACCTAATCCTCGAGCGCCCATACTATCTTACCTTCGAAGTCCAAGACAAGCTTCCCGAAGAGAGCTTTTCCCGCCTCCGAGTCGTCCCCCCTTCCGAACTTTACGCCGATGTTTTCGCCGAAGAAGATGCCGAATGCGCCAACCCAGCTGCCGGTCCTGGTTCGAACAACGACGCCGTCATTGCCACCGCCGAGGATGAAGAGTTCAAGTTAGTCGACGCCGAGAGCGGCAACGTCATTGCGCGGTCTACCCAAGAAGTCATCGACGAGAACGCCCGCCAGAAGCTCACACAAGCCGAAATCGAGGAATTGAAGCGCGACGGAACCAACGCCGGCAAGGATGTTATCGCCAAGCTCCTCTTGTCGCATGCTGCGCTCGATCAAAAGACAAGTTTCAGTTTGTCCAAGTACAAGCTGTTGAAGACGAAGAAGTACATTAGGAGGTTTCAGGTTCTCCCTATCGACGTTCCCACGTTTTCCAACTGGCAGCTTGAGGAGAGAGATGCTAGCAAGATCTTGGACATCCGGGCCGAGATGATGGGCTTGGTTGGCTGCTGGGGCAATGTTCACTACGGTGGTGAGGATGTTTTCCTGGAGGATCCCAAGGCGACGACAGAACAAGGAGAGGAGGCCCTGGCGCCTCTGCAGGAGGACTTGCTGGCTGGAAGGTGGCTTGTGGTTGACGATACTGGTGGCCTACTGGTAGCAGCCATGGCTGAACGCATGGGCGTTCTCTACAAGGAAGATGATGAGAGCGAGGAGGCCGCGGAAGAGGAGGATACCACAGAAAAGGCCGAGGAGGAGACGGAACAAAAGCAGGAATCCGAGATGACCAGCCAAAAAGACATCGACATGACCGACGGACAACAGCAAGAATCAACATCAGAGACAACTCTCGCCCGACACCCCAAGCGCCCTCGCGACAACAAGCCGCGCGACTCCGACTTTGCCGTTCCCTTCTCACAAACCAACACCATCACCGTGCTCCACGGCGCCAGCCAACCGAACCTCTCATTCCTCAACTACTGGAACTTCGACGTCACCGCCCCACAACACCCACCGCACCCGCTGCTCAACCATCTCCTCACACTCAGCTGGCTCCAACTCCTCAAGCCAGAACTCGACACCTCATACTCGACCCCTCCCCTCACCGCCGACCCTGAAACCCTCAGCACATGGAAGCCCAGCCGCCGCGGCAACTTCCACCGCAAGCGCAGGCGCTACGCCAAGGTGCGCCACATCGTCGACAGCACGCGCGCCGGCAACTTCTCCGGCCTCGTGTGCGCCAGCACCATGGACCCCATTTCGATCCTCAAGCATGCCCTCCCTCTCCTGGCCGGCGGCGCTCCCGTCGCCATTTACTCGCCTTCTCTGGAACCTCTCGCTACGTTAGCCGATTGCTTCAGCGTCGCCAGGCGCACAGCCTGGAACAGCGGACTGGTACCCGAGACGCAGGGCAAGACGGCCGAGGAGCTGGAGAAGTGGGAAGGTAGCGAGCAGTTCCCGCTCAACCCGACGCTGCTGCTGGGCACGAGCATCCAGACGAGCAGGGCGAGGAGGTGGCAGGTGTTGCCCGGCAGGACGCACCCGTTGATGACGGAGCGTGGTGGTGCGGATGGGTTTATCTTTACGGGATGGAGGGCGAAGCCGGCCGAGGGCAAGATTGCTGCCAAGGGCAAGTTTAAGAGGAGAAAGGTAGAGGAGAGTGTGTCGACGCCTGCTTCGGCTTAAGTGATGGGCTGATCGGACATGAAGTTGAAGAGGATTTGAAGGATGGGTAGTCCCAATGGGGCTCCAGAGAAGCTTTGGTGGACTGTTCTTGAGCAGCATTCGGACTTGGGGCTCGGCGCAAGACAGAATAGCGCTAGGTTTGAGGCCGATTATATCAGACATGGACTCAGTTAGCCCAGGATGATGGTAATGACCGTCTTTTATTGACGGTGCATACTTGGCCCCGAGATGTTGAAAGGGTTATGGAAGAGGAAACGGTTCGTGATTCATATAGCCTATTATCTAGGATAGGCAGCAAGGCAGTCAGAGAGGCATAGATCTCGTTTTGAGCTTAGATACCACTTGCACAGAGTATAGAGCTGCCGTAATTTTCGCTTATAGCACATGAAGTTCCTGACCTTCTTCTCGACGTATGGCAGACGGTCCTGTATACGCATTTCTCTGTCATTATTCGAATCTAACACATCAACTGTTACAACAACTATCATGCCCTCCTGATCTCCTCCACATGTATACTGCCGCAGGTCTAGGAAACTAAGATATTATTTCTGTATAGAGTACGTATTCTACTTTGCGACTCAGCGTGACGTGACCTTGGCGATACCCAAGGAGACACCCATCAGAGCCCCTTGCCCATAAACTTCCTCTTGGTAAAGCTCAACCACCACTTGCTCGGCTTGTCCTCGGTCTCATCATCGTACACACGGGCGAGTAACCTCTGCGCCAGCTCCTGGCGGACCTGCGACATGTACTGGCGGAGGACCTCGGCGTCTTGACGGTCGCGGGGGGGTTCGTACATCTGTCGTTCGCATCCTTTGTCAGCCCTGCCCTCCAGTCCCATCCGCAACCCAATATCTATCCTCCTGGAACGTCAAGACTCACCTGATTCAAAGGCCACCCCGGATCCCCCGGCAACGCAAAGTTGACGTCCAGCGTCGCATTATTCACTTCTTTAGTCGCCTCCCTGACACCGTAATGGGGCTTGATCCTCGTCAGACAGTCGCTGATGAACCAGATTCCGTACACCAAGAGACGATCGGCGGGACCCTGGATCTCGAAGTTGCGGAAGAAGGTGTTGGCCCGAAACAGGGCCAGGGTTTCGTCCAAGATGTCGTAGGATTCCGAGTCCGGGTCGGGAGACTCGTTGGCGGCCAGCGGAGGGTCGGGGAAGGGTAGGGGGTAGACGGGACCCCGGATCTTAGTGCGAAGGGGCAGGAGGGGGAAGTTCCCGATTAGGCGGGGGGAGGGGTCGGCGTTGAAGACGGAGTTGTAGGCCTGTGAAAGACGGGTGGTTAGTACATTGTGTGTGATTTTGGATGTGGCTTGAATCCTATCTGTTGGCGACGAATGGCGATTGGCGCAAAGCGGTTGGTTCGTGGTGGTGATGCGATTGCGATTGCGATCGTGGACTTGGAGCTCTTGGACGAGTAGGGTGATTAAGGGGTAGCTGTCTGTAGCTTGGGGGAAGCTATGCGCATAGCGGCTGGGTTGGAGCTTGGTGGTGGTGGCTTACCGGCATTGTGACGGTTTGGTATTATTTAAGCTCCCTCTATGAAGCTATTGCCGGAACATGCAAATGTCAGGTAGGAGTATAGTGTATTCACAGAATGTCGTGTTGACTTGACCGCGTATAGCACAGCCTTGCGGGGTGATGGGGTTGATGATTGGACTGGCCTTCCTGGACCTGGACCTGCCGACCGCGATAGCGGCTCCTTGCGCTGACGTCGAGCTGGCGGTGACGAACCGCTGCCACTGCTGCTTGCGCCTGGAAGCTCGAATTGGTCTGTGCGGCCGACAAGTTCCAAAGTTGATAGTAGCTCTACTGTGGCTTGGAAGTGGCTGAGTCAACATCGTGGCTTATAAAACACCGACAACCCTCACGTGTAGAGTCACCGGAGCCGGCCCTGTCATCGGGCAGGCAGCAGTTCGGTTGGCTCCGATAAAGTGGGTTTTTGCGGCCTAAAGTGGAACCGCCCAGTCCCGGTTAATCGGCGATGAGATCGGAGATTCATGCACGGTACATCATCTGTTCAAAGAGAATCAATGTGAACGAGCAATGATGCTGTTCCGTCAGCGTACAAGGAAATGTTACACAAAGAGTCTTCACATGTTGTGTAGTCAGCCAACGTGGTGGTTGATGTCAGCGCCGGTTGGTCCTGGCCGGACTGCTGTTCAGTCTTAAAAGAGACCAGACAAAGACCAGAGCCTGACGCTCAACATGGAACATGGTGTTGGAAAGCTCTCATCTCTTCAGGTTTTATGGTGGCCATAATCAAGGACGAAGATTGTCCGAGGTTCACACCGTAAGAGTTACCCCATCTGGATATTGTTGGAGAACATGTCAGACCCAACGCGACCATGTTGGTTGGATAGGATGCGGTCCAACATCGTGAACGCCGTACTCCGCCCATCGCTGCCTGTTTGAACGACCAGGGAGCTCCATTACCAAGGAGGGATGAGAAGGGGGATGAGTGAGACTCTTGACAGAGACATTGAGTGATTGAAGAGACAAGAGGGAATGCCAAGACCACCAGGTCACGGGAGCTCGTGTGTTAGCGCGTCGCAGTATGATGAAATCAGCCAGAGACAGAGCGGAAAGGGTCCAGACTTGGCTGGCTGGTCGTTGAGTCTCCCGCTCTCTGTTGGCACAAATGTTCATCCGACGCAAATCCGGGATTGCCACTCGCACACAGGCACACCATCAGCCGAAACAGGCACACACACGCTACTCCAAGTACGCTAGAGTGAGCTGCAACGCACACCCACACGCGCGGAATCAAAAGCGCCGTCGTGCGCCATCCACCGAGAAAGGGCGACGGAGGACTTTCTTCTTCTTAAGTTCTCTGCCGCCTACCCTGTTTTCTGCTTTCTGCAAGCTTTCCATAAAGTCCGGCCAAGAACCACTTTTGCAGGCAGGGCAGCCCTTCCGCTTCCAATCTTCGTGCGCAAAAGTCAAACAAAAGAACCCGGACAAGACGTTCCGACTTTTGCGAACTAAAAACTAGGAGGCAAACTTTGATCCTAGTGTTTTTTTCTTCCGTTTTCCACAGTGACTCAGTCGTTGCTGTCGCGACCAGTCTTGGATCGGTTTTTCACCCATTCCTCAAACAAAAACAAAACACACCATTCCAGGGACCATCTTTGGTGAGTTTGGTCTGTTGCATGTTTTACCAGCGCCGCGATTTTGGTGATTTCACCTGTGTTTTGTGCGTGGGGCTGACCTTCCACTAACAGCAAAAAAGGGGACCCCAGGAAAAGGGAACGTGCACGCGCGCATCACTCCCTACAGCGCCCGCCGCCGATCCGCCCTGTCAAGGCGCCCTAGCACAGCTGTCGCATCCACTGCGCTCCGCTCGATAGAGAGGGCCCGACGGCAATCAACAAAAGAACAAGACCTGACCAGGAACTCTTCCCCCTTTCGAGAATAGTTCCCCGTCATTTTATTCTTTCATGGACACACTTGAGTACGTCTAGTCATTTCGCGATCGTGCTCTTTTCACTTGTTTTGGTTATATCCCGAACATTCTTTACCGTCCCTCTCTCGGTTTGGAAAGAGCTACACCGGGCCGCGCCAACAACGTTACATTCACACTTCAGTTCTATACAGTAAACCAGCTGACGCGCGCCTCCAATATCGGCATCTCCTGTCTTCAGGTCCCTCGTTTCTACTAGCGGTACCTTGTTTGGACATTTGCGCGCCATGATAACCACAATGTCAGCCTCGAGCGACACATCTGGCCCATTACCGAGCCTTCGACAACAGGCCCCGGCCACAGCCTCCGAGAGCGACGGCCCCGCCTTGAACAGCCCAAGTGCCGAAGCATCGACGTCATGGCCGCCGCGCCGCCGGAAACGGACCATCCCCAGGAAACGCAAAGTACCCGTGGTATATCGCCCCGATGAAGGCTCTATATACGATATTATGCATGATAACCAGGGCAAATCGCTCTACGTTCTCCCTGTTTGCTGGACAGATCTCCATGCCTCTCTCCTCGGCGCATCATTCACCGAAGGCGCCCCTATTGTCACGCCCGTTCCGGAACCGATACCTGGACGATGGCTCGACCCTTCGCCTCTTGCGCGCCAGCTTACCGACCAGCTACACACCCTCGTGAGGAGTGAGGCGTCCATGACTCGAATATTCTGCAAAAACATGGCCATGAAGAATGCAATGGCCATCTTCTTCCCAGACAGACTTGCGAATCCAAAAATGAACGCCGAGCTGGATATTTACTTTGGTCATCGTGTCTTCCGGAAGGCGGTGCGCATTCCATGTCTATGGAAGACACCCAACGCTAGCTCATTCGCGACGATACCAACGCTACCAAACAACTCCTTTTGCGTACCCGAGAATCCAAACGACTCGTTTTACGCTCCCAATAGCCCATATGAGCCGCAGAAGCCCGAAATAGTACAGGAGACACCCAATATGCCGATACTGGCGTACATTAACAAGTCGCAAGTCGCAT
Organism: Sordaria brevicollis; assembly: GCA_033439795.1. Lineage (NCBI taxonomy): Eukaryota > Fungi > Ascomycota > Sordariomycetes > Sordariales > Sordariaceae > Sordaria > Sordaria brevicollis. The sequence continues at coordinate 1,061,824 of JAUTDP010000015.1, read as the reverse complement.
TCATACGGCAGAACCTGTTCAGAGTCGTCCAAACGCCCGATAATGTCAACGCAGCTGTCGCTAGTCTACAGGCGTTGCGTTCGAAACATTTGATACCCGCGGACGCCGACCAAGATCCATATCTTGTTGCGATGATGGTCTCCATGGCGCAAGCGCGTTTCTACCCAGACGTTCCATGCTCGCAAAAGTCCGACTCTCAACAGTCAACCCGCTCCAGTAACGGAAGGCCTTTCTTGATGGGAAAGCCCGACTTTGTGGACACCAAGGTGACAATCATCGCCCATGACGAAGGGATGGAGAACAGCCCCCGGTTTTTGGTCTACACGGCGACGGTGACGGCAGATTACATGGAGCGGTGGCTGTACCCGCTCAAGGTGCCCCAACCTTCCAAGAAAGCGAAGAAGCAGATTAGTCTCGACATCACCATGACGCCCGTTCCCTTTTGGCCCATTCTCGGCTTGAAGGAGCGTCTGGCTAGGGCCTTGGGGCAGGATATTGTCGGTCCGGACGTGTACTCTGATGCTCACCCGGATCATATCGGCTTCTGGGATGATCTTGTCGAACCACGCAGACCCGATACTAGCAACGACGCCAACAATTCGACACCAAGGAACGAGTCCAACTCGAGGAAACGACGGGCAGAGAGACAGGGAGGGAGGGAAGAAACGCAAAGTAGTCCAGCGGGCAGCCAAAACCAGGCCGAAGGAAGTCAGCAAAGCAGTCAAGGCTACAACAGCCAAGGAAGCGCCACCAGCTCCCAAAGCCAGAGGGCCTCAGGCGAGAGCATAACTAGCGACAGTGACACCAGCCAACGGGAACCTCTATCCGAGGTTTATAACAGCAGCTTTTCGGAAGAGGACGAGGACACAGAAGCGGGTGAGAGCGACAGCACGAGTGGGGGGTCTTCTGAGACGGCGGGTCGAACACCAACAGCAGGAGTACCAGATCGAGAGCGAGAGCGGTCCGCGGCCGCAGCGGTGCTAAGTCCGAATACTAAGAGGAGGAGGACGGCGAGGTCTGCTAGTGCTGTCGAGGTCCGTTAGTTGCTAACTCACAGTCGGCCGATGGGTACTGGTAGGGGGCGGTTGGTGAGGTCACGAAATTGAGAGGAGTCACAAATCTTCTCTATGCGACCAACAACACGATGCGTTCTGTCATAGTATGGTGATTTACTGTTTGTCGTTGTCAGGGTATGGAGTCACTTTGTCATGATTATCAATGTATCATTGGGAGTATAAAATCATGTAAACGGAACTATGGGATGGAATCGGGAGGAATAGAAAGAGGTGGGATACTACGAACGGGCATGGGAAAGTCTTGAGTTACGAGGATGGCATTGGCGTCTGAGATCGGAAGCTTTAGGGAAATATGGAAACGATACCCCCTTTGCGTTCAAAAATTTGAATTCATGGCTTATCGATGCTTGGTGTTGTGAGTACTCGAGTCATTTGTAAAGATAACATGAAGATGGGGTCTGTCCGAGTACACGGATCCTGTTTTTGATTGTTGGTGTGATGTTGAAACATAGCCACCAGCGTCACGGGGTTGCTCTTCGAGCGTTTGTCAATAATCGATGTAGGCCGCCTTCATTTTGGTAACCTATCCATAGGCATTGTTTTCATTATGGACTATGTAAAAGGTAGTGCCTTCTAAGCGGATCCGAATATTAAGCGTTTACGATCACATCTCCATCCAATTCTCAATGTTTCCACAACGCTCACTCATAACATGAACTCTATGAAAGGAATTGAGGAAGCCTCCATCCGGCACATCAACAATTAACGTAAACCCTCCTGCACTCGGACCTGACCATATGCATCCGAAGTTCGAACACCCCGTTCCATCTATACACCTACGCAGCCCTATTGAGAAGACGTACTTTGGCCTACCACAAGTCCCACAAGCTGTCAAGTCCATCTGTCAGTGTTTGTACCTGTGCCCGTATCACTTGAAACCGATGAAATGATCTCGTACGTGCATTGCGCCGATCAGACCTGGACTCGAAATGAACCTTTAGACTATTGGTAAGTTTAGAACTGCCGAACATGGGATATCTGCGGCATGGATGACTTCGGTGTTGGTTCACTTTTTGTTGTTGCCCTCAGATCTGACATGGACGGCAATCTTGCACTTGGTCTCTCCTGTTCATTTCATTGCATCGGAAATTCTGTATCAGGCAGCTGCGATAGTAGTTGGACAAATACGCGTCCCCGGCCCTGCCTATTCCGCCTTGCACGTCAGTCAGAAGCGGAAGTCGCGATGTTCGTGCCTTCCGAGGAAAAGTTTTCGCACGAGCAAGGAGCACCTATATTCCGAGGTAGTGGCCGTATGCCTGCCATGATTCCGCAGATACCAATGCCCACTCGATCGCTACTTCCCTATGTGCAAGTTTTGCTGTTCTGATCGGCCACTCCGTCGTTTAGGTTGGTGGCCGCCACAGGCCTCCAATGTTTCCTCGTTTCGAGACGGAGACTCCGAGACAACAAGAGAACATTCCTCACACTTTCATCTTACATTGCTATTCTTACCTATTGAAGACTTGGGCAACCCTCATATTTATTCTACATGACACGAAACCGACTTTCATAATATCGAAACTAAACAGATACTACCTATCACTCTCTACAAACCGCCACCACCGCCTTAACTTCCCTGGCTCAAATCTCTTTACCACTACTCGGACAGACACGCCAGAACAACCCCACCGAGAAAAATTCATAACGATGGGTCTAGAAGACTTTGTCGAAGAAGTCGTCGACGCTGTTGACGGCCAGGAGTACGGCACCTTTTGAATCCACATTCCACCCCTGCTTCATTTCATGTCCAGGTCATATGGCAAGCATGTTACTAACCTCCCCCTTTTTTTCTTTATAATTTCCAGCGCCGCAGAACAAGTAGCAGCCGATAAAACCGGCCATGAGGCCGAGGAGGATGCCGTTGTTGACAGTAGTGAGTCTTATTTCTACCTCGCTCCCTTTCATCCTCTCAACCCCTATCCCAAAATTCTTGTGATCTACGGCATGGGGAAAGATTAGCTGATTCAAAATTGCTTGCTTTCGTTTTCGTATAGTCGTCGACGAGATAGCAGAGAAGGAAGGCATCCCTGCTGCCCTTCTTCCTGAGATCAACAATGTGGTTAATGATGAGGTCAACAAGCTCTGAGGTTTTGGGTTCAACTGGAAGTGGCACAGAAGGTATGACAACCCAGATCAGACGAGGGGAGGCGGTGTGTAGCGGTCTAGGTATTTGAACCATGACAAGGCGAGATTCGAGTTTGAAGCAGAAGACTTGGAAGCTGGGGACCCGAAATTGGGATCTTGGGGAAGTAGTTGGGTGGAGAAAGGGGTAACATCGCGATCCCGTCCTTCTTGGGGATAGTCACCTCGGGGGAATACATACGGCCTCGGTGGAGATGGCAGTGCTTGAGCTGGTTCGGGCTGGACAAGAGCCTCTAGGCATATGGGTGATCTGCTTCAGCCTCGAACCCACCCTAAGAACAACTCCAACGTAGTGTACGATTACGAATACCTACCTACCACTTATTACACCGTCTTTGGATTTCCGCGTCCCTCAAGAATGTACTGACAACCGGTACTCGTCCCAAGAGGCTAGCTGCGATATATGTTGGCCAAGCTACACCAAAACTCCAGTCACTTCTCACATGCGGGCTTTCAAATCGCTGCGAATCTGCATCGCCAAGTTCGCAGTCCTCAAATGTGTTCCAGGTTTCTTCCAGATATGTTATGTGCATCCATCACATCCACCCGGCTCTATCCACGCTTGAGCATAAGCATCCATCACATTCGTGCTGCTTGACACGTGGAAAAGACCCGCAAGCTAGAGGTATTGACAAACCCACTGCCTCGGATCGTCAGGAACAGGCTGCTCATCGTCAGGAACAAGAGACAAGCCTTTATCAAGTGGCTGTCCTGCGTCGCTTGGCCCCCCTTTTTGCGGGACTGGGTGTGATGATCAGGCTACAGAGGGACATGTGTACCTAAATACTGGATTGTGGCAGACGGGACGATCGAATAGTGGTACCTGACAGATGGTGTGGTGAGTGATGACAAGTCGGGGGCCTCGTGGGCCTTTTGAAATATGTAGCAATCTCGGAGGGCTAGGACTTCACAACACTCGTACCTGGAGAAACAAAGGACTGGTGCACACCTGCTTTGCCCGTTAATGATGCTTTGAAAGATGATCTTGTTCGACGAAAGACAGCAATCTTGGTGTTCGAGAAGGGCATAGTTCGGAGATGCTTTCCTCCCGTCCGAGTGTCCGTCGGTCGGTTCAATGTTCTTCATCGATCATGCATCGATGACAGGCGAACAATTGAGTTACGCCACCAAAGTTATTCCCGTCAAATCCTTCTCGTGCTCGCAATCCTCCAACTCCCCGAACCGACAAACCAACCCAGACCCATTCTGGTATTCAATTCGGCAGTGGAGATGATTTCTCTCCAAGCCTGTTGCACATGCCATTTTCCTGTCGGTGAAGATCGTAGTTGACGATAGTCCGGGAAGATCTGGACTCCCTTTTTTGGCGTCGAAGTAACCTCAGAACTTGAGGGAACTAAAGCTGGGAAAGGAAAGGGTTGGCAGACGTCAGAACGTCGGCAAAAAGTTTGATTGGATAACCCCGCATTTTTTTCGCATCTCTCCGCCGCCAGTCGTAGTGGTGGTTTAGTGTGAGCGTTTACCCCAACTTCTCCTCTTGGCGTGGTGTTGAGATCAGCAACCACCACCTCTGAAAAACATCACGAACACGAGGGAGGAGTGGGTGCGGTGGTGGTGGTTGGTTTGGACTTGGCTACTAATTAAGCCGCCATAGCCGTTTGCCGTTTAACGTGATCCCGTACCCTAGATTTTCTCCGATTCGGTTCCTGCGAGATGGTGGAGGTGAGCTCTCAAAGTTGTCGTCGTCGGCGCTTGTATCCGAACGTGATGAGTCTTGCAGTTGGAGTTTGTGTACGGTTCCTTTGGATGACCAACACTAACTTCCACCCCTCACGATAGTTAGCAGCTGGAAATTGGAGTTGTCTTTCACATGAAAGGAAAAGAAAGCTTGATGTCGGAGAGTTTGCCTAGGCCGAGAATTTAGCCTGGAATCTTGATCCAACTCGCAAACGACTCAACGGCACGATATCCGCAGCGGTCACGGTAACAACGCCCAGAGGCAAACTCCATTTCTAAACGAAAAGTTTTTTGCCTTGTTGAGGAATTGGCATTGTTGAGTATCAAACGGGCCGTTTGGAAAGAGTATTGGATAATGGGATCCAGTCGTGGGCAGTTTTGGACCACTGCTAAGATTGACGCCGTCGTGGGTCGGAATGGAGTCGATAACGAAATGCAGATGGCAAGGGAAGGGAAGTGGGCGGTTAGAGGTAAGTTGTTGCACCGCAGAATCGACTCGGCGGCGGCTCCGAGACCGAACTGCAATTTCTCTTTTTCGAGGTTCAATCCATGGTGCCGACTTTCCTTCCAAAGCCGCAACAATTTCTTTCTTGGGCAGCGATTCCAGGGAAAGAGTTGACAAAAGGAAAGATGGAAGATGCCGTGCGCTATCACCAGCAGGGAAGGAACCCCGGCTTGGAAATGCCGCTACCGAGTCCCTGCCCTTCCTTCCGCACTGGATGAATAGCACTCAAGCGCCGGCTCTCACTATATACCAACCACCGGGCTCCACATGATGCCCCAACCCACCTGCGGTTGATCCACTCTTCACCACTTGTTTCCTCTTTTCCACTTTTTGTTTCGTTCTCGTTTCTCTTTCCATTTTCGAACAACTTTGGCTTTCGTCGGTTTTGTGCTTCTTTCTTGTTTCTGTCTCTAACAATGTTACCTCCATGATTCACCTCAGCTAGGTACCCCTCGTATCTCAGCTGAATTGTCTTGAACCATGCGTGGTGGCTTCAAAACCTTCCCAAGCGGCAACATCGCCATCCATGGCCTCTATTCTTGTCTTGCTTCACCTGATATCGGCCCGTGACGACTCGAAATGCAATGGGGATATCTTCATCACCATCAAATTTTCAGGGACAATCTCACCGCAAGGACTGTCCCGGATAGCCTTTGATTACCGTCTCCAGAGCCTCGCCGTACTCGTACACCAACAAGGTACCCGACCTCGTGAGCTACTGTAGTAGTTGTAGCCAGAGCTACTCCAACTCTTGGCCGGGTACCCCTCACTCTGGATCGGAAGTTGGAAAAGCTCTCATCCAACCATGGCCAACCTAACTACCGACGGCGCTCCTTTATCGACGTCTATCCTTACCTACACGAGACCGAGGCTTCCAACCTAGCGCCAGGCACAGGAACACCGCCAGGCACACGGCTGACACACCTTCAGGAACAGAACTGGTTGTGCACATCTTTCACATGCCATGTGCTCTTCCAAAGGAGCTGGTCAGTGGTCACCATCTCGCACTCTGGCAAGATTTTGCTTGGTGGTGTTGGGCACCCAAAAACTCGCAAAAGGTCTTCTGAGGTTGCATTTTCCCCCGGGCAAGATCTACGCTATCATGGATAGTGACCACGAATGTCACCAATTGACGTGTTGCTCACTAGGGCTTTCCCCACGGGGAAGCGGAGTCCTCAACATGGGTTCGTGATGGTTTCTCTCAGCACCGTCGCTGTAGCAGTCACACTGCCCTGTCCGCTGCTCACAAGGAAAGGAAAACCACCCGGCCACCCAAAATAACAAACACCAGAAAATTGCCAATAACGGTGCCCGAGCTGGTAACCTGGGCGGTAGTTAGGGTGGTAAAATCTGGGGAAATGCTCCCCTAACCTTCGGCCACTTGCCCGTCTCGTCCATATCTCCATGTTGGCACATGGTCACCTGGCCTTGCTTACAACCATGAAAGAGCCTCCCGACTGTCCGTTGCTCCGGTCAGCAACCCAACACCACGACCACCAAAATGCGGGGTGAAAGACGCAAGCAAACCGGAAGTCTTCACTCATTTTCGGCCTGGCTTGCGAAGTCCCCTGCCCATCCCCATCTGTCGTCCAACTGAATGGACCGGGGTCAAGGGACTACGGACTTTAGCTGTTGTTGTGAGATGGATCCACGGTCAACATGAGTATTAAACCATCACCATCCCGCCATTTTCGAAATGTCGTCAGAACCGAAGAGACGTCAAGGACTGTTCCCTCTCCTTCCCTTCCTCCCCTTCCCCATCCACTCCGGGCTAAACCGTCACCATGAAGGGCTTCACCAAAGCTCTCCTTGCCTCCTCTCTGGTCTCTGCTGGCCTCTGTGCCCCAGCTGAGCCACAACCCCCTACACAGGTGTTGGACAAGCGAGCTAGGCCTACAGTTGTTGCTTCAGCTGGTACTATCGTGGGTGCTAACGGCATCCTCACCGAGGGCTTCAACGGAATCCCTTTCGCCCTCCCTCCCACCGGCAACCTCCGCCTCAAGCCTCCTGTGAGACTTAACTCGTCTCTCGGCGTCTTTGATGCTTCTGGCATTGCTCCTGCGTGCCCCCAGTTCCTTGCCGACACCTCCTCCAACGAATTCCTGCCTCAGGTTATCGATAAGCTCGTTAACACGCAGCTATTCAACAAGGCTCTCAACATCAAAGAGGACTGCTTGACCATTTCCATCACTCGCCCCAAGGGCACCAAGGCCGGTGACAAGCTTCCCGTTCTTTTCTGGATCTTCGGTGGTGGTTTCGAGGTGAGCAACCCAGGTTCTGTCCGTGCTACACAAAGACGCTAACAACTCGTAGCTCGGATGGGCTTCCATGTACGATGGCGCTCCCCTTGTTACTAATGCTATCAACATGGGTAAGCCGTATGTCTACGTTGCCGTCAACTACCGTGTTGGTGCTTTCGGTTTCATGCCCGGAAAGGAGATCCTTCAGGACGGCTCTTCTAATTTGGGCCACCTCGATCAGCGCATGGGTCTCGAGTGGGTTGCCGACAACATCGAGGCCTTTGGCGGTGACCCTAACAAGGTCACCATCTGGGGTGAATCTGCCGGTGCCATCTCCGTCTTCAACCAAATGTCTCTTTACGATGGCAACAACAAGTACAACGGCAAGCCCCTTTTCCGTGGCGCCATCATGAACTCTGGCTCCATCGTCCCTGCCGATCCAGTTGACTGTCCCAAGGGGCAGAAGGTCTACGACACCGTCGTCAAGAACGCCGGCTGCTCTGGTGCTGCTGACACCCTTGCCTGCTTGAGGACTCTCCCTTACGAGACCTTCCTCAAGGCCGCTAACTCCGTGCCTGCGATTCTCTCGTACACCTCTGTTGCTCTCTCCTACCTTCCTCGGCCCGATGGGAAGGTCCTCACGGACAGCGCCGACAGGCTCGTCACGGCGAAGAAGTACGCCGCTGTCCCCATGATTATTGGTGATCAAGTAAGCCACCCCACCAAGCATAAAAAACACACTCAGTCGAGGCCCTTGCTAACCCTAGTCCTAATTTTTATAGGAGGATGAAGGTACGCTCTTCAGTCTCTTCCAGAGCAACATCACCACCACCAGCAAGCTCGTCAGCTACCTCAACGACGTATTCTTCCACAACGCCGCCGAGTCGCAGATTAAGTCTCTCGTCTCGACCTACAGCCCCCTCCTCTCCGCCGGCTCGCCCTTCGGCACGGGTATTCTTAACGAGATCTACCCGGGCTTCAAGCGTCTGGCCGCCATCCTCGGCGATCTCGTCTTCACCCTGACCCGCCGCGTCTTCCTCGACGCCGCCGTGACCGTCAACCCTTCGGTGCCGGCCTGGTCCTACCTGGCCTCGTACGACTACGGCACCCCGATCCTGGGCACCTTCCACGGCTCCGACCTGCTGCAGGTATTCTACGGCATCCTGCCCAACTACGCCAGCCGCAGCATCCAGAGCTACTACGCCAACTTTGTGTACAACCTCGACCCCAACAACGCCTCGGGCGGCACCAGCTCCAAGAGTAAGGTCGATAAGGAGTGGCCGCAGTGGCAGAAGGAGAGGAAGCTGGTCCAGTTCTTTGCCAACTTTGCGGGTTATCTTAAGGACGATTTCCGCAGTGATTCGTATAACTGGATCAAGAACAATGTTGAGGCTCTTTATATTTGAGGAGATAAGACATTAGGGGGAAAGAAGAAAATGACGGAGGTGTCTTGGACACTGTCAGAGACTGAGAGTATTGTGAAGGTTTTTGGATGAGATCAGATGAAATGATGTGATGATGATATGGAATGGATGGTTACCATGGATAGGATGGATGGAATTTTTCCTTACTGTCAATACTTGAGATGATATGAACCCTGCAGCGGTTCATGATCATCATATGGTGGAATCATGGGATGGGACTCAATGGGATTGGATGGATGGGAATATTCAGGCGGCATTTCTAGCATCATCACCAGTTACTGAATGCATTTTGCAAGTCTTTTTTTGCATGTCCACTTTTGAGTTTTGTTTCAAATCCCTAGTTCAGTGTCCAAAGTTGCTATATCTTTGTGTTCGTTGACTGCGAGGTTGTCAAGGTACTGCTGCCTGGCGCTAACAATTAAACTAGTATTGAAGTGTACGGTGGTTTTCCATATCTTGCCCTCCTTGTCCTTGTCCGTTGGCGTGCGCATTCAACGGTAAAACCCCCATGGCTACGGTTCAGTCCCACACCACTCACTCTACTTATAGTCCAGATTTGGCAGTCTAGGAGTCATGTATCCCAGACTCCGACAGGAAAGACTTAAACGCCTTGATGGCAGCAGCATCAGGTGGTTCGGTTCCGGCGTGCGTAACAGGTGGTGATGGTGGCTTTGAAGATGATGATGCCGCCGGTGCTACCCTTGAGCTTGATCCTTCTTCAGCTTGACCGCCGGCACCAGCATCCGAAACCGCCGCCGCCGCTTGCGAAGGCTCTGCCCCAGGTTCTGTCCTTGTCGGCGTCGACAGCGACGCCGCTGGAGCCAGAGCAAGAGCAGGAGCAGGAGCAGGGGTAGGAGCAGGAGCCAAACCCTGACCTGTGCTCTCGCTAGCGCTCGAACTACCAGGCCTCCCAGCCTCAGTTCCAACTACCCACCGACCCTGCAATTCCATCTGATGTTGTTTATGAACTTGGTTAGAAGAAGGTGCTGCGGTTCCCGGCGTGTCATTGCCAGTACCTCCAGCATCGGCAAGCGGAAATGACGCCTTGGTTGTCACAGTCATCGCTGCCGTACCGACAACCCATCGATTCTGCAGTTCTCGTTGACGCTGCTTGTGACCCTCCTTTGTTTGGGTCGGACTCGGCGGATCTGGATTTTGGCTCGGATTCGAATTTGAGGCGTTCTCCCTTCCAACCTGCCTCTGACTTCGGCGCTGTGGGCTCGGCCCCTCTTCTGAACCAGCGGGGAGCGGCAGTTGCTTTGCGGTTCCGGTTGGGCGGTAATCGGGGTCGTACTCTTGGTCGTCCCCATCTAAGGCTTCAGTCCGTCTTCGCTTTGGGGCTCTTCGTGGTTGCGAGGGTGACTGCTGGGCGTTGCCGTTTTCTGGAAAGCGGCTGGCAGATTGAGATGGGCTGGAACCAATGATCTCGACTGGGTTGTTGGCGTCCCCAGGCGACCGGCCGCGGCATTCCGTTCTTGCGCCTTCCACATGTATGATGTGTCTCTGTGTTTTTGGTGCGTTAGCGGGGGCTCTTGTCAAGTGGCCCCTTCCTCGATGGTTCCTTCCATTTTCCTCCCTTCATAATTCGTCCACTGTCGTTCTTGCCCTTTCCCATTTCATTCCTTCCTTAACTGACCACATAATTTGCAGTGCCTCACATCACACCTTCCCCTTCTCTTCGCCTCATATCCTTACTCCCAATACTAATTTTCAAGCTGGCTCACCAACCAACTGCACTCACCACTCTGCACCACCAATCTCCTCTACACTCATGGTAAGCTTGAATATGAAAAAGGAACTCACCTTGAGCGCATCCTGTCTCACAAACCTCTTCCCACAATTCCCACACTCAAACGGCTTCTCACTGGCATGACTCTTTTTGTGCCTACTCAAATCATGTTTCCTCGCGAAACTGAGCGTGCAATCCGAGTAATTGCACCGGTACGGTCGATGTGCGGGTCCATCTGCTGCGGTTGGCCCGGGCGGCGGCGGTCCTCCTGTCGTCCCGGAAAACCCTTCCCCTTGACCGGACACCGCAACGTGATTAGGCGGATTGAATTTCTGGGTGTACGCTTGGTTCTTTTGGAGGGCCCGGAGAGGTTGGTAGATGTGCTGCCATTGGGCTTCGGCTTGGGCAGCGTCGGCAAACGCAGCATTGCCTCCGTTCCTCTTGTAGATGGCATTGTAGCGGGCTACAGCTTCGGCTTCGGCTTGGGCTTTTTGTTCAGGTGGTAACGGTGCCAAGGGTCGGTTGTAGAGGAGTTGTTTGGGCCGTGGTGGTGGTTCGTGATGGATGATGGTGATTGTTGGCTTGGGTGCTGGAGGTTGTTTTGGAGGTTGTCGTCGTGGAACTGATGGCGCCATTGCAAAGGAGATTTCTTGCGGGCGGTGTGGGGGTCCTTGGAATCGTGGGAGGTGTCCTTGAAAGAGATCCCCTGGTCGTCCTTGAAAGTGTGGTGGTATTTGGAACTGTGCCTGGGCTCTGGACTGTTCCAGTTGTCGCAGACGTTCTTCCCGTAGCCGCGCCAGTTCTTGCTGTCGCGCCAGTTCTTGTTGCCGCTGTTTTTCTTGTTCCTCTCGCAGCTCCTTCTCTATCTGTTCCCGTAGCTGTTGTTGCCGCCGTTGTTCTATCTTTTGTTGCAGTTGTTGCTGACGTTCTAGCCGTAGCTGCTCGCGCTCTTGTTTCCACTGTTTTTCCTGCTCCTCTCGCTGCAGCTGAAGCTGTCTCTCTTCTCGACTTATTACCCGGTACCATCTGGGCTCGCCTCGTTTGGACGGTTTGTCGTCAATTGTCCGCGGCAACTGAAATAGTGGTTTGGAAGAAGCCGGGTAGAACTTTGGCTTGGCCGGTTCTTGCGGGTCCTTGCCTGGGGAGCGGTAGAAACCAAAGGGGTTGTCCAAATCCGGATTCTGCCCTGGTGGTGGTACTGGGTTCGGCGGCGGAGGTTGTGCCTCCTGAATATACACCGGTGGCAGATGATCAGAGGAGCGGGTATGACTTAGTCGTGATCCGTATACCTGCTTGTAAAGGGCTTCTGCTTGGGCTTCAGGTGGTTCTTGGGTCTGGAGACTGGGAGCTGGTGGTGCTGGTGGTGCTGGTGGCGACTGATAAGCGGGATGAGATTGAGGATGAGGAACAGGATGAGGCTGAGGGGCATAAAACGCTTGAGGTGGAGGATAAACAGGAATGGCCCGAATGGGAGGGTCTGGATAGGGATGAGGGGCGGATGTGATGATGTAAAGCCCAGTGCCGGGAGGTGGTGGTGCTCCGTAGCTCCAAGTCCCGGCAGCCGGAGACGGCGGACGGGATGGGCCGGGCTCGGGCGAACTGTCATGATGTGGGGCCGGTGAGATTGGCGATGAGAACCGAGACAGTTCATTGGCGTCAGAATCGGCGCCACATGGTTCGGGTGACTCTGGCCATGGCGACCGTGATTGTGAGTGTTCATGTCCATGTCCTAGTTGTTTTGTACTCGGAGTCGGCGATGAGTTGATGGTAACCCAGTCCGAAGAGTTGGAATGATCGGAGCCGGGACTCCGTACTCGGGTGGGACTCTCATTCGGCAAAGGACCGGGCGCGGAGGACGGGGCACGGCTCACGGGGCCACCATTTTCGCTTGTTGATGAGGCGACCCGGGTGTCTGCCGGCGGTGTCCCTGGCCGCGATGCGACTGATGATGAATGGCGCGTGTCATTTGATGGGCTATGAAGACTTTCATCTTTGGTTGTAGGCTCTGAATGTTTGGGCGATGCTTCCGCGTCTGGTTCACTCATGTTGGGGGCGCGCGCGCGGTTGCAGTGAAATATTTGTCCGAGATGGATGAGTTTTGTCCTTTTCTGCAGTGACCTAGGATTGCGGAACTGCGTGATGCAGTGGTTGCAAGTTAGCGCACTATCGCCGGGACCCGGCACTTTGTGTAACCAAACTGGTAGCGCTCTAATGTTAGGCGGGTATCTCGTCTCTATCAAGTGCACACCAGCGGACAGAACGTGAGAACGCTCGCAGCGGTTGACACTCGGAATGTCGAATCGAGGTACCTTGAATTTTCAAATCCGTTAGGAGGAACCGTGCATTTGTAAAAAGTTACGAGCAACACTGCGAGGCAAAGAGTTTGACAATGTTTGCAGTCTTTCCATCCTTCTGCACGCGGAGCTGAATTTGTTAGTCCGTCGACTTTGCCGACCACAGGGCCACTGTCAGATGGATGGCTCCACTCCGCGCTCTCTTGTACATGGCGGGGCGGGGCAAATATAGCCAATAGAGGTTGCCTTTATCTGTACGGTAGCGGATATTGTGGCTGATTTACAGATCTCTGATTGGCGCAAAACGACCATGCCCAACCAACAACAGCGATTCTGCGAAACGCGAGACGCGATAACCTCGAGGGATTCCGACGTTAACAATTCAACCTTTGTACTATATGATTCTATAAAGCGATAACCTGAACCAAGACATCGGTCAACCCCGTAGCTGTTACTATACGTACCAGGAGGTCCGACATGTCCCCAAGCCATCTTCACTTGTCGTCTTCTTCCATCCAACACCCAGAATAAATACATTGTCAGTCGCCTGCGTTTCTCTCATAGCCCAAGAGATGCCTGTCACCGTCTTTGACCTGACCGCCGGGGTTGGTTGATGTGGATGAAGCACAGCACTCGGCTAGTCATGGTCGTCGGCTCATCATCTCAGCAAGGCAAGCACTTCTGCTTTACCTCAAGGTGCTTACCACACGAGGCAGACATAGACGCCCCACGGCGTCCAGTCGCCGCACCTCGAACAAGTAATGTGATGGAAGGGCTATAAAATACAAGATGGTAGAGACCACGTGTGCTAACCTTCATCTTCATCAGGGATGGGATCGCAGGCCATAGGCTGCTTCGTTGGCCCAAAAGGTCCCCCATGGACGGTGCTGCTAACGGTTATGGGGGATAAAGAGAGTTTCAAACCATTCTATCGGTTTCTCATGTTTCAGTTGGAGACCGCCGATAACGTGCAGTGATGCACTTCACTTCAAGAGCATCCACGGTCCGTCTCCAGCTGCAGACCAATGCCTTCGCTTCGCCAGGCTCAAAGGTTCTGGTTCGATAGGGTCTGGTGAATGAGTGCATGAGGGCACAAAACTCGCATAGCTCACGCCACTTTTCTTTTCTCCCATCACCTATAAATATTCGGACGGAATGCCTTTCTGAGCACCCCCAAAACTGTTACCCAACCTCATCCTTCAACGCAAAACCATCATTCTCTCTCAGCAAGAAAAGACAACACCATGGACACTAGCACAAAAAGCGATTCCAACGAGGAGGGCTTTGGCTCCTTTAACCTGTCTCCTAGGAAGGACTGGAGCTCTTTCGTGGACACTTGCTACCCCTACCCCGCTCAACATCATCCCCTTCAAGTCCGACAATTTTTCGAATCGGCAGTCCGAAGACGCCCATCTACAACATCCACCACTCCAGCTTCGACCAAGCCAAATATTAGCAACACGCATGTCATCATGGACCTACCTCGAGAATTACTCTACCATGCTTTTGAGGACATCATCGCACCTTTCAAAGAGCACCGTCATGATGGCCTGGTTCCACAATCCTTCATAGGAAATGGAATCAGATTCCAAGTCGTCGAGACGTCCTTCTCGCCCAAAGCGCCTCATGACTCCGACCTAATCGTCACTGGTGAGGCTTCGTCTAGAAATATAAACCAGGTAACTGGGTTTGGGCAGCCTGTCGACCCGCTCCAGGTCTACCACGATATACAGTCCGGCACTGGTGGAGCTGTTCCGGATGGGTGGCTCAAGAGCAAAAAGGCTTCCAAGGAACTAGACAAGCTTCTACTGTCATGGAAAGAAGATGAGATCTCCGAAGAAGACCTTACAGAAGAGGACTCCGATAACGAAAGTGAGCCTGGAGATGAAAACACGGGGAATGTTTCCGAGAATGCAGCTGCTTTGAGGTACACATTCAGGGCATCCACGCGTCAGGCAAGTTGGATGCGTCAGGCGCGTCAGTTGAAAATAGATCCAGACGGTAGTGGCCAGGCCTTCCTTAAGGACAGACGAGATGGCGACGGCCCAATCGAGTCACACCGGGTTATCATTGATCCCTTGTTGGAAAGATGCTGTCCGAGCATTTGTGGATTCAAATATCCTCCAGCTCTCAAGTGGAACGATGAGAAGGAGTTGGCTCACATCTTTGACGACAAGGAGAGAGAAATCAACCATGGACATGCCACCATTCACCCACGTGGCACAAATACAGAACAGACCATGCCCATTGCCAAACCAAATATTCTAGCCACAGAAGAAGATGACACAATCTGGGAGCTGTTGCACCTGGACCCGGCCATCTTTGAAGATGACTTTTACCCGTTAGAGTATCTAGAATATGGCTTCGTCTGGGTGGAGAAACCACAAATGTGGGAGACTGACGAGGAGATCGTCGCCGTAGGATCCAGCCCCTATTGCCCAAGGAGGAACGAGAGTGTCAGCGCGATCAAGTCTCTCAGAGAAGTAGCCCGCTGTCGATTCCGCTCCCCCTTACAATACCAGAACCTCCTCCGGCTATCGCAACTATCTCGGGGCGTCACTTCAGAATTGGGCAGAATCCTCTACCAAAACTGCACAGCCGAGTTCCCTTACGGACCTCACCTCTTCCACACCTTCGCTGCCGAGCGGCCGGCCATCTTACCAAAAATTCGCGGCGTCATCCTCCACTTGGAATGCTGTGCAAATCTCAACGACACCGTCACCTCCGAGCTGGCGTACATGCTATCATTCTTCTCACCCTCCTTGCGTCGCCCGGACTCTCCTTGCAAGCAGAAATTGGAATTTCTCTCTGTCAAGCTCACCACCACCCTGATTTACATCCCCCACTTGCTCGAGGAGAACTCGACCCGGAAACGGCGGCTGATGGACAAGCTACGAGAGTGGGCGCCGCTATTCAAAGCTGTTGACACAAACCAACTGGTGGTGATGCTGGAAGGGACACTAAGCAAGTATCCTGATGATGAGGGACGGGAGCTGGAGGAGTACCTATCTGATCACGAGAGCTCGGACGGGGTCACGGGGAGTGAATTGATTGCTGAGGATATTTTGGCCATGTGGACAAGCCCTACAACCAAACACGCCAAGGCATACCCGGACTCATACGATCCATACAATCCAACAAGTCCCTTGTTCTGAACGAAAAGCGCGAGGTTAAGAATTTTCTTCCACAAGGCTCTAGGGCTCAATACAAACCCCAGGGAAGTGGTTAGTTGGTGGAATATGGGAGGGCGGACAAAATGGAGAATCGTTGTTAGGGAATGGGTTTCGGAGATCCAGAAACACATCGCGAGTCGATCAAATAGGATATTTAAGGTCTGGTTATGCCTTAACTCCGGAACAAGACGCAATAGTAAGGAATGGAAGGGCTTAATGAAGTTGACCCTAGGTCCCAAATTAATAAGCAGAAGTGATGGCACTAAAACGGCAATTCATAGCGTACCTACCCTCTGGAATTTGAAATTGACTTCTCCCCGAATGAATGCGCATCAATCGTTACGGCCTCTGGATACCTACATACCTAGGTACCTCCACTCATAGGAAGGAGTAATCGACATTTCCAGTTCATAATACCTGTATTTGAGGATGCGAGGCAGCTAGGTAGCTACTACCATAGCGAAACAATTTCACAAGGATTATCAAGAAATCTTTCTGTTTTTCATTGTGAAAACCATGATTTATTACTACCTGCCAGACATAAGCAGCCCCTACTATCCAAAATCACACCCGTCATACGAACCCAAAACGCCAACATAGTCCATCATTAACCTCGTAACGTTCATCCTTCACGATACACTTAAGCACCATACCCCATCCCCGCAGGACACTTCGCCCCCATCAACTTCTGCCCCGGCGCCGGCCTAAACTTGGCCGCCTTATTCCACAGCTCCGCATCCTTGGACTTCTCCGCCACCTCCTCGAGAGTGAAATCCTTCTTCGCATCCTCCCTCAACGCCCTGTACACCGACTCCGCCAGTTCGGGCGCGATGTTATACCACTGCGCCAAAAACCTAAGCTTAATCTCCTTGTGCCTAACCTGGCTGAGGTACTTGGCCGTGTTGACCGCCGTGTTGGCCTTTTCTTCTTCCGACATGACGCGCGTGTACAGCTCGCGGGCCTGGTCGTAATCGTTTTTCTTGCCTTCGTGCCAGAAGTGCGAGCGGCGCGAGCAGATGGAGTCGGACGTCATGTAGGGCGCTTCGGCCGTGTCGTTACGGAACTTGGATACAAAAGACGAGGGGACGTACTGAGGGTTTCCGGCCGCGTTGGCGTCGACGCGCATGGTCCCGCCGATGTTGGGGCTGCTGTAGGACATGGCCATGAAGGGACAGTTGACGGGGATCTGGTGCAGGTTGATGCCGATGCGGTGGTACTGGGCGTCGCGGTAGAAGAACATGCGGAACTGGAGCAAGGGGTCGGGTGAATCTTCGATGCCGGGAACCGTGGAGCCGGGGGAGAAGGCGGCTTGTTCGACGTCGCGGTGGTAGTCTTCGGGGTTCTTGTTGAGGACCAGACGACCGAATTCTTGCATGGGGAAGAGCGAGCGCGGCCAGACCTTGGTAATGTCGAAAGGGTCGAACCCGAGTTTTTCCGGGTCGGCGTCTTCGGGCTTCATCACTTGCACGTAGGCGGTCCATTCAATTTCCTCGCCTGCTTCTATGGCGTTCCAGAGGTCACGCTTGGAGTAGTCCGGGTCTTCGCCGCACATGCGGACGGCCTCGGCGTCGGTGAACCGCTTGGTGCCGTGCTTGGCCATGAAGTGGTACTTGATGTACACAAACTCGCCGGCCTGGTTAACCCACTTGAAGGTATGGCAGCCGTAGCCGTTGTTGTAGCGCCAGCCGACGGGCGTGCCGTGATCGGAGAAGAACATGAGGCCCGCGTGGTTGCCCTCGGCGTTGTTCCCGAGGAAGTCGAAGGTTGCTTCCCACTAGATATACTAGTTAGTAAAAATACTGATTAAGTTCTGTTATGGAGTTTGGAAATACGTACGTCGAAGAAGAAGTTACGAGGATCCCTATATTGAGATTTAATTACGTCGGGCCCTTGGATGGGGTCGCGGCAGAAGAAGATGGGAAAGTTGAGGCCGACGATGTCGTAGTTACCCTCCATGGTGTAGAACTTGATGGCAAAACCGCGAGGGTTGCGGGCCTCGTCGGGGAACTCGCGCCCCAGGGTGACGGTGGAGAAGCGGACGAAGACGGGCGTCTTCTCGCCCTTCTTTTGCAGGAAGTTGGCCTTGGTCAAGTTGCTCACATCGCTGGTGCACTCGAAGAAGCCAAAGGCCCCGGAGCCACAAGGGTGCACCATACGCTCGAGGGTCTTGGAGCGGTTGAAGTGCTGCTGCTTCTGGAAGAGGAACGTGTCGCTGGCAACTGGGATACCGCCGACGGTCTTGCTGTGGGCGGCATCGGGCCAGGGGATGCCTTCGTTATTGGTGAAGTATGGGGCGTCGTCACTGCGCTTTCCTCCTGAAGTGACGCCGGCAACCTTGGAGATGATGTCGGCGGGACCCTCGTTGGCACTCATCATGTGCGTCATGCGAGGAGGACGGTGCTCACCCTGCACGGCACCCGCGATGGCCTGGGCAGTGGCCATGAGCGGGTGCTGGCGAGGGTCAGTCTGGTTGGAGTTGGAGGAGCCTGTGTTGTTGTGTGAAGACATCTTGTGAACCTTGATGGACGGGTAAGGGGGAAAAGAAAGAGGTGAGGTACCAACAAGGTTAAGACATGGAGAAGCAACCGGCAGGAGCTTGCTTTATACCGGCGGCCAGCCAGGTATGAATTTCTCTTCACAGCTGCTCTGTTATCTACATCTTGACGCAAGATATGGTCTTGGCCCTGCTGCTACCAATGGTGGAGTCTGGGGAGTATTGCGTCCCTCATGCTTGAGTGTTTGATGGCGCGGTGATCATTGCCTCGCTGGCCATCAGGGACACTCCAACCTCGAAGGCCTGGGTTCCTTGAGGAGAACGGCACGTGTGGGGGACTGGTGAAATCACGATTCATTAATAACAGTAAAACAAAAAGAATCCGATTGGAAGGATAGGATGAAGGGCAAGGCACAAGCGTGGTCGACGCTGGGTTCTGCTTCCGAATATTCGGATGGTTAACAACGTGGTGTTGAAGGATTTTGTTTGTCTGTTAGGGGAGAGGCCCCTAAGCAGCCAGTTGCTAGGGCGTTTGCTAACAGCCCGGCCAGCCACTTGGAAGGACGCGGGAAGGTGTGGGGTAAAATCCATGACGTCCTCCATTACAGCCAACGAATGAAATCGCTCCAATTCCAAGCAGAACTTCCCAAAACGGCTGTTCCCAAGACATCGTGAGCCGTGATTCTGGCAGATCCACGCTCCATTCGAAGTATACTTGCGCCACTACATTTATCTTGCGGCTGTTTCTGTGAGGAATCATGGGAAGTTGCTTCAAATTTGGGGACGCTAGCTCACAAAAAGGACCATTTGCTCCGGAGCGGCTCCTGCCATCGTCGATCCGGCACTATGATAGACAGTCAATCATGACTGGAAAACGTGGTCGGAGAAGGTGTGTATTAGAGGCTTCGGTATGTGGGGGATATTGAACCAGCTGAAAAGATCGTTCATGGAGAGATTTTTCGAATCACGAGGGAGCTCTTAATGTGAGCACCATACATTGCAGTAGAGGTAAGCTCGTCCCCAGAGTTTTCGCGGCAACGCACGGTACAAGCACGCTGTAAGTACAATGCATAACGCCCTGTACGATTCAAAATGGTCAGCCCACATTCTCGGGTCTTGCGGCTGTGATGCTAAACACCAAGCAGAACCTCTTAAAAGACATTATACCGACTTCGAAAGAGCATTGCGGGGTGATTTATAAGGCCTTGGTTCGAAGCCATCTTCAACAACATCGGACCATACCAGTTCAATCGGGTATGGTGTAGCGGTAACATCGTTGACTCTCACTTCTTAGGAGTGACTGCTCTCTCAACAGCCCCGGGTTCGACTCCCGGTATCCGAGTCTCAGTATCTTTTTTTTGAGTTTTCCCATTTCTCTAGAAATGTTAACAGTGCTCATGCCCTTATTCATTTTCTCTCTCTTATTTACATTCATTTTTGTCTTTCTGCCTGTCCTCATCGAGTATGGTATTCGACCTTGCTAGTGAACAAGGTTCATCTAATACTGAAACTTTCTTCAACTCTTTTATTTCTCATTTAATAGATGATTCTTGATTATCTCTAGTGATATACCGATTGTTCCAATAGAGACTCAGAGTTAAAGGACTCGCATTGGAAGTCTAATGGCTGCATTTTTTGTGTTTTAGACTTCAAGTGACCGTGGGTTTTCACTTGGATTACTTTGGAGGTAGTGTCCTTAAAGATACGTAAACGAGATGGTCATGTTTTTCTCTCTCATCGGAGGATAGACAGGTACTTCCATTCTCTGGATCACAGCGGATTCACATGATCGGGCCTCTATATGGAAGAATCCAACAGAGATAACTCTAAATCCGTGTCATAAATCCTCCTAGGTTAAGTAAACCTCGTATATGCTGAGGAGCAATTGTTCTCATCTTTGCCCGTCCTTGACGTTCAGCCATCCTCCTAGGTTCCAAACTTGTTATCAGGCCTTCATGGTGTTTTTCATTTAGACCTATCGCTCCCGTATGGCTGACAAACGAAGCCGGCATTGTCAACGATCGTTCCACGAAACACCACTTGAAAGAATGGGACTCATTGGCATCCAAAGCATTGTTTGTATGCCCTCCTTCTCCTGCTCAGGGTACGAAATCCGTCGAGCTTCTGTCCTATGTCGTCCCAAGGTCAGATTTGGCTCCTTCCTGCGTCTGCTGGTTACCATTAGATGGCCAACGTCTCCTAGAGGCAACTCACGGGCATCTGGGACCCAGCCAGCCGGTTCCCTCGACGGGATGACTCCACATCCATCCCTCACCTACGAGCAATTTCTGTCATCCGCTGTTATCGATTGCTCTGACGCGGGAGCAGCCATGGCCACCATTCACTCTTATTGTTTTGCACCGACACCATACGGGTACAGCCAAGACTTGCTCCCACAAACCTGCTGTCACTTCCAGACCTAACTCGAATTTTGACGAGCCCGCCCAACCTCCTTTTTCCCTGGTGAAAGCATCGAAGGAGTACCGTCATTATCTTAGCGGCTTAGCCAGACCCGCGTTTTCTCAAGGTACATACGACACTCAAGCCTCATCCAACCCCCGCAAGAACATTTTCATGATCTCCTTTTCACGTCCAAGTCAGGCAAGGTACCATGGAAGACCAGTGTACCTCTAGCCTGCAGGATGCTGAGGAACTCGAGCCCCAGCCGAACAACTACTATTACCAAAGTGGCGAGGCACTCGATGAAAGTGTCGCACCTGAAGGCTGGGAAGATCTTTTCGACTGGGATGCTTACGAGAATGACGCAAACCCAGATCCCAACGGCCGGAACTTCAACTACTTTGCAAACCATAGCGAGCCAGTACGTGTTGACGTCCCCTTTCCAGACCTGTGTGTGAGAAACTGTGGCTGATCAAATGTAACGCAATAGGTCTTCAGCACGTACATTCCCGAAATCGACAACGTACCTCTCGATAGTCGAGGTACCGTCGCCCAAGTCCAGGACCAAAACCCGTGGCGCAACCCCTACAACGACCCAGGAGAAGCAGCGCGTCAAAGCATGTTAGTGTTACCGGCCATGAATCCTGGAATCCCGGAGGATGTTTTTAACTTTCGGTTTGGAGCGCGACAGAACAACAACGCATCAGCGACAGTCATGATGCCCACAGCGCCAAATCCTCCCATCGGTTTTGATGTGGACAACTCCAGGGCTCAAGACAACAATGACCAGCCTCTTTACGGCTTCCAATCTAGTCCTGAGGGCCCGTACAAACAGTTTCCCACAGCAGGCCTTACCAATCCTGCTGGATCTAGCCCCGATGCCCCGGTTGATACCCCTTCGAGGGCCGGTCGCATGAAGCAGAGTGTCGAACAGGCAAAATCACCGTCAAAGCAGTCACCGTCGAAAAAGGGCAAGGCTCCCGCCACAAAGATCGTATTCAGGAAGAGGAAGGCTACCTCCAGCCCTCCAAACAATCCACAAGAGCTCGTGCAACCTGATGACAACAACGGTTACATCGACACTGCCGGAAACCTTCCTGTCCTGGACAACGGGTCTGCCACGGCCGGCTCGAGCATGAACCCCCCTCCTGCCCTGCCAGATCTCTTCAGTGATCTTGCCGAGAACCCTCTTCCTTCGAGCGTCAACAACAGTCTCGTCCCCACGCCCGCTCCAAGCGCAAGCGAGCGCCGCGAGCGTCTCAAGAAAACTCTCGCAGAGTACCACGTCGACCGAATGACCGCGTGGAAGGCACTGCCGCACGACACGAGGTCTGGTTTCCTCAGGGACTTGTTGCGGGCTTATGCCCACCATCGTCAAGAGCTCGAACCATGGGAGCTTGAGATTATAAACTCCACCAAGGGTGAGGAACGGATTCATGGGTGGATGGACATTGCCCTAGAGGCAGACCACGAGGTCAATGTACTTGAACAGAGGCACAACCGCCTGCGCCAGGAGTTTGAGGCTTCCAAGCAGTCTGAGCACCAACTGCTGCAGTGTATCTGGATGTTAAGACGCACGGTTGAGCAGCAGGAGGCCGAGAGGAAGGCGATGGAGCAGAGGATTGCGCATCTGGAGAGGAGTCATCTTTTATCTACCCAGATCTTGGACGAGAGGATTCATCTTGTGGATGAGAAGGTGAATGCCAAGGTGAAGAAGCTTGAGGGTGCTATTGCGAAGTTGAAGACGAGCAAGGAAGGCTTGTCAGAGCAGGAAGATGACGAGTCCGGATTGTAGGAGTATGACATTGGAGTGGCTGAAGTTTATTTCTTAAGCCAAGCAAACGATTTCATAGGGTAGACAATGGGACATGACTCCATCAGAAGGAGTTGAGATCTTTGTCGTAAGGACTCCAAGCAAAAGGCGTAAAGAGCTGTAGATCAAGCCAAAAGAAAGGCAAGTCAAATGATGACAAGAGTGAAAACGAAATGGCAAGTAGCTTTGGAGTGATTGCGATGGTACAACTATTGCTGACAGAGATGTGGGACTCCGTAAAGGTGAAGGCCGTCATCGGTAACATCTGACACGCCGGCGAGGGAGATTGTCAATTTCATTGTCATCGAGGGCGTGAAGCTGTACAACAACGCAGAAGTGCCGAGAAACCCACTTTCTTGTGGCCAGTTATGTCACATGCGTGACAAAGAATGCAACCGTAGAAGTGACCATGTTTGAACTCGGACGAGCAAGCCATTAACATAAGATATTTGTGCTGGACATTGCCCAGGGAAGGGAACAGGCTAGGAGAATGACAGGAGAAGGACAACGTCAGTAGTCAGATGTCAGATGTTGAAGATGACGGGAATTCCCAGTATACACTCTGCGTCACAAACCGCGTCACTCTTGCCCAAACGGCTTCAACCCTTCCTGATATAAACCCCTACAATCCCTTCCCTCATGCTACTTCACTTGTCACTTCCGATTTATAGATATACTGATCACTATAGCCACTCCTTGCTCCTCCCTCGCCTGCCACAATTCACTGCGACTTGCGTGTGTCTCATCTACAGGCACGTGATGACCAACGGGCTGGACACTCGAGTGCTCCTTCCCAAGGACTCCGGCTAAAGTTTCAGTGAATGGAATAGAAAGAACAAACGGGAAACGAAGCAGTACGCATCTCATTTACCGCGGCAGGTGCCCCCACAGAAACTTCCGGCCTGGTCCTGTGAAGGTCATTCAAGGATGGAGTAGGAGGAGTGAATCGGTGCCAACCATCTCAAAACTCCAGACGAAGCTGAACCACACGTGCTAGGACGAAGCCGCCCTGTCTTCCTCCTCCTTCCTTTTGCTTTCCGTCTGATCTTGACCAGCCCAAAGCAGAAATATTTGAAACCAGTCTTCTCGCACAAAATAAATTCTGGCCTGGAAAAAAACCCAACCGCAAACTCACACCTCCAAACTCACTTCTCCAAGGTCACTCCATGTCGTCAACAACACAACCACCACCATTGCCATGACCAACCAACCAAGATGAGTGGCCGTAACAGCAACCAGGTCTCCAACGACGCCTCGGAACGACCCTGCACAGAGCAACAACGCCGCGAGGAAGAAGCGCCGCAAGGGAGAGAAGAAGAGACAGCCTACACTCTTCTCCTTCTGCGCGGCGGCTTCGGCGAATCGGCGAGTTTGGACTCTGGGGAAACGTCCCCGGCAATGTCCCAGGAACGCTGCCACGAACAGGGCAAGCCTATTAACGCCTACCCGAGTCTTATTGTATTCCCGCCGTCTCTGGTTCCTCAAACGTTTACCGAGCTCCATCGGACGTTCAATGATTTGGAGATATAGGTCTGGTACCAAAGTCCGGGCCAAGTGCCTAAGACCGATGCGAGAAGGGCGCGGACTTTAACCGCACCCGGGTTCGACAATTTGATGCGGGAATGTGTGGAAGACAGAGGAAATCAGGCAACGGCCAAGATTGTTATCCTAGTTGCGGCCTCCACTGTCGTTAAAAGGTAGGTAACCAAGGGCAAAAAGTCCATCCCAAGACGCGACACACCTAGGGACCACGATTCCTATTATGTCGGCGTAAAGGGGCGTACAGAGTCTAGTATGGGTGGCAAACAACCGGAGGAGCCCGGCCAGTCAGACGAAGACGACGAGGAAATTGACGACGAACAATCAAATGATAAGGATGACGACATGGCACGCCCTGTCAGCTTTGGTCCTGTTGCTGGAAGTACCACTACGACCACCGCCACCACTGCTCCCACCACCAGCGTCGCCCACGCCAACACCTGGGCCAACGTACCCACCGGCACTACCAGTGCTACCACTACCCATGGCCACCCGACTACCTCTACGTCTACTACAAGGCTGGACACGTTGACGACCGTGGCGGCGAGTAGAGAGCGCCTTCCCTCTGTCGGGGAGATGGGTAGGCCCCTGCAAGAAACCACGAATGGTGGTAAGTTCCCACTTCGCAATAATCAGACGATGTTGCTGAATAAAACCTAATTAAAATCATATCTAGCGAGTTCTTTCGCTACCTCTGAGGCCGGGATCGACAGATCTCGTTCCATGGCTCCTTCACCCGAGCCCCGCTCGCCCTCCCCTGAGCCGCCGCGTCGCTTGCAAGCCCCGTCGCCCGAGGCTCGCTACTAGATGGGCCTCTACACTAGATGCAGTAGCGGAGGGTTTGAAAAGGAAGACATAGCCATGGCAGCCGGGCATCAAGGCTGTTATTGATGGCGTAAAGAAGACTTGGACGTGGAGGATTTTCTTTTATCAATAGGGGGCGTTGCGGCGTTATGATACCCGACATGACTTCCACGAGATACCTGAGAAAGAATAATATGATCGAAGCGGCACTTACTTATTGAATCCCTTTCATCTGCCTGAGTGATCATATCAAGTTGTCCTACAAAAAGCTTTGATCTGACAAGACGCCTTCTTCGCCTCTTCGAAAGCTTATATGCCGTGGCCTTGAGCAGCCCTGTAAAGTACAACCCCTATCAGACTCGATATCGCGACAATATTTCCGAGTCTCAACAGCACTCTTCGATTTGGTAAAGTCTATTCTCATTTGCATCAGCTCACGATTCGGTTTTCCCCTTCCATTTTACGACTCCATCCTCCTTTATTCTTTTATCAATTCTCATAGCCACCTGCATCTTCTTAGTGGTGTCTATATACTTCACGCGGCGACATCCAAGTGAAGTTCTGCCGCTTCATAAATCTTGGGCTATGTTCTGTTATCGCGGCGATATAATCGGAAATAATATCCCATCAAACGCTACAATGTCTACGACAACCGCTCAGATGTCTAGAGGTACGAAAACTTCCATTTCCGGCCAGAAGAAGACCACGGCAAAGCCCAAAAAGGCTGCAAATTTTATAGCGCGTGCCAGCTGTCATTTGCACAACCTCGAGTATTGCCGGCCCAGAGATCGGCGCCCGGCGGCAGTAAACCACCGAGCGATAACCGGGGAGCGAAGGCAACGTTCTCTCGAGCCTGCCGTCTGGTCTTGGCAGTCAGGGAAGCACTCCCTCGGCACCTCAAGTAGAAATCAGCCCTCCGAAAGGGTTACAGCATCACCCATATGGGTCTTTTGTGTTGGGGCCGGATTCCCTCCCAAGGGAAGCTATAATCGGACCCTCGCGTCTACGCCTTGTTTCTGTGGAGGCGGTATTTACCGCGATTTTTCACACTTCGATAATCGCTGGATTGGACTATGTGTTGTCTCCAATCCGGCCGGGGAGAGCTACTCTTGACATATATTGACACCTTTTGTGGAAATGGTGTCCTGGCTCCCCGCTAACAGCCACACCCCCTTGATTGAATGTCCCCACGGCGTTCAACGAAGTGACGACCGATGAAGCGGCGTTGCGGGCAGCAGCGCCAGAGATAAATCAAATCAATTCAACTTGAAGTCATATTTGATTTGCCCCACTCAAATACGGCCTTTATTTGAATTGAATTGAATTGAATTGAATTGATTTGCGAATTTATCATCTGGCGTGCAACAGTCCCAGACCATTGTTTTGGTGGTCTGTGCGGCCGGATGTGGTGCCTAAGGGTTGGGGTGGAACGATCTTTCAGGGGTCAAAAACATATGTTTTCCCGGCTATAACCCTAACCCAAGGATACTGCCGGAACGCCAAGAAGGCGGGCAAATCGGCAAATCAATTTCGAGATCCAAGTTGATTTGTAAATATTCTAAGGACCTTAAGTTGATTTAAGTTATATTTGATTTAAGTTATATTTTGTAAATAAAGTTGATTTATCTCTGGCGCTGGCGGGCAGTGATGGTGTACATGCACAAGGCTGGGCGGGCCGTCGGGATTCAGAGAGGGGGAAGAGTATAAGGAGGAGGCGAAGGAGGGAAAGGAGGCTTGCGGAGGAGGACAAGGAGCTGGCCCAGCCCAGAAGCTTTGGGCCCAGAAGCTCGATGTGTGGATGAACATGTTCGACGAGGAAGAGACTGATGACTGAGAGTGTGTCGAGCCGGCTGTTCCATGTATCATAAAGCGCACAATTGAGTTTAGTAAGCGACCTAAATGACAAATCGAGATAGAGGTCAATATTGTCAAAAAACAGCATCTCCACGCGCAGGCCTCATTGGAACTGGCTCGGACGCATTTGCCAACAGTGGCTATGTACCTTGGGAATAGAAGCCACCCCGCCCGAATAGTCCTATCAACAAATGTGTATAATTCTTTCGTAAGGCTTCATGAAGTTGAGAAGTTCCTCGAGATAGTCCTTGTCGTAGTACTTGGAGTTAACCAACCTCTGGTGTTCCCAAAAGATACCCGCCCGCTTGTAATAAAGATCTACAACGTCTTGCTTGCCTGGATCTTCGGAAATCGGAAACGGTAAAAGAGTTGTATGCGCCAGGAGTGAGAATCAAGCCAGCATGTTGTTGAACGTCCATGGTAGGCCAGAATATCAGGGTTAAGAGGTACACTTCTTCGTGCGCTGTGGGTTCTTCATCCCATGATAGCCGTAGGTTGCCAAAGTCTGGCATACCAGGTGACCTGTCGTCGGTTTCCGGCTGAGTCTCTAACATGACGGACCACTCCGGGCCCTGGTATCCGTTCCTTCGAACAACCGTCTCTTTTCTGACCCAGCCTTTTACACCAAGCGTCATCATCTGCTCGGAAGTTGTCGTATCATGTTGCGTTGAGGACGGCGGGCTGGGAAACACAAGGCACTGCGCCAAGTAGAACGTGCGAATCTGAGATTCCGCCGCAGATTTGGGAACAGGACGCCGTGGTCCTTTTGGCAGTGGCGGCCATTTGGGAGTGGCTTTCAAGGGCCACCATGCAGTCTCATACCACATTCCGTCTCTTCGAAAGTTGCCGAAGAAGTCCTTGGGTTCGTTTGTAGTGGCCCAAGACCACGAAGGCGCATTCAGTCCGGATTGTGTCAGGTATTTTGTCTCCTTGGGGCCCTCCAGCGGGTCGACTTCGAACTTCTTGTGCCAGAGCAGGTCGAGTGGCCAGAATTCTTGCCAGATCCCAGCGGCGTACGCCCACCCTCTGTTGTTTTGCACGGCTCGCGCAATTCCCGTCAAGGCGATTAACCGATCGGTTTGTCGACTGAGCTGCATCTGTGTGTAAGACTCCAAGAGACTCGCCCAGAGAGAGTACAGTTCAAGCATGTCGCAGTCTAATGAGTTGTTCAAAGGGTCAGCCAGTCCGGGCCTATTCATGGGAAGATATCGACTATCGCAAAGCGCGTGGAAGGTCAGCTTCGGCGATTGCCGCATAGTAGGCCCCAGTCCAAATGCAAAAGAGAAAAATTCGTTGGTCTTGTGTTGGCAGCACTCCCAATACAGTTGATGTTGCCCCGTGTAGATGACTCGAGAAGAAAGAAGCCGTTCTTGCATGATCCAGCCGCGGTGAAAGAGGGCTGAGTGGCTCTTGTCAGAAACGTAATCAAAGTCCCAGCTCAAACGGGCGTCCACGGCGTATACAGGAATACTGCTGCTTGGAGTACTGATACGGCAAGGGAGAAACGAGAGTGGGTTTCGTGAGCCATAGCAGCAATCTTGTGCGTTGGTCCCCAATGCGGCAATCGTGCAAGTAGAGTTTCCGTAGACATCGGACATAGTGATGGCTTCCCGCTCCCAGTCTTCTTTGGAGTCCTGGATGATACAGAGGGAGTCAATCCAGATGTATTGGTAGCCGAGTCGTCGTGTCATGTCCATAGCATCCTGAAAGGTGCGAGGAAGAGATTCAAGTGGTATTCTTTCTTGTAGTTGTTGGATATTTCTAGTCGTGAGCTTCAATGAGTTGCCTCTCATTGTTATGCTCCATGAATGGCTGAGTGTCAGGTAGGTTGTACCATCTGATGTGGTGGATGAAGCAGTAAGTATGAGCTGCGGAGCAAGTTGTCCATGTTTCTCGCCGACGTATATGAGTCTTGTTGGAAGGCTCGAGGAGCTGGGCTTGTCTTGAGATGGAGACTGTCGTCTACATTCCGGATGATTACGTAGACAGTCGCTCAACCACAATCGCGCCGTCTCTAGCGATTCTTGTGAACCACTAGATGTAGCGGTAGAAGGGCTAGAGCCCGAGGTCCCTTTGCGATAGAGAGGACCTTAACCTTTCCAGATTTGCGTCAGCATATCGGTGTTCGGTCGCATACTGTAGAGACCAGTAAGCCATGAGATTACCTCTGTACTTCTTGAGAAGAAGGCGGATGGACGATGGACCGCTGGAAGCTTTGGTGACAGAATACCCCATTGCCTTGAAAGAAATCGAGACGTAGTCCACCGAGCGGTTCTCTACCACAGTGACATCGAGAAACTCATAGCCCTGTCGAAGTGTATTGGCAGGCAGTCTGTGCCAAAGGATGGAGCAGAGGTGACACCCTTCGACACTTGACCTTGCCAAATACTGCACAGCATAAGCGTCCGATACGGTTTCGGTTCTTGGTCCACCCCTCGTCTTTTGCCAAGCACCATATGCATCTTCTGGCTCTGCGTCGCCTATAAACTCTTGTATAATCTGGGAGTTCCTGATAAGCTGGGAACAGTTCTTGCACAGCGAATGAGGCCTCATCTCGTTAGGTATCGTGTCCGGCGGGTCGGCTAGACTGGCAAGTGGAACTGAGCTCTGCCGGCCTTGTGGAAGGCCAACCTTCCAATTTGATGATGAATTATCCATTAGCTTCGCGGTATTGCAACAGATAGTTAGCCCGCACACAAGTCTTAGCCTTCTGGGAATAACGTATAAGTAGATGATGATGGTTAATTTACCATCTCTCTGCGTTGCTTGAAGTGTAAGGATGAAGGGCAGCCAGTCTTGGGCCACCCCGCGTCGTGCTCGCCACACCCCTCTCTCACACACCATGATGAAATGTAACGTGCGGACGGGAGAAAAGGCCCTGATTGCAGAAATCGAGCCATGACCAATGAGAAGTGCTCAGAAAAGAAGCCAAGGGGCTTACCGTAACGAAACAATGAATGAGAGCATAGAATCAGATCAGATAGGTTCCGAGCATGAGATGAAGGGTGGACGAATACCAAGATTGAATGATAAAATGGAAACAAACAAGATCCTACCATAATAGTGGTAGGTAACCCTCCTTCGCTAAACCTGATCATCACATCCCAACCAGAATCGAAACCCAGCTCTAATACACCAGCACAGTGTTCAAGACAATCTCAACCGAGCTCAAACCTCCTGCCCCTCCAACTCCCTCACCGTCCACTCCCACAACCTCTTTCCCAGCTCCTCATCCTTCGCCCACCCACTCTCCCCAATTCTTTTCCCCACCGGTAAGAAATACCCGCACCCGCCCTTTCCATCCTTCTCCTGGATCTGCTCTTTCGGGGCAGTAGCAGCCCACACCTGATTCCTCGCTCCATCCTCCACCGTGCTTAAAAAGAACTTGAGCACCCCCGTCGCCGCCCAGCCGAACCAGCCGCTGTCGCGAAACGGATGGAAGAGTTGCGTATTGACGGCACCCGGGTGCAGCGACACAACGCTTAGCTCATCCGGGTAGTGCGCGGCCAGCTGTTTGCCGAAAAGGATGTTGGCGAGCTTGGATTGGCCGTAGCGTTGCCAGGTTAGCATAGGGGATTGGTCTGACTTGAGAGTGTCGAAGGCGATGCCGGAGAGCGGAGTGAGGCGGTGGCCTTCGGAGGATAAAATGACGACGCGGACGTCCGGGGTGAGCGGGGGTGAGCCGTCGGAGGGTTGAGGGAGGTCGTTGCCCTTTGCGCTGCGCGCGGTTTTGAGTAAGAGGGGCAGGAGCAGTTTGGTGAGTAAGGCGTGCCCGAGGTGGTTGGTGCCGAATTGGATCTCGTAGCCTTCCGAGGTGACGCCGGTGGCGGTGGCCATGATGCCGGCGTTGAGCATGAGGATGTCGAGACGGTCGCTTTCGGAGAGGACAGTCTTGGCGGCGCGCTTGATGGAGTCGAAGGAGGTGAGGTCTAGTTCGAGCGGCTTTATGATTGATGAGGCGTCAAAGTCAGGGTTGACGCCAGAGGCCTGGACGGCGGCGGAGATGTCGTCGATGGCGGATTGGGCTCGCTCGAGGGACCTAGAGCAAAGCCAGATGCGCGATGGCAGCGATGAGGCGGGCTGGCGGACGAATTCGAGAATGGACTGCTTGCCGAGCCCAGCATTTCCTCCGGTAACGAGAATCGTCTTGCCATGGATGGAAGCAGGAGCAATATCTTTGCGCGGGTTGAAGGAGACGCCTCCTGGAATAAGGGGCTGTATGATATTCATCTTCGATCCAGTGAGGATTTGAGCCTGTATCCCGTGATTGTGTTTCTTTGTGTGTGAGTTGTTGTGATGAGTGGCTGTGTGCCGGTATTGATGCAGTTGGTGGTTGTTCGGGATGTTGGTCTTTTATGTCGAGCAGGAGCTTGGCCGAGGTGACGTCGTTCGGGGGATGTTGATGCCATCGATATGGCAGGTGGTCCGGGCACCAGACCCATGTAACTGCCGGAACGGGAGCGGGGATTGGAAGCCGCAAGGGCCGGATCGGGTCGGCCATTCTTTCCCGGCATCGGTGCGGACATGGTTTCACCAGCCCGGGCGTGATATTTGTATCATGATTTCAGGAGGAGCTGACCACCATGAAGCTTCCTTCCCAATTATTTTAGGTTCTGTTACGGCATGGCGTGAGACCTGCAATTCTGGCGATGTCAGCACTATCGCGGGGCGGGCCGTCAGGATGACCCTTGCCAGAGCAATGTTCGTAATTGCCTATATGGGCCTAGCGTTCTGAAGGTCTGGTAACATTAACCAGAAGTGGTTTAGTGGCGCAATGGTACCAGTTTCCACTTGCTCTTGGGCTGAACCGAAAGGTCACCAGTTCGAGTCGTGTTATGGGGGAGCTGTTCGGGTTCGCCTGGGCACTCCTCCATAGCGCAAATCAGCGAGTATCATTATCACCAGCGTTGCCTTTTTTTTCTTTTTTTTTTGTGTTTTCTTTGTCCTTCTTTTTTTCCATGATTCCTTGAAGACCCCTCCGGCAGTTGATATCTCAACCCTGACATAGACCTGACACGCGGGGTTCCTGCAAGGCATCTCTGATTAACTAAAAGTTGCATCAACCATCGGCCATTATCATTACTCTTTATCTATGATCGGACAAATATTTACATGTCAAGAAAGGGAAGCTTACTAGTAGTCAATGAACAGAGACTTCGAAGCAAAGCCCAAACGCAATGCTAACCACTCTTGGTATCTCCTCTAGGTGACCCGTAACGCCGTGAAATGCATCATCAAACGTGCCATAACCCTGTCAATGCAGGGTTCCTTGCATCTTGCGTCTCTTGCATCCCGTCGTCATCCCATCGTGAACCTCAATCATAAACGCTCGGCCTTGACCACTTCGACCTCTTCCTAATCCTCTTTCCATAAACAAAAAACACGAACGGAACGGGTATCAACAACGCCGCAAACCCACCGGTAATCGACGACCCCGGTCCAACGCCAATGTTATGGAACATGGGTCCCACTACCAACGGAAACGCGCACGCAAAGCACGAGCGCAAAAACGTGTTCGCAGCCACCGCCGAGGCCGAGTATCTCGTAAATGTGTCGACCAAGTAATTCAGCGCGGCCTGGAAGATCATGAAGAATCCCGATCCCAGACAAACCAGACCGATGCAGGGCACGATCCAGTGGATATTAGCAGGCGAAGTCCAGCCGAGCATGAACTGTCCGCCCGAGAAGATGACGGACCCGACCATCATGGGCGGCAGACGACGCTCGGGAACGGCACGATTTCCAGCCTTTTCGTACGCCTTGTTGTACAGAAACTGATTGTACACATTCGCGCCGCAACCGATAATGGCACCGAGAAAGATGCACAGGAACGGCAGGGTGGCGACCAGCTGCTTCCAGCCGCGACCTTCAGCGAAGATGATTGGAATCGCGCCGAGCTGCATGTACAAGATGCCGTAACAGAAGCTGGCGTAGAGGGCGACGAGGAAGCAGATTGGCGTACAAAGCAGCTGTATAGGTCGAAGTAAGAACTTGTGGGCTAGCTCTGAGAAGGTGACGTCCCATTCCTCGAATTTGGCGTGGAGAGCCCAGTTGCCGGTTTGGATGCGCAGACGCCGGGCTTTGTTGACGAGCAGACGTGGAGGATAGGATTCGTCGATGAAGATCAGACCGAGGGTCAGGACGAAGGCTTGCAAAATGCCGGTCAGGTAGAGGGTCCAGCGCCAACCGAGATTGTCTTGGACGACAACTGCGGCTGACACAACGGGGCCTGTGTCGAAGAGGAAATGAGTTAGCTGCAAACAGACAGCAGGAAGAAATGATTGGAAACAAACGTACCGATAGCTGGGCCACCAACAACAGCCATGGCATATCCCGCCATAGCAATACCTCTCTCGGCAGGTGAGAACAAGTCTCCTAAGACACCACCGGTGTTGGTCACAGGGGCTGAAGCAAAGAAAGCACCAAAGAAGCGAGTGATCATTAACGTCTGATAGTCCTTCGCAGTGGCACTGCCGAAAGAAAAGCACGTGGCAATCCCCATCGGAACAAACACAGCAACACGTCGTCCAAAGACCTCACTCAATGGCGCCCACAGAAGCGGGCCGATCCCGAATCCAACGAGGAAGAGAGAAGTTCCGAGTACGGCCACCTGGTGGCCGACATGGAACCTCTCCGACACCTGCGCAGTACCGGCCGAGTAACTGGAGGAAGCCCAAGTGGAACTCATGGTGATCAAGCCATAAAGCAACGTGGTGATGATCTTCTTCTTCATGGGCCAGTTCATGGGGCGGTAAGGGTCATCTGGGCCATCGAAGTCGACGATGACATCTTTGCCGGTTTGGGTGTGCGCTAGCGGGTGGGTGAACTCGTACCGCGCGGTTGGCCGGGATCGCAAGCGCGAGAGGACGGTGTCTCGACGAGAAACAGTCTTGGTGAGGTCGAGCTGTCTCCCGGTGGCATTGCCGTACTCGGGTCCCTCCTTGGTGCCGGGTCTGGTTCTGATACTTCTGTTGGTGCGACTGCGGGTCAGTCGAATATCTCGGCTGGTGATGCGGTGGCCATCATATTCGTCGGCATCTTCGTCGCTGTCCTTTTCGGTATCATATTCGTGGTCGCTACTGGAACTGGATTTGAGGTTATTCATGTTGGTATCGCTATTACTGCGCGTATCTTCAGGGTCGTCGAGATGGTCCAAGTGCTCCGGTCTATTAGGATCAAGGCGTTCATCCTGTTTCTCGGAAGGAGCCCGTGCTGATGGCGGTAATTGATGCATTTGTTCCTGCTTCTCGGATGCAGCAGCATCGGCCGGCTTCGGATTCGATGGCGGCATGGCGACTCGTGATGGAGGAAGCAGTTGCCGACTCCTGGAGAGTTTTTGGCACGAAGGGAAACTGCTTTCTTTTTAACATGAACTTCGTTTTGTCGTTCTTTCCTTAGAGGTACCGACAAGGGTCATTTCGAGGGTGGCATCCCCCGTGTGGGGCGGTTCAGGGAAAAGATAGCCGACGTCATAGGCCAGATTCAAAGATTGACGGCGATTTGCAAACGTTTGGCATGGGCGAGTGACTGAGATGACTAAAATCTCTTCAGGGTCCAGGAGAATGGAAGGTGCGGTGAGCCGTCCACGGATAAAACGGTCTTTTCCTGGTCATTTTGGTTTGTCAAGGCAGTCGGGTGCAGTGAGCTCTTGATCGGGTCCGACGGCATTGCGCGGCATCAGTCATATCTGCTTTTACATATCTCGAAAACGTTTGCCCGGGAATATCGCGGATGATATTTGACATCTCGTAATTGCTAACAATTCCGTCTTGGGGTGCGTTCGGGTGTCCAGGAAGTGGCTTTCTAAAATGAAAATCGAGGTGGTGGCCCGTGAGCGGTACTTCAAGGTAATTTGGGTTAATTTTTTTTCGAAAGTCACTTTTTCCTTGTATCCTCTAACAATTTCTGGCGATTTCAGAGCGCATTTGAGCTTCTGAAAAGCCTTGGGCCTTGGCATCTCACTTACTCCACTCTATTGGATGCGAGCTTTGTGGTTGGCTCAAAAATGTCTTGGCGGGCCAAATTTCAGAAAATCAAATTCAGTATCTTCGAGGTCCGAAAATGGTTTTCTGAACTCTTCAGAACTACGCTTTGACCACTTTTGACGGCTATTGTACCTTTTACCAGCCAAGACTTTTCAGAAAGACCACTTCTGAACACCCGAACGCACCCTTAACAAAATGCTTTATTTGTCCTCTAAAGTTGCAAAAACTTGGTGGGCCCTGGCCGGTCATCGGCTAAAGCCCCGCTGTGGCCACTGGCTCCCCGGTCCCGTATCGGCAGCCATGGGACGGTACGTACTGCAGTTCCTCGTTATTCTGAACGGAACCTCGTCGATGATGCGAAAACCAACGAAGGGTGTCCATATGTCTAAGCTTAAAGAAACTCGACTGACGTCCATCTCTCTCTCAATGAGACATGAGAAAACAAATAGCGGCGTGAACTCCGGTGAAGGCATGAAGCAAGTCATCCGGTGGGTCGCGGATAACGGTAAGTGGGTCAGGGTGGCTGCGCCAAATGGGGAACCGCTGATCTCGAAAACGGTTCGCAGTTTTCCAATTGTTTTTCTGGAAAATTCAAACCCATTTTTCGTGAAATAAAATGTCAAATACAGGGGTGGGTTTCCTGCTACCGCCTTTCTTATATAATTTAAATTGCTGGGTAAAACCCTAATTTCTGTATACGGGATTTCCTAATCACAAAATAAATTCGATATAATATATACTCTATATTAATTTGGACTAAAAACCACACTACAAAGGAAACAGAGCCTACACTACAAACTCATAGCGAAGGACTGAATTAGTTTGGGGATCTTTACTTAGGAAACGTAAATAGGGTTAACAACTCTCAACCTTACTATTATAAGAAGAAGAGTAAAAATAAAGTAAAACTTTACTTTTATTATCTTTTTTAAATAAGAGTAAATTTATTAATTAATTTTCTTAGAAATTTTTAAGGGGATTATTTAGTAATTTCGTAGAAAAGGTTCTTTAGGTAAAAAATAAAATTATTATTTTTTTTTGGTTCTCCTTCTTACCCTCCTTAATCGAAGGAGGGAAAAGCCTCCCCCTTTTATCCTTTTTTTAAATATAGGCTCCGAATCTTTTAGAAAGAAGGAAGTACAAATTTATATTTACCTTATTATTTATTATTCAAATAATTACTTATATATTTAGGTAAATAATAATTTTACCCTATATTATACTTCCTTTCGAATATTTTTTATACCGTTTTAAATAAAAATATTCGTATGTTAAAAATCCTCTTTCTTAAAATATAAGAATTAAATTAAAGAAAAAATATCCGAAATAAAATAAAAAAAAGTAATTAATTTTCTACGTATAAATTACTTCCGGCGTTTATTAGCCCTCTTTTCCTTTTTTTCTTTAATTAAGCGTTTTTTTAAAACTTTACGTTTAACTTTTTTTTTTATATCCAATCTTACTTTATTAATTATATATCCCGTATTAATTACCGTTTAAATAACGCTTATATTTACCTTATTTTTAAAAAAGATTAATTAAATTATTCTATTATTTAATATTTTAGTAAATTTAATTTTAATTATTAATTTACCCCTATTATAAAACTTTAAGCCTTAGGGAAAATTTCTAAGAACCGAAGGGGGTTTAGGGAAGATAAAATAATTAATTAAGAAATATTCTTTATTAATTTATATCGAAATAATAAAATCGTTTTATTATTTTTTTATTACCCTCTTTTTTTTCGGCCGCAGGGGCTAATTAATTATAATCTCCCTTTTAAGAATAGTATTAAGATTAATTATTATAATTTAGGCTAAGAATTTCTTTTTTTAAGCGCGGGTAATTTTTATAATAAGTATAGAAGAAATTTATTCCCCTTCGTTAGCGGTTTTAAAGAATTTATCGTCCTTAAAATTAATATTAAATATAAATATAATAATTTCTCCTTATTTACGACCTTTTTCTCTTAAAAAAGAAGAGGAAGAAGAAGAATTATTTGAATTTAATATTAATAAAGAATTAGGGGAGAAGATTTATTACTTTCTTTAAGCGAGGAAGGGTTTTGAAAATTTCTTTTCAAAAAAATTATAACCTTTATTATTTTATTAAAAAATATTATAAAAAGCGTTTTAATTTCCTTAAAGGAAATACAGAATATCCTTTTCTTTTCGTAATAATATAATATTATATTCGCCGAAAAATCCGAATATTTTTAACCGAAAAGATTAATTTAATTTATTATCCTCGCTATAGAATATTTTAATTCGTTAGAGTAAATTTATTTTAATTTTTCAATAATTTTTAATATAAATTAATATATAAATATAATAAATATTTAAAGCGTTATAAATTATATATATTTATATATAAATTATAATAAATTCGAAGAAATATATCGAACCGGTTTAAATCTATAACTTTTAGCAATTTCCCTCCTCCTAATTAATTAATTCTAAATTCTTAGTATTATATTTTCGGCGTTAAATTTTAATAAAAAAAATTCGCGTAGTTTTTAAATATTAAAAACCGTAAGACTACGCGTAAATTTAATATAGGAAAGGTATTTCGACTTGAATAAACCGCTTCTCTAAATTAATAAATTAATTATTAGGCCCGTAAATAATAATATATTATTAAATTAAGGAAAAGTAAATTTTCTTTATACGTTTATAATTATTAAAAGTAGGTGCCGAATTATAAATAAATTATTATTTATTTTTATTATTATAAATTACTAAAATAAAGTATTTATTAATTTATATTAGAATATACTATTATTTAATAACTTTAAGGAAATCGGGTAAATCTCCTTTTAATTTAGGAAATTCTATATTATTATTATTAAATTTATAAATTTAGGAAGGGATATAAATATAATCTTTAAAACTATATAATATATAAATAAAGGTTACGCAAATATTAATACTTTCCGCCCAAATTTAGGTATTTATAAAATATTAAAAGTTTATAAGGTTAAAATAAATTTATTTTTAAATAAAATAATCGGGTTATTAAAAAATAGCGGGCTAATTAATAAGTAAAGGAACGTCCCCGTAAATTAATTCTAATAATACTTTATTAATTTTAAGCTCTATAATAAATAAATATAGTAATAATTTCTTTTCGTTTAAACGTCTATTTATAATAATTAGGAAACGCTAATTTAAATAGGGGGTAAAGCCTTATTATTCTTCTTTAATTATTTTAGGGGGGTAGATTTATTCCGCGTATATTTTAATATCCTTCTAATTATAAATTTACCGTCTCTAAAATTCGATAATAAATTCTATCCCTTTAAATAATCCTTTAATTTAATAATATATTATATTCTTAACGAAAAGGGTTTATTCTTCTTTTATAAAAACGATTTCCTCGTTCGAAATTATTTTTAATAGAAGAGTAGATTTATACGAAAGTAAAAAATAAACGTTTAATAGGGTAAAAATCTTAAGAAGGAGAAGAAGGGTTTTTTTTAAGGATTATAACGTTTTTAAAGTTAAAAATATAAAAATATTTAGTAAAAAAGGTTATAAAAGGTTAATATAAATTTATTCCTTAATAAAAAAAAAATATTAGAAATCGTAATAAAGGGAAAGAAAAATCTCCTACCTTATAATATATTAAAATTTTTTTATCGTTATAAAAATTTTCTACTTTTTATATAGGTCCGTATTATTTTAAAATTATTATCGGTATTATAAATATTTCTTTATTATTATACCGCCCGAAAAATACCTTTAAATCCGAATATTTATTCGTCCGAATACTTTTTTACGTCCGGGTTCTATTTTCATTAATTATCTTATCCTTATTATTTAAATAATTTATTTAAATAATTAAAGAAGGAATTAAAATTTCCTTTTTTAACCGATAGGTAAATTTATATTATTTTTTTCTATTTTATCCGCTTCTTTTCGTCTAAAAACTTCTTTTCCTTTAAATAATATTATATAAATTCGCTTCTTCTATTAAAATATTATAATTAAACCTAAAGATATTACGAAAAATCCCGTTTAGGAGGAGATTTAACGCTTTGAAATATTTATTAATTAGTAAAAGAAACCTTTTTTTAATATAAATTTCGGCGAATATATTATTATTATAAGTAAACGTTTTTCGGCTCTAGCCCTTTATAATTTTATCCTTAATTTCCCTTTAATTATTCGGAATAATCTTTATTATATAAACGCCTATTTTAATAAAAAGAAGTAATTTTTTAATAAAATTTATATTTATTAAAGCTACAAATTCGTTAATAATTAATTTTAAAGAATATTTATAAATATAAATATTAAAATCTTCTCTTCTAAAGTAAAAATCTTTACTATTATTTATCTTCCTTTTATTAATTCATTTTACTTCGAATAAGTTTTATTAAAATTTTTTAAATAAATGAAAATTTAATAGAAGAATTTTATTTAATAAATTAGTACCGGCGTATTATCTTCAAATATTTCAATAAATATAATTTCGATATTAAAAAATATTAACGCATTTTTATTAAGAAGAAAGGAAGTTAATTTTTAAATTATTATAGCGCTTATATACGTACTAAAAAAAAGCGTATCCTTAATTTATTTATTTAAATATATAATTCCCCGTACGGATTTATTCCTCTTTTTTTTCTATCTTCCTTTATTAATTAATTTCTTCCTTTTAAAAATTGGTTCCCTTATATTAATTATATCGAATAAATTTAAAAATTGTATATTTCGATCTTTACCCGCGATAACGAATAGGAATCCCTTAACGTTTAATTTCTTTTCTATAAGGGTATCGCTAGGAAAGCCTAGGGGGACCCGCACAACCAGGGCACAGTGGCCCAAGACGACGGATAAAATAGCGGATAAAATAAGGATAATAAGATATAATATAGAGGAAAAGATTTCGGAATCCGGGCGCCGACCGTTCCGGACCTATAGGGAAATGTATAAGTATAAAAGAGGATAGCTTTTGGTTAGAGACTTATATTTAATTAAGTTAAAATCCTTATCCTAAAATAGACCTATTTTATACAATTTATTCTTACCTTTTCGTACTTATAACTTTATAATTCTTTAACCTTTACAATTCTATTAATAAAGGTTATAAATATAATTAATAAGTATAAGGAGATTCGTACAGAAAAGGCATTATTAACTCTCGTTATAAAAATAGCGTAAACCTAATATAAAAAACGTATAGCTACTTACGTATTATTAATAATATAATTAAAGATCCTATTAATAAAGGGGTTACCGATAAATATAGGGAAAATAATCGCGAAGCGGCGTCTTACAAACCCGAAAATAATACCGCTTTAAAAGATCTTAGCGATAAATATAATAATATTAGTAATAATAAATTGTAATCCGAATTTATATTATACGAAGAGGCCGAAGGTAATTTTAAATAAGAAATTTAAATACGGTTTAAAGAACGGTATTTAATAAGGAATTTACGTATTTTTAATTATTACTACTCTAAGAGCCTTTATTAATAGAAGGAATATTATATTAATAAAGCGGAATAATAATTATAAATAGAACTTTATTAGGGTAGGAATTTTTTAAAATTCGATTAGCGTAACCGTTCTTTATTTATACGTAGCCGTTTATTAAGCGAATATTTTCGATCCCGTTCTCATTTTTATTCCCATTCTCGTTCTTAATTTTATATTTATTCCCGCTCTTAGACCCGCTTCCACTCCCTATCCGCCCAATCCGACCGATCCGGTTATTCCGGTAATTTCTCCCTTATATAGGAATATCGTAGGCGGTAAGCGTCCTACGAACGTAAGCGCGTAAAATGGCGCGAGCGTTAAGGATTTGTAAAAATAATATTATAATTCCTATAAATATTATTATAATTTATATAAAAAATTATAAATTAGGGAAATAAAGAATCCTATTTATATCCCCTTATATATAATATTTATAAATTAACGACGAATAATACGAGTACCGAAGTCGAAAATTGGATCGATAATATTGAAAACGGTAATTAAATTTATAAGAATATTAATATTTATTAATTTATTTAATAGGCCCTTTCTAAAATTAATAATTCTATAATTATTTTATAGCGTATATATTCCGTTACTTTCTTCGATAATAAGGGTTAAAAGCGACTTATAATATAGGAAGAGTTTTTAGAATTTATTTATAAAGAATATATTACCCCCGAAATTTACGAATTCGATATTAAGGAATAATTATTTTTTATACGTTAAAACGATAATAAAGATTTATAAAAATTATAAAATTAATATTAATATAATTACCGACGGTTTAATAAAAATATTATTATAAATAAATAATCGGTATATAATTTCTTTTTCTAATTGAAGAAGGATATACGCGATTATTTCCATATATATTAAATCCCTATTAATAATTTAGTAGAAATTACTTCGAAGGTAATAAGTTAATAAATTGAATTTAAAAATAAAAAGTAAATTCCGAGGGATAAAATAAGTAGAAATTATTATAACGAATAGTCTTCGTACTATAAAGGGTCTTCGAATAATAAGCGTTTTAATTATAATAAGGATTATAACCGAAATTATAATTAGGACCGTAATTAGGATTATAATTTTTAAAAGCGTAAAAACCGTAAAAGAAACCGATTTTTTAATAAATAGAACGGAGGTAATAATAAATCCGGTTTAAATTATTATAATTATAGAAATAAGGGATATTACGTTCGTAATTATATAAAGTATAGAAAGATAAATAATTAAGACCGGCCGAAAGAGAAGGTTACCGTTTAAAGTATAATTATTAAATAAAATATTAAACGTAATAACGATAAGGAAGATAATTATTGTTACGGCGCTGGCGGACAGGGTCCTTGTCAAGGCCCTGTCTGGCGGACCGGTTGTCGCTTGGGCGGTTACCCTAACAGAGGTCGACCGCACCAGCGCACGTGATTGCGTACCACCTTCGTAGGTCGCCCGCGCCCAAGTATAAACCCTGGCGCGGGGCGCGCCCTTTATTTATTTTCTTCTTTTCTTCTTTATTTTATAATTTTATAATAAATTTAAATTCAACGTATTAAATTTATCTTTCGTAATTACGTCGCTCGTAATAATTATAAGATTATTTTTAATATATTAAAGAGGTATCCAAATATTCTAAATTTATTTACCGATTAAAATAATTATAATATATACCCTCGTAATTAATTACAATAGCGTATACCCCCGACGAAAAGGTTACCGTAATTAAAACCGCTAAATTATTTACTACCGAGAATATTTAAATAAATAAAGCTTAAAAGAAGAATATATCCGATAAATTCGTAATCGAATAAATTAAATTTAATATTATAAATATATTTATTATTCTTAATATAATTATTTAATAAAACGATATTTTTAAGCGTTATTCGCTTAGCGATATTATAATTAGCACCTTTAAAGAGAAATAGGATATTTAATTACGTAATATCGATAAATTTAATTTAAAGAATTATAATATTTTAGAGGATATAAATAAAGCTATTATATTTTTCAATTAGGAAATTATTAATAAATTCGCTAACGTTCGTTATATATTTAATATAGAGGATTTATTCGGCTTTTTATATACAAAAATTAACGTAATCGCGAAATATTAAGCTTAATATAATAAAGGTTACTTAGCCTTTACCTTTAAAGCTTTAATAATTACGGGTTAGGATTATTAAAAATAGAATAATAATAATATTTTATTAATAAATTTTAATACTTTTAAATTTATTATTAAGGATCCCGAGGGCGTACGTATTATTTTCGAAGAAATTAAATTACGAATTATCTTAATTAAGGCTATTCTTTCCTAATAATAAAGATATTAAATTATTATTATTAATTTAAATACTAATTTAAAATAAATATACGAATATATTATTAATTTATTAAAATATTAAAAGGGCGCCGAAATAAATAATAAACGCTTTTGTAAGGATTTACGTAAGGAATAAAATAAGAATATATTTTTAACGCGCTAATTATTAAAGGCCCGTAAAAGTGAGGATCCCGATTTCGAACCGGACGATTACGAGACTTTACGTTATAAAAACGCTATATTACGTAAGAAGAACCGTAAACTTTAAATTTAATTTACTATATTGCGTTAAATTATTAATTAATTTAGTAAAGGAGTTTAAAATAATATTTTATTTAACGACGGTTAGAATAATAACCTATTTAACGACGGAGAGGCTTAAAATAATACCCCGTTTAACGACGGCCGTACCGATAAATAAAATATCCTTTACGAATAAAAAAATAATTCCTCGATTAAAGGCTACCTATTCTACCCCCGCTTCTTCGCTAAATAGAACGAAACCCGTTATAATTTAATTAAAAAGGAAAAAGAGTTCGTTAAAATTAAAAATAATTTAATAATTATAAAGGTTTAAACCGAAGAATTAAGAGGAGTAATAATTACCCGGGATAATAACGTTGTTGATTTATATATTATAGTTATTATTTTAATTAAGGAAAATATCGATTTTTGTAAAGAAAATATTAATTTTCGTAAAAAGAAGGTCGCTTTCCTAACCCCCGAGAATTTCGAACGCTATAACCGTATTAATTATATTAATTATAATAAGGATAGTAACGAAGGAGGTTATTATAAAGAGATTCTTACTATTAATTTTTTTATAATTAACTATAAACGTTTATTAATTAAAAAGAAGGACCCGCCCTATTTTTATAATAAAAAGGATAAAGATATTATTATTTTCGATATTTAATATCGTTATATCCTTAATAAATTTAAATTGAACGTTAATTACTTTTTTAATAACGAAGTTAAGAAAATATATATCGAAAATTATATTATTAATAAAATTGCCTAAAATTTCGAGCTTTATTTCGCCGACGGTCTTTATAGTATTAAAACCTTTAACGAATTATTAGCCTATTTACGTGCCGAATATTACGATTACGATTATAAGGAGAAGGCTATTTATAAATTTAACGATTTAAAATTCGAAATAAAGAA
This sequence comes from Sordaria brevicollis, assembly GCA_033439795.1. Lineage (NCBI taxonomy): Eukaryota > Fungi > Ascomycota > Sordariomycetes > Sordariales > Sordariaceae > Sordaria > Sordaria brevicollis. The sequence goes on along the minus strand of JAUTDP010000015.1, from coordinate 1,017,679 downwards.
TAATTTTTAAGAATTTTATAATAAATTCGTTCGCTTAATTAGAGAATGCGGTCGTCCGTTTAATTTATAGAAATAAGAATTTAATTGGAAATTCCCCGGTAATATTTAGAACGCCCTTTTTTAGGAATACGGATAGGAGGATATAATTTTTAATTAATACGCTTTAATAATTAAAAAGGCGGTTAAAATTAATTAATATATTTTTTATAATAATAAGGTTAAAAAGGATAATAAAAATAAGGATAAAAATACCTCCTTTTTTTCGAATTTATTTAATAAGGTTAAAGGCTTTAATAATTTTAATAAAAATTCTAATAATATTACTAATAGTAATATTAATACCGGTAACGGTAATCGAGGTGGTTCCTATTACGCCTCCAATATAATTTATAAGGAAGCCCGTAAATTATTCGAAGAAAATAAATATTTCGTATATAAAGAGATTAAATATTATTTTTATAATTATTTTAATTACTATAACGGCAATTTTAACCGGATTAACGAATTCGTCGATTATTACAATCGTAAAAATAAAGAGGACAATAAGCCGGCTGATAATAAAGCGGAAAATTAATTACTTTAAGAATATTAAACTCCCTTCCAAGGATTGAATTAATAAATGCTTATTCTAGAAAGAATCTAAAAGAAATATTATTAGAGAAAATAAAAGTAAATAAAGGATTTTTAAAAAATTATTTAGGTAAGTTAATTTTAGTTACATTTTATATTATAATAAATAATAATAGAAAAATTTTATTTACGAACGATACGCTTATTAATTCGGGAATAAATAATAATATTTTTATAAATAAGGATTTTATAAGTAATATAATAAAATAAGGAGTAGAAAAATTATACGGGTTTTAACCATATATTATAGGAAATTATACTGGATAATATAGCGAAATAATCGATTAATATTTAAAAGGAATTATTAAAATATAAGGTTAGCGGTTCGATAAAGAAGTAATAATTATTATTAATTCGGACTATAACGTTATTTTAAATAAATATTAATTGAAAAAATATAAAGTTTTAATTAATATCGCTAATATTAATTTTATTTTCAATAAAGTAATTATAATATTATTAATTCTTAATAAATATATTTAAAAATTCGAAATATTCGTTAAAAATGCAATATTATCGCCTTTAATAAAACCCGGCCGACCGATCGAATTATTCGAAGAATTAAAGGAACGACCAATCCGACGCGGAGAAAATAAAAATTTAATAAAAATAAAACGATAATTATTAAATTAATACGTTTTAAGGATAAAAGAAGAAAATATAATATTTATACGATGAAAATATATTAAAATATTAGAAATTAAACGAAAAAACGACCCCCTTTAAAGCGAAAATACGTAAGGCCGATACCGATTGAAAAAAAATAGCGTAAAATAGTATAAATATTATAACGACTTTGCGGTAATCGGTGTTAACGCTTTTTTTATATTCGCTAAATAGGAATATATAAAAGTAATTAATTTTTATAAATTCGACTAATTTATTAACGATTATAAAAAATAGGCCTTTATTAAAAATAAAATAGAATTATACGAGCGAATTAAAAAAGAAATCCTTAAATACGTTTATAAATATTTAAATATATTTAATAAAAAGGAGTTCAATACCTTACCGGATTATCGTATTAATAATTATAAAATCGATTTAACGGACGGAATAAAACCCGAAAACTTTAAATATAACCTATTATATAAAATATTAATCGATAAATTAAAGGCCTATTAGAAATACGTAAATAAAACGTTAATTAAAGGCTTTATTAAAAGTAATTTTATACTTTAAATTATACTTATCCTTTTTATACTTAAGGCTAACAATAAATTAAGGTTTTATATAAATTATCGGAAATTTAACGCTATTATAAGGAAAAATAAATACCTTCTTCCCTTAATTAATAAAATTATTATTAAAATTAATTAAATAAAGATTTTCTCGAAGATCGATATTAAATAAACCTTTTATCGAATTTATATATACCCCAACAACGAAGAATTTACGATATTCCGAACGAAATATAATATATATAAATATAAAGTCCTACCCTTTAAATTAATTAATAAACTATTAACGTTTTAACGGTATATTAATAAAATATTAATAAAATATTTCAATAATTTTTATAGCGCGTATATTAATAATATTCTTATTTTTTTAAATAATTTAAAGGAATATAAAATTTACGTTAAAAAAGTATTAATTAGGTTAGAGGTAATAAAATTATAAACGGATTTGGATAAATACGAATTCTACGTCGAGAAGATTAAATTCTTAAATTTTATTATCGGAACCAATAGCGTATTCGTCGACCTTTAAAAAATCGTAATCGTAAAGGATTAATAAATTTTAATAAATATATAAAAAATATAATCCTTCTTAGGGTTTTATAATTTCTACCGGCGTTTTATTAAAAATTATAGCCGGATTACTAAATTATTAACGGTAATAATAAAAAAAGGAGAGGTCTTTAATTAGAATAAGGATTATTAAATTACTTTCGAGGAATTTAAAGGACGATTATTATTAATACTTATTTTAATATATTTTAAATATAAACGGCCGATATAAATAGAGACGGACGCTTTAAATAGAATAATAACTAACGTATTATTATAATTAATCGATAATAAATAGCAATTAATTACTTTTTATTTAAAAACGATATACGGCGTAGAATATAATTATTTTATTTATAATAAAGAATTAATAATTATTATTAGAGCCTTATAATATTGGAGAGCCGAATTTATTAATCTATACAAACCCTTTTTAATCTTAACGGATAACGAAACCCTTAAATAATTTAATACTAAAAGATTTTTAAATTTACAATAAGCCGGGTAAGCCGAATTCTTATCCTAATATTATTTCGTTATTTTTTACCGGCTAAGAAAGGAAAATAATATAACGGACGTATTATTAAGGAAGGTAGAGGATTTAAAGAATTAAAAAGCGAAGTAAAAAGTATAAAGGACCTTCTAAATCTTTAAAAATTTCGATAATAATCGGATAATATAATTTAATAATATAATTAATAGTATTAATATAATTTATACGTCGATTATATTTTTAAATACAACTATTATAAAAATTAACCCCGAAATTATAGAAGGAATTCGAAAAGAATAATTAAAAGGCTATTTACTTATAAATAACTTTATTTTCGAGAATAAAATATATCCAAATTTAGAAATTTATCGAAATATAATTAAAAGGGGGGAGAATAAATATTAATTTATTATTAATAAAATTTTTACCCATTTTAATAAATTTATCGTATTACCCGGTACTTTAAAAACCTAAATTATTTACGAATTATATATAAAAATTACTACCGCTTATCTAGGCCGAAATAAAATAAAACGCCTAATATCTATATAATATTAATAATTAAGAATAACCGGTAACGTCGATTACTTCGTCGCTAATTACGTAATATATTATATTTCGAAAGTTCTTCGGGATAAAACCCCCAATAAATTAAAGCCTATCCTAATAATTTAACGTATTTAATAGAATTTAATTATAAATTTTAAAACTATACCTAAGGATAAATAAAAATTCAATAACGTATTCGTAATAATAAACCAATTAAATAAAATATTATAAACTATCCCCTACTTTATAATAATAATAGCCCGAAACGTAACTTATATATACTACGAAAACCCTTATTATATTTATAAACTATTAAACGAAATTATTTCGGATAGAAGCCCCTAATTTATATCGAATTTTATAAATAAATTAATTAAAATTCTAAATATTAAATAAAAATTAGCCTCTTCGGGATATAATTAAATTACGGGGTAGGCCGAAATTATAAATAAATATTTCGATTAACGTTTTCGTCCCTTCGTTAATTACTTTTAAAATAATTAATTAGAAGCGATCTTAATAATAAATACAATATAAATAGGAATACTATATAATAATTTAAGTAAAATATAATTATATAAAATATTAAAAGGATTCCCGATACCCGGAACTTTAAATTAAAAAATTCGAATTAATTTTAATAGCGTACAATTAATAATTAAAAAGAAATTTAACCGGGAAAATATATAAAATTTAATAAATCGGATCCGAAGATACGTAAATAAAGTAAAAGAATTTATTATTAAAATTTAAGAGTAAATAATTAAATAATCAAATAAACATCAATACGTCCCGGATTTCAAACCCGGTAATAGAATATTTATTATTAAACAGAACGAATTTATAAACCAGCCAAATTATAAATTCGATTTTCTTTTAATAAATTAATATTTTAAAATTAAAGAAAAATATAACTATTTATTTAAATTAAAAATATTAAAAAGTTAGAGAGGAACGGATATTTTCTATATTAATAAACTTCGGAAATATCTTAATAATCTATTATTCGGTTAAAAATTAAAAGAGTTAATAAAGGAATATATAAAAAATAATATCGAATAGGAGGTAGAAAAAATCCTAATTTCTCGAATATATTTTAGTAAATTCCAATACCGAATAAATTGGAAGGGATACGACCCAAACCCGAAATTCTATAACGTTAAGAATTTTAAAAATTTATTTAAATTCTTAAAAGCGTATTATAAAATATACTTTAAATACCTAAGGCCGCCTATATATTTAAAAAAATAATTATAGAAAACTAAAGCGGAAGAATTCGATAAAAATTATTTAAAAGATAACGTCCCTTTAAAGAAGGGTATAAGGAAATTGAAAAGGGCGGTAGGCGCTAAGAAATAAAGGATTTACTTTATATATAATAATAATTTTAATATTTCGAAGATTCGGGGCGAATTTTTTTTCGGAAAGGGGGGTAATATTACAGCGCTAGCGGATAAAATCCTTATTAGAGCCCTATTTAACGGACCGGTTATCGCTTAGGCGGTTACCCTAATAAAAGTCGACCGTATTAGCGTACGTAATTGCGTACTACCTTTGTAGGTCGTTTGCGCCTAAATATAAACCTTAGCGCAGGGCGCGCCCTTTACTTATTTTCTTCTTTTCTTCTTTATTTTATAATTCTATAATAGACCTAGATTCAACGTATTAAGCTTATTTCTCGTAACTACGTCGCTCGTGATAATTATATTTCAAATACCGAAGAGTCGGTAAAAGGTTAAACCCTATAGAAGAGTTATTATTCGATAAGGTTAATAATTTTAAAACGGCCGGAAGAAATAGGCTAGGTAAGACTTTTATAATATTAGTTATATTAAGGGGTCGCCGATTAGAAGAATATATAAATTTAAATTTAGGAATAGAGGTTAATATTATATATAAGAATTTCGTAAAGAAGTATAAATTAAAGAAAGTAGAAACCGGTATTCTATTTATTTTAATAAATATAAATAGTAGAGAAATACGTTATTATAAAATATACGAATTAACGTTTATTTTAAAGGATTAAAGGGGTTAAAAAAAAGAATTTATTTAATTATTTTATATAATCCGAAGAGATAATCGGATATTATTATTATTATTATTTATACCGGGTATAGGTTTTAAAAGTATTATTATATATATTAATAAAAACGAATTTGGATTTAAAAGGGTATTCCTTATTAATATTATAATTTTTATACGTAAAATAATATATAGTAATCGAATTTATATTATTAATTTAATTTTAATATATAATTTATTAAAACCGGACTTTAAAAATATAAATAAAAATAAAGAGCCGCCCGAAGGTACGGCGGATAATATTCCTTTAGCGTTAAAAGGGTTTAAAGATATATTTTCTAAAGAAAAGGCTAAAATATTATTATAATTATTAGACGTTAAATATAAAATCGTTTTTAAAAAAGGGGAGGAAGTATCGAATATTTTTATTTACCCTCTATTTACTATATAATTAGAAACGTTGTACGAATATTTAAAAGAGAATTTACGGATTAGCTACATCCGCTACTCCTAAAATTCTATTAGGGTATTAATTTTATTTATATTTAGGAAGGACGGTACGTTACGATTATATATCGATTATTAAAAATTAAATAAAATTATTATTAAAAATCGATACCTACTATTATTAATTAGCGAATTAATAAACCGAATAGTCGGCGTTAAAGTGTTTTTTAAAATTAATTTATACGAAATATATTATTAAATCCGAATTAAGGAAAGGGATTAATAAAAGACCGTTTTCAAAATACGGTATAATTACTTCGAATATATAATAATACCGTTCGGGTTTATAAACGTACCCGCTATATTTTAAATATATATATATATAGTATTCGCGGGATTTATTAATTATATTTACGTAATATATTTTAACGATATTTTAATTTATTCGAATTTTAAAGAAGAATATAACGAGTATTTCCGTTTAGTCTTCGAACGTTTATACGCTGCTTAATTTTTTGTAAAAACGTTTAAATGCGAATTTTATAAAGATTATATCGATTTTTTCAATTACCGGATTACTATAGAAGGGGTAATAATAAATCCCGAATAGGTAAAGGCGGTTTAGGAATAATTAATACTTAAATCCTTTTATAATATTTAAATATTCTTAGGATTTATTAATTTTTATTAACGGTTCGTATATTAATATTTTTATATAATAAGGCCTATTACCGATTTATTAAAGGGGAATAAAAACGGGCGGAAATTAAATATATTTTATTAAATTAAAGAGGCCGATAAAATATTCTAAGCTTTAAAAGAAGCGTTTATAACGGTACCGATCCTTTATTATTAAAATTTAATTAAAAAGATTAAAATTAAAATAAACGCTTTATAGAAAATTATTTCGGGAATTTTATTCTAATTTATAAGAGATATTTAATACCCTATAACGTTCTTTTTTAAAAAATTAATAAATGTAGAATAATAGTAATATACGGGTTAATAAAAATTATTCGCTATTATAATTAATTTAAATTATTAAATATATTATTTAAAAGGATTTCCGAAGCTATTTATAATATTTATAAATTATAAAGCGTTAAAGAATATTACGGAATCGCTAGCGAACGATTTATAGGGAAGGTTAATTCGTTAGGTCTATTAATTATTTTAATTCGATTTTGAAATAAAATACTAATCGGGGAAGACGAATTTAACGGACGGTTTATTTAGGAAATTAAATTATATAAAGGGGGATATAATTTACGGCGATATTTTACTAACCCTCTAGAAGAAATTAGGCTTTATTTTAGAATTATTAAATATAATTAAAAAGTAATTAAATTCTAAAATCTTATACCGGTATAAAAAGAAATTTATAATTTACGCTTTTATTAAATAAATTCGACGAATAATACGGTCTATTATTATTATAAAAAATATTTTACTAATATAGCCAATAGAAAAAGCGTTCTTTTAAATTTTATTACGTAAAATCGTAAAGAAGATAGTATACCGAGAAATCCTTTAAATACCCTTAATGAATTAGGAACTTTATATTATTATAAAGGGATTTTAATTTAAGGATTTAGACCTAGCCGAATAAATAACGATTATTTAATTTAAAAGGATTATAATCGGGGGATATAAATTAAATAATTAAAAGGTTTTTTATTTTAAAGAATAATTAATAATCCTTAAAGAAAAATTATTCCGTAAAGAAATTTTACACTTTTATTATAATAATTTAAGGGCCGGTTATATAAATACATTTAAAATTTTAGAATTTATTAAAAGGAAATTTTATTAGGAGGGTTTTATATAAAACGTTTAAAAATACGTTACGAAGTGTAAATTATATTAGGGGATTTAAAAACCCTAATACCGACCCTATAAAAATTTTTAATCTTTATTAATACCCGAACAACCTTTTTAAAAAATTAATATCGATTTTATTATTAACCTTCCGTCGAATTAAAGGGCCGACGGGAAAATATACAACGCTATTTTAATAATTATAAACCGATTTATTAAAATAGTTTTATTTATACTTATTATTAAAACGTTTAATATAATTTCTATAACGTTCCTATTATATAAATATATAGAATACTAATTCGGTGTCCTATTAGGAATTATAAATAATAAAAATAAATTATTTATTAGCGAATTTTAAAAGGAATTTACTAAAATATATAGGATTTTACGAAGATTATTTATTATATTCTATTTATAAACGGATAGGTAAACGGAAACTTTATATTAAATTATTAAGAAAATTTTATATATCCGAACTTTGGAAGGCGACCTTATATTTTGGAATAAAGAGTTCCCGGAAGCGGAATTTGCGTATAATAATTCTACGTACGTAATTATAGGGGTTTCGCCGTTTAAAATTTTATATAGCTATTACTTATATATAGTCGAATATATCGAGGGGTAGAATTTTATTAAAATTTAAAGTATAAAGGAACGATTACGGAAATTAGAGGAAATTTATAAAATAATATAGCGCTATTAAAATTAAACGATAAAAGTATAGAAGAAAGGGTATAATAAGAGGTATACGCTAATTAAATTTTAACCGGGCGATATTATAAATTTATTAATTAAAAATTTCTAATTTAAAAATAGGAAATTAGTACCTATATATATTAAAATTAAAATATTGAAGAGAATTAATTCTTAAACGTATTAAATAGTTTTATTAATATAATATAGCCGGATATATAATATTTTTCTAATTAATTTATTAGAACTTTAAAAGAATAGAAAAAATAAAAATTACGAAATATTATTACCGGAATTATATAATGAATAGGAAGAGTATGAAATCGAAGAAATTGTAAATTATTAAAGAGTAGGTATAAATTAGAGGTTTTTAATTAAATAAGTAGAGTAATTTATAGAATATAATATTTAAGAATTTAAAGAGTATTTCGAAAATACGTAAAAGGCGTTCTTTAAATATTAGAAAATTAAATAGAAATATTATAAGAAATAGGATAATTAATATAAATAATATAATAAGAATTTATTATTTTACGATTATAGAGAATAACAGGCGCCGAATATAGCGCGAAATATTATATATAAAATTTAATAGGCGAATAGCTATTATATACCCCGATAGGGACGGGAATTAAAAGCTTATTTATTAATAGGAAAAGAAATATTATCGCCGGCGAAAAACTTACGTAGCGGAATAAATTAGGGGTAATTTATATTAGAAGTAAAATATTTAGGGACCGGTAATTTAATTTTAAATATTTTAATATAATATTAATTAAAAAGTGGCCATACCGAACCGTAAGCTAAAATTATAAGGAATTTAGAAAATCCGAATATTAAAAACCGAAAGAAAAATTTTTTTAATATTTTTATTAAATTAGGAATTCCTTATCCAATAAGGACGAAATAATTAAATTGGGAGAATTTAAATTAGCCGGTAAATTTTTTATTAAGATTATAGAGAATTTAATATATTGAGAGAAGAGCCGTTTTAATACTTTTTATTAGATTAAAAATTCTCCGTCCGATAAGGATAAGATAATTAAATTAAGAAAATTTAAATTAGCCGGTAAATTCTTTATTAGGATTATAAAGAATTTAATATATTAAGAAGAGAATTATTTTAATATTTTTTATTAAATTAAGGATTTTCCATTTAGGATAAAATAATTGAATTAAGAGGATTTAAAATTAATTAGCAAATTCTTCTTTAACGTTTATTTATAAACGGTATTAAGGGTTGCCCGGTTTAAAGTAGTTACGGTAGTTTAAACCGTAGAGAGGTCTATAATTTAATTAATAAGTACGGATATTAATAAAATTTTTTAAACGAAGGAAATGCAGTAAATTACCGGCTATATAAAATAAATAGTCGTCGATCGACGATATAGCCCAAAATATTTCTAATTTCCGGAAATAATTAATATATATTAGGGCTTTTATTAATTAATTAACCAATTAAAATTAATAAATCTTTTTTTATATTTTAGGGATTATAGGGGTTTAATTTTAAAAAAGAGGAAAGGTAATTTAAATTAAGCCTAGAACTAATTCCGGATAAAATTCCAATCCCAATTCGGGATAGAATTTCCATCCTACTTCGGAATTCCTTCGAAATTTTTAATTATTTAAAGTAAAATATTTTTTATCCGGGGAAAGGACGCAAAGGGAAAAGAATACCGAAATAATAAATAAAGTACGTAATACGTAGAAATTAAACCGTTTTAGAATCGGCTTCCGGGAACTTAATAATAGCTTTAAAGGGCGGATATTAATTACAGAGCCGATTAATTATTATAATACCGTAACTAATAAATATAGAAATGCCGGTATAATATAAACGGCTAGGATAGGCGGAGACTATTACTTTATCCGATATATCGATATAGGTATTGCCGGTCGGTTTTTAGGTTTTTTAATAAGATTATTTAATATAAAAGCGTCGCCTTTATAAGTATTATAGTAATTGCTACGTAATAGTATAATTTAAGGATTAAATTAGCCGGGGGGGGGAGTAACGTTAACGTATAAAATAGGAACGGATAATTAAATAATATAATAAGAATAGATAATTAAATAGTATAATAAAACCGAAGCGTAGCGTAATATACGAGTGGAAAATAAGGTTTTTTAGAATAGGAAATAAAATTTCCTACGGATTATAATAATTAATATTAAAATTATAAGGGATTATAGCTTTTAGGGGGGGGGATAATTATAAGGGTATTATTAAGAAGGTTTAGAAGGACTTATATAATTAAGGTATAATAGCCTAGGACGACGGATAAAATAATGGATAAAATAAAGATAGTAGGATATAATATAGAAGAAAGGATTTCGGAATCCGGGCGCCGATTATTCCGGATTTATTAGTCTCTTCCACAAAACCTCCGTCCACGGCGCTCAGCGGACCCACCCCACAAAATGTAGGTCTCCTCTCCTCGAACTTTAGTGAGAGGAAGTCTGTTCGGGTTTTGCGCGTTTTGGCTATGGGCTATTAAAATACTTGCAAACATTCTTACTTTTTATAACTTTTTAAGTAAATACTTTTAATTATCTCAACTACTATATATTATACCGTATTATATTTTTATTATTAAATATTATTTCGGTAAGACCTTTTTTACCCTCTTTTTTTTTTTTTTATTTTATATCTTTTTAATTAATTTTTATTCTTTAGGGGGTATTATCCGTCGATATTTCTTATTTACCTCTTAAAAATGGGTATCCGATCTTTATTATTCCTTAATTAAAACGTATAAAAGTTTTTAATTATTATATTAAAGGTAGAATTTACTTTCGACGAAATTTTGGCTTTAATTAGAGTTTTGGAATTAAATTAATCTTTTACCATTCCGCTGGCGCTATATATTATTATATAATAATATATAATTATTATTATTTAATATATAATTATAAATTAGTATATTTAATATTAAATTCGGTTTATTTATATAATAGTTCGAATTTTATTAAATTTAATTAATTAACCGCGTTTATATTAATTCCTATACGAACTTCGCTTTTAATAAATAGAATATATCCGCCGTATTATTTATTAATATAATAATACTATCCTTATTATTACAATTAATTTTAATAAAAATATTATCCTTTAAATTATATTTATTATCCTCCCTACGAAAATTATAATTTAATTTATTCCCCTTAATCGTTTTAATTAAAAATAAAAGGACGTTATTACTAAATATTTTAACGCGGCTCTCCTTCTTATAAATTAAAATCTTTATAAAGTATATATATTAAATATTATTAATTTAGGATTTCGATTAATTAATATAATTTAATTTATTATAGAATAATATACGCTATGGGTATTATATTTATATCCTTCTTAAACCCGAATAAATATTATACTATTAATTTTTAAAATTCCTTTACGAGCCCGAATTCGCTTTTAAAATAGCGTTTATCGCTATTAACGAATTTTATATTATTTATTAATAGCGTAAATTCCGTTTTTATTTTTCCGACCTTTTTTAACTTCGTTGGATTCTTCCCCTTTTTATCCTATAATTTGGGTATATTATAATATTAATTAAATTATTAAAAATATATATTTGGGAATACGCCGGCTTCTACCCCTTTAATAACGTTATTAATTCGCTCTAAATTATTAAAATATTAATCGACCGTTTTAAAATTACTTTCGTTTTTAATTCTATTTTAAAAAACGAAATATAAAATTTCGAATACTTCGAATTCCTCCTTGTATTTATATCCGGTATTATTTAAAAGACTATTATTTATATTAATAATAAGGATTTTATTAGTAAGGTAAGGAAGTATTTTATTAATATCCTTATTAAATATAATTTTTATATTCGGACCGAAGCGTTATTTATTATTTAAATTTATTATTCGTATATACGCCCGGTTAATTAAGATCGTTTATACTAATAATTTATTATTCTTAATTCGTAATACCGGATTATTATTTCTATTATAACGTTAGGGATAAATATAGATATATTAAATATAATATATATCGTATAATATAAATAAATTAAATTTAAGGACGTAATAGATTTATAATAGCGATTTAGCCGCGCTGTGCGTAGTAGTAGTAAGGGTATTGCCTACTTTTTTATATTATATTAGTATTTTAATTAATTCGGAACCGATTTCGCTCTATTAATTATATTAATTACGTAATTTATTAATTTATATTTATATAAGTTTAATTTATTATTTATATTAAACGAATTATTTAATTTAATATAATCCTAGCCCGTTAATTAAATTATAATTTTACGTTCGGTTAAGGATCCGGTATATAATATTTTCCCCCTTTTAAGCTTTCGCCCGCGAAAGTAAATTATAAAAGTAAAAGAATCTCGGGCCAAATTTATAAAAAAAGCCCCCGAAATATATATATTTATTAACGTATTATATTTCCGCGAAATTTTATTTAAAGTTTTATAATATAATATTAACCATTCGAATTAAATCCGGATTAAATATTATAATATTTATAATTATCGTTTTAATCGAACGGAAGAATTACCTTTAAAACCGAAAAAGAAGTTCGATATTCCGATTATTATTAATAAAGTAGGATTATTCTTAACCTAATTCGAAAACTTCTTTTTAGTATAAATTATATCCGTATTTATAATTTTAAATATAAATTTCTAATTACCCTATTTTATTATCGTTTCGCCCGAAATATATTAATAAGTAGTATACTTTATAATTAGAAAATAAAGGGTATTAATACGGATAATTTCGTATTTTATTATAAATATATTAATATTAAATAGTTAAAAGTATTTAGAATAATATAGTACCGACTTTATAACCGAATATATTAAATTATATATAATATTAGTTACGTAATTGAATAAGCGTAAGAATATTTATACTATTAATATTATAAATAATAGAAATAATTAAATTTAGCCTACTTTTATTATAAATCGGTTTAATTCGGCTCTATATATTATTATAGCTTTAACGTTCGCCTCTTCGCCCGGGCCTATTCGGCGTTCTATTTATATAACAGTAAGTTAAAAATTTAAATGCGATAGGCGATAAGCGCCTCTATAAATATATATATTAATTGGATAATAGCCTTCTTTATAAATTTTATAATTATTAAAATATTATTTAAATTAGAGTAATTAGTCGAATTTTAATAGCTTTAAATATAATTTAATATTATTTAAATTAAAATAATTCGTAAATATATTTTAATTTAAATAATATTATATAATATATCCCTTTCTATATATTATTACTTCGTACCCTTATTCTAATTATAATAAAATATTATAATCGTTATATTATTATTATCCGCTTACTAATTGCCGAAAATTATAATATTTTAATTATAAAACGCTAAACCTATTTAAATCTTAATAGTTTTTAAAATAAACGTAAATATAATTATATATAACCTCGTAAATCCTATTAAAGAGACGATATATAACGTAATATAAATATTTAGCCTACTTCCGCAAATCTTTTATAATTTATAATTCCGCAACCGATCCCGCCTTTTATTTATATACCTTTATAATATTTACTTAAAAGACCGTTTCGAATATATTTATATTAAAATTAAGAAGGAATTTATAAACGTTACCGCTTATACCGAACTATTAATAATAAATCTATTTATTCGGCTTTATACCCGCTATATAATCGAAGGTTAATATATTTTTAAAAATAATAAGGGTAAAAAGTTATTTATAAAACCGGACGTAAATATATTATATAATAATAAATTTAATAGCTTCGACGTTAATTTTTAAAGGGAGAATAAAAATTATTTAAATTATAACTTATATAAAAACGGTATAAGGCCGGCGGCGTAAAGAATTAGGAGTGTAATTATTAGAATAAATTAAGCGATATTAAATATATATTATTTACCCTTTAATTTTAGGAGTATATTCATCGTATAAAGACTAGAATAATTAAAAGTCTTCGTCTTTAATATATATTATTATTACGGCGTATAAAGGTTATAAAAAGGGAGGAAAATATAGGTAATTATTAAAGAATTTAAATAAAAGAAAGATACGGTATATATTATATCCGCGTAAGGGCTATACGTTATTAGCGTAGGATTTAGAATAGATCCCCTATACTTTATTAACGTATAAATTAAATAATATCGAAATAATATAATAGATATAGAAAATACGCTTTTAATTTTTTTAATTATTACCCTATATTATATTTAAAAGGTTAAGTATTTTTTCACCCTTTTCTAAAATCCCTACCCCCGGTTTAATATATTAATTAAAGACTATTTTAACCTCCGCCCGTATAATAGGAATTTTTACGTCTAATTTAGCTTCGAAAATATACGTTACGTTATAAAGCGCTTCCGCGTAATATATAAAAACACTTTTATTAATCCTTAAGTATAATATTTCGAAATATATATTAATAAAATAAATAAATATTTTTATAGCGTTAATTTTAGCTTCTATATATTTAAATTAGCGTTCTAATTTATTTTAATTATTAATTAATATATTACGCTACGTATTCTTTAAATAGTAAATCTTTTAATTAATATTATTTAGTATAATTAAAATTTATATTTTGTAAATAGATTTTAATAATATATCCTTATAATATATAAGCACTATATTATAAATATTAATATACGTATAGTATTTTATTTATAAAGGAGGATTTATTTTTTCCGTTATTTAATATAAATTAGGGTAGAAGAATAAATAGGAAGCGAAATATATTTATTACTTTTATATCGTTTCCCTTTCTTTTATATTAGTCCGGCGGATATTATAATTCTTATAGAATTAAATTATTAAAAGTAGAAATTAGGATATACTTTTCCTAATTAAAGGGGGGGGTTTAAAATATCTATTTAAAATATAACCGTTTTTCGCCCTATATTATAACCTTTTTAAGCGGTAATTTTTCGAATAATTTTGCGGCGGGGTATTTTAAATAATTATTAAATTAGGTTATTAATTCTTTTTATTTTACTTTTTCGTTATTTATATAATTAATTTCAATTTTAAATTATATTACCCGTTTAATAAACGAAGGTTAGGCGATAAAAGCTTCGTATAATAAAAATTTAAATATATGTAATATAATATTCGGCGTATAATTAATTATATATCCTATCTAATTTTCTTATAGAAAAACCTAAATAATAGGGCGTAATTTAATCGACGCCGGCTATATAAATAGTATATTAGTAGAGAGGAGGTTAAATGCCTTAGTTTCGAAATAGACTTATAATTATAAATAATAATCTTACGGCCATTTTAATATTAAAAATAGAATTATTAAAATAGTAAATTAATAAAATTAATTAGGGTTATACGTTTTTAATATTTAAAAATCGAAGGGCTTTAAAATTAAATAATACGGAATTTCTTTATTGGAGCCGGGTTTTATTTATAAGAGGCGAATTTTATAAATAATTTATACGTATTTAATAGGAATCCGAACGTTAAAAACTTTAAAGGGTAAATTTCCTTTTATATTATAATGGAAAGGAAAATAATTTAAATTATCGAAAGGCGGGAGCGGGTTTCTCTATTCTTAAAGCGTTAATATAATTATTAAAACGAACCGGATATTATTTATTTTATTAATTTAATTATTTCCTTTTTTAAAGCGCTTCTTATTAATAATTAGTACGTTATAATTCGGAAGAAGATATAAATTTCGAATTCCGGCGCTACCCGCGGGTAATTCGTTACTATATATTATTTTTATCTTCCTCTTTTTAAATAATCGTTAAATAATAAAATACGCTTTTAATTTACTATTTTAATTATTAAATTTAATATTTTTATAAATTAGACTCCGACCTCTATTAGATTTAATATCCTTATAGGATTAATAGTTATTAAAATCGTTCGGTTATTAGAAGTATAAATTAAACGAATTTATTAAATATAAATAATAGGATATTTATATATTAAGGATAATAATATTTATATTACTATCCCTAAAAATATCCTTTATAATAATATATTTATTATTCCGCTTTATAAGCCTATTTATAATACGAACGATAAATTAAAGGTTTAGGGGTCGCTTATAATACGTTAAAAATACCGAAATATCTGTAACGTAATTAGCGAAAGGTTAAATAAAGTATTTTAATAATTAAACGGTAATATAAAGTAATAAATTAATATCCGTAGGTTATATTTAGAGGCGTAAATAATAGAAGGTAGAAAACGAAACCTACCCGCGAAATAAATAATAAATTAAAGATTTAAAGGCCGCTTATAATATATTATAAGGATTAAAAATATTTATTAATATAATATATAAAAGGCTAAATAAAATATTTTAATAATTAAATACAAAAAAATATAATAATAATTAATAATTATAAATCGTATTTAAAGGCGTAAAGAATAATAAGGGGTAAAGAATATAGGGAATAAATTAGAATTAAGAAGGAGGGAGGTCTTAGGAAATAAAGTCGGAGGCGAAGCGACCTCGTTTTATTTCTTAAATTTTCTATTGGATTATATTATTTACGAATTTTATTATATATTTTAGCGTTATTAATTATCTTTTTAAAATATATTTTACATATTATTTTAATAGCGAATTATATATTGGGGACTTTTTTTATCGAAATAATAATATTTATATAAGACGTTATATAAGGCGTTGGAAATGGATATTAAATAAAAGTTCTGCGTAAGTACGTAAATATATTAAATTAGAATATATCCGATATTTAATTATTAATCTATAATACCGGCGTTAAATTTATTAAATAAAATTCGTTTATTTTATTACCTCTCTTATTTTATAATCGATTATTAATCGAAATATTATATATCCTTAATAATAAACCTGTAAAGTAGTTTACCCTAATTATATATATATAATTCTTAATTTAGTATTTACTTTATACCAATTAGCGTATTAAATAGGGGTTTAACCGTATATCGTTATAAATATAATTGTTAAATAAACGAATTAAATAATCTTTTATATTCTAATAAGCGGGGTATTACGGGTAAAAAATAATTAAAATAGGTATCGGTAATATATTATCCCAATTTATTATATTATTAATCTTTTTATTCGTAATTTTCCGTAAAATTGTTTAATAAAGCGCTTTAATATTAAATAAACAATATTAATCGTTAAATTTATAATTATAAATAATCGTTATATAATAATTAAATATTTATTTATTATTGTAAATTATAATAGGCAAAATTTACTACTTATCTATAATTCCTATCTATAAATTCTATTTTAAAATTCCTACCCTAATAATTAGTAAAATAAAGTAAGAATTATATAATACGTAAAGTTTATTTACTATTTATTTTTTTACGCTATAGTTTAAATATATTGCGATTTAATAACCTTTATCCGAAAAATATATATAATTTCTACTTTAATAATATAGGAAGGTAATTTAACCGCCGCCTTATTATCCTTCTTATTTATTATAAAATTATATCCGTAATTATAAGCCTAAATATATTTTTCTAATTTTAAATAAAATTTTCTACCGCTATTTAATAAATTAATTATATATTACGCAATAAAATTATATTATTAGGCGATATAAATTACTAAATAGGTAGCGGTATTAAAAACCTTTTTTTACCCGGTAATATATACCTCCTAAATCGGCCCTTTACCGATATTATTAATATATTATTTATCCTTTAAATATTAGATAGCGATATAAAATTCCTAAATTATTTTAGCTTCTTTATTATATTTAACTTTTTAAAGAATAAATTTATATATTAAGGACTAAATAATAATTTTATCCCTTATTAATTCGGTTTTAGTTTCTTATAATTTTTTAGCCGGAAAATCGGTAGCGACGATATCCGGAACGTTTTTTAGACTAATTAGAGCAATAGAAGGTATATTTTCTATTTATTTAATATAATCCGCTATCGAAATACGTTCGGTATAAATATTATTAAGGGAATTATTAACCGGTATATCGAATATAATAATATCGTTATTTTTAATATTAATTATTATACTTATTAAAAAAGCGATAATAGTCGCCTTTCCGTCGCTAATATTATTTATATTCGGGGATCCAATAATTATCGTTCTATTAGGAATAATCACTTACTTAAAATTACCCTCGTCCTTATAAAATATTACTCTAATTATAATATTATTAATTACTCTATTAAAAATAATCGCTTATTTAAAATTACCTTCATCCCTACGAAATATTATTTTAATTATAATAATATCGGTAAATTATATTAAATCCGCTTTATTAAAGTTTAAACGCGATTTTATAATTTGGATATACTATTCGGTATTCTTTATCGGCCTACCTTTAGGGTATCGTTTCCTTAGCGCCTTTATAAATTAATCGCGGTTAATTTAAAAAATATATAATTCGGCTTTAATAATATAGGGTCGTTAATTAATATTATTAATATTAAAAGTATTTTTATCCGCGATTATATCCTTTAATACGTAAATTTATTTAAAAATTTACCGAAGGATTTTCGTATATTTAGAATAAGAATTTTCTAAAATAGCCTTACCCTTTAAATTATTAAATTTATTTTCGCTTTAAATTTTATAAATATATATAAACGTAAGACAAATTTTCTAAACGTTAAGGCACTTATTAGCGAATCTTTATTCGAAAAATTCTATACGCTTAAATATTTAAATAAGGATATTATCCGGAATAAAATTATTAATTTTATTATTAATAGCTTATTTGAAAAGTTCTATTATTATAGGGTTTATAGGGTTTATAGCCGTAATAACCTTTATGCGGCCGAAATATATTTTTATTATTAATTCGAAATAGGTATTAAAATCGTCGTTGTCGCTTTTTATATTAAATAATATAAAGGTTACGGTTATATCCGGGGTATTATTAGCTTTATAACGTTTAATATTACCCCGCTTTTAAATAGAATTAGGGGATTTCGCCCGCTTTATTATAACCGAATTAATAGTAATTTAAAGCGGTGTAAAGGAATCTTCTTTAATATTTATTAATTAAAAACTTTTAAAAACCTTCCGTACGCGCGTAAATTATTTAACGGTCTTTTTCGATAATAATATATTAAATTACTTTTTAATAAAATTAGTTATAATCCTTTTTATTTTAATATTTAACTCTTCCGGTATAAATTCGGCCTTCGGTTTACGGCCTTCCGCGTTGAAGGTTATATTTTATTCGTTAAAGAGCGAAATTTTATTTACTTTTTTAATATATTTTATAATATTTAACTTCGAATTACTAATAGCGGGCTTTGAAAACCTATTTAATAATTTATAAATATAAATTTTTATTTACTTTAAAATGCCCTAAATATTTTCTACCTATTTAAATCTTCGATCGCCGTCGGCGAAATATAATTTAATTAAAGAAAAAGCCCTTTCTAACTAAATTTAATCGATTTTATCGGTATTTTTATTTTTAATAGTAATTATAATGAGTAATAATATTTTCGAATAGAAATTGCCTATTATACGCGTTCGAAGCGAAAAATAATTATTAATATTTTAAAGGGTTTCGGTAATTTAAGCGAAACGATTAAAATCCTACGATAATAAATACTTTGTGGCTTTATAGCCTATTAACGTCCTAAAGTACTATTTTACTTCGGTTAGGATACTTTTAGCCGCTAAATTAAAATTAAATATAAATTCGTAAATTTATTAATTAAATTATTAATAAATATTATTATAATTAGAGTATAAAATCGTTATTATAATTATAGTATAAAAATAATTTACTTTGCGTAAAATCCTTTCTTTAATTTAATTGTAAATTATATTATATATAGTAGGTAGTTACTATTCTACGATATTTTACTATCCAATTCTATAAAGGCGGCCTATATATTAGAATATTATATTAATATTCTAAACGAAGTTTAAATTAATATTAATATAGTATTAATAGTACAAATTTAAATTTGCGGCGTTAATAATAGAATTAAGGATTAAAACGTATAAATACTATCTTAGCTAATTTTATTTAGCGATAACCTCGCTATATTAAATATACGTTTAATTATTATAAATTATTTTAATTTTTAACCCGACCTTCCGGAGGAGTATTTATAATATCCTATATTATTATTAATATATAATTAAATTTTATTCTAATTAAAATATAAGGTTATAATTCTAATTATAATTAGAACGAAAGGATTTATATTTAAGATTAAAGTGAATTTGCTACTATAAGGACGCGCTTTTTCTTTACGTGAATTATAGTATATTTAATTACTATTTAAACGAATAAGGGTAATTCTAAAAGCGCTTACTTTAATATTTAGGCCCTATTTATATATAGCGTAAAAGATATATCTTTTACCAAATTAACGAACGTATATAATAAACTACCGTCGATATTAAATTTAATAAATTCGTTAACGACGTCGATTCTTAAACGGGTTTTTTATATATATAATTACGAATTAAAATAATTAGGCTTTTAATATTTCTTCTTTTAAAGTTTTTTAAAAGAGCGTATATAATTGGTTATAAATTACCCCCTTATAATAAAATCGTAGAATAATATCCTTAACCCTTTAATATTTTATATTAAAAATTAGCTTAAGCGGATTAAAATTATATTAAAGGCGATTTATTTATCGCTCCCTTTAATAATAAGGGGGTTAATATTTTTAATTTCAAAATTATAAAGATTTATAAAAATATTTTTAACGATTTTATTAATAATTAATTATATTTCTTCTTTTTTTAATTTATATTCGAAATAAATAGAATATACCTTTATAATAGGGATATTAGCGGATGGGTATATTATTATACTATTAAAGAAGCGTATAGGGGTTATTATCCCTTAATTAATAATTACTACTTTAATATAGTTTATAATTTAAATAGATAGGCTAGTTATAACCCTATTGGAATTTATTATCGAAATAATTTATTAAATACCCGGGTAGAGAAATTATTATTTATAATCCTACTTAATTTTAATTTCTTAAAAAGCGTTTTTAATAGCTTATAACATTTCCGTTTAAACGATATTATCGGGACTATTATTATAAGAACCGATATATTCGTAATTATTTATTAATTTTATAATTGATTTGTATTTAGCCGGGAGTTTAAAAACGCCTTTTAAATATAATTCCCAAATTAAATTAGTAAACGATAGGATATCTCCGAAATAATTTAATATAGGGGTCGTAAAATATAATAGGTAGGTTAGGGTAAGTAATACTTTAATTATTTTAATAATTATAAAATTAATATTTTTTATAAATTAGGCCTTATCGATAATAATATTCTAAAATTTAATATCTTTAATTATTGTAATACCAATTTTAATAATCCGTATAATATATATCTTTTTAGGCTTATAAAATATTAATATATTATATTTATTATTTTTATTATAATAAAAATAGGAATTTTAATTAAAATAAAGATTTATTAATTTTAAATATTTAAAGAATTACCCTCGGGGTTAATACTACCCTTTAATTCTCTAACCTCTTCTTTAATTATATTTGTAATACCGGCTAGGTCGTTATTCTTATTATTTAATTATCCGTTATTTATTTCGTCGTCGTCTTCGTCAGATTAACCGGGTTTTTTTAATTATTTACTACCTATATTAACCTCCGTACGCCCCTTTATATTAACGTAGAATAAATTATAATCCTTAAGGGTATTATATTTCGGAATAAATTTCTTATCTTTAATTACCTACTATTTAACGACGGTAAAAGCCGTAATTAAAATAATAATTTTAATTATTATAGGATTTCCTCTTTTCTTTATATATTCTTATATTAAATTATCGAATTTTAATATAATTAATATATACGCCCTTTTTATATTAATTTTGGGTATTTAGCCGGGACTTTAATATTAAACTTAAATTTTTAAATCGTTAAACGTTTAATAGAATTCGGTAAATATTTAGGGTATTAAGAATGGCGGGAATATAATAAAGTTCGAATAGGCTTTAATTAATTTCCCCTATTCGTAATCGGATTTAAGTCGTAGGTATTATATTAAGAATACTATATTATAGATTAACGTTTTCCCTATACCGACTTCACTTATAAATATAGCGCTACGAAGAGGAGAATTTAATAGTTTATAAATAATATAAATATTTATTAGAAATTAATATTAATTTAATATTATTATAATTAGAATAATTAAATTAATTATAATTAGAATAGAATAAATTTATTAGTAATTTAATAAACGAAAAGATTGCGTTTCTCTTTTCTATTTATATCCTAATTCGTTTAATTGTATTTACCTTTATATAATAAATAATTAAACGCGGGAGGCGAAGTTTCTTCTTTACTATTATAGTCGGCGATAATTTTATTAATAATATAGGTATTACCGATAATAAATTCGGCGTTAGAAAAATATTTTTATAATAGGTGGTATTTAATAATTAGGTTTTTAATATACGTAGAACCTTAAATTTCTATTTATATTTTAATATAAATTTTATTTTAATTATCTTTATTATTTTATATAATTTGCGTAATCCGATTAATTATTCTAAATATATTAAAAAAAAAGCGTAAAGTATTTTCTTTTCTATAGAAAAGGGGAAATTCCTTAAAGTTTATTCTAAATTCGATAATTTTCTCTTCGCCCTAAATTTCTTTTAATATTAATATAAAATAATTAAAGGTATTATAATTAAAGGTAGGGGCTAGGTTATTACCGTATTTTAATTAACCTAATTTAACTATAGCGTTTTTAACCGTAACATTATATTTAATATTTAATAAATTATACGATAAAATATAAGAAATTATATAAATATAGCGGTTATAGATTTATTTAGACTAATTATTAATAAAACTATACTTTTAAATATCGTTATCCGTAAAGGGTTTAAAAAATTAATTATATTTATTAAAGCTTTCTATATAATTCTTTAATTATATACCGGCTAAAATAATTATATTATAGGTATTTCCTATAATATTATTTATTAGTATAAAAGTTATTAATAAATAATTTAGGAATACGGACGGGCCCGTTACCTCTACGGTTTTACCCCTTATAGGGCGGGAAGGGTTAAGCGTAATATAACCGTCCTTTTATTTAATAAAGAATAAGAATATTTATTAAATACGAAATTAATTATTTATATAATACCTATTATATATATAAGGATACGAATCGTTTTATTTTGTAAAATAGGGGTTCTTAGAATATTAGGGGCCGGTTCTAATCGCGTATAGTATAATATATAATATAACGATAATCGTTCCGGGGATATAAATATCGTTTATAAATATACTTTATACGGGCTTAATAAGGTCGTTATTACGTATAGCGACCGCTTATATAGGTAAATCGTTTATAAAAGCTTTTTTAACCGTACGTATTATATTATTAATTTACGGGTTAATAAAATTCAATAGCGCTATATTATATAAAGTAATATAGTTTAGGAAGGTTATATTTACTTAGCCTTTTTTTTTGTTAGGGGTCTTAAAATTGATTAAAAGTTTAAATTAATCGGTAATTAGCGGATATTAATATATATTTATAAATACGTTCGTAAGTTAAGTAAATCGTTATATATTATTTTAATTAAAGTAATATAAATAGGGCTTTATATAATAGGTTCGAAATAGTAGGTTATTATTATAATTAAAATTACGTTTATTAATTCTAATTAGAGTAATATTTCTTAGGATATTAAATAAATAATTACGTTTTATTTTAATAAAAGTAAATTAAATTGGAATTCGATTTAATAAAATTGGGATTATTATTATTATAATCGGAATTGAAAATTATAGCTCTAATTATAGTAATATTTACTTAAAACGAAAAATAGGAATATTTACGATTATAATTTATATAATTGTATATTATATCTAATAATTTATATTTTATTATAAAAACGGCTTTTTATTTCTATAGTATTAAAGTTACGTTTATTTTATATATTAAAGTCTATCCGTTTAATATTTTTTTATAGATTTTTTCTATATTAAATAATTTATTTTTTAAAAGAATAGGGTCCTAATTAATAAAAACGTAATTTAAATCTTTACGTTATTTAGGTATTGATAATTAAGGGGTTCCGTAGATACGATCTAAATTATAATACCCGGCGTAATTTAAATACCTATTTTTAATTAATATCGCTTTAAGGTTAATAGCGTTCCGCTCCGAATATATTTCTAAATTGCAATATTATTCGAAGGGGGGTGCTATAATTTTTATAGTTTTTTTATATTATAAACGTCGTCGATAAATAGAATTTAATCGGTATTAAAATTTTTAATAAAAATTACCCTTTACGATCCTGCCCTCGTACCGCTTTTTAGAAATATAATTACTATAGGCGAGGGTAATAATTATTATTATAATTCGAATAAAATAATAATTATTATTATAATTAAAGTAAAATAATAATTATTATTATAATTAGAATAAATCGTTTAAATATAATAATAGGTTGAGGAGGAAATAATAATTAAAGAAAGAAAAGTTAAAGAGGAAAAGGTTATAAGAAGAAGGTTCGAAGGAGGAAGGGTATAAGAGGTGGTTTTTATAGATATATTAATCCCGATTAGGACGGCGCTAATCGTAATTAATAGTAGATTTTTAATAGCGTTAATTACGGCCGGGAATAAGTTTTATCGTTAATTAATCTATTTAATTAAAATAAAAACGGATAAAGAAACGAACGGTAGTAATTAATAAATAGGATAAAATAAACGAAATTTTAAATTAGAGAGGTATATAGCGGTTAGTAAATAATATATATTAAATAAAAGTTGAAATTTTAATTAATCGCTACTAATTACAATAGACGGATTATTTAATTATTAAATAATTTACTAATATTAATCGATTTTAATTAGAATAATATTTATTAATTATTTTAATAGAATTTACTATTATAAATATTTAAATAAATTATAATAATTATAATAAAATACGAAGCGTATAATTATAATATTCGTAATATATAATATTTATATAAGGATATATTATTAATAGAGTAGTTTATAAGTCTTATTATAGCGGAGTTTATAAAGATTGCCGCGCTAAATTACAAACGGTTTAAACTAATTATCGATTAAATTATTTTAATATTATTATTAGAGTCCGCGTTTTATATATTATTAATTATAATAATATTATCGCTATTTATTTCGGATTCGTCGGTAAAACCGAAATATTCGCGGTCTTCGGTACGTTCTAATTATATTTCCTTATTATTAAATTAATCGAAAACCTTTATAAATAAAACGTTAAAATTATTATATTATAAATTTAGGGTATTAAAATTAGCGGGGTTAGAATATTTATAACGCCGAATTACGAATTTATTTACATAGATTTTATAAATATAATTAATAACGTCTTCGTTAACCGAAGGGTTATTATATTTATTACCGTTAAATTACCTAAATTTTAATTCGATTACCTTCCGAATAATTATAATAATTAGGCCGATAATAAATATCTTAATAAACGTAGATTTAATATTATATATCGAATTTTTATTATATTTTAAATCGAAGGTAAAGGATTAATTAATATATTTTAATATTAAATCGATTTCTTTCTAATTACTATTAATTATAATATATTATATAAGCTTAAATTATAGAATAGCTTACGATAGCGCGTAATCCGTTACTTTAGGGCGTAGGAGCTACGAAAAGTAAAGTATTTTCGGCCTATAATTAATATTCTTTCTATTATAGAAGAAGAGTAATAAAAAATCGATTATTTATCCGAAAATATTATAATCCCTAACGTTAATAGTATAGGATAAGATAAAGAGAACCTGAATAACGTATAAATATCGATAAATATTCCGAAATTATATATTAATATATTTAAGTTAATTATCGGCGTATTTATTAATATATCCTTCTATAATAAAGATTTCGGCGTATATATAATCGAATTAAATAAATAAATAGTATAAACTATATACCCGAGAAGCCTCTATAATAATTATCCTTATAGTTTATTTATTTATAATATTAAAATCGAGGAATTTATTTTGGATAAAGTTCTTTATAAGAAAGGCGAATATCTTAAAGTAAAATATATTATAAAAAAGTTGTAACTTATAATAAAATTCCGTCTTTTATTATTTAATATATTTAATCCGGCTAAGCCCATAGGCATTTAATTTAATTAAAGGCTAAAAATAGCGAAAAATTAAATTAATAAAATTGAATTTAATATAGAAGAAGGCCGGAATAAATATTATTTATTATTTTTAATTATATATAGATTACGCTTCTAATTAAATAGATATAATTTTACGGATGAATAAAATCGTTTTTTAATCGCTATAAATTAAAAATAGTTTATCGCCGAATTACTATAATTCTATTTTTAATAAATTAAGAAATAATTTATTATAAAAACGGTAAATATTAGTTAATTTTCCTTCATTCTCGTTAATAGTAGGGGTTTAAAGGATATAATTTTTATATATTCGATATCGGCGCTTATTAAGGAAGGGGAAAGTAGGAAGGATATTTTATTTAGAAATAATAGGGAATAGGGATTGTAATTTTTTAATAATAAACGAATAGGTAATAAAAGGAAATATAGACGGCATTAAGGTAAATAAAGGGATAACCTAATTAATTTTAAATAGGATAGTAGGTTGGAATTAATTTAATTAAAATAGGCTACGTATATCCGGGCTATTTATAAATAAATATATAATAAAATTATATATTATATTACGTTTACCGATACCCGGGCTTTATATAATATTGAAATAATTATAATTATTATAAATTATAACGAAATTTGGATTAAATATAATACGTTTAAAATTATATTAAAGAAATTAATTTAAATATTATAAGGAAAGTAGAAATTGGAATATTAATTCTAATAATTTTTATAAAAGCCTTAATAGCGTTATTAATCCTATTATAGGAAATATATATATTAAATTTAAATATAGTATTTTATATACGCTTTTCGATATTATTCGTACGTAAGTATAAATTTAGGATTTACGGGAAGAAATCCGTAGTATATAGGGCGCGGATATTTATAATAATATTAAATATTATAATAATATAAATTGAAGTACACTCTTTCTAATCGGATCGGATTTAATAGGCTTTTTAATAAGAGCGTTAATAAATTATTAAAAATACGAAGAGTAAATATAATACGGGAGTCCGAAATTTTATTATTAATATATTTTATTTAATTACGTCCGAGATTTATTAAATATTATATAAATTTTTAATATTATAAAGCGCATTACCCTTAAATACGGAATAAGCGTTTAATTCGGCGAAGGATAAGAAAATAATTAAATTATTTTAACGAGGTTTATTTTCGATAATATCCTCCGCTAATTAATCGAATATTATAATTTCTATTAAAATATTTAATCGATATTACCGTTAAATTTAATTACGAAACCTTTATATAAGAGAAGTAAATTTTCAATTAATAACTTTAATTTTATATAAATAAAATTCGCCTTTAAATTAAATAAATATACTTTAGCGTCGTAAAGTACTTTAAACGTCTTTATCCTTAAAAATATTAACGAATTATATAATATAAGCCCCCGATTTTTAATTATTGGATTAATTTATTTTAACCCAACCGTAAAGGAATTATTATATAGAGCTACAATATTTCTTTTAAAGTTTTTAAATTTCGGAAATAAAATATTATTTAGGATTAGGTAATAAAAGGGTAAACGTACGAAATTCGGGCGGTATACCTTAGTCCCGATAATTCGTTAATAAATTAGAAAAAATTATAATATTTATATATATTTTTTAGGGGTTAATTAATATCGGTATTAAAGGATTAGGAGGGTTAATTAAGGGTAAAGTTAATTCGGACGTTAAATTAGGCGAATTAGGGACGAATACGGGGCGATAATCGGAGAGTAGTAAAAGGTCTAATTCTTAAAACGATATTTCAATTTAATTAAGATCCGAATCTAGTATTATAGATATTACTTTAATAAGAATAGTATTTTAATAGCGTTGTAGTAATATATACGTTAGTAGCCAATATTATTTTAATAGTAGTAAAATTTAGCGTTATTCTAATTAGAGTAAAATTTTATATTATTTTGCCGTATACGACTAAAACGCGCAAAACCCGCTCAGACTTGCTACCGCAGAAAGGGGGGGGTGGGGTTTCGGAGGTTAAGTGGGTTTGAGCTGAGACTACGGATTTATAGGGAAATGTATAAGTATAAAAGAGGATAGCTTCTAGCTAGAGATTTGTATTTAGCTAGGCTAAAGTCCTTTTCCTAGAATAGACCTACCTTGTGCGACCTGCTCTTACCCTTTCGTACCTGTAACTTTACGTTTTCGTAAATTGCGTTTTTATATTAAGAAATATTAAAGGAAATATATATAGGAATTACACTTAGAATATTAAACGGGTAGATTAATATATTTATTCGAATTATTTTAAAAAAGAATTTCAATTTAAATTTCGTAAAGACATTACACTACGGCCTCTTATCGAAATTTTAATTAATAATTATAATATTAACGGCCCTATTTTAATAATCGATAACGTATTTAAAAATTATTAATAAAGAGTAAATTAGCGCGTATTTAATAATTTTAAAAATTAGGCCGAATATATTTAATTTAAATACAAATAATTAAATATAAAGGGAAAAGGTTTAAATATTTATAATAATTATATTAAAGTTAATATTATATATAATAACGAAAATACTTTTAATATTATTAATATAAATCGGCTTTCAAAAGATAGTAATAATTTAAATAAAGAAAATAAATTTTATAATAAAGGTAGCAGAGAAATTAGCAAAGATAAAGAACTTATTCGTAAGAAAATAAAATTCGAAATTAACGTCGAAGATATTAAAATTGAAGGAGGAATTAATTAATAGGTTTTTAATAAAAGGATTATTAAAAATAATAATTTTAAAGGTAATAAAAGTAAAGAAAATAATATTATTATTATCGTTAAAAAAAAGGGAAAGGGTATTATCATTCTTCTTAAAGAGAATAGTAAAAATGAATTAATATTATAAATATAAATTAATACTTCCTATATAAAATATAAAATTTTTTCGGCGAAAAATTTTTTAATAAATAAAATAAATATAAAATAGGTAAATAATAAAAAAAAATAATCTCCCCTCAATATTTCCCTCTTATTTTAATATCTAATCCTCTTTTTAAAAGTAATTAAAGTTCCGAACGACTACTTTCACTAAAAAATCTCCCCAAAATAAAATATTAAAAAATAATATAAAATAACTAAGAGGGTACTAAATTTTTAATATTAAGGGTATTCTAATTTACTCCAATCCTAAATAGTAATTTCTTAGGAAATTAAAAGGTGAGGTCGGCTCTTAAAAATTATTTATATTACGGAATTTAATAAAGACTTCCCTTAATTAATTAAAAAAAATAAAAGTAAAAATAAATAAATAAAAATAAATAATTAAAAGTAAAGATAAAGGATTAATACGAAAAATAGAAAATATAAGTAAAAAAGAAAAAGGAATCGGAATTCCTAATTGAAAATAATTAATAATTGAGGAATCGGTTGGGTACGGATTGGTTTAGACGCTATTTAATCGGGGGTACTTTCGGTAATTTGAAGAAAAATAATATTTATAACGTCCTATAAATATCGGCGGTTATTAACTTTATTATATATTTTCTATTTATAATTTAGAATTAATTGGGGTCGTTTTTAAATTAGGGTTAAATTTCCTCCCCTTCTTTAATACTTAATTATATTTTAGGTTAATCCTTAATTAAAGCCTACTCCCCCGGAGGCTTTCCCGCTAAAATAATTACTTCGATTAAAAATTTTTTAAAATTCTAATATATTCTTTTATTAAAGGTCTTTATTCGAATTCCCTTAATAAGTATCAATTAAGGCTTTTCCGCGCTTAGAAATCTCTTAGGAATTTCTTCTACGATTTTTCTATTATTAATTAAACCCCGAGTAAATCCCTCTTCGGGATTAATCGGCTTTTATAAACCTTTTATCGGATTTTTAGTATTTAATATTATTATATCTTTAATTACGAATTTTTTAATATTTTTAATATTTATTAATTTTTTTAAAGGGATTCCGTTAAAAATATTCAAATAATAAATATTATCCGAAGAGGAAATCCGGTATATATAATAAGGATTTTCTTAACGGTAGGTTAATTTCCGTATAAAATTTATATTTACTTTCCTAACGTTATTATACTTTAAAATAAAATTTCCGACTTCGATTTAAATATTAATAGGGCGCATTTTTCGTTTATCCTTCTTATTACGGTAAGTAGTAATTATTTCCCTTATTACAGCGATTTTCTTAATAGCCTAATTAAATTAATACTCCAATTCTTCGCGTATTCGAATAATAGCGTAAATTACTTCTTCCCTCGTTATTAATTTATTATTATTTTTCTAATTAATAACCCGCTATAAAAGTAAATCGAATTTAATAAAAATAATAAAATTATAATTATAAATTAATTAAAAGGGAATATAACCGTAATTACCCCGGATTATTATTTAATTAATAAATAAAATATAGGGTAAAAGCTTTTTCTAATTACGCCCTTTATTATCCGTTATCTTCGTAAATAAAACGGCGATTATTATATATTTTTATTTATTATTCTTATTAATTTTAAAATTGAAGGGTATAATATATTCCCTACGGATCCCTAATTGAATTAAATATTTAATAACGGTTAATTAGAATTTAAAACTACTATTAATTAAAATTATTAAAGGATATCCTTATTTTAAAAAAACGGATTTAAAAAAATACTTTATTTAAATAAATTTAATATTGGGTAAAATAATAGCTTCAATATAACCGGTCGTATTATCCCTAACCTTTAAAAGAAGAATCCTTTTCTTATTAACCTTTAGAAAATATTAAATATTTAAAGTCTATTTATTAAAAGGGTAAAAATTAAAATAAAATTATTAATAATTATCTTCGAAGCGCTTAGGATTAAATTATTAATATTAAAGGTAAGAGTAAATTAATTCCTTAATATTATTATCTATACCCTTTTAATAATAATATTTAATAATATAATAATATATTCCCTTACGTCCTTAATATCCTACTTTATTATAATATTAGGTTATAATTAATTACCGCTCTTCCTAAATATTAATAATCTATTTAAAGAATTAAATAGAATTAGTAAACCGTAATTAAAGAACGCTATCTTAAATTATATATTTTAGCACATTATTACGGAATTAACGCTTTGAAATTATATTTTTTAAATAAATAAAAATCTTTATAATTAAAAAGAATTTTACAATTTCTTTTAATTACTGCGATTAATTACTATATAGAATCGATTTAAAAAATTCCGCAAAGGTGGCGTAAATTTATACGTTTATAAAATCGTTAATATCCTTTTCGTATTCCTTTTTATATAAATTAAAAGGTTTAGGGGGTTTATAAAATAGTTTATTAATTATAAAATTCTTTAAATTAGGAATATATTTAACTTTAAAATCGAAAAATTTAATCTAAATAATTTAATATATTAATAAAACCCTTAAAATATTATTAATAATATTATTAAATTAATATATAAAGATTATAACGTCGGTTTTAATAATAAAATATATTCTAAAGAAGTATTTCCGTAGGCGCTTTAGGGTATAAAAAAGCCCCCGAAACTCCCTTTTAATAATATTATAACGCTTTTCAACCTTTAACTAAATTCCGCTTTTAAATTTATATAAATATTTTTTATTATTAGGGTTAATTTACTCTAAAATACTTTCCTAACCTTTAAGAGAAGTATTAATTATTAAAATAATAATTTTATAGCATTTATTATTATAAATAAAGGTTATAAAGATTAAAATTATAATAATTAAATATTGAAAATACTTTATTACAAATTATTTATTTTTAATTTATTTAAATATAATTCCTTTTTTTATTAAAGCGTAAAAAAGGATTATAATAATATTAAACCCGCGGATTTATACCTAATAATAACTTATAATTCCTAAAAAGGAGCGGACTTTTTAAATATTATTTCCTTTTTTCCTAAGAATTTCTTTATAATAAATCTATTCGTTAATCTTTCGGACTTTCTCTTTAATTAAAACCTTTTTATTAAATATATAAAAATATTTAATAAGAATTACCTCCTTTTAGTACTATTATAATTTAATTACTATAATAGTACCTTTAATAAATTTAATATTAATTAGGACTTTATTAATATTTATAAAGTATTTTAAAATATATTTCCTAATCCTTTTCGAATTGATTTACTCTTCGTTATAAATTATCCGAGGCCTTTTAATATAAATATTATTAAAGTACGGTTAATAAATATTAAGAATTAGGTCGTAAAATATTTTAATTATTACCCTTATAAATTAAATAACCGAATTAATACCTTTTTAAAATAGAATAATTATTTTAAAAAGGTTTAAAAGTATTAAAAAAATAATAAAGTTACAATTAGCTTTATCGAAGGGAATTTAATTATAATTAGAGAAAAAATCGAATAAAAATAGTATTTTATACCCTCTAAACGCTTCGCTAAATTCTTTATAATTTGGAAGTAGGTTAATATTTTTTAAAATTACCCTATTAATCTATTAAGCGTTATTAATAAAACGTAAGCCACTATTCTTTTTAATAATTAAAAATTAATTATTTCGGTAGGTAATATAATTTTCTTCGAAAATCCCCTTTTATATTCTATCCTTTAATAAATTATATAATTATAGAAGGCTTTAAATATTAGGATAAATTTTATCTACTAAGTAGAATAAAATATAATATAGATTTATTAAAAGGGAATAATATCCGGATTAAATCTTCTATATTTATTAAAATTTTATATAAAAATTTATTCCCTATTATAGAAAATATAAATAAATAATTCGATTTCGGTTTCGTTTAAAGTATTTTAGACCGTTTTTAAAATAATTTAGAAACGTTCTTCAGTAAAATAAAACCCTCTAATTAATTTTATAAAGCGTAAAATAATATATTAATCCTATTTAAAATTAAAATTTTTAAATAAAATAATAATCCGTTCTTTAATTACTTTTAATTACTTTACTTTCTAATTAAAATCCCCTTTAAACTTAAAACTATTAAAAACTATATTATCGACCGGATTAACCTTTTAAATTATTTACTTATATATAATATACGTTTAGAAGATTATTTTTAATTTTCCTTTAAAATTAAATTCCTCTTCTAATAAAAATTTCCTTTCTAAATTAAACTTTTAAACTAATATAACCACCCCCTTTCGCATTCACCGTAAAAATTATTTAGAAATCCGTATTAAGCTATTTATACCCTTCTATATATCCTTTAATTCTTTTAAACTATCCTTTTTTCGCTATAATAATTCTAAAACCTATTTAATTATAAAATTTAGTACGGAGACGATCCGCTTATTATCTTCCTTTAATTACTTTAATATTTATTTTTCTTCCTCCTTTATTTATTTCCGTTATTCCTTCTTCTCTTCCTTTTCTTTCTTTATTACCACTTTTCTCTCTACTATTATTACTATAATTATAAAGGAATTAAACCTTCTACCCGCTTTTAAAAACCCTTTTTATTAAATTATAAATTTTAACTAACGTAATATAAATTATTACCCTTTTAATCGTTATAATAACGAAAGCTTTACCGTTTTTATAAATTAAATAAACGTTTATATTATAAAAGAATAATAAACCCAAAATAATATTATAATTAGGTAAAGGCTATTCGGTAACGAAGAAATAGACTTCCTTTCCTTTATTAAATAAATATACCTTCTTATAAATTTCTCTAAAGAAACCCTTTTTCCTACTATTATTATTAATATTAGTAATTTAAATAAAAATACTTTATAATTTAAAATTATTAATTAACGCCTTATTAATAATATTATATTCGGCGTTACTATTTAATAGAATAAATACCTTCTTATTTCCTTTTACGCTAATAAAAATATAAAGGATTAATAACGGTATTAAACGCGTAACTTCGTTCCTAATAAAAGAGGATTTATCGATTTACTTTATTTAATTAATCGTTAGGGCTAAAATATTACGGGCTAATAAAATTTAAATAAGAGGAGATTTAACCCTCCGCCAATCGGTAATATTTTATTAATTAAATAAAGAAAAGAGTTTATCCCTAGAAGAAACTTCTATAAAATTAATAAAAAAATTATAGGCCGGATTAATAATTACAATAAAATATATTTAAATTCTTTATTAAATAAAAATAAAATAATTAATTTTAGAATTATTATTAGGGGTAGCGCTACTATAATATTTAAATTAAATTTTAGAAACCCCGTCTTTTATATAAAATATATTAAAAAATTATTTAATTTAATTATAAATAACTTTAATAATAATTAGGTTATCCCGAATAATATCTTTGATAATAATAATAACTTTAACGTTTTTAAATTTAGCGGTTATAAAATATTATTTTCGGAATTTAAAAATAATATCCTAGAGGATTAATTAATTAATACCTCCGTCCTTTTTGGCTACGAGCGCCTTTTTAATTATTATTTTTATCGAAGGTATTATTATTATTATAAGCATTATTTTATTAATACGGTTTTCATCTTTAAAAATTTAATTAAATTATTTGGGTATAAATCCATTAATTTTAGCGCTAAAAGGTTAAATAAAGGGGGGCGTTATAATATAGCTGGGTATAATTTCTTCCGTCCTAAGCCTTTTTAATTCTTTAGTAATAATAATAACCGTATTAAAAAAGGAATTAATTTACTCCTTAGTAAAATCGGTAATATCCTTAACTTTAGAAATTATAAATATTTAAATTTATAAATTAAAAGTACCAATCCTTCGATAAAATTTAATTAAAAATTTATAAAATTTATCGAAAATACTAATAGTAATATAATTAATAGCTTTAATATTAATTCTCTAAGCGAAAACCGCATTCTATTACTTCTTCGCTATATTAGGGTCCCTAAGGAATTTAAAATAAAGGGTAAAACGAAGATTTATAGCAACGCCCTTCTATTAAATATTTCTCTCCTATCTCTCAAAATTATTATAATTAAAATAGTTTAAGTTTAAGGTAAATAATAAACGGACTACCTTTCCTAAAGCGCCTTAATTAATAATATAAATATATATTTTATTAAAGAGTAAATTAGAAGCGTTTATAATATTATTTATATAAATAGTAGTATTTACGGATCTTTATTTATTAAGGGCAATCCACCGTATAATACTATAAGAATCGTCCTTATCCTTTTCTTTATAATTAAATAAATAATAACCTATTTCATTATAATAATAATATATTTAACGATAAGGCTCCTTCTTTCCTCTACCGTTAATATAATTTTTATTATAAGGGTAAGTTTAAACCGAATTAATTTAAAAATAATAAATTTAAATCGGCTAAGGTTAAAAGGGTATAAGAAGAGGCGGGATAGAGGTATTAATAATCTAATTATTTATTAAGGATTTATAAATAATAATTAATTATTCGAAAAATTTAGTTAACTTCTTTATTTAATTATCTTTAATTATAATAAGAGTTTTAATAATTTTAAAAATAAATTTAAGGATAGACTTCTTAATAGGCTTCTTATTAACGCTTTAAATAGATTCTTTATTAAAAAAACGAATCGCTTTATATATAAGACGGTAGGTATTAATCTCCTCCTTATTATTAAAATAATCGTTAAATTTAACGTCGTCGAACTATTCGATAATTAAACCGTTTAATTTAATTAAAAATTCTACCTAATTTATATAATAAAATTCCTCCTTATATTTATTAAAGAAGGAGGTTATAGTCCGTTTAATTTTAAAGTTAAATTTTCGGTAAAAATTCTTAATAATATTAGCGTAAGCGAAGGATTAATTAATAACGGTTTAGCGAATTAATAGAACTATATAAATAAGAATAGTATTTATAATAATATTACAATTATTAGGAACCCGTTTAAAATAAAAATATTTTAAAGTAATAGCCGTATTTTTAATTTATTTAAAGTCCTTAGCCTTATAAACTATTTTAAACCGTTTTATAAATTTAAATTAAATATAAATCTTTTAAAATTTAAATTTACGAATAATATTTTTATTAATATCTTTAAACTCCCTCTTATATTATTAAAATTAGGTAGAGATCTTCTATTCGTTATTACCGAATTTATAAATCCTTACCTTTTTTTTAAATAATTTAAAATATTTAATAATTTTATTCATATTAAAAAGATTAGCGGGGGTAATATTATAAATAGTATTATTAATTAAAATAGCGGTAATAATATCGAAAGCTATTCTAGTAGGAAGAATTCGCTCGGTAAAAAGGGAATAAAAAGGGATAAATAATAAAATCGATAAAGAAAAAAAGGAAATAAAAGGAATATCTTTAAACGTAGTAATAATATTTTTATTAAATATAATAAACAATATAAATCTATAAATAATGAATAATAAATAAAGGGGAAGAGGGGTATTATATATATAATTAAAATATTAATTATTATTCGTATCCTTCTTAAAAGAAGTATAAATTTACGCCTCTTTATTAATAAATTCTCGATCTAAATATTATAATACTATTAATAAATCCTTACCGCTTTTAAAATTTTATAATAATTTCATTTCTAAACTATCCGAAAAATAGATCTATTTAATAATACCCTCGCTAATAAATTTTATTTTTTTTAATAAAATTAAAAATTCCTTCGAAATATTAAAAAATCCTTAGATTATTAAAAAGAAAAATCCTATAATAATTTTAATTAACCGGAAAGCGAATTCTACGTATAAAATACAAATATTTAACGAACGGACAATTTATAATAAAGAACGAATTTAATCCCTTCGGTATTTCTCTAATAATTCCTATTCAAATTTATTAATAAAATCTTTAATTTCTAAATCTTTTACTTCTATTATTCTAATTTTCTTATAATTTTCAATCTTTTATATCTTTTCTTATTTTTTAATTTATTTTCTATTAATTAAAATCTCGTAATATTGGGGAAATAGAAATTCGTATATATCCGAAGTTAAAGTTTCCTATAAATTTATCGAAAAACTCTTTTACCGTTAATACCGATTAATATTTCGCTATTCGATTATTAATATTTAAAATAATATCCCGAAGGTTATAGGGATAATTTTTATATTTATAAAAAACCCCGGCCGAAGGTCTCTTACGTCCGTATTAATTAATTTAATTAAGAATTTGAAATTTATTTCGTTTTTATTATTAAATTTAATTTAAATTAAAAACTATATTATAAAGGAAATAAAACTTATATTATAAATTTATAACGAAGGATTAAATTAATTTAGGGATTTTTATTTAGGAAACGTAAATAGGGTTAATAATTCTCAATTTTATTATTATAGGAAGAAGAATAAGAGTAAAATAAAACTTTATTTTTATTATCTTTTTTAAA
The DNA here is from genome assembly GCA_033439795.1 of Sordaria brevicollis. Classification (NCBI taxonomy): domain Eukaryota; kingdom Fungi; phylum Ascomycota; class Sordariomycetes; order Sordariales; family Sordariaceae; genus Sordaria; species Sordaria brevicollis. Next base: position 979,860 of record JAUTDP010000015.1, on the reverse strand, counting down.
TAGGAGTAAATTTATTAATTAGTTTTTTTAGAAATCTTTAAAGGGGTTATTTAATAGTTTCGTAGAAAAGGTTCTTTGGGTGAAAAATAAAATTATTATCTTCTTTAGTTCTCCTTCTTACCCTCTTTAATCGAAGGAGGGAGAAGCCTCCCCCTTTTATCCTTTTCTTAAATATAGGCTCCGAATCTTCTAGAGGGAAGGAGGTATAAATTTGTACCTACCCTATTATCTGCTATTCAAATAATTACTTATATATTTAGGTAGATAATAATTTCACCCTACATTAATACTTTCATTCTTAATACCCCTATATTACTATTATTTTATAATTAAGAATTTTATTTACTACCCCCCGATTACGGTAACCCGGTAGAATATAATAGTAATAGCGATATTCGATTAATAATAATAATTATAATAATATCCTCGATTATTAATTTTAAGAAAGCGGGCAACGCTATCCTCAAATTTATTAACGATTAGATTATATAGGATAAAAAATTCCAATCGAAGGTATTCGAATTAAGATTGTAAAAATATATTAATCCTAATAATAAGAAGCCGTAGCTTACTATCCTTATAAAGCCTACTATTAAAGATTTTATAAATCCTTTAATTTATATTACGGTTATTATTACTAATTCGACTAATAACCTTAATATTAGCGATTCCTAATTTTAATAAGAGATTTTTCAATTTATTAAGGAAAATTATATAATTAGCGGACCCGTTTCGAAAATGCGTAACCGTACTTCGATACTACTTCTTTCCTAATAGAAGGCGACTGCGCCTACGCCTATTAATACTACTACTATTTAACCGGCTATTAAAGCCCTAATTTTTCCTATTACCCTAGCTTTAATTCTAATTTTATACGTAGCGCGCCGTTATAGTTTTTTAATTGAGTACAATTATTATAATTATTAGGAAGCTATAGCCAATTACCGTTATAATATAAAAATTTAGGAAATTTATAAAGAAAAGATTATTACCCTTCGTATTTAAATAAAAAATAATATTAATTAATATTTATAATTAATTTATTTTAAAGGAATTACTTCTTTATCCGCTTAGTATAATATAATGAAATCCAACGTTCAATTCGACGAGGAATAAGCCTACGACGATATCCGCACTAATTACCGCAATAAAATTAATATTATAATTTATCCCTATAATTAAATTAATTAGTTATAAAAGTAGGAATATATTATAATTATTAATAAATATTTTAAAGTCGACGAATATATTAACCCTAAAATATAGAAGACCGATTTTCTTAATATAATAAATAGATTTAATAATTCCCCTTTTAAAAATTAGGCTATATCCTTTAAAATTATAGATAAAAGGCTCCTAAATAATAATTTTATTTACTTTAATTTAGTTTATAATTTTAAAGAACGGGTTTATAATTATTACCCTAAAAAGTCGTATAATTAAATCTTAAAAAGTAATACGTTTCTTACTTTTATATTTAATAATCGAATTATAGGGGACGCCTTTAATAATACCGGTAGGAAGCGTAACCAAAATATTAATAATTAGGATAATAAACGCTAAAGGCGAATTTACGAAACTTATAAAAAATTTAGCTATTTTTATAATAAATATTAATATATAATCCCCTTTTTAGCGTTTAATTTTAATTAAATTCTTAATTAACGTATTTAGGGTATAATTAACGAAAATTATTAAAAAAGTACCTAATTTACGTAAAAATTCTATAAATTAAATACTAAAATTGTACTAATATAATAAACTCCTATTAAAAAGTTAATAAAATTTACGATTAATACCCTTAATAGTAGATTCTAATTTAAAAGTCGGAGGATTAATAAAATTAGTTATTAATTTAATTTCTTAATATTAAAATTTCGATAAGAAGTTTTAATATACCTACTAAGAGATTTAATTATTTTTAATTTAAGTATAATAATTTATATTTTTAACGAAATTAACCGTTTTAAAGATTTTACCCCTATAAATAAAGGAAATTATATTTAGGCTAATAATAATTTATTAATAATTAAGGGATATAGGACCGTTTATATTTTAATTAACGATAATAAGAGTAATTTTTTTAAATTTTGTTTAAATAATATAACGTTAATTTTAAATATAGTTTATAATTTCGTATTTCTTCGAAAATTTATAGAATTCGATTACTCTTAGGATATTATTAATTCTTATATTTACGCCCCCGATCTTTCCTATTATTATTCTATTTTTAATTATTTTTAATAATTTATTTTTAAATATATCCCTTTTAATTCTTATAAAGATAACGTTAATTAATTTTCTTTTAACGTTCGAATTCCCTAGAGTAAAACCGTTAAAAAACCCTAAAAAGGAGATATTTTATATTAATACTTTAAATTTAGCTACTTTAGACCCGAAACCCTTATTTAATGAATTAATAAGGAATATAGCGTACGTTTTAAGGGTTTAAATTTAATATACTACGATATATATACGGTAATTAAATTAAAACGTTAAATTGGGAGGGTTATCCGTATTATATTTAAAGGATTAGGATAAAGGGTAGTTACCGACTTTTTCGAATATATTTTAATAAAGGTAGGATTTAATTAAATTTCTATATTAATAATAATAATTAACCGTTAATTTAATTACTTTTAGGTATATTATTTTATTAAAAAGATTACCGATTTTATTATTATAGCCCTATCTTCTTTTATTATTAATTTAAAGACTTAATACTAAATTTAAATATAAGTAGTCGAATATAATAACGAAATTACGATAATTAAACTTAAAATTACTATTTTTTTATTATAATAGGGTATTAAGGTCGAGCCTTCTACGCCGTATATTTAAGTATAAAACGGTGGCGTTAAACGCTCGGGGGGTATATTTAACGAAAAAGTTAAAATTATAAGAGAATTTATAAACTTTTTAAAAGAGTTTTAAAGAGAAATTATAGCGGTTATAATTTACTTTCTTAATAAAATTCCTAAGTATAATTTTAATTAGAAAACCCTAAAAGAATATTTCAAAACCTATATAATAGACTATAACGGCGGCTAATAAAAAGTAGTCCCTATTTTAATATATTTAAAAATTTATAGTTATAAAGTTTTTATACTTATAATAGAAATCCTATACGGTTATAATAAAATTAGGAAGTTTAAGAAACGTATTTAAATTAATTATTTAGTCGGTTATTAATTGTTAAATATTTACCGAATTTAAAATCCTTATATTAATTCGATTATAATAATTAAAAACGTAATTTTTAACGAAAATAAGGTTTTTATAAATAATATCGAAAAATTTTAAAATTCGTTTAAAATCTCCTTAAAAGAATTGGCCGTATAATTAAATAATTTTTATTAATTAGAAAATAATTTTATTATACTTTTCTTAATTTTAAAAAGCTATACCGATAACGAATTAAATAATCTCGGTCTAATTATCGAATTTATACTTACGGAATTAAAAACCCCTACGATCCCTACTAAATTTGCCGGGTATATATATAAATAAAAGGAGGAAATATTACGTTTTTAAATATTAAAGCGATTAAATAATTAATAAAATACGGTAATAAATAAAACGAATAAATTAATTAATTACAATTTACCGACTCCCTTTAATAATCTAATTTCGTTTTTTATTAGGAATTTAAATTGTATCCCTTTAATATAACCTCCTATTTACTTCCCCCGAGCGGATTAGTATTTATATTAGGTAATATCCTTTTTAAATACGTTTAATCTTTATTAAATTAATATATATAACGGTCGCGTTATCGATCGTACTAATTTAAATTAATTAAGGAAATTCGAGTTAAAAATTAATAATAACGATTTTTATACGGATTCGAAATTTATTGTCGATAATATTAAAAAATATAATATATTAAATATATTAAATACTTTATATTATTGAAAATTCCCCCCTCTATTTAAAAATTATTAAAACCTTTACTTTTATCCTTTTTAAAAGATATTTTATTAAATTAAAAGGGAATATTTTTAAAATTATAATATAAAAGGATTATAAAAGTAAATAAATTAAAAAGAGTATTAAAAAATTATCCCCCTTAATTTTATATAAGTATATATTTACAAATTTAATATAATAGATTATTATTTTAAAAATAAAGTACACTTTATTATAAAAGGAGATTAATAATTTTAAAATTTATAAGATATTTACGTAGCTATTTTAGCGATTTGTACTTTCTATATTATAATAGCTATTATAAATTACTTTAATTTCGAATTTAAATAATATAATATTATTAACGCTTTTATTAACGCCCTTTTTAATAAATTTATTTATATACGAATATTACTAGGATATACCCAATAAAATAAAATTATTAAATTATTATACGCCTTTTATAATTTTCGGTAATCCCCTTTATTATAATAATGTAAATTTATTAAAATTCTTATTACTATTAATTTAATCCCTATCCCTATAGAACCCTATATATTTATTTACCGAAATATAATAATCTTTTTTTACGTCGATAATATTATTTTTACCTACCGAAATAAAGATAAATATAATACTATTAAAATTATTAACGTTCTAAAAGGTTATTATTAATTAATAAGTAGTAATAATATTTAATAGTTTTTAAATATTAAAGTTATTCGAGACCGAATAAAGCGGTTAATTTAATTATTTTAACGCGAATATATTAAAAAGATTATAAAAAAGCTTTAATAATCCCGATCGTTTCCCTAAATTCCTATAAATATTAAAGAGCTCCTCCCTTCTAAAGGTACTATTAACCTCAAATCTATTAAAATATATTAAAAAGTAATCGGCGAAATTATATATACGCTAATTATTATTAAACCCGATAGTGCCTTTACCGGCTTTAAATTATCCTATTTCCTTATTAATTTTAATAGTATTTATTATATTACCGCTAACCGATTATTCGTTTACTTTAAAGGTATTAAAAATTATATATTCTAATTAGGGAATAGTAATTTATTTTTAATTTTAATCGACGCCTCCTATATTAATAATATTCTAAACCGACGAAATTTATAAAAATTCGTTATATAGCTATTAAATAGAACCGTTAATTAGTAAATTAATAAATAAGATACCGTTATTATTTTTATTACCGAAATTAAATTATTATCCCTATTATAAAAGGTTTATAAAAATTTATAGGTAAAATGTTTATTCGATTCGCTAATTCTCAATTTGGGAATTAATAATAAGAATATCCTATTAAAATATAATAACGCTTAAACGATCCGCTTAATTATTAAAGAAAACGCTAAATTTCAAATTAAATTTAAGTATATTAATATTTATAATTATTAATTCCGAAAAGGATAATAGCGCAATATATTTAATATATATTATATACTTATAACTGAAATAGTCGCCGACGGGCTAATAAAGGTATTAACCGTAAAGAAATATAAGGAATTTATTCGCTAAATAGGTTTTATAAATATTTCGAATTTAAAGAAGGAGAAGGAGAGGGTATTAAAATTAATTAATACGAATATATTAATAATTTAATTCCGGCGGGGATAGAGTACTTTAAAGAAGTAAAAAGGAAAAATAGTATTATTATAAATAATTATCGATTTATATTATTCTATTAAAATAATTTTTATAAAATGAAAAGATCTTGTATAATATTTATAAGAAGGAAAAAAAGCAAAAAGTTTAGCGCCAATAGGATTCGAACCCGCAATTTTTAAGGATAGCTATTAAAAATAATCCGAAGAATATACTATTAAATATAATTTAAAAATACTATATAATAATCTAATATAAGACCCCAACGCTTTAACTATTAAACTATAACGCCCGGCTAATTATTAAAAATTAATACTATAAACCTTTTAAATATAATACGATTAATAAGCGATATTTTTAAAAGCGACTATTTAGGGATTTATTAATTTTAAGGGTATAGAATCTAGGAATGGCTTTATTTAAGCGCCTTTTAACTAACTTTTTAGCATACGTTAGTGCAATTGGGGGGGTATATTAAATATAGGGGTAGGTTTCCTATTACCGCCTTTTTTATATAATTTAAATTATTGGGTAAAACCCTAATTTTTATGTGCGGGATTTCCTAATTATAGAACAGATTCGACACAATATACACTCTGCACCCTCATTCTCAATACCCCTATATTGCTGCTATTCTACACAAAACCACAAATTGTTCCAGGAAGGGAGCGACGATAGGTAGTTAGTTACATGATCTCGCTCCCCGTTCGTGCTGAATCGCAACCGGTCGTTTCTTTCCACTTGGTGATACCCGCGTCTTTTGACTTGTACCTGTTGACGCTGACTAAGCCAGACAGTGCTGTCAGCTGTAGCGACTGCAGGCCTGAAGCCACCAAGTGACAGAACTGACGACATGCTGTAAAACTTTAAACTTCCCTCATTGAGTTCAACATCCAATCGTCTGTTCAACACCATCAAACATTATAACAACGTCGATATCGAAGACGGGCAAAGATGGAATCACCACATAAAGAACGCTTCGGGAGGCTCTTGGACTGGGCACAAAGTAATGGTGCAAATCTGCACCCTTCGCTGGAGGTCTACCAGGACGAGAACACGGGCTTCTCACTACGCGTCAAACCATCAGCATCTGGACGACTAGAGGCACCCTTTAAGGCCGTCACATGCCCAACCTCGATCACACTCTCTTACCTCAATGCCCTTGTTGACGGTCCTATTACGCTATCCCCAGAAGTACCGGCTTCCAGCACTCAAAATCCCGCGTTTCCAGAAGCTTTCATGACCTCCCTTCCACCACATGTTATCGGCCGTTTCTACTTGATCCAGCAGTATCTCAAGGGCGAATCATCCTTCTGGGCGCCCTACATCTCCACCTTGACAGATCCGAGCCAGATCAACAAGTGGGCACTGCCTCCTTTCTGGCCCGAGGAAGAGTATGAGCTTCTCCAAGGAACCAATGCTTACATCGCCCTCCACGAGATCCTACACAACGTCAAGACCGAGTACACACAAGCTCGCAAGATCCTCAAGAAGGCAGGCTTCCCCGAATACCGCGCCTATACCCAGGTGCTGTACAACTGGGCGTACTGCATGTTCACCAGTCGCAGCTTTAGGCCTTCGTTGATCCTCTCAGATTCGGCTAAGGAGCACGTCGGACAGTTGCTGCCAGAGGGAGTAAAGATTGACGATTTTTCAATCTTGCAGCCTGTGTACGACATTGGGAATCACTCACCCACTGCCAAGTATACATGGAACCTTACGTCGGAGCCGAGCGCATGCGAACTTATCTGTCAGGATAGCTACGGACCCGGTGATCAGGTTTTCAACAACTACGGAAACAAGACGAACAGCGAGTTGCTGTTAGGGTACGGCTTCATCATTGACAGCTCAGGCCAAGGGAAGCACAACGACTATGTCCACGTGCGCAAGAGACAACAACAGGCCGAGACACAGGACCATGGCGCCGAGCCGCAGGACTTTTTGATCTCTCGCGAGTCCTTCTGGAACCCCGAATCCCAATCGTTCCTGAATCGGATCGGAAACCCCACGCCCAATTCGCTACATCTCCAACCCCAGTTCAACCACTGGGATCCCAGGCTCATCAACGATATGGTTGCCATGATGGCCAGCCCGAGACAGCTGGAGTTGTTCAATGCATTGCCGCCACAACGCGTCGGCAACGAATCTCTGGGAGAGGAGCTGGACCCGTTAGTGGACATGCTAAAGGCCACTTTGGCGCAGAAGATTGAACGGGACTTTGTTGAGTTCTGTTATGGAACTCCAAATGGAGGAAGGGAATGGCAGCCGAAAACCGAGCGGCAGGAGCTGGTCAAAAGATACAGAGATGGCATTGAGAAGGTGTTGGCCAACGTGCTTAAGGAGTTCGAGTACACCGACGACGAGCTCGCTGAGATAAAGTCTTCAGCACTCGAGGACGAGGACGAGGACGAAGAGATGGAGGATAGGAACTGAGGACACTTGACGAAATAAACGAGTATTGTACGACAATGGACACTCACACCACCGAAGGAAACAGCTGCCCCTGCATACCTACTACTACCCGAGCTGCCCAACCGAGAACCAAACAGCAAACCCCCATCCACCTTACTTACTCCTCCGGATACCACATCTTAACCGCATACACAAACAAGTGCTCCTCCTCAGCCACCTTCTCGGCTTCCTCCTTCTTCTTCACGATCCCCGCCTCCACCGCCTTGGGCTTAAACCTCGTCGTCACCTCCCACTCCACCTCAAACCCAACCCCCCTCATCGCCTCCAACACTTGGCTCCTCGTCAAACTCGAGCACAAAACTGGCTTTCCCATCCACTCGATAACCTCCCCATCAACATCCATCGGCGCCGTCCCAAACACAAACAGCCCTCCTTCTCTCAACCAGCCATATACACTGCGAAACACCTCTTTAATCTCCTTTTGCGAGTTCATACCAGCGATTAATGAGAAGTGCGCCGTTACGGCGTGATACCACCCCTGTGGATCTTCTTCTCCCCATACTTCGCCTTTGGCTTTCAGCGCCTCGGCCCGGGCTTGAAAGAAGGGGTCATCCTCCTCCGGGTTAAACGTGCGAAGATCTGCCTCCAAAAACTCGGCGCGTCCGTCGGGGTAGAGAGAAGCGACGTTTTGTCTGGCGAAGTCGACCATGGCGGGACAGTTATCAATTCCCAACACGGAGTGGCCCGCTTCGGCGAGGGAGGAGCAAACGGGCCGGCCGGTGCCGCTGCCGATGTCGAGGATGCGTTTCCGTTGGAGGTGGGGAGGGAGGGAGTCGTGGATCCAGGGGCGGCCGGGGGGTGGGAAAGTGTCGGCGGAGGAAAGTTGGGAGAGGAGCCAGACGATGGAGTTGTCTTGGGCGGGGTTGTTGGCGAAGGCGGTTTCGTAGGAGGGGCAGAGGGTTGTGAAGAGGGTGTCGTTGGGGAGAGGGTTGAGGGTGGAACGGGGGTATGGGTCGGAGGTTGGTGGAGCTGAGAGTTGCGGTTGTTTCTCATGGGAAGACATGGTGCGTGGTTCAAGACAGACTTGATAACGAGGAGATCAAGATGAAGAAGGAGTTGGTTCGTGAAGAGGACGAGGAATTCGATGCAAGCTGGGTCTGTTCTTATAAGTGCCGTCTACGCTATCTTTTGCTCGAGCTGAGAGCGGGGAACAACCATCATCACTGAACGTCGGAAGCAGTGTTACCACACATCGGGTACGGTCCGCATGATGACACGGGATCAATCGCCGAAAATGGCACCGCGATATTCACTTCAACAATCGAGATCGATCTCTCATGTACGATATCCCGTCTACCTAGTCGCAGATAGTGCCATTAGACCGATCCGAACCCACTGCCGCCGCCACTGCCGCCGCCAACCAGTTTCGTTCAACCCAGCCAGACTGTCTCCCAACGCTTTCTTTAGCAAGAGAAAGGACCCGAAGAAATTGGGAAACTCTGAGCCTGATACGCCCCATCCTTATCACCAAGACACTCCGCCACCGTGACCAGCTTCAGGTTATTCTGCTTGGCCCAGTTGATCAACCAAGGGGTCAACGTATTAACCGTGCTGGCATACGTCTCGTGCATCAGAGGGATATGGCCGTTCCCGCCAGCGCCAGCCTGCGTGAACTTTTGTTGGGATTGAGCGGGAGACTGGTTGTTCCAGTCGCCCGTGTCGATGTCGTCGGTGATGACCTTGTAGTTCATGGACTTGAGCACGGGCAAAACTTGGCCGCCCGTCTCGAGGTAAGGGGGGCGCATGTAGAGCGGCTTCTTGCCGATGAGGTTGGCAAAGGCGGTTTCGACTTTGGTCATTTCGGTGGTGATTTGGGAGGCCGAGTAGGAGGACATGTGGGGGTGGGTCCTGGATTTCTGTTAGTACTTTGCGACTTCTTTGGAGTCATGGCTTTTGGGAAAGTTGTAACGAGGGAGGTGTTTGGGGTTGAGCATGGTAGTGTGTCACAAAGACTTCATGCAGGGGTCCAGTCAGGGGCTTGCTCATACTCGTGCTCGTTGGCGAGCAGAGCCGTCAGGGTGCTCCGGGAAGATGGACAGAAACAACATACCAGGTATGAGAAGCAAGCTGGTGACCACTAGCAAACGCCTTCTTCACGGCCGCGGCCTGGTTGTAGATGCATCCGTACAGAGTGCCCGTCCAGAAGAAGGTGGCTTTGGCGCCGGCCTTGCCGAGGATGTCGACCAGCTGGGAAGTGTACTGGTACGGACCGTCGTCGTAGGCCAGAGCGAGCATGCCCGGTGAAGCGCACTTGGTGATGACGACGCCAGGGTTGGGAGCGCGGGTCATGAGCTGGATGGGGTTGGGCGCCGGGGCGGCGAAGGCCGTAGTGGCGAGGAGGGCCGCGGAGATGAAAGTTTCGGCGAGCATGTTGGTGGGAGTCTAGTCGAGGCCGATGAAGAGAAGAGTTAGAGGATGGAGAGAAAAGAGTCTCAGAGAAGTCGAGGAGAGGATGAGAAGAGGTTCTTGTACTCACACACCACGAACCCTGGAGTGTTGATCGACGTCGTCACGCCGTCCTGGGAAGTTTAGCCGGCCTTTGAGCCTCCATGAAACTTCCCCAGCTTTTTCCAATCAACCACCCATATTAACTTTTCCCAGTTCCCCAGTTCTTGGCAACGACCTTCCACAAATCTTCCGAAACATCAATGCCGCATCTCGGACCGTCGATCGAAAGAAGAACCAGCACTGACTAGGTGCGCTAGGAGATACCCGATGCATGGAAGTATCGGCCGTGTCGTGTGAGCCAATATCGAACAAACAACTCGCCAAGGCGGAGCCTCGGGGGTGACATGGTCAATCCTCAGAGGAGCGCACCCCGGATTTTCGTTGCATTTTGGATGGGGTAGCATGTACCGATATAGCCGGGATGATAATTGCCGGTGTTTTAGTGCGTAGCAGGGTTCAAGCAAGGGACCAACATTTAGCCGCATTGATGCGACTGGAGATTGGGGGAAGATCTTGTCTTCCGTCGACGGGAGGTGGTGGGAAGGTGACGTTGGCGTTCACCATGGACGAACGGAAGTTCTTTTAGTGGCGGTGTACAGTATGTGCGGAGAGGAAATGGACGATGGGATGTCACTTGAGCGAGGTGGATTTGTTAGCGGAGGCTCTGTAACAAGAGTGGAAAGAACAACCGGAATCACCGAATTGGGAAGGTAGAACTTGGACGTCGCTTCCAATTGCACAATGTACATCGGTTGTTCTTGCCCTCTTGAAAGAGGCAGCTCAGTCATGGGAGCCGGTTTCCATCAAATGCCTTGTTTGACATGTAAATCAGGGGCATATCTCCAGCTGCATGTCTCCGAAGCCTTCACATCTTCGAGCTCGTTACTCGACCTAGCACGCGAGGCATGCCATCCAGATGTGATCCCTTACAATTGTCTTCATTGCCGTTCCCGTCAACTCCATCAATTCTTTCCTCGCTCTCCCTCTCTCTTCCCTTTGGGCTGTGCTTTCCCACGATCAGAAGGTAGATCAAAGACAGCAATAGCAACCAGGATTCGTACAAACCACTCTCCTACTACATAACTGTAGATAACATCTGCCCAAGCCACTGTTCCCTATCCACCCAATTCTTATCACACCGTGACTGCGAAGATCCATTGTTTTGTACGTCTACCTAATAACCTATGAGAGGTCCCGAGATCATTCCCTGTTCGCGAAACTTGTCTGTGAGCGGAAAGGTACTTGTTAGTTTAATGTCCTCTCTTCTGGGCTGGATGAATAGCAACATGGCATGTAGTCCAGGCAATAAACAAGAACTAATTTACCATCAATCATTATTATTAGATAATTATTGACCATTATCCTCAGCACAACCTCCCTATTACCCCTGAAAGTTCTTGTGGAGCAGCCTTCATAGTTCTTGTTCCAGTGTCTGATGGCGTCCCTTCGCAGCGCATGCAGACCGTACTTGTTTGTACCCAGACTAACGACCCACTTTGTAATCTTCCGGGCGCATATGGTATTATCTGGAGGGAGGTTGACGGTCGATGAGAGGTTAGCCAGGCACCGCAGAACCACCGGGGGTGAAAATGGAGAAAAAAATAAGAGAAAGCAACTAAGGAAGAGAATCGATGACGACCATGACAGGGAGCAGAGGGGAAAAAAACAAAAAGGCTTACCAAGAGATATACGCAAACCGCTCATGAGACTCCCACGACAGGGTTCAATCCAGGGAGTGGTTACTCTGTGAGCCCTACTACCTCTATGAGAAGGCTCGGCCGAGGATGTTTGCTGCGGGGAGATAACTTCGAGGAAGGAGTGCGCCCGATGTATTATCTCTTCTTCGGTCCTGTCCACGAGGATCTGTGACAGAGGTCACAGCCTGAGTTAGACTTTGGGCATGATGCCTTGGTTGTCGTGACAGGATGTTTGATACAATTTGCCGGTTTGTGATGGTTGATTGTCCGGAGCAGAATCAACAGATATCTCTGGGAAAGGCAATAAGAAGTTTACAAGATGGGGGTGTGTTGAAGGAAGGAATCCATGGGAGGAGTTGTTCGGGGAGAAGTTCAATATTAATAGGCCAACAACGGTAATCTGGACGTGGGGAAAAAATGTTTTTTATTGCGTTGCAAAGCACGCAGTTCAAATTAAACCTTTTGAAGTAGCAGAAGGGCTGCAATAGAAGTTCGTGCATACGTCCTACCCGCAAACGAGGCCCGAGTACGAGGAGCGTCCTTTGCAGTGACCAAAATCTTCAGCAGCGAGCACGGCAAATGCTGTGTCTTTCCCAAATCCTCCCCTTCTTGTTCCTGTAGTTGCAGGTTTTCAGGTCTGTCAACAGCGTAGTTAGTATACATCCCAAAATAAACATAAACACGCATCCATGACATGTACATATAGTTGTTACTCACAAAACATTCTCGAATACTGGTGTGTCCAAGACCCCGCTGAAGTAGTTCGACTTGACAACTTCAGACAGGGACGCGAAGCTCAGATTTGCTACTCTTCTGGATTTTCGGCACTTGTTTCAAAAGCGGGATTGTCGGTCGGGTCGACTACTCTGATGGAAGGTTATAAATAACCTTCGTGATCCCTTTGAAGCCCCAACGCTTCGTCTTCGGCTTCGGGACCAAAACTGAGGCCACACCGGGGTCAGTACATCTCGTTTGGTTGGAATGGTACCTCTAATCATTGAACGTTTCGCCAAGCCGAGACTTACGATCAAGTTCGCGTTTCATAACTTCCAATAGAGCAATCTCCAGTATGAGGCGGCACATGCCGACCATCCTGGGCTGGGCCGCTTTGGATCCTTGAGATCACGAAGTACACGCTCCACCCCACGCTTCAGGTCAAAAAGACCAGCCAGAGAGTTGTCTCTCTTTGCCTTGTTGATCAGCTTTAAGGCGGCCTGGCGAAGTCGATGCTGTTCGACGTTGGTCTTCTTCTGGGTTTTGTTTGGGACATTGGCGACACGTTCGGGCAAGATGGACTGGGCTAGTTAACAAGCGGTAAGTTAGTACTCTCCCCTCCTACTTTGCAGATGCAGCGTGAAAGCTGCTGGATGCTTACGAAGGCTGGCCTCAGCGGCAACCTCCTCCTTGACTGTCTTGTGCGGCATAGCCGGGGCGTCGGTGGTCGTCGACATGCTTGACAGGGAGACCGAGGGCAGCTTCGAGGAAGAGATACTCCAACTCCGTTGATAAGGCAGCGTGGATAATTGGATGCAGGATTTCGTGGTCTTTTGCGGTTGTGGCCATCCAGTTTTGGTTGTATGAAGAGCGAACTCGACAGGCGAGCAAAGTCGTAAAGCAATTTTTTGAAAATCAAGCCTACACTTCACTTTTGTCTTCAGGTTCTCTTGAGAGGGGTAATGAGGTGAATTCAGCTCTTTCGTCGTTTGTGGACAACAAGGTTCACGAATCAGTAATTGAAGTATTCCTCGACAGCCATGTGGCTACCCATAGAACATGCCAACGTGGTGACGGAGCTTCATGACTGTCGTGATGTCGCAACGTGGATCAAGAAAAGGTAGGCTTAGAAGCCTAGTCGAGAGACAACGAAACTGGGCATGTGAGCACGAGGCAATAGCTTGATCAATAGTTCACGGAGAGTTAATCAATGGGTAAGAAGTATACTGATGGTGAGTTTATAGTGTAGATGCCTTTGCACCGTTCTCCCAAGTCTCCATTTGCAGGTGATGATGTCCACTTGGACACTCATCAATAACGGCGGAACGGTTGGTCTCGGGACCAAACTTCGGGCGCAGGAGAGCAAGGGTGCGGGCCATAATATACTGCAAAATCAGGTTATGTCAAAAGGAAAAGGTGATGATGAATATTGGTCAATTGATATTCCCAACTGTCAGTCCAAGGTGTTGTTTGCTTGGACATCTTTGTTGAGCCGGGGGCTGTGTCGGTGAATGCCGTGTCCACAGGCTGGACATTCGCAAGCGCTGTAAGAATTTGTGTTATAGCGGCTGTGAGCGCTGTAGGGATTTTCAGGAAGACACCAGGACCCCACTGTGGAGTGTGCGGGTGGAGTCGCGAATGACAGACGGGAACGAAAAAGGCAAGTGCGAGCAGGGACCGTCCCTGCAACTGAATGAGAAGCCCGCTATAATACAGCGCTTGATGCCCTGTAACATAAATGAAAGTGAAATGTACATGTCGACGTCGACCTAAAACCAAAAAGACGGCGACAACGACATCGCGAACTCACCGAGGACACTTGTTCCGAAAAGACACAAAAAAGCAGAAATAATGAGGAAACTAGGAAAAGAATAAGGATGTTGAATGTGAATGATACGAGACTGCTTTGACCAAGAAAACTTTCCCTCCTGCGCCTTCAAACGAGACTTCGTCTACGCGCTCTCCTTCGCCTCCTTCGCCTCCTTCGCCTCTTCCTTCATACGCTTCAACGCCTCCATCATGGCCTTAAGAAGAAAAACGCTGACCCAAACCCACTTGTCCTTGCATTTTCCCCACTCATACAGGTAGCTGAAATTGGACAGCAGCTTGGTGAGGGCCAATCCTGCCGTCTCTTTCCTGATTCCAATTTCGACAACCTGCTCGACGACCTCGCGGGCCTTGGCTTCCATCTGCTCGTTGACGGGGACAACCTTCATGTTTTGGGTGATTTCGCGGGCTGAAACACACGAAGAAAGAAGAAAGAAAAGATTGGGTGTCAGAATGGATAAACGAACGCGAGGGAACGTGATGGCCTAGCATCTATCGTGCAGGATATGAAGAAAAAATTTGAATGTGATGGACTCACTGATCTTGTTGATGGGAATGACCCTAAAAGACAGCTTAAGGAGGTCATGGCGAGGCGCGTTGAAGAATTCTAGGGTGTAGCAGTCATGTTAGCGTGCTGACGACCTGGAAAAGCACGCGGGTAACTAGGAAAACCTACTCTGTTTGATATACGTGACAGGAGCGATGTCTTTCTTTGAGGCGGGCATGGTGAGCGAGTTGTTTTTGGGGCAGGAAACAAATTGTGTGGATTGTCAACAGTGCGCGTTCGATATTTTGCAAAGTAGGTTTGATTTCGAGCCGGCGAAGCAAATAAGTAGTAGTACCCGGCAAGTACGTACCCTCCGGCCAGTGAAGGGCAGCAAAACCTTACATCTGGGCAGGCTTTGAAGGGTTCATTTCATCCCATCTTCAGAATGTTGCGCGCGTCACTGTGGTGCTGGGGGACTGGACAGTGCTTTTTTCCGGCGGTAAAGCTGGAAGGTTCGGCTCGTGTCTTGAGAAGAGAACGTCGTGTTTGAACTCAGAAGCTGCATCTGCGATGGAGAGGGGTTTGATAACATATTCAAGAAGCTTCCACAGAGAGATGTTGGCATGCATAAGAAGAACCAGAAATAACTAAGGGAGAGTGAAACACAGAGTGTGAGTAAATCTCACTTGAAAGGCAAACGTGGAAAAAGGAAAAAGGAAGACGTACTTTAGCATCTCGAGGCAATTCTGGATGAGCATCTACAGCCCGTCATGAAGAAGAGTCCTCACGTGTTGCGATTCAAAGCACGCCCCAGAGCGGAAAGGGTTTTTTCTATCCACAGCAGGCGCCTATTTTTGTCTTGAGCAACATGAACCATCCCCACATTGTTATACCGTGTCAATAGTGTCATGACAGCCACGTGTATCTTGAATCTGTCTTCGTGGGTCGGATAAAGTGTGGTAAGTCGATCGATGGTCGCGCATGCTTTGAGGTTGATTTGTTCATCGGTGGGGTACATCGTGTAATCGACGTCAAGTCGCGTGCTGGAGTAAGTTTGCATTACAAGGGCAACTGTTAGTACATGTTTCTATGTCTGAACTAGACAAAAAGTTTCAAGTTTCGACGACTGGGCTGGATGGTGTAGATGCAGAGACTCAGGAGACCGCAATTACCTAGCATGTCGAGATCAATCAATCTAATTGAGTTTTCCAAGGTAAGGGGAGTGCGCGAAGCTTCGTTATTGCTTCGAGCTACTGACATGTTAGCATAAGAGCCGGGCGGTGGTTAGGGAGGATGAATCGCGATCATCATGTACACACTCACAAGTATCTTGATCTGAAGCACTTGGAGGATGTTGTTGAGACCCAGAGCCGTCTTCCTCCCCGATTGCGTTTGAACCTCTCTCCATCATTTGTGTTACAGTCGGATCCAAGATCGTGTGTAGATGCCAAGGCTGGTGGTATCTCTTCTGTTCTTGATGAAAGACACAACCACTGCCTCAAATAAAGCTGCGATCCTTGTACATGCTTTGCGGCCATGCGCCATGAGTTCTTTTTCACTTGGAATATCGTCTCTTTAATAGCCCATATCACATCTAACCCTTTCGGATGTATATGGAACTGTATAGTCATTACCTCTAAGGGTTGCGCGGTCGGTCACCTACTGACTCACGGTGATCGGGTGATGTGAGTGTTCGGTCTGTCATGGGGTTGAGGTTCAGCTGTGACGTGGATTACTTGCTGTGAATTGAACAATGACATGGGTGAGTGATAGGAATCAAGTACCAAGCACACCAGCATCTTCATCAACGGCATCAACCTAAGGTAGCCAGCTATATCTGTGTAATTTTCGAAGGTGTGTGAGCCGCTTGTGGTAGTCTGTTCACCGAATGTCTCTTTTTCATTGGGTTTGTAGGGACGGTCCTGGGTTTGGATATCGTGAATGAAGACAAGAGTCAAGCAAAATCACAGTATCTGGAAACACCTAATGGATAATGACGGTTCATGACTTGGATGGAGCCATCGTTTATTGGCGATCCGGACTCTAAGAGACTCAGTCATGACGGGATGTTCCAGCCTTGGTGCAATTGGCAAGAACAACTCCCAAACTTGGATAGGGCAGGCAAAGGATGCAGTTGAGCCTCTCAAATGGCAGGCGTCATCGGCGCTTCTTGCCTGCAGATTGCATTAGCTGTCTGAGCTCACTTTGTGCCTCGGCAGGCAACACCCACAGACCCCAAATCGAAGGAAGTTGCAGAGTTTTCTGTCTGCAGTGTCCCAATTCCCTTTCCTCAACTTCACATCTTTCTTCTTGCAGTGGTGTTTGACTCTCCTCCATGCCACCCACGGCGGAAACATTTTTCTTTTCAACTTCAACCCATGAGCTGTATCAAGCCCAGAATCCGCTTTCGCGGCTTTGATCATGGAAGTAAATCATCGGCACCAACTCAATCCAACCTATTGTCTCTTTCAATTCTTTGCCTTCTGCGGTCTCTTACAATGCACAATCCGCCTGAAACCCGGCCGCCTAGCCTCCGCTTTGCCGGTCTTGTAGGGGGGCTCCCGACTGTCCAAAAGCGGCCGCCTTGGCGTTCGCACTGACTTCATCCGAACTGTTCTCGGTCCGATGTGGGGCTTCCGAGTCGGGCTTGGCAATGCCGGGCCTCTCGATCATCAACTGGCGGCAGAACGAGGGCTCGGTTCATGATTCATCTCTCACACGAAATATCTGATTTACACTGGTGGGACGTTTACTTTCGTGTCAGTTGACTGCTGCTCCCTTCTCTTCTCCTCGTTACCTTCTGCTTTTGTTTCTTTACACATCGTTGTCAACTCCTGCCGGTAGAGGCTGGTAAAGTGCAACCCCGGTCTGCCTTGGGTCTTTCAGCGAGGCCAAATCTTTCACCTACCCTGCATCATTCGCCCGGGAAAAGGACGACAATCGGATCAAATTACATTTACTCGTGTCGTTTCTCGTACACACGGAAACGCGAGGCACTTGAGGTCAATAGCATATTCACAAACTGATATTATTGCATCATGGTCTGCAGAAGTAACCATGGGAGCTATGCTGACCAAACACCATCTTCCTGAGGACACCCTAGTTGAGCTTCATTTTGTCCAGGTCTGCGCTCCACTTGGCGTGCCTCTCAACTTCCCACTCGCCTGAGACTTGTCGTTAGTACACATCCTCTTCGATGTTATGGATCTTGTAACGTTATAGCACTTACTGACGACATGTGAAAAAACCGCCTCACAGACACGGAGCTTCACCTTAGCGATCCAGTTGGAAGGATTCTCTTTCAACTTCTTGCGCGCCTCTGCCTTCTCAGTGAGCGTGATGCTCCTGAGCTCCCACAGCGTATGCTTGCCGGGACCAACTGCGCGCCACTTGTACTTGTGGGCGGCCTCGACTAGGTCAGACTCGTCAGGGTCTTTGGTATAGTCCCTGGTAAGAAGGCGGACTGTTGCCATGTGTTAATATGTCGATTCGATAGCAAGTAAGTGAGTTGCAAGGCGCACATACCAAGCTTTTCCATGTCCGGCACGCCGTTCTTGTTGAGAGCCCAGTGGCTGTCGGCATCCGGTGAAGATTCTTTAGGCGAGAATGTCTTGTTAGCACTGATCACTGAATGCCCAGAAAGGTTGCTTCCATGGTCTACTTACCCTTGTTCTTCCTCGTAGTAGACGTGCGTTGGGGGAATGACCTGGGCGAGTTGCCGTCCTCAACACCGGCTTCCTCTTCCTCAGCTACGGTGGGCTTCTTCCGGACTCTACGTGTTGCCCTCGCTGGGGCGGCAACAAGAGGAGGGACGCCGCCAGCGGCCAACATGCCGCGCGTCATTCTGCGACTTCGAAGACTGCTGGGCTGCGCATCGCTCGTATCCTCGGAGGCAACGGTAACCCCAGAGATACTCTCGTCCTCGGGTGTGTCCATATCCATGGCAGTGTAAGGATCCATGGTTGGGAGATTTTTGAGGTAAGTAGTTGTGTTGACAGTTTTACAGCAGCAAGGCCAAAACGCTGCAGTGCCACAGAATAACTGACGGTGACCAGTATTTATAGGAGAAGGAAGGAAGAGCGGTGGGTGACAAGAAGTGCCAGAGTGACATTACCGCTAAGCGGGTGGGCGTTCGAAGTGAATCAGCTGAGTCCACCTATCTAGCATCTTCGATTGGTTGACCCGCCAGACTCTGTTTGGCCTGTTGACGATGAACTACTAGATCAGATGCTGACCCGTTTCTAGAAAAACGGCAGAAAAATGCGGAATCCAGTCATGCAGCTTGATTTATGAGTACGAAGTGCCAACCACCGCCAGTGGCCTCTTAAGTACCCCCAAAGCTCATCAGGCAGTTGGCTTGGAACCTTCTGCTCGGTGTCCTTCCCTTCAAGACTTATATATATTCGATGAACTTCCACTAGGATTTGCGTGTTCAATCTTGCTCGTCATTTGATGTTACTTGGAATGCCTGAGTTATGGCTGGTTTGACTCCTCTTCGATTTTGTTCCGCGGGTGACCATCTACCATCATTCATCTCATCAGACGAAGTTGACCATTTCCAGCGTGCTACTGACGCGTCCTGCTTACAGAGCGTAGTAATCCTAAACCCAGTGTACCACAAATGGAGATGCAAGTGAAGTTTGGAGGAAAGTACGTTCTGGAGTTGCCAGATCAAAATCGGTTGCTCCTTCCCGCCTCCCCCTTCCCCAGTCCCATTCCTCGTTGGCACTCATTCGCTCTAGCCTCTCGTCCAAATTTCCTTGCTCCGCCACCACCACTCTTTGAGATCACAGTATCATCACTGAAGCATCCGGTGTCTCGACGACAAGACTAAAGTCCGGCAAAAGCAACAAACCCAACCAACTCGACACTCACGACTACCATGGCGATCCTCCAAGCAAAGACGAAAACGGCCAGCAAGAAACGACAGACCATCCTTCGCGTTTCTTCCATCTTTGCTCGTCCGACAAAACGACTTATCAAGCCACAGCGAGAGGCCAGTGTGCGACTCAAGCAGTTTCACAGAACCGAATGGGCTATTCAAGTTCATGGGAAAACTGGGAGTAAATCACCTTCCAAACCAGACAGCACGACATCCAAGGTCGCCGTAGAAACCGCGGTCCCAAAGTCAGAGTCAACTTTGAAGCAAAAGAGTATGCGCCACCGAGACCCCCAGATGATTATCAAGAGGAAACCTACATGCACCCACCCAAAACCTACCTACACCCAGTTTTTCTAAATCGAACCTACTAATACCCAATTTCTTTTTATAATAACTGTCATATAAATTTCGTTATTTTTGCGGTAAATTTGACCGTTTTATATAATTATGGACATTTAAATCATTCGGCCGGGTGACCTAGAATCGCTAAATCCCAACATTCGTAACTCTACCATATTTCGTAATAATTCTATAATATTAAGCATAAATTGCAGTAAATCGATTACTCTACTCCTCTAATTTATTTACCCCATTATATCGATTATCTAAGGAAATAAAGGTCGAGACTGCCGATAATATTTCGATCGGTGCCCCTTATCTTCCCTCCCTTTACTTTACTTCTCGAACCCTCTCCATCTAATATTATACTACCTCTTTATCTATCTCTTCTTCTTCCTCTTTATTATTAATAACTTTAATATAATTGCGGGCTTTATTTAAAGTAGCGGCTACTATAATATCCCTAATATCTAATTACTTAATATTATCCCCAAATTCGTACTAAGAGTAATTACAATATATAAATACTTTAATAAGTACCGTATTTTTAAATTTACCGCGGGGAACCTTAATATATTTAACCCTACCCTTACTTTTACTCTTACCTTAAATCGTTTACTTAAATAACCTACTAAGAAGAATAGCCTTATTACTAAATAAATTACCTTATTTAAATAAGCGACCTTTAGGTATACTTTTAGCGGCTAATCGAAATTATAAATATTTATCTACTACGTCCTATTATAGTAATTAATATAAAGAATAGCTAGAAAGTATTATTAATTATTTATTCGGCGCTAAATCAAATATTAATATAGATAATAATTAACTTTAGTAACTAAGATTACGTTACCCTTTTCCCTAATCTCCTCTATTTCGTATATATATAAGAAATTATATTAAGATTTAAACTACTTAATATACGGTCGAAGGCGGGTAGTAAATAGGCGTAAAATTAATTAAATAATTTAGAATTATTAATATTAACCCTTTAAAAGCTAATACGCTTATAATATAATATCAAAGGGTATATTATTAATTTAAGGACGACCGAATTAATTTATACGTATTCTTAAAATTGAAGAGGTAAACTTCTCTTTAAAGTAAATATAATATTACGTTACGTATTAATAAATAGCGTACTAAAAATTTATAAAACTATTATAAATAAATAGTTCGTACAATTTAATAGAATTATTATTGGATTTAATCGGCGACGTAATTCTTTATCCTAAATTAAAGTAATACTTTATATAATATTTAACCTATTTAATTTTATTGGGCATTAAATCGCTAATAATTTAATTAATAATAACCAATTATACCTCTTCAAATTGCCGGCGGAAGAAAACCTATATTTCCTTAAACTCTATAACTATTAGGGCGTAAATTATATACTATTATAGATAAAATAGGCTTACTTTAATATTAATTACCTTAATAGGGAGCGGGCCTAATTTAATTTAAATTCGTATAGCCGTTTTAACCTTCTTATATATACGGCGGAGCTTCGCGATATTATTTTAATTTTATTAATTTATAACCTTTTATTATAATTAATCCGTAGTAACTTCGTTATTAAAATTATTATTATTATTCTCCTCCTTATTTAATTTATTATTAAATTGGCTTCTATCCTCCTCTTAATATTCGCCGTTTTATTCTATATGTATTTAATTATCCTTAAAATACTTTACAATATTATAATTAATATACTAAATATAGCATTAACGTTGGATATTAAAGAAAATTCGACTAATTACTTTAATTAATTAAATATCGTTATCGGTTATAATTACCTTTAATTCTAGGATATTAAAATAATTAATAATCTTTTTAATCTATTCAATTAATTACTTAAATCCCTTATCCCTTTTATTATTAATAATTATTTAAAAGATTAATATCGAAATCTTTTCGGGTATTAATATAATACCCTATATAATAGGTATATAATACCGATTAATCTTATAAATAATATCGAGAAGGAGGGTATATAAATAACGCCACTATATCCTTTATTACTTTATTATTACTTAAAACGTATATTATAAAACGGTAGGTTCGTAGTCTTTATTTTTAATATTATTATTCTCCTCTTTTAAATTATTATATTAATTAAATTCTATATAACGGACCGCAACCGATTTATTAGTTTTAAATTAACGAACGAAGGCCTATATATTTTAATACCCCCCTCTTTCTATCCTCTTAAACCGTTATTATATATTATTTAAATCTTTATACGTAAGTAAGATATAAAGGTATTTAGCCTTAAATTGGACGTAAGCTTCTTATACGGTTATTAACCGCTAGCCGAAGAGGTCGTAGAAGTAATTTTAATATTCGTTATCGAAGGAATAAAACCGAAATATTATATAACGAGGGCTGCCGCCCCCGTACCCCCGCAAAATTTGCCTTCGGCAAATTTTATACAGGTGGGCAGAAATTTACTTGAAGCGGAGCTCAACATTTAGTTCTTCTATTTTTTATTATATTTTTATTATATTTCTTTTTCCAATTATCATTATTTAATTATTTATTTATTTATTTATTTCTTTATTTATTTATTTATTTCTTTATTTCTTTATTTATTTATTTATTTAATTATTTGATCATTTAATTATTTATTAATTATAATTTATTTTTCTATTACTATTTATTAATTAATTTTTATTTACTATTTAAATATTATTAAAAAGATTTTATTTTTACTCCGGCCGGGAATCGAACCGATCGCTAATGGGTAAATATTATAACCGTACATTTACTAAGTTAGCTACAACGTTTTATTTAGAAAATAAATCCTTTTTTTTTTATTATATACCTATCCGTCTGATTTTTTAAAGCTGTTTTTCTCGGCAGGCAAGTAATTTACGGTCACGTGGGTAATACCAATATACTCGTCTTTGCTTACTCATCATTTTGGTACCCATTTTTATATCGATATCCTTACCCTTATCGATAAGCTTTTTAGATTTTTTTCTATATATCCGTCAGATTTTTTCAAAGCCGTTTTTCTCGGCCGGCAGGCTAGCTACGGTCACGTGAGTGGTACCAAACTACTCGTCTCGGCTTACTCATCATTTTGGTACCCACTTTGTCTTGATCGGACCCACTTTGGAATGCCAAGCCTCGTCCCGTCCTTAGCGGCTTGGCAAAGGTTTAATCCAACCAATTCCAACTCGAGAATTTTTTTTTCGACAGGGATCCTAGCTGCGGGTAGACGGGTAAACCTCGGGAAGATTTACAGGGATTATTGCAGGGGGGTCACGGTATTATAGAAGAAGACTTCGCTCAACGCGTTTCGTGTTTTTCAACACTTCTCTATGTTGAAGCTCCGCTTCAAATTATTAAAGTAATAAAATAGGGGGTAACTTTTATATTTAAAATTCTTAATTTTAATAGTATACCGGTAATTATTCTTCTTTATAAATTAGAAAATAATTGAAAAGGGGTAATTTGGCGCGTACTTTCTAATCGAAGTTTTACGCCTTTTATATAAATTTACCGGCGGGTTAAACTTCTTACGGGTAAAATCGTATTTTATAATAACGCGTTAAGTAATAATTAAATTAATTAACCGAAAAAGATAATTCTTAGGGAATAAATCACTACGTTCGGTCGTAAAGCCAAAGCGGTAACGGCGGTATATCGAAATAAAGTGCGTAAAAGCATTACCAAAATTAGGTTGGGGTAATATATTGAACGTAGGGTCGTCGGCGGGTACCTCCTATTTAATATTACTATCGAAGGATAAATCGCTTACCTACGTAGCGGAAAAAGCGTTCGAATCTATAGATAAGGTAAAGGAGATGGATTCGCTACAAGGGCGGGGCTAAATAGAAGAGGGAGCATTAGTAAATATTTAATACAATAATTAAAAATAGATTAATAGTAATTACGCTCAATTAAAGGGATTCGAATACGATTAAAATCAATTAATTTGAGTAAAGTTACGTACTTTAGTAGTATTTTTGATATTGGGTGTTATATAGTGTAAGGTGCGCAGTGTAGGGAGGTGGTAGTGTAGGGAGGTGGTGGTGCAGGGAGGTAGTGGTGCAGGGAGGTGCTGGTATAAAAAAGTATAAAGTGTTAACTTCGACTTCGAAAAAAATTTGACCAAGTTAGCGCAATATTTCAATACATCAGAATCGTGAAATTTAGCGGGTAAAAACGGGGATTTCGATGTCAGGTATCATCCAACTGGCCGGCCCACTTTTCGGGTGGACCCCAGCCAAGAATTGGGTGTTAGTAGGTTCGATTTAGAAAAACTGGGTGTAGGTAGGTTTTAGGTGGGTGCAAGTAGGTTTCCTCATTATCAACTACCAAAATACTTTATTGGTCTTAGATGTTCGCTCTTTGAAGTCCCATACTGACATCTTGTCCTCCACAGGACCGACTATTCGCTTGCCCGCCACACACGTGCGGGACGCAATGCAGTTTATTCCCATCGAAGACATCAGTACGTCCATCCCGTCTCTTTGGCCTCTGGCTGACAAGGCCTCTCCGTCCCCCTTTGGTAGACAAGTTGACTGACGTTCGTGTACCAACAGTGGACTCCACGTGCCGGTATGTAATGTATGACTAGGGCTGACTTGACACAGAAAAGCAATGCTGACACTACCCGCTTTCAGATATGGCCAAGGCATTCGTGGAAACAGACCAGAACATCACCTGGCTGTACCATGGGCTTTGAAGATCCGCCTCAAGACAACAACACGAACATTAATCCGCTCGACTCCGACCGACCGAAACGACCGACCGAGCACCCACAGAACTGTACACAATACACGACGCCAACTGGAAGTCCAAGTTCCCAGACTGAAACTGTCCAGCTGGTAGTGCCAGATTCTTCAAGAAGAAGTTAACTTCCGAAGCCCAGACTGGCAGTGTTGGTCAACGGACGTGTCGTAGGAGGCGGTGTATATCACTTCCGACAGAAGTCTGTCAACGCCATGCAATTTGGATAGTTCAACACAGAGAATGTGACAAGGGGTGTGATGTCAGGACAACAGGCCACTCGCTGCCACAGGTGACTCCAGTGGACGGACTTGGTCAGAGCAGAATTGGAGGCTATTTTCTGGAGTGTGGTGGAAGACCCGTTGGCTTTTTGTTGTTTTGGGAGTCTTGGGCAGTCTCGGAGGTGTGCGTCTTCACGATAATTGTCAGGCAGTTCGGCCTCCAGCATGCTGTCTCTTTCTGGAAAACACTTCCTGTTATGACCTGTTTGGGCCTTGTCCACCCCCCTCCCATGGCAAACTGTTGTTTAGCTATTGCCTTCCAAACCGGTTCTCCCGAACACGCAACGAAGCCCAAACGACTCCTAACACTAGGGCGTTCAGAAACTACATATATAAAAGCATCGGAGGGATCTCAAATCCGTATGTACACGCAGTGCGGTCTGAATCAATGGCTCGGTGGGCTGGTCTTGTGACAACATAAGCCTGATTGAC
The DNA here is from genome assembly GCA_033439795.1 of Sordaria brevicollis. Classification (NCBI taxonomy): domain Eukaryota; kingdom Fungi; phylum Ascomycota; class Sordariomycetes; order Sordariales; family Sordariaceae; genus Sordaria; species Sordaria brevicollis. Next base: position 954,009 of record JAUTDP010000015.1, on the reverse strand, counting down.
TTATTTGCCCGGACCAGTCTTGATGTCAGTCGGTTGGCACGAATTAGGGTATGCGAGCACACCTCGTACCTCGAGTAAATGGTGTATCAACCCGAGAGTGTATGAACTACGCCCTATGGTTCTTCCAGTTGGAAGTTTCCAACAGTGCCCCCGATTCGGAGTGGAGTGAGGCGAGTTACCATTCAATCGATGGTTAGGCGAACAGAGTCCATCGTTTTGCCCACCTCCCAGTCACTGCTGACTTTCACGGCTACCTTTTTTTGCATACCACCATCGCGAACTTCTACCTCAAATTACAAAAACTTTTCCCCTTTGGCTTGCAAGATTAATGACTCTCCTTCTGTTGCAACCATACAGCCATCACCAAGCACCCGTGACAAACTCACGATTACCGATCAAAATGCCGTGGAATTGTAAAAAGGTCGGAGAGCGTATCGGTGAGGAGATCACCGATCCGAGCCAGCTTATCGGTTGGCGAAATCGTCGTTTGGAACGCGAAGAGCGTCAAAGGCAGGCGGAGCTTGAGCGCCAAAGGGACATCGAGCGTCGCCGTGCGGCCGGCGAGATCATACCGGAGGATGAGGCTCCGGCCAACGCTTCCCCCAGCGGAACCCGCAGGAGAAGACGCGGCTCTCCTCCACCCGACATGAGACCTCTTACCGAGAGGCGTATGACAAGAGCTGTCGCTAGGGCTCTCGGTATTACCGCTACACCTGGTGGCTTGCCCGACAACGACATCGCTTCAACACCCACCGCGGACGACGATGAAGGCGAGGCTCCTGATTCCCCTTTAGCTAGTTCTCCAATCATGACAAGCCCCGCTGTTCTTCCTGTTGCTAGCGCCGTTGACGTTGATGAAGAGGGGTCTCGGGATGCTGAGATAGTGGAGGAGGGACTAATCGAATTTGATAGTGACAATTTCAACCACGAGGGAGAAGCCAACGACCACGACTCCAACCACGATGATGTCAGCCACGAGGATGTTGACGGCGATGATGCCAGCGATGAGAATGCCAGCGTTACCAAGGCTCGCCCTACCATCACCATTCTGGCAGCTCGACCAGTTGTTGCCCCGACCCCTGCCCCGGTTTTTACTCTGGCCACAGCCCCGACTCCTACACCGGCCTTCGTTCCTGCCGCTACTCCGGTCCCTGCTCCGGCCTTTGCTCCTTTAGTTGCTCCTGTCGCTTCTCCGGCAGATTCCATGGAGGCTGTCATAGCCACTGATACAGCTCCACCTTCGGCTACTGTTCCGACTACTACACCGGCGGCTATGGAAGCTCCAGCTGTTGAAGTCGAGGAGCATACAGCTGCAAAGCTGTCAGAGTCCGTCATCGGCGGCAATGCCCCTGTGCAAAGCGTCGTCGCTAGCACCGCGGCAGGAAACCAGCAGATGACCCAGCTAGCTTCTGGTCAATCCGAAGCACGTGTTAAGGCCGCCTATCAGCTGGTCCCAGTCGTTGATCGTAGTAAGCTCCTACCCTTTCCTTATGTTTCCTTCCAGTCGCATTTTTATGTCACACTCCTCCATGCCGTTGAATCCCGCTAACTGTCTACTGTAGTCAACCGCCTGTTCCTCGAAAGTCTCGTGACACTGCAGTCGCCCACTCCGGAGATGGTGACCGCTGAGGCACGCCTCTTTCTGGCTAGAGCCCAGGAAAACGAGACAGTGGGCGCGGTGAAGAAGGCAGCGACGTTGCTTAGCTCAATTACGCAAGGCAAGATTGAAGAGCTCACAAGAAGGCCCGTCCAGTTTGAGGTCGTGTCCGAGATCCTCAGACAGAGACTCCAGCAAGTCTTTCTTCAGGAGCTGCTCAAGTAGGCAAAGCTCTTTCATGATAGCATGCTGCTGCCGGTAAGTAATCTTCAGCTGCTGTTCTTGGCGCAGAGATTGAAAAGCTGTGCTAACTTTCTTCCCATGAAGTAGAAGCGTCACTTGATGACAGACTGGAAAATTGGTGTAAGATAGCTGGTTTGTGTATAACTCTCATTATTCCTTGATCTTTTTACTCCCTTCTTTTCCTTGGTGAATAAGACGTGATGGAGTTTTATCAGTACTCGGAATGACCTACTGGCCAGTGGCCGATGTCACAAGTGATGATCTTCTGTCAGTGCAGAAAAGTCTAACGTCTTTGAACGAGCAAACTGTAATTCCTGTTGAGTCACCCTTTGGTGTTCGCGTCACTTCCATCCGCAATCATGTCATCGTGAACTCCTGAGGTTGCGGTTGAAGCACAATACATAACTGGTCCTGCGACAGGCTCTGTCGTTGGGTTTGACACTCTGCCTTGCTTAGCTGCGACTCATGTCCACCAAGGTGGACGGCCTCTGAAAGAGAGGATATACTGACAGGCAAGCGCCGACGGGAAGGGGGGGGGGGGGGGGGGGGGGTTCAAACGCACGGCGAGGTACAGAAAACTTCACATCGCTATTTCAGTGTTTCACAGGTGTCATCAAGTCTCTCGGCGTCACATTTGTTATCCTTCCAGTATGGATGTACGGTTGATAAGTTGCTTCCGTTGTTCTATCATGGGTTACAAGAGTCATTGTCCGCTGCTCGAAACATATATGCAATCTATCTCTTTTCACGGTCTTGCCTTCCCTACTCTCGCAATGCTGAACAAGAAGATTGGCCCGGCCTAGCTTTTACACCTGCAACCTATTACAACGTTCTAACAGAGCCATTGCAACCGGGGAGATCTCAAATCTCCATCTTAGGCTCCGCGCTTTGAAGGCGAGCACTTTTGCGAGTGCCCTCGCGCAGCTCCTGTAGTCGCTTCGGAGCGGACCTCTGGGCAGTGGCCTTGCTAGGCACAATCTCCGGGGCGGATTTTGTTACAATGGTGATAATATTGGGGGAGCAAAGAAGGCTTGATTGTGTGTAATTGTGTAAGACTCTGCAGACGTGCAGATCTCTAGCTACTATATAAAAATCCCTTAGATTCCAGACCTCGGTTATTTAGGTTACGTATACTCCTGTTATCCCTGTAGGCCAATTACCTAGTATTATAATACACCCCCTTAAATTTATGTTATAAATTAGTACTAAATCTATTTAGAAATGCCTTATAATCCTTTAAGAGTCTTATACCTCTATTCTTAGTATAGTAGTATTTCCCTAGAGTTTTTATTTATTACGTTAATTTTTAAGTAGATTGTAAAGTCTCCTATCTAATTTATTTATAGCCTTTTTATCTTTTGGTTCCTCTTAATCTTTATTTTTTAAATCTATTACCTTTTTAGGTATTTTTATTATAATAAACGCGCTTGTAATTTTTAGTAATTTAATCGGTAGCTGTTAGAGTTCTACGAGTTTTAATTATTTTATCGATATGCGGTAATTTATAGGCCCGAGATTCTTTATAAGGCCGTCGGCGATTTATTCTTTAATCGGGATGTAAATAACGTCGATAAATTTCTTTTCCTATATTTAATATAGTTAGTATTTATAGATATTTATATATTTTAATTTAGTTATTAAGCGTATACCCTCTTTAATAACGAAGTAGATCGTTTATTTATTATTGTAATTTATAGGCGTAGTTTCTTAGTCGAATTTTATTGTTAATTCGTTAAATAGACGGTGGGCGTAAATAGTTTCTTTAGCGTTTTAGTTTAGGGATAATAGTTTTATTTCCGTAGAAAAGGTAGTTATTGTATTTTATTTATTAATTCGCTAATTTACGGTTGTATTTAGGAGTTTTAAAATAAATGTTTAGGAATTTTTATAATTAAGGGAATTATTTACGAAGGAGGAATTAATTATTACATAAAAATCCTAACGGTCTAATTTATTTAATTGGAGAACGTAGTTTTAGGTTGATAGTAAATATAGAAGGACGCGATTTATAATTTTATAGTATATCGGATTAGAATTCGAATTGAAACGAATTAATTTAGAAATAGGGAAAGTAATATTTAGGCGCGTAGTAATAATAATATAGAGGATAGAGCCGATTTTAATTTAATAGACGGTAATTTCGTATAATAGTATTTTATTTTTATAGGGGATTAATTCCTCCTTAACTATAGGGGTTTAGAAGAATTTCTTTATCCCTTTAACTTTATTTATAATTTTATTAATATAGTCGCGCTATAATAGTTAGATTAACCGTTTTTTACGGTTATAAATAATTTTAATTTTTAGGAATTATTTTAGTTCCTCTTTGCTAATTAATTAGTATTTTTTCTTGAGGGTAATAATTACCCCTTTAATTATAGTTATTTCCTTATCTTTATTTAAGTAAACGATTACGATATTATTAACGTAGAAGAAGAGGAATACGTTATTTTTAATTAAAATATTAGGCTTAAAAGGGATAGGGGATATACTTATAGTTATAAGGGTTTTAATAAATTCTTATTATTATAGGAATAGTAATTTATATAACTTGTATAGCGTTCGAAGTAATTAGATTATTTAGCCCTTTTTTTAATACTTAGGAGGAGTTTGTATATAAATTAATTTATTTAGTAAGGTATTAATAAAGGTATTTTTAATGTTGTATTAGGTTAAATTTAAATTGAAATAGGTTATAATTATTATAAGAATACGGAAGGACTTAATTATTAATGTAGTTGTATAAATTTTGCGAATTTTATTTTTAATTTATTAATTTCTTTGTATTACTAAACGAGCTTTATACTTCTAAAATTTACTGTTTTAATTAAATTTATAAATGTAGATTTATTATAACTTTAAAATCTCCTTTTTATTTATATCCTTAATATTTATTTATTTTTAAAATTTTATTTTATTGTATTTAATTAAATACTCTTTTTTTATAATTTTAAATAATTCCCCTATAGGATGAAGGTTAAGCGTTTAATAATATTTTAAAAGTAGTAAAAAATTAAATCGATAAAAGGTTTTTAGAAATCTTTATTTCTATAGCCGGTCGACTTTTTCCCTTATTAATTTTAATTTAGAGTTATAATTAAGATCGATTTTAATACCCTTCTCTCGTATTTTTTCTAGGAAACCCTAATCGACGATTTAATTTCCCTAAAGATTTATAGGATAGTTACCCCGTCCGGTTAAGAAAAATGCGGCCCAATTGAGGTATTAATTTATAGTTAGTTATAAATCCTCGTTGGATTTTAAGAGTTTATTAATTAAGAACGATATTGGTATTTTATTTAGGGTTAGGGACGTAGAGTAGTACCCTTTATCTTTTAGGTTTATAACCGTATTTTAGAAATTAGTAATTAATTATGAAGGTATTGGAGTTGGTTTTTCCAAAAATTCGGTTAGAATTTTTAACTCCTATATTTATAATAGGAATTAGTTTATTAATTCGTAGTATTAATTTAATGGGATTTGGTTTATTTATATTTAGTGCTAATCTTTTAATAATTTTACGATCGCTTCCTCCTTTTATTTCCCCTCTTTTAAGGTATTAATTGTATCGATCGTTTCGTTCGCGTCGGTCGGAAAGTTTATAATTATAAAGTTAAACGTTGGGAGAATTTATAGTAATTTTAATTAATTTACTTTAATGGTATTTATATTATAAAGGGTTTTTAATTATATAGTTAATTTTTTAAAGGAAATTTATAGGGATTTATAGATTTCTTTAATTTTACCCGGAAATATTTCGTTTTCGTTAAATATAATATTTCGTATTATTATAATTTAATTAGTATAGGGGTTCTAAATTTTATATTAGTTCGTTAATTAATAGCCGATTAAATATTCGATTTACGTACGTTTTTTAAATTTTCTAATCTTTTTTTTATTATTTATAATGGCGGTAGTAAGGGTAAAAGCCTTATAACCGTAGACTTTTAAGTACGCGATTATAGGGGAAGGATTTATTAGTAGTATATTACCGTTTTTGAAGTTATAGTACGATTTAAATCTCTCTTTAGGAGCCTTCTAGTAGTAGTCTACTTTAGGCGTTAAATTATAGAAATACGTAATTACGCGTATAATTTTTAGCTAAAATACTTCGGGTAGATTTGTATTTATATATATTAACGCCGCTTTAATTTTAATTATACCCTTTAAGCGTTCTACGCCGCTATTTTACGCCTATATATAAAATATAGAAAGTTCGACTATAATACTACGTTTAATTAATTATATTGTAATTTTTCGATTATTATTTATTTCGTTATTATATTCTACGATATAAGGGAGGATTTTATATTAGGTTTATAAGTTTGTAAAAAGGTTTTAAAAATATATTAATATAAAATCGGCTTTTCGGTTATTTAAATAATACGTTTAAATATATTTAAATTATCGATTTATAATTATTATTAAATTTAAATATTCTCTATTTTATATTTTAGTTTTATTATAAAAGAAGAAGTCGATAGTGAAGCGTAATTTTAGACTTTTTGAGTAATTGTAAGGTTCTTTGCGTATTTAGCGTTTTAATTTGGTTATAGTATATAATTCGTAGTATATTAGATTTGGACCTTTAAGTCGAACCCTATAGATTTATTTAATTAATTTAGTAAGCGTATTTAGTTTTAGGTAGTTAAATCGAAAGTGTTAATGGAGGGTTACGCCTTTTTATAGCTTTTATTAAGAATAATTAGAAGTAATATGTATTGTAAAAGAAGATTCGTTAATATTATTTTTTAATAGAAGGATATATTTTAATATAAATTATTTATTAATAGAATATACGTAATAGATTAAAGAGTTTGTAAGGTTAGAGTGTAAATACCCGTTCTTATAATTTTAAAAAATATAATTATCTTCGAATTATTTTAAAGAAATAAGGTTATAAGTTATATTTGGTATTAAAGCGACGTTAGGGAGGATTAATTCCTTTAACCCTATATTATTTTAGATTTTAATTATTACGGTATTATACCCTTCGATAGAAATATAGTTACTATTAGTTTATATATAATCGTTTATATTTATAGGGGAAAGGTTTTTAAATTGATTAATTTTATTGAAAATATAAATTATTATATTTAAATCGAAAATTGTAAAGTTTCTTAATAGGTATACGGCGTAGTAATCCGTAAGTACTAAAAAACTACTTTTATTTATTAAACGATTATAAAATTACTTTTAATTAAATTCGTCTTCCTTTTATTTATATAATTAGAGAACGGCCTCTTTAAATTTCTTATCCTTTTCTATATTAGCGGTAATACGTTTCTTAATATCCTCGTTTATTATTTAACCTTCGAAGGTAATTTATAAGCGTATGTAATAATATAATTTAATTTCGTAATTGAATTAATTATAAAATTTATAAGTAGGACGTTTTATTTTATAAATTTACTAGGGAAGGGAGGAGGCGTATTTTTTATTAGTAAATTTAGAGGATGTATTTTTCTTATTTCCCTTCTTCTTTATTAGTATTATAATTTTTCTCCGCCCTTCTCTAATATTCGTATTAAGGTTTTCCTTGTTATTAGGAGCGTCCTCCTTAACGGATTTTCCGCTTAACGTAGCCGTAAATATTGTACTTTTTAATAGGGGGGTTAGCCGGCTTTTACCCTAAGTAGGATTTACCGTTATTACTTTACGAAAATCTTTAGTAACGGTATAAAATCCTATTTCTATATAATTATCCTTTTTTAATTCTTTATTATATTAAAATTAATACGTATCTACCTATAAGGAAAAAAGACTTCTTTTAATTATATAATTAAATTCTATAAATTAAATATTTAGGTTATTAGATTTAGGGACCCCGCGGGCCTTGTATAGAATTATAGTTTATTTTTAATAGAACGATTAAATAATTTAATCCTTAATAGTACGGCCTAAATGTAGAATAGAGATTAATTGGGTTTTAATTTATTTTTTAATTTCTTAATTGTTAAAATATACGGCTTTAATAAAATTATTGTATTATTTGTAAATATTAAAATATTTAGTAAAATTAATTTCGCGGTATAGATTTTTAACGGTTTCGGTTATTTATAAATTTAATTAGGTTTTTTTAGTCCCTAAATTAAAAATTGCCTTTAAATTTATATATTAATCGTTTTTTTTAATTATATAATCGCGATAATTGCGTTTATAATAAAAGCTGTATTTAATTATAATATTAAATAGCTCTTTAAAATGAACTTTCTTCTTAATGGCGGTTTTTCCTTCGGGTTTTTAGCTAATATAATCGAAAATATTAAATTTAGAGGGTTTCGTTAACTAAAATTAGCGATTTATAAGATTAATATATTCCTATAGGCCTAAATTTTAGGCTTAGGAAATAAAGGCATCTTCTTAAGTAGGCCAATCCTTAGGGGAATTGAAACGAATATTATTAATCTTCGAAGATATTATTATTATTACTAATTTCGTTATTATTAACGTTATTAATATTATAATTTAGGCGAATTGATAAAATTCTTAATTATTATAATAGTAATAATATTGGGGGAGTAAAGAAGGCTTGATTGTGTGTAATTGTGTAAGACTCTATAGATGTATAAATCTCTAGCTATTGTATAAAAATCCCTTAGACTTTAGACTTCGGTTATTTAGGTTACGTACACTCCTGTTATCCCTGCAGGCCAGCCACCCAGTATTGTGATAGATTTCGAGATGGTGTCCTTGGCATATACGGCCTTCGGGGTGGGCTTGGAAGTAGGGCCCTTGGTAGACGCGACCTTCTGGGCAACTAATGGAGAGAAAATGCGTCAGCGAAAGTGTGTTAGAAGGCAACCCCTTGGCAGCGTATTCTCGGGAAGGCGCTGATACAGGCAGCGTTAGAAACAAGTCAAATCAAGCAAGTTTAATACCTTACTTGACTTGAGTGGGTCAAGTAAAAGCCTTATACTTGCTTGCTTGAAACTTGCTTGACTTGCTTGATAATGTACTTATTAGTTTCTTATCGGAGCTTATCGAAGCTTATCGGAGTTTATCGAAGTTTATCGGGACCTTATTATCAATTATCTAACCGGTGGATCAACTTTTAGATAGGTCCAAAAGGCTTGGCAAGTCAGTCAAGCAAGCAAGACCGCTTACTTGACTTGATCAAGCAAGTAAGGACCCTTACTTGACCTACAACTTGCAAGTACTTGCTTATACTTGCTTGCGATACTTGACTTGTTTCTACCGCTGGATACAGGGGAATGGATAGTGAATATCTTACCAATTTCCGAGGCTGCGCCAGAGCTAAGAATATCAGCAATGGCTCCGACAAAGAAGCCCTGCTTCAGAATCCCCTCGAATTGCTGGCCTACGGGGTAGGCTCCAGTCCCGAAGCCGTTGGCGGTGAAATTCAGATCTTCCAAGATGGCCTTAGCTGCTTTCTCGATCTCGGTGGCAGCATCCTGCTTGATGGCGTGTTCAGCGAAGATCTTGGCATGGCTCATCAGCTCCTCGTTTGTCGGGGGAGAGCCGAACTGGTACATATCGCTGACTGTCCTTTGAAGTTAGCGATCTAACCCTTAAACCAAGCCCGACAAGACGGCAGAGAAGGCAGTGCTGGAGGTCGACGTTGACGACTTACCAATTTTTCCCACGGGGATCAGCTCCCAGGCTGCGTACAGCTTGGTGCCACGACGGGGCACAGGAAGGATGACTGTGAGTACTGCTGTCAGTAAATGAAGATTATAACCCGTCCAATGCAATTTTAACTTACCACGGAAGGGCTCGGTGGCGGCCGCTTTGAATTCCTTCTGATCGAACTCCGGAAGCAGGAGCCAGCTCTCAGTGTCATCAGCCTCAGCGGCCTTGGTGGCTTTGGTGACTGTGGCCTTCGAAGTGGTGACCTTCTTGGCCGGCTGGGTCTCTTTCGCGGTGGGCTTGCGTGCCCTCTTCCAGGAAGGCGGCTTCTTATCCGAGTGCTTCACACGAACCATCGTGGTGGTGTTGAGAGTTGAGACTGCGCTAGATGCGTGGTGGTTGGTGGAGGGTGATTGTCGGCGGACGGTGGTGGCCGTTGGGGTGTCTTTTCAGTAGGTGAGTATTCCCAGGCGGATGGTGTTCCGATGTTGGAAGGTGGAGGGTCAGGGTGGGAGGATGTTGTTTATATAAGGTGGACAAGCGACTGGAAATTCTGAACTGGCCGTCGCATAACCTGAGACTCAGTGGCTGCGCTCAAGGTCTGCAGAGTGACGGGAACTTTGAACCTGGACCTGGAATGAGTACAGGCATGCTGTTCATGAATCAAGGTTACTTGCGGGCGGGAGCTTCACCGTGTTGATGACCTTGATGGTGAGGCTTTTCATCTATTTTAACGCCTGGGTAGTTCACCTGACAAACTTTAGAAACCTTTGCGCTTCACAGTGTTGCTCATTACCTTTCTTAGGTTCCTGGACTCGACTGTCCGTTCGGTCATTCGAGGATAAATCCCCAAAATCTGCATTTCAAAACCCACCAACACCTTCTAGCTAACTTACCTCTGGCTCGAGAACTTTTCGCCAGACCAGAACATCTCTTAGTCCCTCTCTCCAGTGCTCAATGCGCGTCAATCATGGCGCGCATTAAGCCCACCACACGTCAAGAGGCGCCGCCCAAAGCGCAAAGTCCGGATCCCGACGACGAGCCTGTGTCCGACAACGACGAGCTTATTTCCGTCGATGGAAAGGGAGCTGGCATTACGTCAAGTGAGAAAGGCAACAACGAGCCGCAGTTGGGCCATGAGAAAGCCACTAAGGGCTCCAAGCTCAACGGCAAAGCTGAGTCGACCACGACCACCGGCCACAGCCATGAGAAGCATCAGGCTCCAAAGGCCAAACGTAAGTGTCTCCTCAATCTTCGACATTCATTCAGGGACTCGTCGAAATATCTTCTTCGAGCTTCTGTTTTTCTGGGATCATCTGGCACCCGACGGGCCGACCGTGCTAACAGAGTCAGGGATCATCCTCCGAATGACGCCTGGTCGGATTATTTACCACCAGGGAATTTTGCCCGTGGATACTATCAGTAAGTCCTTTTCCCCCTGCGTCCAGCTTCGTCCCAGATGTCTAACAAGCAACAAGTGGAAGACATGACAAATGATAGTGGTGGCATCCCACCCTCCCAGGAGGCGATCAGGGCCAGGGCCGTGGACTATATGAAAGATGCCTACAGGGCCGGTACCGAAATGAAAGTAATCCGAGCAGCCGCCGAACAAATTCTTCGACACCGCGATGAGATGATCAGGGGCGACCCCATGAAGCCCCATAGCAGACCTCGTGGGAAGGGTCTTCGGCGTTTGGAGCTCCAGAGGAGTTTCCTTCAGTGCATCCTCGATATCCGCTGCGGTAAGTTGATCCATCAGAATCCCTTGCGTGATCCTAAACGAATATATAGAAGCGCACGTTTCATCTAACAAATCGACGTGACAGAGGTATTCGAGTTCATGCTCGGTCCCAACTAGGGATTGTCCGCAGCACCATCGGTGGTAGCGACAACAACCAAGTGTCCCAAAAAGCTTCATCGGCTCCTTTTCTCAAGCATCCATCTACTAAAACTTCTAGCCTTCGCCCAAAAGCGCCTTGCAGGGGGGAAAGACCCGTGTTCTTGACGTAGGGGGGAACACAAGGACATATGTCCCAAGGGCATCTGTTCAAGTCTGTCATGGACGGTAGAGGTGATCGGTAGGGACGAGGCCGTTCACGATGGTTTCGAGTTCTGTGTGCCGAGATAAAGGCATACGAAGAGATAGTTTGGTCGAGGAGCAAGAGAATAGCACGGACATGGACTTTGATAGACGGCAGTCGGAGTAGTCCCAAGCTCCTTGATGTTGGGCATTCGGGCCTTTCCGGGGACGGGGGCACTCCAGCCGATGCTGTTTTCTCGGCGAGGATAGCTCATACCAAGTTTTAGCTTTGAACAAGAGGGACTCTATTTGACAAAAGGAGGGAGACCAACCTACTATACTTTTGCGCGTTCGTCGTTCAAAGAAAATTTTCAGCCATCCACAACGTTATTGTGCTGAGCCTGAGACTTCAGCGCTGCTCCGTATATATAACCCGAAGATACGCCCGGAAAGAGAGCCTCAACTCAGAGCGACGTGGAAGACAAACATACCAACCCGTCAGAAGTTGCCACAGAAAACTACGAGTCGATCTTGTTACGCCCAGAGCCAGACACAGCTAAGGAAGCTACTCAAATTTCGAAGCCAACCGTAGACATCCTCCCCGTAAATGTCATGAGCAGGTCCTTCGCCCACTTTAGCGCAGTGTCATCTTCTAACATGCCTCTGACCAGGACGTCAGTGTCAGATTGACTGATGCGAATGACGGAATCCCACCCTTGATGCACGAGCTCCGCTCCGAAGCCGTGAGGTGGTTCAAGCAGGCGTACCGGACGCCGAGCTAGAAGCTCATGCGAAGCTGTTCGCCGATGCTGCTCTTAAGAGCAAGGCCATGACTAAGATTTGGGGGGCCGCCATCCTGATCTCCATTCATATTACCATTACGATGAGCGGTTTGTCCGAGTGCTTGAGACGTACCATTGTTGCGACGTTGACGCTGGCGTCGGTGTTGGGTATGTAGTGTTCGGGGTGTTGTAGGCGCGGTAGAAGGCTTGCTGCGCAGGATTCCAGACGGATGGTATTCCAATGTAGGAAGATAGAGTGTCAGGGTGGGAGAAGGGGGGTACAGGCATGCTGTTCATGAATCAAGGTAATTCACGGGCACGGGCTCCACCGTATTGACGACCTTAATGGTGAGACTACATTTGTTTGCTGACACGGGGCTCTTCACCGAACCCTGTCAGATAGAACCTTGGTGCCAGTACGGACTGTTCACTGGTATCTTCTCTGTTCAATCTGCATGCTTAAAGCCTGCCGTCCTTGCAAGAACAGAGTTGACTACTCGGCCTTTTTGGCAGACAACCTCTTCCGAAGTATCTCGTCTTGTGTTTTCGCAAAGCACTTCCAGAAGAACGCATTTTTCTCAACTGTTGCGCTACTGACTTGATACAGCCATCTCAACATGGCTCGTAAGAAGTTCACCACGCGTAAACCGGCGGCGCCATCACAGGCGCAGCCCCCCGAGAGCATCGGACAGCCAATCGCCGAGAAAGATGTTGAGAAGGCCAGCTCTTCGGAAGTTGACGACAGTACCGAGAACTCGTCTGTGTTGGTTCCAGAGCCCGCCAAGATCACAGTTGGGCCTGTTAATGAAGCTCCCACTGTCTCTAGCCCGGCCATCAAAGGCAGCAAGTCAGTTAAACACAGGAAGAAGAGTAAGTCCAGATAAGTCCCCTGAATGTCTGTTCGGTCAGCCGATATAATACACGGAGTACATTACCGGTTATCTACCCAGCTAGGAACGGTTAGGTGGTCTTAAGCGTTGGCTCCGAATTGCTCTGATCTTAACGCTTATTAACCGTTGAGATTTCTTAAGCGTTGGGATATCTTAACCGTTGGGAGCTGGGGGCTAAATCTGATTGGCTGGCTGGCCTCGCACTAATGCAAATGGCTTCTGCTCCTTCCTCTTCCTCTTTCCTCCTCCTTCCTCTTCCTCCTTCCTCCTCTTCCTCCTTCTTCCTTCCTCCTTCTTCCTTCCTCCTTCTTCCTTCCTCCTTCCTTTCTGTTGTTGCCCACCCAAGTATTTTTCGCTTTGTCGCTATCGTTGTCGCTGTCGCTGTCGCTATTGTTGTTGCTGTCGAGGCAATTGACCTGTGATGCAATGAACAAAAGTTAGCCTTTGGTTAAAAGGAGGAATGAAGAGGTGAAGAGGAATGAAGAGGTGAAGAGGAATGAAGAGGTGAAGAGGAATGAAGAGGTGAAGAGGTGAAGAGGATAGTGTCGTTATCGTTGTCGTTGTCGTTGTCGTTGTCGTTGTCGTTGTCGTTGTCGTTGTCGTTGTCGTTGTCGTTGTCGTTGTCGTTGTCGTTGTCGTTGTCGTTGTCGTTGTCGTTGTCGTTGTCGTTGTCGTTGTAGTGGCGGCGATAATCGTTGGAAGAGGAAGAATCTGAGAAGACTTTGAGTTGGGGACTTCGTGCTTTTTATTTCGTTAACCCCGCTTCTTTCTCTCTCTCTCTCTCCTTCTCTCTTTCCTTTTCTTTTTCTCCCCCACCTTCCTTCCTTCATTTATCGTACCTTCCCAAACGGGAAGATTTTCGTCATTTTTAAGGGTCTTGCAGCGGGCCGGGAGGCTTAGCGTTCTTCCCGGCCCAACGGTTAGGGATTCTCAACGCTTAGGAAATTTCCAACGCTTAAGGAATTTCAACGGTTAAATAGCGTTAACTAACGATTATTCCATTTCAACCGTTCAAAGGTCCCCTATATCACCGTTAATGTACCGATTCACGGTTCTGACCAACAACAGGAATTATTCTTCATTTTCCTCCTGCGCGCGTCTTGCGCCAGCTTGACATCCTCCCCGTGGATGCCATCAGTAAGTCCTTGCCTAGCTTCACTGACATTTCATATTATTCAACATGCGACTGACAAAGAAAATAGTGTCCGACATGACCGATTCCAACGGCGGAGTTCCTCCCTTCAATCACAAAATTCGGGCCGAAGCCGTGCGCTGGTTTAAGCAGGCCTACAGGGCCGGCACTAGAATCGAGAGTGTACGCAATGCCGCGCAGGTTATCCTGGACCGGTTGGATACCGTCATTGCAGGTAATCCCGCCTACATCCACAATAAGCCAAGTGGTGAAGGACTCGAGCGGTTGGAGCTCCAGAGGGAGTTCGTTCTCGCCATCCTCGACATCAGGTGTGGTATGTTCTCCTCCCTTCCCTACACTTGCAGCCTATATCCGTACTGATCCGTGGGTGTACTAGAAATCTTCGATTTCCTCTTGAACTAGCCAACTTTTGCATACACCTAAGCGACCTCGCCGACACCAGTAAAAAGTCTGGTGTTGGTCAAGGGCAATGCTCGCCGCAAGAAACCAAGTGCTGAGAAGGACGATCAGGGGTTTTTCTTTCTCTGAGAATCTGGGAGAATCTCAAGAATGGAGTTCAAGGCTTTCTTTCCAGTTGGCTTGTCATTTCTTTTGAAAAGAAAAAGGCTAGATAGATGCCCGGTAACGGGTGTACCACCAATCCCCGTATTATGCGGCCTTTGAGCAACAGGCCGATGGGTCTATTAGAGTTCATATACCTATCAATCTTTGTAAGGTGTGCCCGGCGTCAGAATCTCCGTCATCATGAACGCTGCGTTTATAATCATGTAGAGGTTAAACTCGGTCATTGTGGGAAATCCACGATACATATACAGTAGGTCTCACAGCAAGGGCCTTGAGCGTTTGGAAACACAGCGATAGTTTCTCAGGGCGATATTGCGGATCGACTGCAGTGAGTTGACCTTCTAGAGGTCTTCTTCCATCACCCGGTACTAGCAAGATACGATTGCCTCAACCCAAGAAGGGGGGCATACCCTACGACACTCTCTGACTACTTGCTTAGGGTGCAGTCCTTCCTATTGCCGGCGGGGTATAGCGAAATACACGCTATTAACTACGCTACCATCACCAGATTTAGTACCTTATGTAATGGGACACATCCCCCGGGTTTGCGTTTGGAGAGGATAATTTCATCTCAAAGGAGTACAGGCTCGGTAAGTATGGAGAGGAACTTTATTGTGGCTGTCAAAGACAATAGATGTGCCATAGCAAGTGGAAATAGGGCATGATACTGTGTATTCACTTGCCGTGAGGGGTTCGACCGACAACAGTGGCACGAAGCCCAAGTACTTCCAAACCTTCTTACGCAACAAGGCCGAGAATAACCCTGGAACCTTCAAGCCAGCACTGTATATAACTCGGATACACTTCACGACTGCAGCACAAGATCCAGTCACTGTCCAAGGCAGTCTAACCGGCGCTTCACCCTGTCAAAGGCCTTGGTCATGAATTTCCTCCGCGTTTGCCATGTATTCTTGGATGCGTCACCTCACCAACCCTCAAAGAACCTTTGGAACCTTCATAGCTGGTAATTCACTTGGGCCATTTGTGGACCAGCTCATTGCTTAAATGGCGTGTCGACTTCGCAGGACCGGGGTCGACCTTCTTTTTTTTTCGACAACCTCTTCCGTAATTTTTCGCTTCCCGAATCCCACAAAAAGGAGATATCGACGAAAAGATACCAATCAACCCCACGGAAAACTTGATGCGCCCATCTCCAAATGGCGCGCATCAAGTTTACCAGCAGAAAGACGGCGGCGCCTGAAGCTGAAGCCGAGCTACCAGGCGCTGGCGCCGACGAGAACCAAACAATGCGAACCGCGTCGTCAGAAGCCGGCAACAGCAACACAGAGTCGACGTTACTGCTTCCAGAGCCTAAATCCAGGGCCAAGGCCAACCCGACCAAGACTGGAGCGGCTGCGAAGAACGCTCAGACGGAGCCCAAGACGATAAAGAGTAAGTGTCGCCTAGTTCTCGAGTCGCGATAAACTCATCAAGGCGCCGTGCGCCATAACCGTCTACCCGCCTTTTACTGACCGGTTACAGAGATCATTCTTCACCTCCCTCCCGCCCGCGTGCAGACACAAATGGATATTCTCCCAGTCGACACGATAAGTGAGCTTCTCCCCTTCTACCCTCTCATTTATCCCCGTTTTGTGGTGTCTCTAACGAAATCGAAACCCCACAGTGAGCGACTTGACGGAGACCCACGGTGGCGTCGTGCCTTCATCATGCGAAATTCGGGCCGCTGCCGTCAACTGGTTTAAGACGGCCTACCGGGCTGGAGTGAGGGTCGAGTCTGTCCAGCATGCGGCCAACGTCATCATGGAGAGGCTCGACTCTGTTCTTCAAGGCAACCCAAAGTACCTGCATAACCGCCCTTGCGGTAAAGCATACGAGCGTTTGGAGAGCCAGAGGAAGTTCCTCGAGGCCATCCTCGACATCCGTTGCGGTAAGTCGATTGTCCTGGACTGGATATGTTCTTCTCTCTTGCGGAACTTTTTGAAGCGCAGGTTTGAACTGACCGGCTGATTGCATAGAACTCTTCAATTACATCCTGAATTAGCCAGCGTGCACTGAGAACGGTGCTGCAGGGGCTAGGTTCCTTGACCCTCGCCAAAGAAGTTGGTGTTGGTCAGCGATGCCACCTACAGGTTGTATGAACAGACCAACGTTGAACAAAGAGGTGGGCTTTGGGTACGACCCGCGCATCTTTTCTTTTTTTTTCAGGGCTTCAAGATTCCCAATGTGGTAATGAGGTGCTATAGGGCACGGTTGGCGGAAGACATATGATAGAGGTTCAACGGATAGTAGAAGGATCGGCTTCAATTCCTCTCTCCTGTGACCTATGGGACACAGCCTAGGGGATGATTCACTTCTTATGTCGACGATAACAACATAGCTATCCAAAAAAACCTCCATTCAATGATAATACCAAGAGATACACGTTGCGGATTCATTGGCGAAAGGCAACCTCGAAGCATTAGCAAAGTTATTGCACTGAACATGGAGTACAAAAACACCCTTGTCCGGTATATAACCGACGGGAGGTACACTTACAAGTCCCATTCACACACCGATCTCGCCTCACAAACGCGCTACGAGTCGCCATGTCGAGGTTCCTCATCATGGCCTTGCTCTTCTTTTGTAATGACTCGAGGTCCCTTCACAGGACACCCCTCATGGAACCTTCAAACCTGAAAGCTTCTTTCACTTCCTTCTTCCGCGTCCACAGTGCCCCCTTCCTTCAATTTCGTCGCTTAAAAGCCCGTCGACTTCGAAAGCTCAAGGTCGACCTTCCTCGTCTCGACAACCTCTTTTTCAATATTTCGCTTACTGAAAAAGGCACGAGCGGAACATCAAGGAGTAAGACCCGATCAATTCCCCCGCAACACTTGGTGCGCTCAATCCAACATGGCGCACTTCACGAAGCGAAAGTCGCCGACGGCTCCGAAGGCGAAAGCTCCGGCCCAAGAGAAACCTACCAAAAGTAATGAGGCTGTCGAGAACGACGACGAGTTGTTTATGCAGCTTCCCGAGCCTCATTCCTCCGCGCCCGGTGCTGCTGAAGACACTGGCTCGAAGACGACCGCCCCTCTCAGCGGGCCCATGAAACCCAAGCCTACGAGTAGGTCTTGCCAACCCTTCTGATGCTTATTCGCATCGCGGTATTGACCCAGTGCAGAGATCAAGCTTCGTTTGCCGACCCGTCGTGTCCTCGGACATCTCGAGATTCTTCCTATTGACTCGATCAGTATGTTTCTTGCCTCCCCCTGGCGGGTCCTTGGGTCTCTAACCAAGCCAATCCTCGTAGTGAGCGATATGGTCGACGCCAACGGCGGCGTCTCCCCGTCCGTGGGCGAAATCGAGGCTGAGGCCATCAACTGGTTTAAGCACGCTTACCGCACCGGTACCAGGGTTGAGGTCGTGAAGGCCGCTGCCCAAGCCATAATCGGCCGTCTGGATTCGGTGATCAGCGGCAATCCAGGGTACATGCACAACCAACCCCACGGACAGGCGTACGAACGCCTCGAACTTCAGAGAATGTTCCTCCGTGTGATCCTCCGCGCGGAGTGTGGTGCGTTGACCTCCCTAGCCCTCTTCTCATTCGTTCTTCTTGTCCAGATTCCCTGAGCGGACAGCGGAGCTAACTGTTGCCCTTGCAGAGGTCTTCCACTACCTCCTCGACTAGAGGTAGCTGGCACCCTTCTTTGCCCGGAGGAGTGCGTTGGCATCCACCATGAAGCCAGGGGCTTGTCCAATGGCGCCACCTACGCGAGTAACTTTGGTTGACGAGTGGACGATGGTGATGCTTTCGCGTATTGATTGGGCGTAGTTGGGGAAGATGAACAGGTCTACATGGATTGGACCGACTTGGCGCCTTCGAGTGCCAGATAGACTGCAGCAGGAGTAAGGTTAAGGACTGGATCTTGCCGGCCATGCCCATGAGTGACAGTCTGGGGGCTTAAAAAACTTCGCATGTCGACAACAACAAGATACACAAGACAACAATCTCCTGCTACAAAACGAAGTCGAGTTCCATGTTAAACACTGGCGAAAGAAAATGGAGGTAGCTGTAAAGCATCAACAATGGCATTGTGTCAAACTCGATCTTTCGAAGGTTCTGCTGAATGCCTGCCTCCGCAAATGTGAATAACATCTTGTCTTTGCCTCTGTGCTTAGCGTCATTCCGGAGCCCGTCGTTTGACGATGATCGGGCGTGTAGGAAACACACTGGAACAGGCGAGTCGAACGAACGCAAAAGACACATGGAAATTTGCCTAGCTGCTCACGACAGTTTATTTGGAGGGTAATTGTGCAAATCAACGTGTAGAACGGGCGGAAGGTTTGTAAATCTCAATAACGTAGCTAGGTACTTCCTAGTGTGTGCGCAGCAGTTGTCCTCGCCTCCTTGTGTTTGCGCTCTGTCTTCAGTCGAGCCCTTGGTTCACACTCGACGACTCGCTTGACCCGCCGAACGACGTGGGGAGATATGACTCTGTTCGCTCTCGGTACAACGACGTTTCCTCGGCTGCGGTTAGGAAAGGTCGTCGTCGATGGCGGTACGAGAAGATGAGCCACCATTAACGGGAGAAAGAGCAGCCTCTATGTCTTGAAGATGAAAGAAATTGCTCAGGCCTTCAGATATTTCAAAGAAAAGAACTTACTGGCAGCGAGCTGGATGTTGTGAGCAAAGTATAGACGCTCAAGAACCTTGTTGAACGCCTCGGTGTCCTTTTCCAAACGAGCATTCTCACACACATGCTCATTGATAGCGATCCATGTCTTGACAATCGACTTGAGGGTCTCTGCCCTTGCAGGATCAAACTCTCTGTCCTTCTTGAACGTGTACGGACCAAAGACAGCCTTTCCATGAAGGAGGCGGACGGCAAATTCGGCGGCTTCCATGCGGCCAGCACCGTCAAGGGGCTTTTCCATGTCGACATGTAGTGAGAAGTTCGAGGCGCTTTTGCTCTCCAGAGATCCGTCGGTTTTTGGGACTCGTAAATAGTGATTGGGAGGATAGCTCGTGGAGTGGAAGCCATGATGTTGGAAGCATGTACGCTGATGACCAAGTTGAGAAGAGGCTTCACCCTGCTTCCCATCCGAATGAACGATGAGAAGACTCCCATATCACGGCAAACAACATTTTGAGGAGATTGCAAGATCGAAGTTGTAAGGAATGAGATGAGAGGTTGAACTTGAGGCCGCTTGACTGTACTGCAGGGTCAAAGGTACGGGAAATGCCCATGAAGCGCTCTTGCTGGATTGATGCCTTCGCGCCTTTTGCCTAGGAAGTCGTGGTGAACTTCAACACGGCGTGAGATGGAAAGACCAGGTGTGAGGCCAGATCAAAAGGGAAGTGGAAGGAAGGGACAGTCAACTTTTGTACCACAGTACCAGTGTCTCCACAAGAGTTGGAGAGAATGGGGTAAGAATGCAGGATACCAAACGAGCGGCGAGCGGCGAGCGGCCAGCACCTGCCACCTGCACGGCCCGCGGTGAAAAAGCGAAAGCATGATGAACGCAATCTGTCTGGTCCGTGCCCGTAGGAGTCTCGAAGGCATTCGCATGTCACAACTTGATAAGGTATGATCTTAACTTCAAACGATCAGTACAACGAAATATTGAAGAGTTGGTTTGCCGGAAATGATCATGCCAAGTCTCTACATCCAGTTAACTCTGTGGGAGCTCAACTCCTTTGAGTCTGCACCACCACAATTGCAGCTGCTTGGGGGCCCCGTCAGAGCTTCACCCTAAACATCCTCCTCGGCACTCCATCTCTGTTCCAAAACCGCAAGCCTCAAACCATTTCCCAACCGTCATCATCCGAGCCAGTCTCAGACTTGCCATTGTGCTTCTTGACAAACACTGGAGACACGGCAGGTTAGCTTTTGAACAGATGACTCTCACGCCTCACATGACACATCACCAGGTAGTACCCACCAAACTCGATATCCATTTTATCCTCAAGGACCGAGACAGGCTGGTTGGCAACCACTGTAGCAATACTGGTCCTCTCGCCAACCGCAGCGGCCTTCAAGCTGGCCTCAACACGAGCGTTTACAGCCGCCGCCCTAGCTGCGTCGTTCTTCTCCTGGCGCACGAAGCCTACACGTAGTAACGAGAGAAGATGTCAATACCTATTCTAGCGTACAAACGTTTCCAGGCAATGCCACAATGGTTGGACATCATGAGTCGTTACGCTAAGGAAACTTACGAATCAACGCCTTGCTCACGTGCAGACAAAAGTTCTTCCTGGTGAGCAGCAACTGATCATTCACCACGCCCGTCTTGGCAACCACGCGGACACTGTGGCTGCACATTTCGAGGTACATGTCGATGGCGTGCAGGAGCTTGATGGGGGAGTACCCCTCGCGGAGAGCATCGTGAACTAGCTCCTCGGCAAACTTGTCGCGGTCCACGGCGAGCATGGTGGTGGGTTTGTCGTCGATTTGCTCGGCCATCTCGACGACTGGGACATGTTAGTAAAGGACCTGGTGGATGTTTCTGAGATATGGTGAGGGTTGATGTTTGGCTAGGTAATAGTAAACTGAACAGATGGTGAGAGGTGGGACAGGACTTACTCTTCGGGAAGGCGGGCTTGTAAAGCTTCTGCTCAAAGGACGACATTGTGTAGTCAGTCTCTGTGTGTATTTGATGAGATATGGTGGTTGTTTAGTAGGTGGGATTTGTTGTTTTTTGCAGGAGAAAGTTCAAGCCCAGCAAAATGTGCGTGGAGGGGGTAGTTTTTATACCAGTTAGGTCATGCCCGGGTAGGTGAAGATGGATAGGTGGCCTAGGGCAGTGAAGCGAAAAAGTAAATGGATGAGCCGGTGGATGGTAGAGGCCGTAGCCCGTATTCAGCTGAGACGCATTTTACCAGTGTATTTCAGGAAATAAATGTATCCATTCCTGAAGGACGCCTTGATTGACAGGGAGACTTTTGATACGGATTTGAGATGACTATGTAACGAAATGTACTGCCTGTTTACACCCGCAGTGACCCCTATCAGATCATGCCTCAATGGCTCAAACTAGTTCCCACTCGCCATCCTTCTTCTCGGGCTTTCTATCGCGTTTGTGGACGAGAACTACAGCATGACAAGAGTTAGTTGAGACTTAAACATGATTGATTCGCCAATAACCTACCGAAGCCGTCATTCTTCAAGTCTTTTTTCTTCTTGGCGACCACCTTGTCATTGCTGTCGTCAGCAATTGACTTCTCAAGGCGATCGAGTGCCTCGGCTACCGCGGGGAATTCATTGTTAGTTTGATTGCGTCTCGATTTCCTCGAGGCTGACTCCCTTCTAGTCGACTCTCATTGTCGAATGGGCATGCCGTCGAATGATGAGGGTGGTTTAGACTTGGGCGGGCTGCGGGCATACGAGCAACTCACACACGGCATGTAGCTCGTTGATGATATTTCCATCCTGGGACGACATATTGTTTGTCAAGCCGCTTGTGGTTGGTCCTTTGCTAGTAGATTGGTAGATTTATTGGTGGGTGTTGTGTTTCCAGGAAAAAGACCAGTCAAGGAAACACGCGTGAGGGACGAATCTTTTGCCACGCCGCAAAAAATGTTGTGGGCTTCGATGGGGGTTTTATGCCAGTGCCCAGGTTAGCTTGAGAGGTAGGGAGCCTAGGCAGTGCAGCGAAATGTGAATGCAATGCACGGTGAATGGTACAGACCACATCTTGTACCTGTACTTCACTTCATAAATTCCGGGTACAGTTGTGAAATTTACCGGTGATGTGAAGGTTTGGGATGTCCACTGTGGACTGAAACGAGGGGGGATGTCGAAGAAAAGATGCAAATGAGCGGGACGAAGCCTGATGATATAATAGATTTAAGAGGCAGATAAATACAAAGTGCGGGGAACGGATGAGCTGCGAGACGTTACACTTCTGTGAAAGCAATACAAA
Organism: Sordaria brevicollis; assembly: GCA_033439795.1. Lineage (NCBI taxonomy): Eukaryota > Fungi > Ascomycota > Sordariomycetes > Sordariales > Sordariaceae > Sordaria > Sordaria brevicollis. Next base: position 931,307 of record JAUTDP010000015.1, on the reverse strand, counting down.
AAAAATGAAACCAAAAAAAAATGAAACTTAAAAAAAAGGAAACAAAAAAAAAAGGAAACAAAAAAAAAAAAAAAAGGAAACAAAAAAAATCACGGCCGTTTTGAACTCCAAGAATATCGCATATCCAACTTGATGACACTCCCGCAGGGCAAGATCCTGCAATCCGAGAGACCTCTAGTCAAAGCTGAGGAGGTCCAATGGCTCTGAAGCCACTTCCACCTCGTTGAAGCTCATAAGGTCCACTTCGACCTCATCAAAACTGATGAGGTCAACTTCCACCTCGTTGAAGCTGACTAGGTCAACTTCTACCTCATCGAAGCTAATGAGGTCCACTTCCACCTCGTCGAAAGCGACAAGATCCGGAGCCTCAGAAGCCGTGTCCCACTCGTCGATGATGAGGTCAGAGACCTCGGAAGCCACTTCCCACTCCTCAAAGTCGGCTTCAGAAGCCTCCTCATCGGTGTCACTGTCGGTGATCGATGCTGTAAAACAGTGACAGTTAGTTTAAACTGGCTGCCAGATGGGTCACTCCATGCTCTCAGTAAACTCTTACCCGTATCATCGTTGGCGTTGGCGCCGACAACCGAAGCGCTGTCGAAGACACTCTCGGTTTCCGAGTCATCCGAGTCGCTGACTTCGCCGTCGACAGTGTGCTCGTTGACCCAGCGGATGGCATCAAGGGCATACCCGAAGTTTATCAACCCTGTAAACAAGGGTCAGTTACCTTGAACTAGAAAATGAAATGATAACTAGAGGTTTGACGGGATCTCTTACGGGTGACAACGCCCAGAATGACTGGGCAAAAGAGGTCAATCTTGGTCAACCACTCCTTGTCCCGCGCGTCTTCGGCCCGGGCTAAGTACCGCTTCACGATGACCCCATATCTCGCAACGAGGTCTGCGAGGTCCGTTAAGGGGTAGTTTTCGAAAGCAGGCAGCGTGCAGATTTTGCCAACCAGCTGGACCGCATGGCGACGGCGATCGGATGGGTGTAGATCAAGCGGCAACTCCTGGATGCCATGGACTGTTATGGATGACAAAGGGTTAGCGAAGATCTGTGTCGAAGTCGTCGACCGTCGAGCGACGAGCGCGGAACACCAATAGGCAACTTACTCAAGGCGATGATATTGTTCTCCACGGTAGTTAACGACATCGTGCCTGGGTTTGATGGATGTGGTTATGGTGAGTGTCAGGGTGGTAGGTGGGTTATTCGCAGTCGTAAGAGTTGCAAGCGGGTTTTAAGGAAGGACTAGAGGGATGGGAAAATGAGATTTTATGGTGTGCAGTCCATGGTAGCCTGCAAGTTCACTCACGCATTTCCTAAACTTATTTCCAACCGTGCAGTGTACGCTGCAACTGCATTCCATTTTTTGGACTTTATGTGAATGGCTTGCAGGGCCGGCGGACAGCACGCGAGAACGTTACTGTATCTGCTTCCTGCAGCACATGAGCCAGCCCACCTTTGCTGTTGACCTCCATTCAGGTTGGACAGCTAGCTGAGCCATTCAATTGTGAACTTGAATCGAATCATCAGAGGGTAACTACATGTATATAGTAGATCAATTTGCGAGGTAGCGGTGCGAAATCTGGCGCGCCTCGTCGACACTTGAAGCGCAAGAAATGAAGTACTGATGCTAGCACAAAAAAAATTCATCCTCAGGTTTCTCGACAGAATCTTGCCAAGAAATGACAGTCACCTCCTGTAAAAGTGTGTAGAAGACTTATCTGTGGCTTCCACACCGAAGAGATCTTGAACTCAGACAAGCACCCAATCTTTACCCTCGTCTTGTCACCGTCAACGTATTTCCAACCGCCAGCTAAAACAGACAGGTTAGCATCCGTCAATTTGGAGGTTCTGCCGTCGTTAGAACATGTGGATTGGGAGTTACTGAGGTTGTCCTTCACCAAGTGTCATATACCTTGGCCGGCCAACCCTAGGGTGTTCATGGCTGGATAGGGAAGACGGAGAGAATCCAGTCGAAAGAAACAGATAGGAGTAGACGAGGGATGACAAAGGTTTTGAGCCGGAAGAATGGGTAGACACTTGTCGGGAGAAAAATGGAACACAGTGGTACGGAAATGGAAGAGAGTGGTGATGAAAACACACGTGGTGAGTTCTCCAACGTAGAGGGTGTGGTTTGCCGGAATCATGACGCCCATCTCCGGGCTCATGATAACGATTCCGGTGTTGAGTATGATGGATGGGCACATCGGACGGAAAGGTTGAAGTATGAGCATGAATTTTACCAGGTATACAAGACAAAGTAGTGAACTATCTGCATATTCATAGACAACAGTATGGGGTGGACCGCTGTTGAAATGAGAGCATCACGATGTGTTTGGTGTGAGGTGGTTGGGCGCGAAGGAGCCCAGAGAAAATTGCAGGAGAAATGGCAAGGTGGTCGAAAGAGCCGAGACTGCCGACTCCATGGTGGCTTCCTGCAATATGCGACTGCCTTTTTCGTTCGGGAATGCTCAGTGAAAATTTTGCAACTGGGGAAACTGGAAAGTGCAACCATACCAAGGGTAAGAATGGGAAGGAAAGAACTCAACGCACTTGCCGACAACGGACACCTCCATTCCAGAACAGGAAGTAGCTCCAACTCCTCTGCTTACTCTTCTCCTCCCTGTTCACCTCCTCCTTCCATCACCAGCCCGCTTCAATCTCCAACCTCCACTGCTCCTCCCCCATCACACCTTAACAGCTCAACACCGTCTCGGCCGCTGATACTCCCACCTCTCCAACGTCAACCTCCTCCTAGCAATAACCTCCAAAACATTATGCCAAAGCACAATCTTCACATTATGCCTCGCCTTCTCCCTCGGATCGAACCCGGCGACGGGCGTTTTCACCGAATACTCGTATTGTTGGAGGGCAAGACGTCTGAGCCACTCCAGGTTCCGGGTGCGTCTTAATGACTCCCTAGCTAGCTCGACGATGGTGAAGGCCATGATCTCACGTCTTTGGTTGGTGGTGGGTTGGGGGGAGTTGACGAAGTCGTTGACTAGATAGAGTAGGTGGGTGGGGGGAGGTGTTAGTGGCTTGAGGAAGAAGTGGAGGGTGGGGAGGTGGAAGGGGTAAGGGACTTGCCCATTTTGATGGCCTCTTGAGGGGTTGTTATGCCCATTTTGGGAGTGTCGGAGAGAGATTGAAAATGATTAGGTCGCTTTTCTGTGAGTGTTGACTGAGGAAAATTACAGACGCATTCACGGAGCGCTGGGGGTGAGGAGAGGTTTGAGAAGCGTATGGCTCACAGAGATAATATGCGACCGGCTGTAGAGGTACGCTGGTTTTAACTGATAATTCTCCATTGTGGTGTAATGAACCACAAGTGGACATGTCCTCCAGTGTCTGGTGTCCTAAGAGATTCATATTAGAAGCCAACATGATGTAGACGCAACATGACGGTGCAATAATATCACTTGATGGGCCAACTTCGGCATTTTTGTCAACACCTCACTTGTGCTTCATAACTCGTTACGTCCAACCCAGCCGAAAACTTCCGAGCACATAGCACATTGATATACCATGACTCTGGCTATCATCACATTCGTGACAAGGTGGATGTGGGTTGTCACGGGAAATGATCCGAGTGACACGGTGCCCAAATGAGGAAGTGCATAATTGAGATGGTGGTAATCGGCGTAGCATGGTCATCGCGATAGATGGCGCGCCGTAAAAATGCAGCGGGATACACGGGCTTTATACTGCAAGAACGGTGTTTGGATGAACCACGGGTTTGTCAACATCCTTCATATAATCGTCAAACACAAACTCCGAGTTTGCCTCACCTCTCATGGCTTGTGTGACTTGAAGGAACGAACTTCATGATTCCTCCTTCTTGCGTCAAACCCCAAACCTGGGCTTCTCCAAAAAGGTGTGTGCTGGGCCCGGGTGTGAAAACGAAGCCAAGCATATCCGAGCGATATCAAAGCCAGGGTTTGGAAGTCCAGCTGACAGCTCTCTCGTCCGAACTGCACCGCACGGATGATATTACGGGACGAACACCCTTTACGCAGTCACGAACGGCCGTTGCCACTATTAGTTTCGGGCGACATGGCTGGAATATCCCGATAACGAGATTCGCCCGCCGTCAGCTTCGTGTCGCACCAGTCACGGGTGATCTTCCGGGCCGCCATCGGTATGCGGCCTTCGGAGGGACACTGAGCAGAGCCGCACTGGGCGGACGGGCCGGAGATGGCAGATCTGACCACATTTGTAAACAGGCAAGCTGAGTATCGCGATGTGATTGCGGGCGCTTCGTTTTGCGGCTGCTTCTTTAGCTTTCCCACCGCCAACGCTGGCAGGAATGGCAAAATTGGATCTCGCTATCGTTTAGCATGTCGTCAGATAAGTAGTCAATATCACCGTTCGATTGTTCTCTTCGCTTCATTGTTCCAGACCCGGAGCTGCTCCCGATGCGTATCTTCTCCGCATCCCGGATCGCCCAGTCCGAGCCCTCGGAATCGTAATCGCGTGTCTTTTATTGTCTTTGCCCCTCAGATCTCGCCATGCGAGCAATGCGTGCCAGCAACTGCCAGGGATGAGGCATGTTTCTTTGTCGAGCTCCAACCTGTCAGCTAAAAGCTTGCGACTTTCTCAGCTGCGAGCTCGGCCCCTTTGTTACAAAATCTCCTTTGTGGCGTTGGCCCAGATCTTGAAACCCCTTTCAGTGCGACAGGTGGCGTCGGTCCTCAACATGCCATGGGCTGGTGGGCATGATGGCCAGGGCGCGGCTACTGTGTACCTACAGCACTCTCAGCCCAGCTTGCCTTGTTGTGTAGCTGTGGCTTGCTGCCAAAACAAAACATCCGATTAGGGCGATGTGGTGATTCCCAAAGTCAGCATTGTGAACGAACCCGAGACAGGGTTCTCAGGTGTAGACAGTAGGCGAAACAAGGATCCAGATCGAGCTCTCTGAGCATAAGAGGATTTGGCCAACACTAGTCGAAGAGGCTCACAATGGTGAGTCCTGTTGTCGGTCGGCTACTTCTGCGAATCATGTCTCACGGCTCACGGGACCGAAAAGGAGATAAAGTTCGTTGAGTAGCTGTAGCTGTGTGTGACGCGGGGTTGTTATCCAGACGCGGCGGGTAGAGAAATGCGTGCAGATCGCCGTTCGCCGCTTGGAGGAGTTAATGCGTGGAGGAGCAGCGTGGGCAACCGCCTTTCTCCCCGTTGCCCGCATTCTTTTGTTGCGATTTCTGCTGCTTGGAGGGCACCGGCCGCATTTGTACTTTCCACGCGAGGATTATGCAAGGGATGTTAAAACGGATAAGTGGCATTCCGATGCCGTCGCGTGCTCCCGAGCTATGGAGGTCGGTAGCCATGTGTGCTTTGCGTGCCAACATCCTTCTCGAAGGAGCCGAAAGAGTCGTTGAAGGATGCAAAAGGTGCCGGTTTTGCAAATGAAGGCCGCGTCAGAGTCGGCGGCCGACAGACGCAGCCATTTTCGACCTGTCAGTCGCAGTAAGTGCTGTTATAACCGAGATGCGTCAATCAAGCAACGCTTCGTGGTCCTTCACCTAGTCAGTTGCTTGTTTGCCCCTGTCGTGTCACCGTCGCTTCTGTGGCTTGTAGTCGGTCTTGACTTTCTGCGAACTCCGACTGGCGAGTTGGGAAATTTCATGTATGACGGTACCGTCCGCAACACTGCAGACATGCAGACAGAGTATGAAGGGTCGATTCGAACTGCCGCAATGGATCTGGGGTAAATCAGACTCCTGTCTACTGTAGTGGTGAGATAGGAGGAGAAAATGACCCCGTTGGGCGTTTTTGGGCGCATCACTTCTCGGCCGACGCCCAAACCGTCACAAACAGTCGAGGTGACACGGACGCCAAGAGGCGAGCATGAGACGTTTGGGCAGGTGCAGGAGACGCTGACGACGTCTTTGAAATTGTTTGTGTTTCCGACGTCGGTAGGTCGGCCGCTGGGTGCCCGAACAGAGTATACAGGACGGCTATGTCGGAGGTAAAGCCCATGTTCAACTGCCCGGTGCCAGTATAGACGGTGGTCGTTGTGGTACGTATTCGGGTCCCGGTCAAGACCGCTCGGACACGGAGGGTACGTGGCATAGCAAAAGGATTGCTGAAATGGTGACGTAGAAACCGTGACCAGAGATACCCTCAGACGGAACCTGAAGCCCTGAACCAGGTCTTTGGGAAATTCGGTCTGTGGGAAGCTTCGGCATTGGGCCGTAAGTGTGATTGCAGCTTGTGGGAGGCTTCCTAAATGCAGTCAGCAATAGCCAGCTGAAACAAATGGGAGTCGAGGTCATCGATGGCTTGAGGTACGTACCTGGGACCTTCGGCAGACAATGCATTGCGATTGGGAGCCGAAAGGGGGAAGCGCTCTCGGATACCATGGAGGGAGCATAACGCGGCGCACGTTATTACATTGCTGCCCACCCTCATACGCACACAATGCCTATTTAATTTAAAAAGGTCATATGTTCTGCTCTCGGTTGCAACCTTATGTCGTCTTCCCTCATGATCCCTATTTCTTGGAAGGTCTGAATTCACCTCGTCATCATTAGCCAAAGCACAAAAGACCATCACCTACCAGACCTGATTCCACCAAGAAGAAACAACACAACAGATACTGCATACCACTCATCATGGCACGCGGAGATACAGTATTGTTGACCGGTGCCACCGGCCACCTTGGCTGGGTCATTCTCCAGCGTCTACTCCGCGAAGGATATCATGTTCGGTGTGCTGTCCGAAAAGCAGAGGACGAAGACACAGTCCGAGCTCGACCCGCATTGCGCCGTCTCAACCGCTCTTCAAAGCTCTCCTTCGTCGTTGTCCCAGACATCACAGCACCCGGAGCATTTGTAACAGCAGCCAAAGGTGTATCCTACATCATCCACACGGCGTCTCCTCTACCAAGCAGGTCAGACCGCTGGATCGACACAGAGAACGCCTGTGCGACCTTCATCAAGCCTGCTGAAGCCGGAACACTCAACATCCTTCAAGCCGCGGAGCAGAGCGGGACGGTGAGACGTATTGTCTTCACCAGCTCCATCGCAGCCATCGTTCCCATAGCCCAGATGGAGGGCGAGGACCCGAGAGTACAGCCAGTGCTTCCCGAGGACCGGATACCCGTTGATCCAGGGCCATACAAATCCGAATTCGCCGCCTACGCAGCCTCCAAATGCCGAGCTCTCGAAGTTGCGGAGGAGTACATGGAGACGGAGCGGCCTTTCTTTGACGCCGTGTACATACACCCGGGCTTCGTCCTCGGGGCGAACACAGCAGCGACTACGGAAAAGCAGGCGATGAAGGGCACGAACTCGATGGTTGCAGCTCTGCTCCTGGGCCACAACGAAGGGCGATACGCGGGGGTGTCGGTCCACGTCGAGGACGTGGCGCGGGTTCATGTTGAAGCTCTCAGTTTTTACGTTCTCGGGAATCAGAGCTTCATCTTGGGCGAGCGGGTAGAGCGGTGGACCGACGTCATCGACATTGCTGAGGCCGAGATCCCGGACCTCTTTGCCAGCAAGTTTCTGACGACGAGCGGATACTATCGGACTGTCAGCATACCGGTTGACACCAGCCTAACGCAAAACACATTCGGAATGGATTTCATCAGCTTTGCCGACCAGGTGAAGAGCGTAGTCCAGCATTGGGCCAAAGTACGCCAGGCTCGACGAGCTCCTCGAGCTCCCCGCCGGATCGTCTCCTCAACAGCCTCAAGTCTCCCCGACGAATCGCTGGATTGGAACAGCACAGAAGAGATATGCGAAGATGAGACCCCAACTGCCTCCAGCCCAGCAAACACCGAGTCTCAATATCTTCCATTGCCGACAGCGTTTGCGGGGTTGGACGAGCATGACTACGGCACAGCTGAGGTCATACCACCACCTCCCGCGGTAGAAGAAACATGGGAGAGAGTCATCCAACGGCACACCATCCCATCGGAGGGTTTTCCTGGATTGATCGAGAGTGGTGACAGCAATTGGTCGACGGCGTCAAATCACACTGCTGAAGGCGTCACAGCCAGCGCTTCGGAAGACGAGGAAGGGCCGGCAGTTTATTATGATTCGGATGCCGGGCAGGACTCGGATCATCGAGAAAAGATTGTTGGGATGGGAGACCAAATCAAGCAGCGCCAATATGCGCAGGAACGCGGCGCGAAGATGACAATATGAATGGAGGGGATTGAGAAAAGTGTTGGGAGACAATTGATGATAGGAAGGACATTGGAGGGGCCGGCAGGCAATCGTTAGAAGCATGAAAAGCGGGGCAAGGAAGAAGGACTCCCGTTTGGATCATAAGATACCCCGATATGCCACACACCCTAGCTTGCGTTGAGCAGGTCAATTTGTATCGATTAACATAAGGTATTGGAGTTTTGTAATACAGCGTGTTATTATCTTTCAGAATTGATTCATGGCATTCGTTGACCAACTCGTAAAGATCTGAAACATCGAAGAGCAGCCGAGTAGAACACGTTCAGCTACCGGTACACACCACTTCTACCAAGGCTGATTGTACAATTTCTCTGTTTAGCTTCATGCTTTCTCTGCCTCATGGTCAGCAGAGATGCACCAATCCGAGTAAACTCACCTTGCGGGGTTCTCCGTTGATAAGATAAGGAAGGCCCGACCAAAAGTTCTGACGCCACTTGCACACGTCAATTGGAAGGCACCCATGTCGCCCGCTGTATGATGCCTGTTGCTCTGTGCTACAGCAGTCAACATCCACAGCTCGAGTTATAGCGACCAACATCCGGACAATCCCCAAACAACAACCTTTCGCCGTCATCACCACCTTTTTAATCTCTGTATTTCTTTCTTTAACGCGACATTGAAGACCGACTACCATCATGGCTGGGCTCGGCGGGCTCGGTTTTGACCCTTCCAAACTCAACAAAGCGACGGCCGCCGATTACTCGTCCTCGGATTCGGACGCGGACGACAACGACGATTTTCAAGTACCCTCGCTCAACCCCCACGAAGACGAATTCGGCGATTTTAACCCACGAAAGAGACGTAGAACCGGTCGCGACGCGAAGGAGGCCGCTGCCCTCGGTATCTTTGGTTCTGAAAGCGAAGACGAGGGTCCGCGATGGAAGCGCAAGAACCTCCGCACAAAGGGCTTGAGCTTTGTCTCTTCAGCCAACAACAAGCCAGCCAACTCGGACGAGGATGAAGACGAGATTGACGACGAAGAAGACGAGGACGATGAATACGACGCGAGACCATCAATGAAGGCCGCCCATGCAGACAACGATGAGGAGGAGGACGAAGAAGAGGAGGAGGAGTCGCGAGGCCTGGGTCTGGGCTTTAAGGGCGCTGGCGCCGCAGCTGCGACAGGACAAGGACTGGGATGGGTGCCTCCGACACAACAACAGAAAGAGAAGAAGAGCCCGCCACGAAAACAATCGTTTGTCAAGTCAGCAACAGTCAACATGTCGAACCCTCTCGGTTCAGGATTCACGCCGACCTCGGCCAAGGCACCGACGCTTCTCGCGAACGATGACGACGAACCACCAGCGCGCCGCGTCGCCCTACCCAGCGCCTTTGCTCCAGCGAAAGGTGGCGGGACGAAAACCAACAAGATGTCCTTTGCTGCTCGCATGATGGCAAAGATGGGTTACGAGGAGGGCAAGGGTCTCGGTAAAGAGGGTCAGGGTCGCAACGTTATTATCGAGGCGAATTTGCGCCCTCAGGGTGCCGGTCTGGGTGCTGTCAGGGAAAAGACAAAACAGGAACGGGAGGAGGAGAAGCGACAGGCGCGCCTGCGCGGCGAGGAGGTGGTGGACTCGGAGGAGGAGGAGAAAAAGAAGAAGGCGGCGCGCAAAAAGAAGGCATTGGCTGGAGGACTTGGAAGTGGTACGGCCAGCGCTGGCAGCACACCGCGACCGAAGAAGCCCAAGTATATGACTATGGATGAGGTCAAGAAGGTTGCCCCGGGTCTCAACATCCCGGATGCCTTTACCCCTATCCTGGACATGACGGGGCCTGGCAAGAAGATGCTCACGACGTCTTCTGGCCTGATGACGCCTACTGGGACTGCGACCCCTGCCGAGTCTACGGAGGCTGCCGAATCTCGAAAGCTGGTTAGGAGGGCCCAGAACGACTTTATGGCGATTCTTGAAGAGTGGCAGAGTTTGCAGGAACGCAAGGCATACGCCGAATTGCAGCTCAAGCAAGAGCAGCAGGAGCTGGAGGAGCTTACGGCGAGTCTACAAGCCAACAGGGCCATCACAGGTGCTTGTGAACAGCTCTCAATTCCCGTCGAGAGCGGCGAGTTCGACAAGAAGGCGGACCTCGATTACAAGTTGCGACGCACAATGTCTGGTCTAGTCAGTGCCTCTAACTCCTTTTCCGATGCCATGCTGCCCCAGATCAAGGACGAGGTCGCGCTTCTTGCGGTTGCCGCCATCTATCCTGCTCTTAAGGAGTACCTACAGATCTGGAAGCCGCTCGAGGATCCCAAGCCAAGCTTTGTCGACGGCCTCGTGTCCATCCGGAAGCTGTTGGGCCTCGACCAGAAGACGAAGCATACCCACCGGCGTGCCACAGCAACCCCCTACGAGACCATGATGTACCAGCTCTGGCTTCCCGCTGTGGCAAGTGCCGTCCGCGTATGGGACGTCCGTGAGCCCGACCAACTCATTGCCGTCTTCGAATCCTGGGACGGGCTAATCCCCACTTTCATCCGGTCCCAGCTCCTCCAAGACATTGTTCGCAAGCTAGAAGAGGCCGTCCAGAAATGGCACCCCAAGAAGAAGAGCAGCTCCTCCAACTCGCCACATGTATGGATCTTCCCCTGGCTCCCGTATCTGCCAGCTACCCATCTCGACCCCAAGAGCTCAACCGGTCTCGTAGCCGACGTGAAACGCAAGTTCCGCCAGCTCATCGACGTCTGGGAATTCGACCGCGGCGTGATCCCCGGTCTCAAACAATGGAAGGAAGTCCTCCGCCCTCGCGGTGGCTCAGACCAATGGGGTCCGCTAGTGATGAACCACCTCCTCCCCAGCATGGCGCGCTACATGCGCAAGAACTTCCGCGTCGACCCGCGCGACCAGGAGCCGTACATGGAAATGCTCGAGGGCTTGCTCAAGTGGCTCGAAGTTATCCGTCCTTCCATGGTCGGCGAGGTCATCGTCGCCGAGGTATTTCCCATGTGGCACGACGCGCTGTATCAGTGGCTACTTCTCGACACGGCCAACTACGAACAAATAGGTCAGTGGTTCGAGTGGTGGCAGGATAGCGTGTTCCCAGAGGAAATCAAGGCGTTGCCATCCATCACGGCCGAGTTCGAAAAGGGTATGAAGATGATCGAGCGTGCTCTGGATCTGGGTGATCGCGCAAAGACGGAGCTCAAGGCACCCGAACGAGGACCTGCTCTACCGTCATCCAAGTCCTCATCCTCCCGGCACGAGCGTGAACATCGCCATCGCGAAAAGCACCGCCGCGAACAGGAGGCTCAGGCGGCGGCGGCAGCAGCCGAAGCGGAAAAGAAGACACAACCGGAGGAAGTCACGTTCAGACACCTGCTCGAGGATTGGTGCCAGGAAAATGACCTGCAGTTTATCCCCGAGCGCAAGAAGATGCATGCCGAAGGACCGTACTATCGGGTCACGGCCAGGGGAGACGGCAAGGGAGGTGTGTTGGTTAGGTTCAAGGGCGATGTCTTGTTTGTGGAGGTTAAGGGGCAGGATGCGCTCAAGATTCATAGGGAGCCGGAGAGTGGGTGGGAGGCGCTTTTGGCGTTGGTGTTGTAAGGGGTCTGTCTGATATGACAAGTTGGGGTAGATTGATAAGGTGATATCCTATATGCTCAACTTAGTCGAAACAAAGACTCGATTTTTGGTTACCCAACTTCGATAGGTATTTGGAATACTCAAACATTGTGGGTGGACATGGCAATTTTGAAGCTCGCGCGGTTTGGAAAGGAAGGGACGAGAAGTTGAAGGGCCGGCGGTATTTTCCGTACGTTCCTTCCATGCTCGCTTTGGGACCGATAGGGCACTACAGGATATTCACCGACACTGGTGGAGGAAGCAGCATATTCTGTAGCGCTTCTTGTGCTGGGCACTTTGGGTGTTGCTCCCTCGAGCCCAGCCGATTCGCTTCTCGACAACACCCGCAAATCCCACACCAAACCCAAATCAAATCACCAACTTCCCGCTCCAACGACGCCGACGTTGTACAGCCGCGCCTACAGTTTTTTTCTTTTCTGTAATTATCCAGGACGATCAATCATCCATATCACATTGTTCACTCACGCCGCTCCAAACCCTTTCTACAACGTGTTTGTTTGCTCTGCTGACCGAGATCTTGCTCCTACCCTTTAATTTCGCTCTTCGAGTATTCTGACCACTCCCATCACTTCTTGTCACTGTCAGCGACCTAGGATCGGAAACAATTGTCAGCATTCGCATTTCATACCTTTTTTCCCGTTCCTTGTCTTCGTGGGAATCTCGTCGCCTGCCACGGCAGAGGCTGAAGACCGCCAAGATTCCCCCAGCCCACTGAAAATGTCCACTGTCAGGGCAATGGTGGGAATCCTGTGGGGGGCAGTGTGAGCAACGCCCGGGATCTGGGATTCAACGACACCGCCCACTTCCACTTGTCACAATACTGGGTGGCTGGCCTGCAGGGATAACAGGAGTGTACGTGACCTAAATAACCGAGGTCTGGAGTCTAAGGGATTTTTATATAGTAGCTAAAGATCTGTACGTTTGTAGAGTCTTATATAGTTATATATAATTAAACCTTCTTTACTCCCCTAATATTATTACTATTATAATAATTAAAAATTTTATCGATTCGCCTAAGTTACGGCATTAATAACGTTAATAATAACGAAATTAATAATAATGATAATATCCTCGAAGATTAATAATATTCGTTTTAATTCCTTTAAGGATTGGTTTACTTGGGAAGATGTTTTTATTTCTTAAATTTAAAATTTAGGCCTATAGGAATATATTAATCCTATAGATTATTAACTTTAGTTAACGAAATTCTTTAAATTTAATATTCTCGATTATATTGGTTAAGAACCCGAGGGAGAGATTACCGTTAAGAAGAAGGTTCGTTTTAAAGAGTTATTTAATATTGTAATTAAATACGGCTTTTATTATAAACGCAATTATTATAATTATATAATTGAGAAAAACGATTAATATATAGATTTAAAGGTAATTTTTAATTTAGGGATTAAAAAAACCCAATTGAATCTATAAATAACCGAAACTATTGGAAATTTATATTACGAAATTAATTTTATTAAACGCTTTAATATTTATAAATAGTACGATAATTTTACTAAAATTATATATTTTAACGATTAAGAAATTAAAAAATAAATTAAAGCTTAGTTAGTTTCTATTTTGCGTTTAGGCTATATTATTAAAGATTAGATTATTTAATTATTTTATTAGGAATAGGTTATAGCTTTATATAAGGCCTACGGGGTCTTTAAATTTAATAACTTAAATATTTGGTTTATAGAATTCAATTATATAATTAAGGGAAATCCTTTCTCCTTATAAGCAAATATATATTAGCTTTAATATAATAAAGAATTAGAAAAGGATAATTATATAAAAATAGGATTCTATATTATTATTAAGGATTTTTATAAAATAATAATAATAAATCCTATTTAGGGTAAAGGCCGGCTAACCCTTCCGTTAAAAGGTATAATATTTACGGCTATATTAAATAAAGAGCTTATTAAAGAGAATACTTTTAATAATAAGGAAAATTTTAATATAAATATTAAAAAAGGGTGGGGAGAAGTTATAATATTAATAAAGAAGAAAGGAGGTAAAAAAAATACGTCCTTTAAATTTATTAATAAAAAATGCGCTTCTTTTCTTCCCTAGTAAGTTTGTAAAACGAAACGTCCTATTTATAAATTTTGTAATTAATTCGGTTACGAAATTAAATTATATTATTACGTACGTTTATAGATTGCTTTCGAAAGTTAAATAGTAAATAAAGATATTAAGAAACGTATTGCTATTAATATAGAAAAGGATAAGAAGTTTAAAGAAGTTATTTTTTAATTGCGTAAATAAAGGGAAGATAAATTTAATTAAAAATAATTTTATAATCGCTTAGTAAATAAGAATAATTTTTTAGTACTTACGGATTACTACGTTATATATTTATTAAAAGATTCTATAATTCTCGATTTAAGTACGATAATTTATATTTTTAATAAAGTTAATCGATTTAAAAACCTTTCCCTTATAAATATAGGCGATTATATATAGGTTAATAATAATTATATCCTTATTAAAGGGTATAATATTGTAATAATTAGGGTTTAAAATAATATAAGGTTAAAGGAATTAATTTTCCCTAGTATCGCTTTAATATTGAATATAATTTATAACTTTATTTCCTTAAAATAATTCGAAGATAATTATATTTTCTAAAATTATAAAAATGGGTATTTACGTTCTAATTTTACGAATTCTTTAATTTATTATATATATTCTATTAATAAATAATTTATATTAGAATATATCCCTTTATTAAAAAATAGTATTAATAAATCTTCTTTTATAGTACGTATTATTTTTAATTATTTTTAATGGAAGTTATAAGAGGGCGTAGCCTTTTATTAGTACTTTCGATTTAATTATTTAGGATTAAATATACTCGTTAAATTAATTAAATAGGTTTATAGGGTTTAATTTAAAGGTTTAAATTTAATATATTACGAATTATATATTATAATTAAATTAAAACGCTAAATACGTAAAGAATTTCGCAATTATTTAAAAGGTTTAGAATTACGCTTCGCTATCGATTTTTTTTTTTATAATAAAATTAAAATACGAAATAGGGAGTATTTAAATTTAATAGTAATTATAAATCGATAGTCTAAATATATTTAAACGTATTATTTAAATAACCGAAAAGCCGATTCTATATTAATATATTTTTAAAGCTTCTTTACGGGCTTATAAATTTAATATAAAATCCTCTTTTGTATTATAGAATGCAATAATGAAATGAATAATAATCGAAAAATTACAATATAATTAATTAAATATAGTATTATAATCGAGCCCTTTATACTTTATATATAGGCGTAAAATAGCGGCGTAGAACGTTTAAGGGGTATAATTAAAATTAAAGCGGTATTAATATATATAAATACGAATTTGCCCGAAGTACTTTAATTAGAAATTATATACGTAGCTATATATTTTTATAATTTGACGCTTAAGGTAAATTATTATTAGAAGGCTTTTAAGGAGAGATTTGAATTGTATTATAATTTTAAAAATAATAATATATTATTAGTAAATCCTTCCCTTATAATTGCGTACTTAAAAATTTACAGTTATAAAGCCTTTGCCCTTATTACCGCCGTTATAAATAATAAGGAAAGGATTAAAAAATTTAAAAAAC
Source organism: Sordaria brevicollis (assembly GCA_033439795.1). Taxonomy (NCBI): domain Eukaryota; kingdom Fungi; phylum Ascomycota; class Sordariomycetes; order Sordariales; family Sordariaceae; genus Sordaria; species Sordaria brevicollis. Next base: position 915,915 of record JAUTDP010000015.1, on the reverse strand, counting down.
GTATATAAATTGGGTATTTAGTCGGCTATTAATTAATAAATTAATATAAGGTTTAGAACCCCTATATTAATTAAATTATAATAATATAAAACGTTATATTTAACGAAAACAAAGTATTTCCGGGTAAAGTTGAAGAAATTTATAAATCTTTACAAATTTCCTTTAAAGAGTTAATTATATAATTAAAAACCCTTTATAATATAAATACCGCCGAAGTAAATTAATTAAAATTATTATAGGTTCTCCCGACGCTTAGTTTTATAATTATAGGCTTCCCGACCGACGTAAATAAAGTAATTAATATAATTAATACTTTAGAAGAAGGGAAATAAAAGGAGGAGGCGATTATAGAATTATTAGGGGATTAATATTAAATATAAATAGGCCAAATCCTATTAAATTAATACTACGAATTAATAGGCCAATTCCTATTATAAATATAGGGGTTAGAGATTTTAACCGAATTTTTAGAGAAATTAATTTTAATACCTTTATAATCAATTATTAACTTTTAGAATACGGTTATAAATTTAGAGGATAAGGGGTACTATTTTACGTCCCTAACCTTAAATAAAATACTAATATCGTTTTTAGTTAATAAATTTTTAAAATCCAATAAGGATTTATAATTAATTATAAATTAGTACTTTAATTAGGCTATATTTTTCTTAACCGGACGGGGTAACCGTCCTATAAATCTTTAGGGAAATTAAGTCGTCGATTAGGGTTTTTTAAAAGAAATACGAAAAAAGGGTATCGAAATTAATTTTAATTATAATTTTAAATTAAAATTAATAAAGGAGAAGGTCGATCGGTTATAGAAGTAAGGATTTTTAAAAACCTTCTATCGATTTAATTTCTTATTATTTCTAGAATATTATTAAGCGTTTAATTTTTATCCTATAAGGGAATTGTTTAAAATTATAGAGAAGGAGTATTTAATTGAGTATAATAAAATAAAATTTTAGGAATAAGTAAATATTAGGGATATAAATAGGAAGGAGATCCTAGGGTTATAATAGGTTTACGTTTATAAATTTAATTAAAACGGTAAATTCTAGAAGTATAAAGTTCGTTTAATAGTATAAAGAGATTAATAAATTAAGGATAAAATTCGCGAAACCTATATAATTATATTAATAATTAAATCCTTCCGTATTCTTATAGCAATTATAGCCTACTTTAATTTGGATTTAACCTAATACAACGTTAAAAATACCTTTATTAATACTTTATTAAATGAATTAATCTATATACGAATTCCTCTTAAGTATTAGAAGAAGGGCTAAGTAATCCAATTACTTCGAACGTTATATAAGCTATGTAAATTATTATTCTTATAATAATAGGAATTTATTAAAACCCTTATAGCTATAAATATATCCCCTATCCCTTTTAAATTTAATATTCTAATTAAGGATAACGTATTCCTTTTCTTTTATATTAATAATATTATAATCGTTTATTTAAATAGGGATAAAGAGGTGGTTATAATTAAAGGGGTAATTATTACCCTTAAGAAGAAATATTAATTAATTGGCGGAGAGGAATTAAAATAATTCTTAAGAATTAAAATTATTCGTAACCGTAAAAAATAATTAATTTAGCTATTATAGCGCGATTATATTAATAAAATTATAAATAAAGTTAAAAAAATAAAGAAATTCTTTTAGACCTTTATAATTAAGGAAGAGTTAATCCCCTACGAAGATAAAGTATTATTATACGAAATTACCGTTTATTAAATTAAAATCGGCTCTATCCTTTATATTATTATTATTACGCGCTTAAACGTTATTTTCCTTATCTTTAAATTAGTTCGTTTTAATTCGAATTTTAATCCGATATATTATAAGGCTATAAATTACGTCCTTCTATATTTATTATTAATTTAAAATTATATTTTCTAATTAAGTAGACTAAATTGTTAGGATTTTTATGTAATAATTAATTCTTCTTTCGTAAATAATTCCTTTAATTATAAGAATTTTTAAGTATTTATTTTAAAATTTTTAGGCGTAACTATAGATTAACGAGCTAATAAATAGGATATAGTAATTACCTCTTTTACGGAAGTAGAATTACTATCCTTGAATTAAGGTATTAAAGAAATTATTTATGCCTGCCGTTTATTTAACGAATTAATAGTAGGATTCGATTAAGAAATTATACTTATAAGTTATAATAATAAATAAATAATCCGTTTTATTATTAAGGAAGGTATACGTTTAATAATTAAATTAAAATACGTAGATATTTATAAGTATTAGTTACGTTAAGTATAAGAAAGGAAATTTATTAATATTATTTATATCCCGATTAAGGAGTAAATCGCCGACGGCCTTACGAAGAATTTCGGGCTTATAAATTATTATATATCGATAGAGTAATTAAGATTCGTAGAGTTCTAACGGCTACCGATTAAGTTACTAGAAATTACGAGCGCGTTTATTATAGTAAGGATATTTAAAAGGGTAATAGACTTAGAAGATAAGGATTAGGAGGAATTAAAGGATAAAGAAATTATAAATAGATTGGATAGGAGACTTTATAATCTATTTAAAAATTAATGTAATAGATAAAGATTCTAGGGAAATATTATTATATTAAGAATAGAAGTATAAGATTTTTAGAGGATTATAGGGTATTTTTAGGTAGATTTGGTATTAATTTGTAGTATAGATTTAAGGGGGTGTATTATAATATTGGGTGGCTGGCCTATAGGGATAATAGGAGTGTACGTGACTTAAATAACCGAGGTCTAGAGTTTAAGGGATTTTTATATAGTAGTTAGAGATCTGTACGTCTGTAGAGTCTTATATAGTTATATATAATTAAGCCTTCTTTACTCCCCTAATATTGTTATTATTGTAATACCACTTTCCATCGTCAGTTTTTGACTTTCAGGGAACCCGATCTATCCGTTCCGCTGCCTAGCTGTCAAAGAATACGATGACTCCATTTCAGTTTCGTTTCGACGACTTTAACTTTGTGATGGGGCATGTCTCGCTCTCGATAACTGATGTCGTTCGGCACAAGGAAAAGGGGTCGCGAGATGACCGTTCACTTCCGGTTCAAAGAGCGCGCTGAGACTCACAACGAAAATGGTACCCAACAAGCGCGGTGTTCATCCCGTCCACGCCGCCTGGCTGCATTATTTACCAACGACACTGCCAACAGCCGAGCAACCTCAACGAGTGAGAAGCCAAGCCAATCACCCAGTACAGTAACTACCCCTGCAGTTGCAAGTGGGGCGGGCAGGCGGAATTTCTAGCAAAAGGGGGGGTTTTGCAATAGAGGGTGCAAGTGCACAGACTATTCTCAGCCTTCGAGCCACTAGTCGTCTTCTCTCAGGGTAAAAAAGCGGGTCGCCAAACCCCTCGGTAAGCGGGTATAAGTGCCGCGCCTACTAAAATTAGACCCCTTCTTTTGCAAATTCGCCCTTAAAGCCATTGCAATAGCAATTAGCAATTCTCCCCCGCAGAGGGAATGCGGGCAGCCAAATTCTTGTGCAAAAGGGGGGGTTTTAGCAAAAGGGGGGCCTTGCAACTGCAGGGGTAATTACTGTACCCAGACCCAAAGGCTCCTTCCGTCTCCCAGGCACTCTCCTTTGCCCAGCCAGCCAGCCAGCCAGCCCCTGTTTGCTTTTTCGCTGCAGCCTGCGGAAGAAATGTCCCCCAGTCCCTCTTCCCTATTCCTGGGAAATCATGGGGGTTTGAGGCTGTTTGGGACACTTCCTTCGGGCTGTGTGTGATTGAAGGATGCGTGCCTAGCCAGGGGTCCATCACCAGCACAGCGCAGCACACACTGCATCGTTAGCAACCGGAAAACAACATCGTGCGAATTGCTATTCTTGTCCGTTGTCGTCGTGACAGTGGAGAAGACCGCTGGACGCGCTAAGCTCCATAGGAGGTAGGGCTGATGCTGGCTTATGGCTGGGTTTCGATGGTGGCCCAGGGCAGGGTGCTGTTGGTTGGCGGCGTGGATCCCGGGGGCCCTGGAGGGTGGTGCCTGTTTAAAAGCTCGTTGTTTCCCGCCATTTTTGCCGAACTGTTGGAAAAGAGTGAAAGTGACGGTCAACGATTTCATTCATCTCTTCTGTTGTGGTGTTGTTTCCGGTCTGTTTTCTTCCAACAAAAAGTTCCTTGATCAACAGCAACACCGACACAAAAGATGGTCGGGTTCAAAAACGTCGCGCTTTTCGCGGCGTCGATCATCCTCCCCGCAGCATGGGCCGCTCCCATCATCGAAGTCGAGACCAAGCCGATCCCCGGAAAGTACATCGTCTTGCTCAAAGAAAACGCCGATCTCGAAAGTCATCTCAGCTGGGCGAAGGATGTGCACGCCAGGAGTCTTTCGCGTCGAGACACGGCCGGTGTCCACAAGTCGTGGAGTGTAGGAAGCAAATTCAAGGCTTATTCAGGCGAATTCGATGAGGAGACGTTGAGGATCTTGAGGCGGGATGAGAATGTATGCCACACTTACTCATTTACCGAGCCACCCAACCCCTGAACTCATTCTAACACCAAACAACAGGTCCAAACCGTCGAAACAGACAGCAGCTGGCGTCTCTACAAGGGCAATGACAACATCATCTCCAACCCCGCCGCCACCTCAATCATCACCCAAAAGCAAGCCCCCTGGGGTCTAGGCTACCTCTCCAACAAGGGCGAGACATCATCCGACTACCTCTACAACTCCACCGGCGGCGCCGGCACCTACGCCTACGTTGTCGACACCGGATGCTGGAAAGACCACGAAGACTTTGAAGGTCGCGTCCAGCTCGGCTACAACGCCTTTCCCAACTCGCCCTTCGTCGAGTATGATCTCTCTTTTATATTCTCCGACTACGCATATATTACCTTTACTAATAGCTTTCCTATAGCATGGACGGCCACGGAAGTCACGTGGTTGGCACGGTTATTGGTAAAAAATATGGTGTAGCGAAAAACGCCACAGCCATTTGCGTGAAGGTCTTTCACGGGGGCGGCGTAAGTTTTTTTTTTTTTTTTTTTTTTTTTTTTTTTTTTTTTTTTTTTTCCTCTCCACTCTTTCTCTCCATCACTAACACTGACCGTCAAACAGTCCTCCAACTCCATCGTACTGGACGGCTACGAATGGGCCGTCAAGGACATCATCGCAAAAAAGCGTCAAAAGACCTCCGTAATCAACATGTCTTTGGGCAGTGACCGATCCGAAGCATTCAACTCCATCGTCGACGCCGCCTTCGACGAAGGCATCCTCACGGTAGTCGCCGCAGGAAACGAGAACCAACCAGCCGCCATGGTCTCTCCGGCCTCTTCCATCCGTGCTTTCAGTGTTGGGGCGATCGACCACAAGAACACCCGGGCTTATTTCTCCAATTATGGAAATATCGTTGATATCTTCGCTCCGGGCGTGGATATTCTCAGCGCGTACATTGGCAAAAAGGAGGGGGATAACAACCGGACTATGCTCATGAGCGGGACCAGCATGGCGTCCCCGCATGTGGCGGGTTTGGCGCTTTATCTTAAGAGTATTGACCCGGAGACGTACGGTGATGCGTTGAAGGCGCATAGAGGGTTGAGGGCGCTTGGTGTGAAGAATAAGGTGTGGGATGCGGGTGAGTTGAGTCCGAATTTGGTGGCTTATAATGGGGTTAGGGATAAGAAATGAGGGTGACGTGGTGAGGAAGATGGGAGGTGATGGTGGAGGACGGCGGAAAGGATGATGAGAGGTGAAGGAGAGCCATGGAGATGGCATGATGACTGAAGTGAGTTGTGAAAGGATTGCATAGCATTGGCGTTATTTTGGCTTCTTTTCTTTTCGGTAAGCCAGTTTTATTGTTCATGTATTGAGCTTGGGGTGCTCTCAGCTTTGCATATATCAATCGCCTTTACACTTTGATCCTCATCTTGCTTTCTGCTCATGAGACACTATTTTGACGATGGAATGGTGGAATCCGATCCAGCACTGTAAACATTTGCAGACAACTGAATGTCATTCGGCATCATCATTCACTTCGTTTTCTCTTCGTCATCCGCAAAGGTGTCGAATTTATCTTGTGAATCTGGAATCTCGCGGGCAGCTTGTGCCGCCTTGGCCTTCAAGTGCTTCTTCGCCCCGTCCCCTCGTGAGTCTTCAAGTCGCCTCGACAACCAAACGCCCAATCACAAAGCTCACAATAGAATTCCTTAGCAGCAATGGCTACTGCGAACCTTTCCCTCCTCAACCTCGCTCTCCTTTTGGCGCTGGTCTCGGAAACAGGAACCTCAGCGACAACTTCGTCATCCGTAAAGGCGTCAAACTCATCTTGTGAGTCTGGGATCTCGCGGGAAGCTACCACATCGCGGTGTTTCTGCCCCAATTCGTGGATCGTTAGGGCGCCTTGGTTGCCAGCCGCATAACCACAAAAACGACAAAAGTATTTCTTGGCAGCCTTATTCGCTGCATTCCTTTCTTTGGCCTGTCTCGCAAGCTTCTGCTTGGGGGTCTCGGAAGCAGGAACCTCAGCGACGGCGTTGATAACGACAACCTCTTCATCTTCTTCGTTAAGGACCTCGTCGGAATCATCTTGTGAACTCCCCCCTCACGGGCAGCTGCTACCGCATCGCGATGCTTCTTATAGGACTTATGCTTCGTTAGGAGGTATAGACTGCCAGCCGAATAATCGCGAAGACGACAATAATACTTTTTAGAAGCCTTATTTGCTGCGATCCATTCTTGGCCATTCTCGCTTTCCTTTCGCGGGGGGTCTCGTGATCATCCTCGGAAGTAGAAACTTCGATGTCGTCCCTCTTCCTCTTCGCTCGCCGTGTTTGTTGTTCGACTTTTGCTAAGTGCTTGCCCGTGGATTTGTGGTTTGTCAAGAGACGTTGGGAACCGGCAGCGTAATTACAAGCTGGACAAAAACCAGGTCTTGTTCCTTCTGGCCGTTTTTTTTTTCTCTCTGAGCTTCCATTTGCGTCGTTCATAGGGTGTTTCGACGACCACCCCTTTGATTTGCCGTATCAAATTCAAAGAAAAATGTTTCTGCTTGGACATGTAACGGCAATAAGACTGGCCACAATTAATTCCCTTTAGTACCATAATCTTATGATGCATCCATTCTGTACACTCCAATACTGGTTTGTTTGTTAGCTCGATGCCTCTGGTCAATATCTTCAAGTGTTTAAATTGCGTGATAATACCTTTCATTCTTGACTTGAGCTATAATCTCCAAAGAAATATGTTTTCCAAAGAGTCAATATACCATATTAACGTTTTGAAAATGCCTTTCAGAAAAGCAATTTGCCATGTTGTCCTATTCTGATGGGCTCGTATAGGTCCGGATCACTATAAAGGTGGTAGTGCCGCGCTAACAGTCAAACCGGCATTGGAGTGTGTCAAGCTGCACCATCGAGTGAACAGAGACACATTTCTAAATTTCAAGAGCTTAAAGTCAATTAAGACTCTCATAACTCACTATATTGATATGTTAAAAGTTCGAGCAGTCCCAAGTACGAGAAACCAAGCTACATAGATACTCCAAGGCGATAACCTCTGCATAAGGATATCAAGGCGGATTGAGCGATCTCCCTATATGATAATTTGTCATCACTACTTCTCAAAACGACTCCAATTCGTTCAAGAGGAAGGCGGATGTCTTTCTCCCCACTGCCCCTCAAAGAGGCTCACTATTCCCATGAACAAGGATTGCCGGGATAGTATCACATACCTCTACCTGCCTCTAGTGCAGTTGATCCTGGATGCTCTCATCTTCGGCCAAGTATGCGACGGTCCTTACCAACCAACAAACTGCGAAAGTCTTACCCTTCGCAGGGTAAGAAAAGCAATCAACGCATGAAACTGGTATTGATATGTGTTTGAACAAAAAGCTCCGAGCCTTGATAAGCTTTCCAAAACAGACCCTGAACACACCGTGCGCGTGCGTGCCCTATATATGTCCATGCATCGATCCCAATTGCCGGTTCCCTCCAAGGCTTCCATAAGCACGCCCGCTGAGTTTCGTCTCGAAAAACCTGTAACAGCAACAAAAATGTATGTTCACTCATGAAATGGCCACGCCCGCTCACTGCATCTGCACCCCCGCCCGCATCCCGCGCGGCCTGCCTGCTCACGTGTCTTGTGTGTATTCCACCCACCCGCTCCTGAGCCCTCAATTCGTCATGTCATGTGCGCGTGCGCCCCGTTCCGGTGTCTCGATATCGTTCGTTGAATCGGTGTATCGTTCGTTTTCCCGTGGATTGAGTATGTGTCGTCTGCAAGCCTGGTAGCTCGTCTATTTCATAATCTGGGCAAACTCGTGATCTGTAATGTGGACGACGGGAGGTTAGCACGTGTGGACATCCATAATGGCTTCTGAACCAAGCCAAGAACCCCTCTTTCCACTCTGTTGGTCGCGACGCGGGTGTACCTGCGCCGATCACCCATCGCCTCCCAGCAGCCCAACGGCCTAGCCCAGCCCAGCCCAGATACCCCGCCCTCGGCCCATTCTCCGCTGCTCCGGATCCCTTCCAAGCCCACGAACGGAAAAAGAAGAAGGGAGAAACTCACAATCGATCTGCCCATCACCATTCTTATCCGCCAACTTGATCATCTCATCCACATCCGCATCCGTCATATCCTCGCCCAGACTCTTAAGGACAGCCCTGAGCTCTTCTGTAGAGATGGTGCCGGAACCGTCCTTGTCAAACACCTTGAACGCCTCGAGCAGCTCCTTCTCGGAATCGGTCTCCTTGACGGACGCCGACATGAGGTTGAGGAACTCTTCAAAGTTGATGACGCCGTCCTTGTTAATGTCGGCCTCGTTGACTAGGTCCTCGAGTTCGGACTTGGAGGGGTTGAGACCCAGCTCGCGCATGACGACGCCGAGCTCCTCGGCTGTGATGTCGCCCGTGTGGTCCTTGTCGAAGAGGTCGAAGACTTCGCGGAACTGGGCGATTTGGTCGGGGGTGAGGGAGGATTTGAAAGACTAGGGGAGTGATGGCTTGTTAGTAAGGGCGTCGGTTGGGACATCATGTTTGCCCTCGGGTGATTGTTGGTTAGGTACCCGGCACTCACCATGTTTGCGATTACGGGTATGACGGTGTTTGGTGGGGTACTGATTCGTGGTGTATGTGTTGGTACCCGGTATGTGCGCTATGGTGTTTCTTGGGTGTGAAAGGGATGATGAAGATGTTCAAAGGCCAGAAAATGTGAGAAGACCAAAAAAATTACAAGCAATTGATTTTTGATGGAGGAGGAATGAAGTCGAGGGGTCTTGTGAGAGCTCATGAGAGAAGTGGGATGGTGCTGATCAGGGCCCAAGCTCTGGAGCTGAGGGAACCCAATTCAGGCTCCAGCGGGCTGGTATCGCTATCCAGCAGGTGCCTATCAGAAGGAAGTGGAAGCATGCGAGCTGAATGGTGGGGTAAGGTCCTTGAGGTTCTGCGGCCGGCAACGTCCTTCGAGGTCCCTCAAACGCTCATACATATGCCTGCCCGTGTCTGCTCGTGCCTGCCCTGGCTCTTGTTGCACAATGTGCCTTCCCCTCACGATCGTCCAATAACCAATTCTTGGAAGAACTGCTTTGGGGACGATTTCTTTGGGGGATTCCGCATGGACTCAAATCTTCTCCAAAATCTCAAACTGTTGAAATGAGATGGCTTTCACCGTGAACCTGGACATCACCACCGATATGTCGGGCTTCCACTTCCGAGCAGATACCCCCGGCCTTGGTGTCGCCATCGCTAGACGGTGCGAGATGGGTTCCACTTTTGACGACCAGCGTTGGAATCTCGGTCCTCGACAAGACACTCCCGAATAACCTCACGAAATCTCACTGATCCTTTCTACTCTGTGTTTGCTTTGAATCTCTTTTGCCATGTCGTCCATGCTTTAACACTCTTTTTGTTATATAACCCCTCTTAACTCTTCGTTCATCCCGTTAAGCCGAACGCTTTGCGTGATTGGCCCGAAATGTCGTCGGCCGGATCGAAGCATCGACGACAACATGATTGGACAAATCGTGGGCCTCTTGCATCAAGAGATGGGGTGATACAAGCTACAAGATATGGTCCTTGAGGCTCTTGAGCTTCGTGTTTGTCTGTTCAGAAGGTTGACATTCCGGCGTCGATACCATGATCCTTCAAAGCCAAACGAGTCATACAAGACATAACCATCACCATCGAACAAGCAATTTGATCCCTGATCCGAAGACTCGTCCGAATAAAGCTCCGAGTCTTACCATATCAAATCTTGCGTTTCACTGAGAACGGCCGTAGGGCGGAAGCCATGCCACCGCAAACCATGACGAAACAAGCCTCTGTTTCCCATCATCGCAAGCCAGAAACAACGCCATCGGGGCCACCTCTGAGCCTACTTCTCATGCCCACACCGTCTACCTCACCTTCACGACCTTCAGCCGCATCCGTAAGCCACACACGCAAGGGGCAGCGCCAACACCAAGGCCAATTCATTTTCGGTGATAGCTCCTGGAGCCCGGCAGAGTCATCCAACCAAGTCGACTCTTACAGATCATCTCCCACCTCATCACGTTCCAGTTCCTACGCCTCTTTGACATCAAGCCCGGCTAGCTCTTTAGGTCAACCGACATTATCAAGCCCAGAGCCATTGTCAAAGTTCAACGCTGAATCCAGGTGGTTATTACCACCAGAAATACCCTCGAAACCAACTCTCAACGAGCCGGCAACGGATCGAGGACCGCCTTGCAAAACCTGCCACAAGCCTTCAACATTCTGCACCGTCGGCCCTCTGAACCCAAAGGGTAACGCAGGGAAGAAGTATTTTGCTTGTAGGCGGTGTCCGTTTGGGTTGGGATGGGTTGGATGGGCTGATCCGTTGTGGGATGGAGTGGTCGTTGGTATTGAGAAGGAACGTGGTGTCGGGCCTGTTCCTCTTGCTGGGCTTCACAGCGTCGATGATCGTGGTGGGAGTTATGCTAACACACCACCGAAAGCAATTGGAGAAGAATCACTCTTCAATACAGGGGAAGTAACAAAGGGGTGGAGTCTCGAGAGTCGAGCAGCTGGTGACAGTAAACCCACGTGCTGCTGCGGCGAGTACATGAGGCTGGAGTATGTGGATCTCGTTTGGGACGTTTCCCATGCTGTTCCTGGTCAGGAAAGGAAAAAGTGGTACTGGAACTGTGCTCGGGGCGGTTGTGCCAAGTTTGTATGGGTTGAGGAGACGGGTGCCTTGGCCCTTGATGAAAGAGTTGGGAATCACCAGAGGCCGGAGACGTCGGTCAGGATATTATGGTGACCGCTGCTATCGTTCCCAAGTCCTGTCACTGCGGACGAGTCAAGACGCCGCTGGCTCCTGCAGTGCTTGATCGGGGCTCGGCGTTGCCAGCGGTCAAAACGCCTTGGTCCCGTAACATGATACGGTTCGAGGATTGCCAGCCCCTACCTCGCCCGCGAAGAGGCTAGAGGTAATCGAAAGGGTCAGTAACCGTGGGTGTGAGGTTTGCTGAGAACGCAACACTCCAAGAGAATGGGTGTCGGATGCCAGACTCACACTCATGGTTGGCGATGTACGACTAGAAGCCATCGCAGCTGTGCAGGTTGAAGTACCTCTGGCATTGCATACCTATGCTCGGATATTTCCTCCAAACTCAACCCGAGCCGAAGGCACCGAGTCGATAGAGTTGATACGTCATACACATATGCAGCAGAAGAGAAAAGCTGGCGAGAAGTGCATCTATAAGATCGGCCTGCCCACTTTTTTGGAGTTTATTCCCCTTTTCTCATCCATACACAACACCACCGCCGCCAGACATCATCGAATTGACGAATTTCACCCTTTCGGTAGCAGCCCCGTCCTCATCTGCACCGCGCTACAACTCTCATCGAACTTTTCGATCTTAAAACGTAAGCTCAACAGTAGTCGGCATAGCTACGAGTAGATACTGCCCCGACTTGCCAACTTACGAATCACGACGGGTACTAGGTATGTAAATCGTTCCCCTTTTTCTTCTTCCTCTTCACCCGCCAGCTCCTCCTCCCCTTCCTCTGTCCCCCCTCTGACCATCTAGACACTAACGAGTTTCGTCCTTGGTCACTACCTTAGTTCAATGGCGCTCGTGCTGCTCACCCTGGTGGGCCTGGGGGCCCTGGATTACTCCCAAGCACAACAGCCATCCTCCCCTAAACCTCGGACCTCCTCCCCGTTGTCGACATGTCAATGCGCTGCCCCCGACAACCATGATGATTACAAGGGCCTTCCAACTGGAACCATCATCACCATCAGCATCTTGGTTCCCGTAGCGCATTTTCTGATTGGGTTCCTGTTGCTCCGGACGAGTGTCATACTGTCGACCGGGCAAGCCACTTTCGGAAACAGCTTGCCGCGTCCTTTTTCGGAGCCAGGAAATGAAATCACAGATTACATGTACCTGACACCCGGACAACTGAAGAGTCTCGTCACCAATATGCTCATCTTCCTTTTCACGTGGGAGTTCTTCTACCTCATTAGGCTCGTTCGAGGACTTCGCCATGTCGATCGAGGACTCCGCCATTTCGACAAGATAGCTTCCATCAGACGTCCGCGTGAGAGCGCGGGTGCGGGCATTCCGGGGTATCCAGACGCACCGCCTCCGGCTTACCGGCGGCGTTTATAGCCCTGACGGCTAACCTCTGCTCTGCCCCAACATCCCCCGGGGGCGTAACACCGTGGAGATGGTTAGGGAACATTCTTCTGCGGTGGTAACCAACGGATAAGAACGTGTGGAAAGAGGAAGATACATTTTCTTGATTAGAAAACAGGGCTGTAGGGTGAAAGACTACCGTACAAGGATAAGAACTTTGGGTGCGCGTTGGTGCTCTTAGAGCGCGGGTAGGTTTTCTCTCTAGTATCAAGACAGATCCCGCATAACATCCTTTCCTTCAATGGAAAAAACAATCTTGTCGATTGGCGCATTGCCTTTCTCAATGTCCTTAGTTGAATGATAGCGGAGTTTGTTCACGAGCGTCGTGAGGTATCTGCTTTTTGGTGTCTCTTTAGCGGCGCTCTGCTGTTTTCCGTTCGCTTGATGTTTCGAAATCGAGTTCTCGCCCGAATTCGGTGCTTGAGCTGACAAGATTAGGTTGTCAGAGCCATCATTCGAAAGAGCTTGAACTGGACCGCATCGTGTCTGGTCCAAACGTACCTTGAGGTTGTCCTTTCTTGCTCACCTGGGACCACCATTTTGTCCATACCCCATGTACCCATCTGGCCCAACCATACACAATTTGATATGCATAAAAAAAGAAAAATCCCAGAACAAGCCACTCACTCGGCTTGGCATCAGTCTTCTCATCCGCCCCAGTACTCCTGTCAAGTTCCTGCGCATGATTCCGCCACGTTTCATCGCCTTGCCTGCTCATTCGCGCAACCAGCGGCTGTCTAGCGAGCGAGAATATCTTCTTCCAAGCCTTACGGAACGAGCGGACTGCCACCTCCAGGTTCGTTACCGCCAGACAGGTGACCAGACAAACGATGACGGTCACCCAGATCAGCTTGCTCGTGCTGGAGTCGCTCTCCATCCCCCAGAGCGAAGCGCAGTAGCTGAGCGGAAGGTAGATGATGTTGACGTAGGTGAGCGACTTGACGTTATCGGCGAGGAGCGTGGCGTCGCGTGCTTCTTTGACGCTGCTGGCGCTCATTAGCTGTGTGGTGATTGGATTGTTAGTCTATTGACACATAATTTGGTAGAAGGGTTGACTGGTGTCAAGCGGAATGAATAGCACATACCGAGTTTCTGAGCTCCATAGTTTGCTGCATCTTGGTCTTGAACCGTCCCAGGATGGCTTCCAAGTCACGGTTGGTTCTTTCGATGAGGGAGATCCAATAGTCCACGCCGTAGGCGTCTTGGTGTGGGCAGAATCGTGACAGGGGCTCTTCTTTGCTCCTTCTCTTAAAGGTCTCGTTGTTGTATCTCTCAATCATCCGCAGATTCTTCTCATGTTTTCCCCAAAACATCTTCCATTGCTGTAACGTGCTCTCGAGAGTGTCGATGCAGAGTCTGAGGCTGTTCATGACCCAGTAGTAGTCTTTCGTTTTGGAGAAGTGGATGTCCTCAAAAAGGGCCGAGTGCGAGATTTCTTGGCGGAATATGACCGTCTCATCGTGCCGTGTCAGATAATCAAAGTGTTGATCTACTCAGAGCCAGTGAGTTGATGCCTTGTTGAGTGCGTCGTCAATAAAATACAGGACCGATTCCGCAGGTCGGTAGGAATGGGGATGTTCGGTGGCAGATTTTGGCCATGTGGCCCCTCTTTCAGGTTCAGAGAGAAGAAATATGGTATAGTACGGACTCAAAATTTCCGTATCGTCTTCATTTGAGCCCAACTTTTGCTGAAAGATAGACAAAGTAATGGCATGTTGTGTGAGGTTTTGGCGCCTCCGAGCCCGTACCTCTGGATTGGATGATTGCCCATACAAAGAGCCGCTGCGCCATGATGAGCCCACGTCCTTGCCCTGGTTTCTCCCATGTCCGTCAATCTCCAGCCAGAAAATCTGGAAGATGTCAGGGGAACGGGCTGCAGAATAATAGCAAGAAGACCGCCCGGAAGAAGAAGCAAATTGGGTGCAATCAGGCCGAAGATGCTCCGCTATTGTATTGAGAAGGGACGTGGCTCGATTCTTTTCGAAAAACTCATATCGACTGAGTTTTGTTTCTTCTTTGGAAAGTCGGAACAACAATTTCTCTTCATAAATGCCAGCTTTGGTCATCACTCTGCCCAGGCGCTCGCATCCTTCCAAGTGAATGATGCGATACCATGGCTGTTTTTCAGGGACTGCCGACTTTGTTGAATGTCTCCAACACTCCGTTGTCCTTTCGAGGATGTGTATTACCGGCGGTATGTTCAGGCTGATTTCTTCCGCTTTGCTTCGTGTGAAAGCCCAATATGAAGGCCAGACGTTCCCAAGCTGAACTCTAGAACCACCACCTCGTATGTCTTTGGCGACCTCATCTGACCAACTCAATTCCTTTAGATATGGTTGGTAAACAATTTCGCCCGGTCCTGGCTGTTTCCTGTTTTCATATGCACTTGAGATTCTCGCGTTGATCATTGATTGACGTCTGTATCGGAAATGGTTGCCGAAGTCATCAATGTCGTAAACGCTGAACTCGCCCCCTCTGCTCTCGAGCTTCGACAGAAAGGTGTCAATGTCCATCAACGCCTTCACAAGCGCACCGCTAGAACGGAGGTCGCGTAGATTATAAGCCTCGCAGGCTAGCGGAACCCGTCCATCAGATGGTATTTGAGAGAGATTTCCGAGAGCTTTTCTCACTAGCCCATACATGTCACCGAGTCCCTTGTGGGGAAAGCACCTGTTGTAGTTGGTGGGAGGTAGACTGCATGTGTATGGGATGAGAAGCTCGATAGTATTTGGACTCGGGCTTCCGCAAGGCTCGGGGGCGTCTGGCAGGGGGTGTCTTCTCTCGTGATCGTCAATGTGGTATGACTTGCCATTGTCGGAGCAAATCTCCCACTCTGGCACGAAGCTCGGCTGTCCACGACCTCCCAGTAGTCTGTTATCAGAAAAGACTGGCTTCCCTGTACCACAATAGGTCAGTCACCTTGCTTTTTTGTCTGTTCTCTATACATACGACGATTGAGAACTGCAAAATTGTTTGACGCCCAGTAGAGGTATCCGGCACTTACAGTAGGCCCAATTCTTCCCACGGATTGGACTCCACCCCTCTTCTTGCAGTTCGTACACCAGTGGAAGCTCCCCGAGGGCATACTTGGTCTTGAATCCAACCGGATAGAAGAACGTTAGAGGTGTCGGTAGCATTGGCTCCCTATTCTGCTCATTGGCTTGGCCCGGTAGGCCACTGATGTCAGTGGTTGCACATGAAGTTTCGTCTTTCACGATCGGTTCATGCGGTGCCTGAACGGTGCTTGATATTGCCAGCGGTCGTAAAAGCTCGGCCAGACTCTTGATCTGGCTGCTCTGGCTCTCGAGATTGGCTTGAATGCCATCAAGGATGTGCACCAAGCGGTCGAGGGTCTCCTGTGTCATTCTGTTGAAGGTCAGATGGATGGCGCATATATGCTGTTGGGGGTCATCGGCGCTCTGGCAGTGCGAATGTCCTTCTGTGGCCACGAGCTTTCAGCTGATGGCGCGAATAAGGAAGAAAAAGGAACGAGATAAGCTCTACTCTTGCATGTCAGAGCAGATGGAATAGTTCTCACCAAAGCGTACTTGCCTGCTTGTCTTTCCCCACCCAAACGCCACCCCATGTAGCAGGGTCAATTGGTGAAGAGAGATGGGCAAGTTTGACGGGGCCACGAGGAATGTGTCGGAGCGCTGCCGAGTGCATGATAAGAAGCCAATGAGCGTTTTCAATATGATGAACAGCGGTGTTTCACAAATCACTGAAGGATTGCATGGCCCATAGTGTGCATTACCTTAAGATCTAATCCGACTCTTTCCTTGGTAGACTCGTCGGGTAGTCACATGTGAGCGGGAAGGAGCGTCGGGACACTCGTAACTACCCTACAATCCAGTACTGGGTTTTTCGTTAGCTTAAGACTTCAGGTCCACTTCAACAGCCCTTTTCGTTTCTTACTATTGTGTTCCCTGCTAGTGCTGAGGCATAGCAGGGCCTTGTATATCATATTCGGCAAATTGAATAAGTGATTTTGGATCACCTGAAGCCCTTACCATGACAACCATGTATCAATTCTCCCTTTTATCCCGTCTTTATAACCTTTGGGACAGCTCCGAACAGGTACCAAGCTAACAAACAAACCAGCATCGAGCTGTACAATGAAGTTCGTGTGTGAGATACAGGCAGCTCGAAGGAGGGGGTCTTGTAGTTGAGTATAGTGCGAAAGGAAACAAGAATTCGCTCTTTTTGGTCTCACGAACATATACGGTCTAGTAAGTTTAGAAGCTATATCCAGAATAAAAAAAACGTACCTATGGTGGTGGTTTGCGTAACGTCGGGCTAAGCCAAAATCCAAAAGAAAGTATACGCTCCGAAAACACCATGCCTGGACCAAAAACCGGCATCAAACGACATCTTTAGCTCTTCACTTCTTCCACTCTCCCAAGATCTCCCTCACTAGTCACCGTACCATCTCTCAAACCCCTCCTCACGCCCTCCCATCCAACTCCTCACCCCTCCTAAACCTCCCTACCAACACCTCATGATACCACCCCGTCCTCTCCACCACCGGCGCATGGCCCATATTCTCCTCAATCAGGCCCACCTCAGGTTTGATAATCTCAATCAGTTTCCGTCCATGCGGCACGCTAATCATGCCATCCTCCGTGCCATGCATCACCATGATCCTTTCTCTTCCCACCTCATCCGCCATTTTTTCTAATTGCTCCTTGGACTTGTGATGCCACCCCGCCGCTATCAGCTGCAACAAGAACCCCTTGAGCCCGAACCTGGCGGGATCTAAACGTTTGTGCATTTCTTGGGCGACGAAGCGTTGGGCGTTGTTTTCGAATTTGCCGTATTTCATGTCTGGAGAAGGGCGGGGGATTTTTGGTGAGAGAGGGTTGGGAGGGCCGCATTTCGGAGTGGTGGCTGGGTCGGGGACTTCGCAGTCATCTGGCTTTTCGAGCCAAGCGTGCGCGAAGAGTTGGCGCGCGGTGTCGGCGATGGAGGTGTCGACGGGTTTGGGCATGAGCATGCGGATTCGGTTGGCGATGTTCTCGGCGAAGGTGGTGGTGTTTTCAATGGCGGCGGCTGTGCAGCAGAGGTTGAGACTCGAGATGGCGGTGGGGATGAGGCAGGCTAGTTCTTGAGCGATCATGCCACCTAGGGAGAGGCCGACTACGTGGAGGGTGCGTTCTGTTGCGACTGGCAAGGGTGGGGAGTGGGAGGTGACGCCTGGAGAGGGTGATGGAGGAGCGGGAAGCCAGCCGACGTGAACAAGAATATCGATCCAGTCGCGCGCCATCTCGCTGCTGCTGTATCGCATGAGAGGCTTGTCGGAGTCGCCCATGCCGCGGTTGTCGAGGAGCAGGACGGAGTACTTGTCCCGGTTTTGGTGGCCGAAGTAGAGGGTTTGACGCTGCCAGGCGGATTTGAGACCTGCGAGACCCATGATGAACTGTACAATGTGTGAGTGTCAGGTTTTTGTTTTTGTGATGAGAGGTTGTGAGTGAGACTGAGAACTCATACCACCACTTTGATGGGCCCTTCACCGTGAATCTCCCAGCTCACGTTGAAAGGTCCGCCGCGGCCAACGGCAACCGGAGTAAGACCGCTTTGATCGGGCTCCAAGTTCCATATCGCCGTGGGGAAGGAAGGGTGCTTGATGGTTTCGGCCACGGAGGGCACTTGAGGTTTGCGTGGTGTTGGTGCCCTGCGTGGAAGGCTGTTAGTAAGGGCATACTGTTTAGGTGAGTAGCTTAACACTTACATGTTGGGGTATCTTGGGTGTGATGAGAAGGGAGATGAACGAGCGGGACGTAGAGGTTTCCTGAGATGAGATGGTATTTGCGGTCAAAGCACTCTTACGAAGGCACTTTATCAGACAAATGCCAGGTGGCTCGGAGTTCGCGGTGGCGTCTTGTTTGTTGTTTGTTTAGGGGGATTGGGGCACCTTGTCGGCCAGCGTCCACATGTGATTGCGCCGGCCTCCGTTGCAGTGACGTACCTCAAGATTGAAAGACTCCGATTGGTGGAGCGCATTGGCGAGTGGGACACATTGATAAGCTTATCGGTCCGGCTCTAACGACGGGAATGTCGTGGAAACATTCATGAAAGTGTTTCGCACAATCTTTGGAAGGAAGTATCCTGTTGATATTGGTCTAAGACGGAGCGGACCTTTGCTGAAGACCTCCGTTCTCGACATGTGAAAACTCCGTCCCGCGTCAGATGGCATGGTTCGAGGCCAATCACCTACATGTACCGTTGACGTCTGGCAGAGCCAGGCTCAATGTGAATATTATTACAATTGCTTCTAACTTTTGATGCTAACCCCGCTCGTATCCATCAGGTATCGTGTATATGCAGGGAAACTTTTGTTCCTATACAGTAAGCCACCGTGAAAGCAATCAACCGCACCTTAGCTCATATCCGCCTCTTAGACCATGACAAAGCCGATACCGCTCAAGTTGTCCTCG
Source organism: Sordaria brevicollis (assembly GCA_033439795.1). Taxonomy (NCBI): domain Eukaryota; kingdom Fungi; phylum Ascomycota; class Sordariomycetes; order Sordariales; family Sordariaceae; genus Sordaria; species Sordaria brevicollis. The sequence goes on along the minus strand of JAUTDP010000015.1, from coordinate 896,853 downwards.
TCCAACTTGTTCTTCTTGTCGACACCACCGTGGATGGGGTTGGCCTTGTAGTTGAACAGGTAATAGTGAAGCTGGCCATCACCGGGTCCGAACTTCTGCTTCTCCAGGAAGAGGGCATTGTCCATGAGAGACAGAGCGTTGAAGACATCGAAGTTGTGACGCTTGGCAAGGATCAAAGCATCGGCCATCAAATCGTTCAAGCGCTTCTGGAGGGCGCCCTTGTTGAAGGGCTCGACGAAAGCAGTCTCCGTGGCATAGTAGAACATGTAAGCGGCGCGGATGGCGTTGTGCTTGGGGTGCCTGATGACTGTCGACTCGAGAAGATAGAACGAGAAGAAGTCGGTGATTTTTCCCGAGGCATCCTGCATCATGTTAGTGGATATGTTCAACCGCCAGAAAAGGGGACTGCATCCGAAGACTTACCTCAACAACATAGGAGTACACGACCTGCTCGGCGTAAGCCTCCTTCTTGTGAAGGAGCCAATGCTCCGTCTCTTCACGGGTGAACACTGGTGTAAGATCGAAACGCTTCAGGTAGCGCTCAAGCAAGCTGTGTACCGCATCGCAATCCTTGGCCTGGAGCTCGCGAAGGCCCTTGGTCGAGGTCTGCTCTGGAAGGGCGTACTTGCGAACTTGGAAGGCCGGCTTGCTGTTGGAGGGGCATGGGCTGAATCCCACCTCGTACAGCTTCTGCCAGTTGAGGGCGCGATGATAGTAACGGCAAGTGCTGACGGGCCTGGGCAGGACGATACCGCCGGTGTAGATGGCTTGCCAGATACCCTCACGGTTGATGCGGCGAGTGATTTCCTTGATGAGAACGGGAGCCAAGCGCTTGCCTCTAAGCTTCTTGTGGATGCAGAGGAAGTTAACCTCGGAGCCTTGAATAACCTTGTCGCGGACGCGGATCTCAGTAGGAACAGCAGCAATGAAAGCGCAGAGAGTATCACCGCTACGGATACCGACGTGCCACTCCTTTCTCCAACCAGGGGACATGAGTGACCTAGCACATTGTATCAGCATAGTCACGTACCATCAAACCATAACTAAGAAGACTTACCACTTCAGAATGGAGGTCGAGTACTTGAAACGGAACATGGCCTCGTCATCCTCCACGAAGTGACCGTACAGAAGCTTCTCGACCTCCTGCATCTGTTTCTCATCTGTAAGATCCATGGTGACCCATCGGAAGGGCGCCAGGTTGAGGGGTATCGGCTCATCGGGAATGTCTTCGACTTTCTGAATCTTGAGCGGTCCCTCCTCGAAGATGGCCGGCTTCTCCTCGCCGAACTGGGGCACAGGCTGCGTGGCCCAGAACTTGTATGACGCCATATCCTTGCGGTTCTTTCCGCTGCTGGCGAGGCCGGTGATGATGTCCTGAATCTTGAGCTTCTTGAAAGCCTCCACCACGTCGGCGGTTCCTGAGCTACCAGAGGCCGCAAGCAGCTCGTTGGCCAGGGCCGGGTTCAGGTCGATGAACTCTTGGATCTGCTTGGGGGTCAAGCCACCGAGGGCTGACTTGGGGTCTGCTTGCGCAAGAGCCTCTGTCAAGCCAATCTCGGCAGATGACTCGGTAGCGGCAGCCTTGTCCTTGTTCTTCTTTTTGCTCTTCTTCTTGTTCTTCTTCTTCGCGCCAGCAGCAGAGCTGGCTCCGGCCTGGGCAGTGTCATCGGCGCCCTCATCTTCGGAACCGGACTCGTCGGCGGTGGGCTGCTTGGCTTCCTTGAGAGAAGCAAGAACCTCGCGAGCCTGTTGCTGCTCCTGGGCCTGGTCGACAGGCTTGGACTCTTCAGTCGGCATTGTTGGCGACTTTGGTCGATGCGAATTCGGGGGTATCTATAGGTGGGGGGGTTTGTGGTAAGGGAGTGGTCGTCGATTAGGTACGGGTGTCGCGTAGCAATACCGTGAGCCTTTGAAGATGTTGTCCGGCACAAAGGTGAAAGGTGAGAAGCGAAAAAGACTCGAAAGTTGATTTGCAGATTGAAAAAGGTGAGGAGGGGAAGCTGCACTGCAGGGAGAGAATGTTGAATTGACAGATGAAACTGCAGCCAGCTCCAATCCATGAGCTCCCGTCCCGCTCGGGGCTCGGAGACTCCTCCCTACTGGCGTGTCGTGTCTCCGTTAGCGCATTTCCCCGTCGTCTCACAGAAGGGGTCAGCGGGGCAGGCGGGGGCCAATTGGCGCTGTCGCGGGGTCCTCCTAGGGACTTGAAGCTGTCAGGTGCAGGGGAGAGCTCGGCACGCACCGAGTGGGAAAAGTGGAGCCCTCAACGGCTTTCATCGGAGAGCATGTCACGATACAGTATTGTGCTGTGCAACACTAACAATTACCATAACAACTTCCAAGTAGACACTTTAGGTATTCTCTCTCAAATAGCTCAATGACGATTCAAGAGCATACTGAGGAGAACGCCCCGGTGAGAGCCTCAAACTAACAATCATGTAGTCTCCGATACGAGTCGGAGTTATTTTCCAAGGTCGAGACCGGATTGGGCCGTTTCTTAGAGAATGCTGCGCCACTCACTGTTGCCTTCGCTGTCAAAGAAGCTGACCACTCACGTTCGCTTATTCCCAGCCTGCTCAACGACACTTCATCGAGCTGAAAGCTTCTTTATCAACAGTGTCGCCCACTCACTTCACCTGTCTTCATCTCTATCCTCCTAGTGACAATCTTACACCAGTGAACATATTCTTTACCTGTACACTTTCTCACATATCCTCAAACTCACCCGGGACTGTCACCATGGGCAAACCATCACCTCGTCTCGGCGTCAGCGACGATGCCCTCTCTCTTCACTCTCAGCCCGGTGAAAACTCTCACGTCGTTTCACTCGACGGGACTCTGGACACCGACGCACCGGAACTGAACATCGACGACCTCCCGCCCCTCTACGACGAAATCAACGCCCCCGGCAACAGTAGTAGCGCTCCTCTCCTCCCCGTTGCCTCCGGCCCTGGCAGTGGCGCGCCGCCCTACATCAGAAACCCCAACAACATCCTTCCCCCGGGAGAATGGGTGAAGGAGTACAAGAAAGACTCAGTCGATGGTGTCGAAATGTACCTCGACCACCGTCTGGACAACGACCCCAAGTATCTCCAAAAACACATCGAGCTCTGGGCCAAGCAGCCACCGCGCGCCTTTGTGCGCATCCACGGCACCCACAAGCGACGGAGGGACATCACGGACCCGCAGAACGGCCGGCGTAAGAACGACTCGGAGCGGGTTACGGACTTTGATCTTTCCATCGAACTCACTCCTTACCTCTACTCGGACGTGGTGTCTCAAACCTCGCTCATGGAGCTGCGCACAGCCGAGAACGACGAAAAAGTCCGCCGCGGCACGGTCCTCCGCAAGCGTGCTCCGGGAGCTAGTCGACATATCGAGGTCGGCTTGGCCGAGAAGCCGACGCTGGCTGAGTGGTGCCATCGGTACTGCGCCAGCCACGCCGGGCTGAAGTGCTTTACGTTTCAGCGGCGCGTGGTCGGGTTCGACGATGAGAAGGTTGTCAAGAAGCTGACGGAATTGGTGAGGGCTACCAACTACCGCGGTAGCTTGGAGATTAGCTTCCCGAAAAAGGACGAGTACGTGTATGTGTACAACGATTGCAAGACCAACAGGTGGCGGACCACGTGGTGGATCACCTGGATTTGCATGTTCACTCTCATGTTTATCTTTACGTGGCCGTATCTGTTCTTCAGGACAAAGCGGTTCGAGACGGTGTTTGCGGACTGGCATTACTCGGTCATGAACGCCGATGGCACGAGGAGGTATGCGAGTATCAGCGAGGATCAGTTGTATAACATGTGGGGACGGGCTATTCATCGTGCGGTCATGGAGAAGAGACAGTGTACACTGGACCAGCAGGACTTGCTGAATAGCCAGGAGGGTCAGCAGGAGACTTTTGGTCATCCGGTGGTGGATGGGGCGGCGAGCTTCGTCAGGGCGGGTGTCAATGCCATGAATGCGGTGAACCGCTCGTTGGGTTGGGGGTATGATGAATTCTGAGGTGAGGTGTCGGATGGGTTGAGCGTTCGGTTCTACTAAAGCCTTTGTCCGTACTTCTCTCATTCTCTTTTTGATGTTTTCCTTCTTCCCGATTTCTCACGACCTCGTGCTTATGAGAACCACACCATTGTTGTTTTGATGACAGCATCACTACTAGCCATTATGTTCATATGGAAAGACAATCACGTACACTCCACTATTGGTTTGATTGGTAGCGCGGCACTTCTATACCGGTAGATATCTGGACTTGTACGAAACCTCGTCAAAATGGGATAACATGGCTAATTGCTTCTCTTAAATACATTACGAGAAGCTGATATGGCATATTGACTTTCTTAAAAGGCATAATCGAAATAAACTCATAGCTCAGTTCCAAAACAAAACCTCTCAATAAGAAATCTAAACGCGAAAAGACAACGACTCGAGGTATCGAGCTAACAAACAAACCAGCATTGGAATGTACATGGTATCATGTTGACATCTATATCGACGCTAAGGTAATTGATCATCTACGTATCCGAAACTCCTCGCTGCATGCACCATTTGCGTCCTTAGTTCAACCTGCTCTCAGGCTCATCAACAAGCCCAAACGCCCTCATAACAGCCAACGGCACCGGCGAGTAAAACATGATGTTGTTATGTCCTGTGTGCACTTTGTTAGCGATCATTTCACCACCCTCCAGTCCTCCACGTTTGATTAGGGTTAGGTAACTTACCACCATAAGGAAACAACTCCTGTCTGATCGTCACCCCCTCATCATACCACGTCGTCACGAACCCCCTCTCCTTTTCCTTCTTCGAACCATCCCCCATCCACCTCTCCGCCGTCCTCTTCCCCTTTTCCTCCCTCAACACCGTCTCAACAGCCCTCTCCACATCCCTCTCCTCCGCTCTCTTAATCCTCTCCCTCTCCTCCTCCGTCTCATCCTCCAACCCATCACTCCCACCATAATCGATGCCCACCCCCAACTCCGCCTCCACCAGCCCCTTTACCGCTCCCCTAAACAGCTTATCATCCTCATGACACGGTATATCCCAGTCGTTCCTGGCGTGGATAAGCGTCAGGTTAAACTTCCGTCCACGACTCTTGGCAAACTTGGTCAAGGCGGTAAGTCGTTGGTCGCTTTGCCACTTGTCTACTATCCTGCTCATCACCTTCCGCAGAAGCCACGGCCAATAAGTGAGTGGCCGGAGGACGGGAAGCCAGCCGGCTATGGAGTAGCCTGATAACATGGTTGGTAAAGACGAAAAAGCTGCGATGAGGATTAGGCCGGCAAATTCGAGTGGTTTTTGGCTTCTGTCTCGTGTGTTGGTGGCGTCGTTGGTGGTGTTTCGAGGGCCATTGTCGGAGTATGGACCAGAAGTAGAGGTGGTGCCGCAGGAATAAAACTCCGCAGCCACCGTGGCAACTGCTGTACCGAGACTGTGACCTAGCAAGACTATCCTTTCTGGTGGGATACCAGCTACATGAGTAGCCCAGTCCACTGCTGCTCTGGCGTCGAGGATCAGTCCGTCTTCGGTGGGTGAGCCGGTGCTGAGGCCGAATCCGCGGTAGTCGATGGCTAAGATATGGATTTTTGAGGAGACGGATGTCAACGCGTGGAAGGACCGGGGCCGGATGGATTGGGTTATGTGGCCTGCGTTGCCGTGGAAGTAAAGTACGAGACGGGCTTCGGGGTCATTGCGAAGGAGTTTGAAGTTAAGGCTAGAGGTAATGTCTGAGACAAACCCGCCAGACGAGGAACGGTCTTGAGCGGCTAAGGCTGCCTCGTGTTTGGCGTAGAGGCCGAGGGGGAGTATGTGCCACGCGTAGAGGGTTTGGTTGTCGATGGTTTTGAGGGTGAAGGGGGTTACTTGGTTTTCTTTTTGGACAATGTTAGCCATGGAGTTGTCCGGTATTACAATGATGACGATAACTACTGACTTGCAAAGCCCCATCGTTCAGGACGGTTGGGATTATGTGGTGGCCACCAGAGAGTGTTGACCTTGTGTGCATATACGGCACTTCACCAAGGTTGAGAGTGGTCAGCGCATGTTGTTTTGAACATTTACAAAGCGGTCAACTACGGAATATCTCTTACAATCTTTGAACATATGGGATTGAAACAAGACCAAGAAAAAGAGCGTAGACGCCGACAGGAACACCGACGGCCAGAGCCGGAACGAGGTAGGCCGCTGAAGATGTCATGGCAGATATTCACATGTGAAATGAATTGAGATGAAATGAAGAAGGTTGCGTCGAATGCACTTGTTTGTGAAATTTGTTGAAATGATTAGCTCGTTCAAAAATCAGATCGCTTTTGTTCCACCGTAAAGAGTGAGAAGAGTAGCCATACTCAAGTTTCTTCGCGAAGTTTGTTGTTTGGTGTTTGTTGGTTGTAGAGTTGGAAATATTGGTTCGCAATCGTCCAAAGGGAAGAGCTGACGTTGGATGGCAGAGCGGGACTTGGGTTGCAATTTGTTAGATTAGAGGGTAGACTCGACCAGTAGAAATAGACTTACGTAAGGCGCCCCAGCCACCAGATTCTGGCTGCAGACCTTCCTAATAGTCTGGGCACCCCCAACTCGGGTTCCACAAAACTCTTTTGAATACACACATCAATTTTTAACCCTCAATTACGATATCCACTTTGCTATACAATTTAATAATTAATAATCTAATTTATAATCTCCGCGCTACGAAAACTTTAATTATATTAATTATAATTATTATTACTATTACTATTATAACTTATTACGTTATTAATTATATTCCAATTAATCGATAAGGAAGTCGTCGCTAAATAGGTTTATTTAAATTCTATAAATAAATTTAAAGAATAGAATAACGAATTTATAGCTTATATTAAAGTCCTAAATTTTATTAATTATATATTAGGGGTATAACTAATTCCTTTTGAGCCTATAGAGTTAATTATTATAGATTACGCTATTAAATTATCCGCCCGCTATTATATTAAAAAGGCTAAAGAAGCCTTTAACGATTTTGAAAATAGTATTTTTATTACGCTAATTCTTCTTTATAATGCCGATAATATTCCTATAGGCGTAGAGTTTACCGAAAAATCCCTAAAAGAATAGATTAATGACGCTACCGCTAAATTTACCGACTTTATTATCGCGGGGCTATAGGAATATAATTACGATATTAATATATTTAATTACCGGTTTAAAAAATACGAAACCTTTTCGAAGTATTGCGCTATATTTATTAAATAAATATATAAAACCGTTTATTAGGATTATAAGTTTAATTATTTCCGGAATAACGAAAATCTCCCCTAATAATATTTTATTTTCGTTAAGGGGTTATAATATTATCCCGAATAAACCTTTATTAATATTTGTAAAGTTTATTACGATTATATTAATAAACCTTTTATAATAGAGTTTAAGATAGGAATAATTAAGTAAATTGATAATTAGGAAATTATTATAATTAAAACCTAATTTTATATAGTTTTTAAATCCCTATTAATTACCGCTTAATTTTATAATTTTATTAAATATTTACGTTTTATTTAACCGGGTTGGGCCTTCGGCGCTTTGCGTTAATATTGTTTATAAATTATTAATAATATTTTTAATTTTTATATTTTATTTAAGGATTTCTGTATTAAAGGCTTTAATAATAAAATACCCGTAATTATATAGGTTAAATTTAGCCGTAGAGGTATTTGCGGGGTATTTTTTAGAATTAGAGGTAATATTTTTAATAGGTTAAAGGATATTAATATTAAAGTAAAAGACGTTTAATTTAATAGACTTCAACGTAATTAATATAAAAGGAAGTACGTAACGTAAATTAAAGATTCTAAATAGAGCGGAAGTTTATTATTATTATTTTATTATAAAGTTTATGAAGAGGGTACGTATATTATTAAATATTATTAATATTTTTTTCTTAGTAAGGCCTTAAACCTTCGTTAGAAGTTTAATTTTAAAATATAAATTCGGGTAGTTAAGAATTTTAATAATAATTTAAAGTTTAAAAGGGAGGTCGAAGTTTAGAGAAGGGAGATAGTTAAATAATTAATAGATTTTGATTTTAATATTAGTAATTAATTTTAAAGTAATTAATTTTCTAGTAAGAATATTGTTATAAATTTTATTCCTATCCTTATTTAAATTTATAGAATTGTTATAATATAAATAGTATTTTAAGTAGGAAAAGGAAGTTTTAATATTTACCCGTTTAAAAATTATATTTTTCTTAATTTTAATAGCTCTTTATACGTATTTAACGAAATTACGCGTTTCTTTAATTTTTATTACGTACCCTATAGTAATAATTTATAGGTTGGAGATTTACGTATTATAATTTAAGGTTATAGGGAAGTTAATTTTATTATTAATAGAGAAAATAGGCCTAAGAAGCTATATTTCTATAATATAACCTTTTATTTTAATTTTATAGCCAATTTTATTTTTTTATATTTATTACGTAAATAAGGTTTTTTTTAGGATTATAAATTATTTAATAATTGCTTTTATAATGTAGATTAATTATTTTTTTGCTATTTTAAGACCCGTTACCGTTAAATTTTATTTAAAGAGTTTCCTTATTTACTTATTCGGGCGAATTTTTATACCCGTAGGAATATAGTCAATTCTTATATAGGTTATAAGTATTATTATAAAGACCCCTTTATTTAGTATTTTAAATTAGGGTACTTTAGTCCCTAGGTATTATTTTACTTTTATAACGTATTAGGAGTTAAAATCCTATTTAAGAATAAAAAGGAGGAGGATAAAGAAAATTTTAAGACCGAATAATATAATATTTATATTTAAGTAAAAATTAAATAATAAATTAAGCGAAAATTTAAAAATAGAGGGTATAGGGTTAGAAAACGTTTCGTTATAAATTTTCTCGATTATAAGGAAAATTACCGAAGTTATACTAATATTATATTTATTATTTATAAATTTACTAAATATATTTAAAAATATTTCCTCTACGACCGATTCGCTATTATAATTGTAATTTATTTAAACGATTTCTTTATTCTTTTTAAAATATAATTTAACGTTATAGTACGAATATTAAAATGCGATAACGAAATTACGAAATTATAATTACTCTTAAATTTATTAGCGTAATGCGGTATAATTATAGAACCCTTTATTCTATATATTTAAATATAAAACGGAAGTATAAAGCGTTCGGGAGGTATAATTAAGGATAAAGTGCGCGCTATAGGTCTAAGTATTCGTTTTCCTAAAGATTTTTAGCCGGAAATTGTTTTTATAATAATATATTTTAATAATCGGTCCCCTAAATACTTCTATAATTAGAAATCTCCTTATAAAAGATTTTATATAGTTATTATTAAGAAAATTAATAATAATAACGATAAAATTACCCTTTGTAAATTTAATATTTTTTATTTTCGAATTTATAGTTATAAAGTATTTATAATAATTATTATTATTAAAAATAAGTAAAATAAGTTTTAAAAAATAAACCCTAAAGCGTAGATTAAATATTTAATCGGTTATACCTTTATAATTATCTACCGAATTTAAAACCTTATTATTAATGAGGTTATTAATACCCGTAACGTTATTTTCGATAAGCGTACCCTTTTTACTAATAAGGTAAAAAAGGAAGCCGAATTTTTAAAATTTATTTTAAAAGAATTTACCGCTTTATTAAAGAAATATACTGTTAGAGAATAATTATTAAATAATTAATTTCCCTTCGATTTTATAGCTAACCGTACCGATATAAAAGATATGAATACTTATAACCTTTTAAATTTTCTTTCTTTTAACCCGGTTTAAAAAAGGGAAGTAATAGCTATTAGGGAGGTATAAACCGAAGAAGTAATTATTAAAGAGGTGGAGATTAGCGTACTACTTCTAAACCCCTTTAATAAGGTTATAAATTTAAAGGAAGACCGAATAGTTATTAATTATTTCGTTAATTACAATTATTTAATATTATTAGATATATTATTATTAATTTCCTTTTTTATAGGGGTATTCGTTATAAATTGTACTAAATACGCTAAAAAGGAATTATTAAAAGGTTTCGAGCCCTAGAAGGTAATATTTAACGCCGGACGTTTTTAATAATTTATAATTATAATATATAAAAAGAAAGTTATTAAAATAGAATTATTGCGTTCTATATATAAAGAAAGGGTAATTATTAAAGATACGATTAAATTCCTAATCGCTATTAATAAATTTTAAAGCTTCTATTGTTATTAATTGCCGTTAATACTTTGCAATTATAAAGATTTCGATAAATATCCTTTAAGCGACTTTTTTAAGTAAATTAAGCGAATTTACTTCGAAAGTTATAAATAAATAAAAATTTAAATAGAGGTAAATTATAACGAATTTAGAATTAAGGGTAAGTAAATCTTCGATTATATATAGGTATATATTTATAAATACTTTAAAAATAATTATTTTAATAAAGTTAAAGTTTATTTAATTATACGTAAAGATTAATAAATAAGGATTATAGGGTAGGAAATTTATACCTCTACTTTAATAAGAAAGTCTTTCTATACCTTTATAATTATAATTTTACGCTTTAATTTTGAATTTATTTAATAGGACGTAATTAATACTTTTATAAATATAGTAATAGACGAAGAGATTTATATACGTATATTATTAAATTATTATATTTAAAGGAAAGTGTTTAAAATCTTTAAAGTATTATATAATTTTCGTCGTTCCTTATTATTATAATAATGAGAGTTTATAAGGATATTTAAAGCTTTAGGGTTTTACGTAATCCTTAAAGATCTTTATATTTTAATTAACGACGGTATTTTAATCTTTTATTATATTAATAATATTGTTTTTTATTATTACCCTATTAAGGAGGAAGTTACCCGGTAGTATATAAAAACTCTATAATCCCGGTATAATTTAATTAAAGGAGAGGAATTGTAATAGTTTTTAGGTATTAAAGTAATCCGCGATTATAAAGTTTGTAAAATTTAATTATCTTAACGGTTATATTTTTAAAAAATTTATAAGTTCGCTAATAATAAATATATTATTTAAATTTTAATAAATAATATCGAATTAATACCCTACGATTATAAGGTTATTAGCTAATTTATTTATTGATATTAAATTAAAATCGGGTCTATATTCTATACCGCCGTTATTATTAAATTAAATATTACCTTTATAATTAATTAATTTATTAAATATAATTATAACCTAAAATTAGAATATTATAAAGTTGTAAATAAAATATTATATTACTTCTTTATTATTGTAGACTTAGCCCTATATTATAGAAGAAATATTAAACTTTAATTTACTTTTAACGCCTCCTTTACTAATAATTCTATTAATTATAAAAGTTCCTAAAATTTTATAGTAAAGCTATATAGTAAATTTATTTATTAGGGAGCTTCTAAATAGTTAATAATAACTATTTTTATAACCGAAATAGAATTCGTAGCCCTTTTTAACATTACTAAGGAAGTATTATATATTATAAAGCTATTTAAAAATCTTATATTAAAATTCTCTAACCCTACCCCAATTTTCGAATATAATAATATTTAAATACTTAAAATCCTAGACGTAGAAATATTAAAATTAGTAATTAAACTCCATTATATTAATATTTACTAATATTAATTAAAATAGGAGGTATAAATAGGGATAATTAAAATATAGTATTTTAAGATTTTAAAGATATTTATAGATAGTATAATTAAAATATTAACCGTAGAAAAATATTAGGAGTTTAGGAAATTAATAGGGATAAATTCTATACGAAATAAGGAAGGTTATTAATAAATAGAATACTTAAGGATTAAGGAGATAAATAAGGAGGAGTAATTGGTTTTGTGTAAATAGTTTTAGATTTGTTTATTTTAGGAAATAAATTGCATTTGGGGAGGTATATTAAATTAGAGGGTAGATTCGATTAATAGAAATAGATTTACGTAAGGCGCCCCAACTATTAGATTCTGGTTGCAGACCTTCCTAATAGTTTAGGCACCCCCAATTCGGGTTCTACAGAACTCTTCTGAATACACACATCAATTTTTAACCCTCAATTACAATATCCACTTTACTGTGCAATCTGACACAATTTGATAGGGACAGTGTCGCTAAGGCTAGGGTTAGACATGTGAGTCCCGGGCAGATTTGGGTCAAACTTGATAGCGAGCGTAAGACTGGGTCCCGGCGCCTGAGGCTTAATCGCCGTCCCACCCATAGTACAGTCAGCCGCAATCCCGTGATAGGCTTTGCACACTATCAACGTCTATCAAACGCGCCTCTTTCACCTGTACCTACATGCTGTGGCAGGTGCATGCGCAACGCGTGTTTGTTTCAATGTAATGACGGAGCGCCAACAGCATGGACAAATAGGATTGATTTTTGGACCACGATAGATATTCTTTTCGATTTGGGGACTCTGTGTTCGACTCGAGAAGAAGGACAAATTATTGCAGACAAGAGATGAAGTCGCAAGCGTTGGGAAGTTGGAAGGGGCCTCATTCTATCTCAGCCAATCAGATGGCTGCATTCTCCTTTTATTACCCTATCCAGGCTTAGTATCGGGCGGTCGCGCATGGCTTCCCGTCTGCTACGGGCAGGTGCTATCTACCTATTATTTGCAAATTGCAACCAAGAGGATCATTTTGCTCGAGGAGACTGGGAGGACTACATGGAAGCCAATGATTGGGATTGTTCAAGAGGCAGCTGCCAGTGATCGCAAGTACAGAAGTACAGTCAAATGCACTTGGGCGGACTAGCGAGAGGGACAGAGTGCGGCGTGCGGCGTGCATGCTCAGTCCTCGCTCGCTCTTGGCTGCGGTTGGACATGATGCCCAGCCGACCAAACAGAAGAGGAGACGGGACGGGAACGAGAGCCCCATATCATATTTCTTCCACTCTCAGTCTTGTCCATCTCTTCACTTTCGCAACCACTTTTAGTCGCAACACGTCCACTCATCTTCCTCCTCCTCCTCCACCACCACCACACTTCCGCCCACCACACGCTGTCGCGATCGTCGTCCTCCCCCCATTTGGACCAGCCCCCGTTCTTCTTGACCTACCATACGCCAACGCCAGACACGTTCCCTCCTTTTTCGCTTCTTTCATCAAATTCCGTTTGACAGTCTTATCACTTCAGTTCTTTTACATAATCCCACTTTTTACTTCGCGATTGATACCCACCTCTCGACACACGTCATTTTGCGCCTTTGACACCATATCCACATCCACCATCACTCGACACTCGTGATTACCTTCCGATGTCGATTGCATAGTAGCGCAACCCTTCTTTCCAGATCACGACCAGGAACGTGCCGGTGCCGGTCGCGCGCGTGAAACCATGACGACAGAAAAGAAGCGCAAGCTGCCTCCTCGCGCCGCCGCGAGGTCAGAGCAGGCCGCCAAGCGAAGACAAACCGACACACCCCCGACCTCGACAAAGTCTTCCACTCCGGCGCCCGCGCCCCAAAAGGAGCCTGAGCCGGAGCCTGTTGCTGAGGTGCCTCCCAAGCAGACGCTGCCTAGCTCCATCACGCCAGGAAAACCACTCCCGACAGTTGAGGAGCCGCAGCCAGAGGACCTGTCAACCAAGGACTATCAAACTCTGCAAGAAAGGTTCGCCGTCTTTTCTTTTCGCTGCCCGCACGTTCACTTCCATGTGCTTTTCCTGATTCTAACATGATTACGTCGCAGCGGTGTCCTCCACGAGTCCTTTATCCGATCACGCAATCAATGGATGAGCGAGCAAATATTCGAAAAATACTGGACCAAGCCCATCAAGAAGAGGGGTGCTGTTATCGAAGAGCCCAACAACCCGCCAAAGGACAGCATGGTCAAATTAGGCCAGGTGACAATCACTTGCGAGCCACACGTCTTCGAGGCAACAATGTTCGCTGTCAAGGATCCCAACCCTCCTCCGCCCAAACCACCGTCCGATAAGCGACCGATCCTCGAGTACGGGCCTCCGAATGGGGTTATGCCGCCGCCTCCTACACCAAAGCCCAAGTCAGTGGCCGCATCAACATCGTCAACGCCTGTGCCAGCTACATCAGATGCCAAGAAGGCGACCACAGCCGAGACGGATCCAAAGGCCACCTCTCAGGCAACACCACAAGCAGAGGCCAAACCCCAGACCCCCACGCTGGCAGGACAACCGACAAAGTCAGTACCCGTGCAAACTGCTCCCAGTCCAGCTGCTACGGTTCCACCCACGCTCGCGAAGCCCGCTGGTACGCCTAGAGGTATAGAATCCCTTCTCTCGCCCTCACCATCATTAGCTGCGCCAGCCCCGCGGGCCCCGACCACAACACCTGTCGTAGGTGCACAGCCGCCCCGACCAGTATCCGTCCCAGGCACTGTCCCACCAAACTCTGTCAATCCGACCACCCCCTCAATACCATCTGGTGTCCCTCCAAGGCCAACAACAGGGGCGCCCGCAGCCCCAGCAGCTCCTGCTACGCCAAGGCCCGCTGCCAATGGCGCCACACCAGCCAAGCCAGCTGCGGGGGCAGATCCAATCATTCTCATGCTAGCCGAAAAGGCCGGCGAAGATCCTCAGCTTAGAGATCTGATGAAGCGGGTGGCCCAGGGAGAGGCATCAAAGCAGGAACTTGAGCGATTCCAAGGCATCATTGACGCGATCACCTCAGAGAGCAAGCGGAAGAGCAATATTCCGGCGCCACCTGCTGCCGATAAGCTATTCGTTGATGGGAAAACGGTACAGTACTTTGCGGACGAGGTAGCCGCAATTCTTGAGATTGTATTGGCATCCAACCCCAAGCAAAAATCATCTACTTTGCAGCCACCACCAAATAGCAATCCACTGCTTGTTTCGCTAGTAAAGATAGCTCTGGATGATGAAAAGACGAAGGAAATGGTCCGGCGTGTAGCCCATAACAAGCCTCAACCAACCGATGCCACGGACCTCAAGGCGATTCTGGACCTCGCGCATTCTAACCTAGTCACTAAAAAGACCCAACAGCAGCGGCGCCAGTCAACGGCATCGACAGCAGGATCGTCAAAACAAGCGAACGGCGCGGGCATTGGGACCGATAGCGGTACAGCGACAACATCGGCGGCGAACGCTGCTGGAGAGAAGAAGACGGAAAAGGCTGAAAAGGCCACAAAGGAGAAGGGGGAGAAAGCTGAAAAGGCGTCCGCTCAACAGGCGCTTCGCTCCAAAGGCCCACCACCCCCACCGAAGCAGCCCGATTACTCGGCCATCGTGTTTGAGTTTGCAGGAGGGAACGGCGACCGCTACCTTTTCCCGAAGTTCAGCCTTTTGGATTATCAGACTATCCCCAATAACAGCTCTAGCAGTGGCGCAGGATCACAGCAGCAGCAGCAACAACAACAGGTGGTGGCATCCTTTCTGATCATTAGAAGGGGCAGCAAGGGAGAGTATCCGATGGCGGATCCGGAGCTAGATTATTATCAACCCATGACGATCAGGATATTCACAGCAGCTCCCAGTGGAAAGCATTTGCTGGATAATCTGGCGAGAGTGGTGGCGCCGGAGGACGAAGTCAAGAGATATATGGATGATATCATGGATACCATGCAACGAAGCGAATTCGTTCTCTTAGCCATGAGGTTGCCCAGACCTACCGAGACGCCGGGGAACGGCGAAGGGGAAGGTGCTAAGGCGCCCGATGGCACGGCGGCCACAGCTGGACCCAGCAAAGGACAAACGGGCAAGGAAAAGGAGAAGGAGAAGGACAAGGAGAAGGAGAAGGAGGTCGTCGTGATCGATGCTCCACCAGAAACAGCGGCGACGGAACCCAAAGTGCCAAAGGCAGCGAAGACAGGAGGTGTGTTATGGACGACAGCAAACAAGCAGATACCCAAGCCAGAGATTAGGGAGCTCCCACCAAGGCGGAATGCGCGGATCATGCTGGAGACTACGGAGGATGAACAGTATCAGAGCTTCATTCAGACGGTTACGAGGAAGGATAAGGAGGCGGTGAGGTGAAAGTTTTCTTCTTCTTCTTCGGTGGCAGCCTTTCGTAGAAATGCTGTATATGTAGATAGTTTTTGGTCTCTGCCATTGAAGTGAGTTGACTCTCACTCGGTAGAGAATATAATTGACCGTTGGTTCATGAGCGAGAAGATACACGACGGTATGGTGAAATAATTACAACATTCATCTAATAGCTTGTCGCTTGCGCCATAACATCATGACTTGAGCATTCTCAGGGACCACAGGTTGCAAACAGATTAGTGAATTTACCGTATAATGCTTTTCGGTAATCTTCATTCATGTTGGGAAGGTGATGATGAAGGTGGTGTTTGTGACAAAGGTTAATTTTGACCATCGAATGTACAGGTACTTAATTCTGGCGAGTATAACAGCGTTCAGCGAAGTACATCTACCTCAAGCTTGACTAAACAATGACTGTTTAGACTTGCCTGCCGCAGAATCAATTTGAGGTTCCATGTTCCAACCTTGGCCGCGATTGGACTAGCGGATTGTTCACCGTTCTTGGCAGCAGTAATCCCGGCCCCTGTCCTTCACCACTGCAGCTCGACCGTCCGTGCTTCCAAGTCCACCTTCCAGCCGTGGGCCGTGCTTCTCTTTCCGCCTCACAACGAGACCTGGTGCAAGTCTGCAACACAGCGCCTCAAAAGCCGGACCATCTCTCATCCATCAAACTCGAGGCCGGCACCTTTCCCCCATTTACCGATATAAGGCACCCTCTTTCCCATCCGGGCATTTCTGCAATTTCTCTCTCCCTTTGCATCTCTCGCCCATCCTAGACAGCGGCTACCCTACGACGACCGCAACGCGCGACCGCTGCCGATAGTACACGACCCAAAGTACAACAACACCCTTGTCGCTCGCCGCCCTCCTGCTCTTTTTTTTTTCCTAATAATTATTCACAATGGCGTCAAACAGCTGGCAGTTCGCCGGCGCTGACGACGAGTCCGACGATGACAACTTCAACCCTGCCCCCGCCGACATGTCGGACGAGGAGAATAACGACAACGACGAAGAGCACACGCACAACCACCGCCCCGCTGGTAAGACCGTGAGGCAGGCTAGCAGTCCCGTGCCAGACGAAGAGGAGGAGGAAGAGGAGCACGATGAAGACGAAGAGGCGCGTCCCGCCAAGCGATCGCGTCGAGAACACAACGATGATGAAGAGGACGAAGAGCAAGACGAAGAGGAGAACGAAGAGGTAGATGAGGAAGAAGAGGACGAGGAGGAAGAAGATGAGGAGGACGAGGATGATGTCCATGGTGTAAGTTCGCGTCCAACATATCACGTTCCTCTCAGCTGCACTTACCCCGCCAAATCTGCCTGTGTCGCCACATTTGTGCTTTAGCTAACCCGCTGTCTCCCACTTGCAGGGCAACCGTCGCAAGCGTCGCAACAAGGACCGTAGAGCCGCCTTCTTCGATATCGAAGCCGAAGTCGACGACGAAGATGAGGGAGAAGACGAAGTTGGCGACGGTGAAGAGATAGAGGATTTCATCGACAACGCCCACCCTGACGATATTGCCGACAGTGGCCGCCTCAACGATGATAGGAGACATCGCGAGCTCGACCGCCGCCGAGAGATGGAGGCCAGCCTCGACGCTGAGAAACAGGCAGAGATCCTGCGCGAACGCTACGGCAAGCGCGCCCCGGCTAGAGGTTACGGAGATATGGCCATCGTGCCCCGCCGCTTGCTTCTTCCCAGTGTCGAGGATCCCAGCATCTGGGCCGTCAGGTGTAAGGAAGGAAAGGAGCGCGAGGTTATCTTTTCGATTATGCGTCGCATCGAGGAGCGCATGGGCACCAAGAACGAGGTCCCCATTACGGCTGCGTTCGAGCGTGGTGGTGTCAACTCGGTTATGAAGGGATACATCTACGTTGAGGCCCAAAGACAGAACGATATTCTCGTTGCTCTCGATGGCATTCTCAACGTTTATCCCAGGAGCAACATGCACCTCGTCGAAATCAAGGACATGCCCGATCTTCTGCGCGTCATCAAGACCCCCAACTTGGAGCCCGGCGCCTGGGTTCGTCTGAAGAAGCCCGCCAAGCACGCCGGCGATCTTGCCCAAGTTATCGACGTCACAGAAAACGGCCTCGAGGCCAGAGTCCGCTTCATTCCCAGACTCGACTACGGTGTCAGGGATGATCCCATCTTCCAGGCTGACGGCAAGCGCAAGCGTCCTGGCGTACCCGGCCCTCGTCCTCCCCAGCGCCTGTTCAGCGAAGCCGAGGCGCGCAAGAGACATCCCCGTCACCTCCAGGGTAACCCCCAAACCAACAGCTGGAACTACAACGGCGACGATTTCGAGAACGGCTTCCAGGTGAAGGATATAAAGATCCAACAGCTCGAGGTCAAGAATGTCAACCCGACATTGGAGGAAGTCACCAAATTCGCCAGTGGAGCTGAAGATGGCACAGAAAACCTTGATCTCAAGGCCCTTGCTGCAACTCTCAAGGATAGCGCTAAGAGTGTCGCGTATGTGCCTGGCGATATTATCGAGGTGTACGAGGGCGAACAGCAGGGTGTTATTGGCAAGGCTACCAACGTGCAGGGCGACATTGTCACACTGCAGGTCACTGAGGGTGATCTTGCTGGCCGGACCATTGACGTCCCTAACAAGGGTCTGCGCAAGAGGTTCAGGATCGGCGACCACGTCAAGGTTATCGGTGGCAGCCGATTCCGCGACGAAGTTGGTATGGTTGTAAAGATTGTGGATGACAGAGTCACTCTTCTTACAGATCAGACCAACACGGAGATCACGGTGTTCAGCAAAGATCTGCGCGAGGCATCCGATATCGGTGGTCAAGGCTCTCTTGGGCAGTACTCGCTTCTGGATCTTGTTCAGCTGGATGCCACGACTGTCGGCTGCATTGTTAAGGTCGATCGCGAGTCAGTTGTGGTTCTGGATCAGAACGGTGACACCAAGCAGGTGCAGCCTTCACAGATCACCAACAAGCTCCCGAAGAGGAAGTTCGCTGTGGCTGCTGACCGCAACGGCTCCGAAATCAGGCTGGACGATGTTGTCCGCGAGTACGGTGGCCAGCAACGCCAGGGCAAGATTATTCATGTCCACCGCTCCTACATTTTCCTCCACACTACGGAAACCAACGAGAATGCTGGTGTCTTCGTCACTCGCGCTAACAGCGTGACGACGGTCGCAGCCAAGGGGGGTCGTAACACTGCGACTGCGGGCCCAGATCTTAGTGCTATGAACCCAGCCTTGAAGCGCAACCCGGCGGCGAACGGCAAGCAAATGCCGGCTCCTCGTACTTTCGGACCTGATAGGGCCATTAACCAGACCGTGGTTATTAGACGCGGTGGTCATAAGGGCTTGCTCGGTATCGTCAAGGACACGACGGACACTCATGCTCGCGTGGAGCTGCACTCTAGGGGCAAGATCATTACCATTCCCAAGGCTGATTTGAGCTTCAAGGACAAGGTCACTGGTAAGACCATCGACATTAACCAACGCGGTGGTAGCCGTGGTGGCTTTGGCGGTGGAGGACGCGGCGGCGGCGAGTTTGGAAGCAGAACCCCTATGGCTTCCGGCGGATCGGATCGGACCCCGGCTTGGGGCTCTTCTAGATGTAAGTTTCCCTATTCCTTACCTATCTTTACTTGCAAGATGCTAACAATGTCATTAGCAACAGCCCGCACTCCCGCTTGGAACCGCGACGCCGGTGGCTCGCGCACACCTGCCTGGAACGACGGTTCCCGTACCGTCAACCCCTATGACGGCAGCCGTACCCCTTACGGCGGCGCTACTGCCTACGGTGGTATCGGATCTCGCACTCCCGCATGGCACTCCGGTTCCCGTACCCCAGCCCCCGATGGCTTCGGCCACGGCTCCAAGACTCCTGCCTGGTCCGCCGGCTCTGATAGCTGGGGCTCCAAGACTCCCGGCTACGGCGCGTCTGCCCCCACACCTGGCGCTAGCGGCGACGCCTGGGGCTACACTCCCGGTGCTTCTGGCGGCGGCAACTCATCCTCTGCTTACGACGCTCCCACTCCTGGTGGCGGTCTAAGCGCCCCCACGCCCGGCGCGGCACTTAACGCTCCTACGCCTGGTGCGTACTCGGCCCCGACGCCTGCTCCCGTCAGTGCGCCCACTCCTGGTGCCTGGCAAGGCGGTTGGGGAAGTGGTGGTGATGCTGTGAGTGCGCCAACCCCTGGTGCCCTCGGTGCTCCTACCCCAGCAGCGTACTACAGCGCGCCTACACCAGCAGCATATGGAGGAGCGGCAGAGACGCCCGGAGGTGCACCTGGATATGCGGATGATGACTAGAGGCCTCGTCCCGTCATGAGTCCTGGGGTGTAAATCGGAGGAGAGGTTATGGTTTTGGAAGCAGTTTTCACACATTGGTTGTTGATGTCAGTCAATCAGGCGTTATTATTAGCTTTTGAGGATGCGTGTTTTGTTGTACGTTATGGACAGGAATGGAAGACATGATGAGCGCAAGGGATCGATATGAGATGAGGATGACTGCTACTACTACAATGAGGTGGAGCAAGCATGATTCAGAAGCGCAAAACAATACAAGGGGAAAAGCGAAAGCAAAGGAAATACTTAGAAGGTTAAATAGCGGAAAAGGATGGTGATTTCTCTTGATTGAAATGGGTTCTTTAGTGTTTTCTGGAAGTTGAGTAGCGTTTCTGTTAGTTAAACGTCACAAGATGCAGAATTGTGCCTTCATTTTTCGTGAAGCTTCTCCATTGCTGTCTAGTTGCCATGTTCCTCTCGAGGCACCTTGAAGTTCAAGTGAGCTTTTCGCTACTGTACAATGAAGGCCATGATGCTGCTGGAATGTAGAGCTGCGTCCATAATCCTTTGTCGTCCTGGTGGTAATGCCGGATCAGGACCAAGGGTTAGGGGTAGCTGACCAGCTTCTTATCCTATCGCTACCGGGCACGGACCAGGTCCTCTGTTGTCCCTGGCAGCTTCATCCGTGCGTTTGACCTTCTCTCACCAACATCAACATCACGGCAGAGCTGAAGAGAATCCTATTGTCAGCCCGGGGCCCTCGCTATCCCTTGATCCATTATTTTGGGCTTTTCAATCTCAGCGGCGCTACTTCTGAAGCCATAAAATTCAATCAACAGTTGACTGAGCCATCACAGAGTGAGGCGCAAGTGTCCTCTTCACAGCTCACACAGTCAACACAGTTCACCCAGTTCACGATATGGCTGATGCAAATAATGGGCCACAGGGCCGACGACGTTCCCGTCACAACAAGAGCTCGACACAATGATGCCTTTGTTCTCTCTACCTGCCGACGGATCGGTCAAGAGCCAATTGCCTGTTCCGGAGCAAACAAAACACACTCGGCTGTCAATGCTTGGTTCAAGCTGCCGAGCTGTTTCTTTGTTCTCACTGTTCACAATGTTCGCATGCAGCGAATCGAGTCCTCCCTCGAGCCTGGAGTGTTCCCGTCCTCGACATTGCACACCACCCAAAGACAAAGAACCCTACCTTCAAGCTGAAGAGAATGACCTCCAGAAATTGCCTAGCAGTACACAGCTTAGCCCTTCAATGGGAGCCGCCCCCTTTCCACAAACGCAAACGCCCTGTATCCGAGGGAGTTGCCAAATCAAAGAAGACGAGAGGAAGAATAATGGCCTCAGTTCCTCTCTTTGTCTGATATGATGCCTTGAAATGCTACTTGTTTACCCGCTTACAGTCACCACCATTCGCCCCCTCTTTTCTCACACTTCTTTCGAATAATCCCCTTCTTCTTTTCTCTCACTGCTCTACTCTTCCTTCTTTTCTTTCCTTCAACACCAAAACAATAAGACTATGCGTCGTTCACGAACAACGCTGTCTCACACCAACAAGTAAACAATTCCATACCTGACTAATGTGTTTAGGCTAGGCTCGTCTACAAGTCCTGTAGAAGAGTTCCTAGTCCGAACCCAACAAACAAAAGTGCGGGAACATGCCTTGGGGATTTCCCTCCTTCCTTCGTAAGAGCACGAAGGAGACCAACGACAAGAAGAAGGGCGATAGCAGCAAAAGCCCGAAAGCAAAAGCCGTCAGCACATCTTCTTCTGCCAACCGCGTCACCAAAGCCTCCGGCAGAGCCAGAGCTCACTCAACACCAGGCAACCTCGAGCAGACCATCAACGCCCTCGACTCCCCCGACAGCGCCAAATCCCTTCCCGCAATTCCAACCAAGAGGCCCCTGTCTACCGGCTCCCGCCTTTTTGGGTCTGAGCCCAACTACACCTTCGGGAAGTCTCAGCGTCCTCAGCTCTCCCCCTCCGAACTCGCCATCCAAAAGCGTGACCTGCGCAAAGCCGCCATCGCCGCTCGCAAAGCCCAAGAGGAGCACGACAACAAGCTTCGTCTGGCTACCGCTCGACGCATCGATCCAAGCGTCACACCTGCCTCTGACGAGTTCCAGACTCAACTGTTTTCCTTCCGGCATCAGCTTGACAAGCCCAGCAGCACTGTGAACAAGCTGCTTAAGAACAGCTTCAGTCCAGAGGATAGGGACTTGCTAAAGCCAGCTGACCCGGAACGGAACCCCGTTCTTGCGGAGTTGCAGGCAAAGAACAGCGAGGCTTATCAAAGACTTATCACTGGAGAGGTAAAGGGTTGGCAGAAGCCAGCGACCAAGGGAAGGAAGTCAAAGAAGGCTGCAAACGAAAAGGGTTGGGCAAAGGAGGCTGATCTGGCTTTCAAGCTCACCTGTTTGTACTTTGGCTTGCCTGTTGAGCCAATGGGTTGGGAGCAGAGCGAGACCAAGAAGTGGTGGGAGAGGAAGCAGTCCGAAGCAATGGCACCCCAAGAACCGGGGTATGGACCCGGGTATGAGGATGTGGAGGATGAGTGGGGCACCGTGGTCAGGAAGCAGAGAGAGGATCCGATCAAGTTCTTGAATCGGTATGGCAAGAGGTACTTTGAGAAGGATGTTGTTAGAGGTGAGTTGCCCACTGATGAAATGCGAATGGATGTGAGACTAACGTGATGAAAAACACAGAACCGGATCCGGTCTTGGAGGCTTATAACACCCTGCCACAGTTCCCTGAGGCTTTCAACCAGCTTGATCCGGAGAAGGACTACCTCAACCGTGGTGCTTTGGAGGAGTTGGGCTTGCCTCATAAGTTCGACTTCTATCAAAGCATCGGGCTGCGTGGTGGCGGCGACTTTGACGATGAGGATGAAGAGGACGTCGTTGTCGATGAGGCGATGGATGTCGATGAGCCCATGGAGCTTATCCCATCCCCATCGAACGCTCTCGTCTCTCTTCGCGGTGGAGGCCCGCTCGCAGACATGGGCGGAGTCTTCAAAGACATCGACAAGGCCAAGTCCCGCCTGTCCAAGGAGGCTTTCTACGCCTTTGCGGGAACAGAGGACCATACGGATGTCCTCAAGACCCGACTTGAGGGCGAACGAGCCGGCGTTGAGGACCTCTGGATTCCGCTCTACGGATACCAGGGTATCGTCTGGTTCCACATCGGCAAGCTCAACACCTTTGTCGACGCCGTCGACCGTCTCCTTGGCTTTGGCAACCGAGCCGGTGCCTCGTACAAGCTTTACCTGTTTGACAGGAACAAGGAGTACAAGACCCGCGCCCAGAAGGAGGCTTTCCAACGGAATAACAGGAACACACTCGACGTCGCCTGTAAGGGACTCGGTGATTACAGCAATGATCACATCGCTTGGAACTGGGCTATCGGGCACCTTGGCTCGCTGGGTGAGGACAGCAACGGATCGCCTATGGCTCATCAAAAGGTGCTCTTCGTTGCTGGCCCCGGTGATCCCATCCCTTACCAGTGGGAGCCCACGGCCGAGCACAAGGTCGCCAAGCTGATCCTCGAGTGGGACGGCATGGCGGACATGAATCGGCCCGACGTCGCCTACGTGCGCATGCCCATCGCCGGCGAGGCCACGGACGCGGATATTCACACCAACCAATACGGCGCCTGGATGGCCCAAGCCTGTCGCGTCCTCTGTGCAGGCCGCATCCCCAACCGTCCCGGCTATCCTTTGGTGCCAGACGCCTACATCGGTCTCGGCGACGCCGACCACGAAGGCTTTGCCACCTATGGCGGTCTAACCTTTGACAGCAACCAATGGTACTCCATCCTGGCCGCCTACCGCGACGCACCCGGCGAGCCCATCGTCCTGCGGGCGTCTACCTCCGAGACACCCACTGGCAACACCGACCGCTGGCACCTCTTCATCCCCGGCGTCTCCTTCCGGTACAGCGACGACGTCGCCATCTTGCACTCCGAGTTTCAAAACACCAAGGCCCTCTCCACCAAGATCCACGACCTGCTCGAGACCGGTCTGGGTATCGACCAGGTCCAAGACCTGGCGCACGTCGAAGTCCATATCCCCGGCGAGTCCTTCCTGGACAATCACGAGCCGTCCAATATCCAGATCTCCGTTGACGAAAAGGGTAAGCTCGACAAGGCCGGCGTGCAGAAGCTCGTTGAGCTGCTGGGACATTGGTATAACTGGCTTTACGAAAAGCCCGGCGTTGCCCCCGCTGAAACTGGGCTGGATATGTTCCCGCAGTTTGTCACCTTGCAGCCTGTGTACAGGCAGTATGCTTTGGTGGCCGACGGGGATGCAGAACAGACGGCGGTGGAGTGGACACCCCTCGACATGACGCTGGAAGAGTTCAGAGAGTTCTTGGTAAACGAGTTGTGGCAGCCGGGCAAGTTCGCGGTTGATTATGACCCGGCTAGTTCGAGGGTGAGACTCAACCAGAACCAGCTACCTGGTGCGCCGAGCTTGGTGGTTACGCCGTTGACTACGGAGTACGACTGGGAGCGCATTAGGGATATGATTGTCTGGCCGGATTTGGTGGTGCAGGTTTATGATGATGTTGATGATGGTGAGTACTTCTCCTTCTGAGTTTGAGCTTGTGATTGTGATTGTGATTGGCTTGCTAACAGTTCTGATAGTGTTTGGTGATGAGTCCGTTCAGCCGTTTGGATATCGCGATATCTACCAGACTTCTAGCGCCGTGCTCTACAGCAGCCTCAGCAAGAAGGATAGTATCGTTCATGAAAACAGCCTTCGCTATGGTCGTGACTACCAGCTCTGGGCCGAGGATGTTCCCTGGAGTAATGGCGAGCTGAGGACTCTTCAACCGTCTGATACTCAGCCTCTGCCTACTCCTGGTGCTTCTGCTTCTCAGCAGTCGCGCGCGGCACAACGAGCTGTCGAGGGTCAACCCGTCGTGAACGTACCCGGTTTTGCCCAGAATCTGGCACCTCCGCGTCAAACTCAGACAGGCGTCTTCACCGCCTCAAAGAAGCTTGATCTCAACGCCATGGACTCGAGCGAAAAGGGTCGCTTCCTGCGGGAGTTCAGCTACGCCAACCCTCTCACCGTGGCTATGACTAAGGATCTTTCCGTGCACCAAAACCCCATCGACCAGGTGCTGGATCTCAAGTTTGACAACACGCCTCGTCTTGCCAACGGAGTGCTCACGCCCAACGAGACTCGCATTCTGCAGCAAAAGTACTTTGAGATGCGCTCCGTCGCTCTTGAGCGTGTCGAGAAGTGCCACTTCAAGGGTTGCGACGCCTCCTTCCCCTACAACAGCAACCTCTGGTCTCGACACATGAGAGAAGCTCACACGGCCGAGAAGTGCAACTTCTGTGGCGACCAGCTTTTCCAGCACTGGACCGTCGCCCAGCGGTTCCAGCACTTCGCCACCAAGCACGCCAACATCTTGGGAGACCTACAAACCCGTCGTCCCGTCGACGCTTCCGCCGCCAACGGCGACCACCCCAATCCCTTCCAGCTCCAGCGCGAGCTAACCTGGGGTTTCTGCTGCCGCTGCGGACGCGACCACTCCGTCCTCGCCTCCAAGGTAGACCGCTTCCACCACGATCTCGTCTGCTATCCAGGCGCTTCCCACCACGAGGAACACCCCTGGTCAGCATGCGCCGTCTGCGGCGAGCGCGTCAACTACCAGGACGCTACCACGCTCAAAGCGCACATTCACCCCGAAGTGCAACGCGGCGTCGGCTGGCGTCCCGACTTCTGCCCCCACTGCGCTCTCGAGATGCGCAAACTCGACGTCGCCGACCGGGAGAAGCACATGCATTTCTGCCGCGGCCACTGCATCGACGCCAAGGTCACCGACGAGCGTGCCAGAAGCTCATTCAACGCCCGTTTCTGCCCTTGGTGCGGTATCGAGATGGAGACCAAGTTAAAGTCCAAAGATGATCCCAACAGCAAGGAAGTTGACCTCGCTGCGGCGCATAAACATATTGAGTCTTGCTCTGCTAAGCCTTCTGAGGATGACAACCGCGTGTTTGGCCCCCTTCATCCAGTGTCCCATACGGCTTATTACTATGGCATTCCGCGCGGAGCAAAGACGGCGAGAGTGGATATGCCGCCGGGTATTGTGCCGCTTAAGCAGTGGTTGGACGCCGTTGACGCGGCGATGGCAGGGGAGCATAGAACGCCGCTTAAAACCGTTAGGCGCCCCAAGGTCGCGACGAAACCGTCTGCTACTACTGCTGCCACGAAGAAGGTGACGAGATTTGCGGACGTGTATGATATGGATGAGATTGGTAGTGATTTGTCGATCTTGTCGGAGGAGGAGGAGATGGAGGCGAAGGCTGCGAGGAGGGCTGGTAAAACGTGAGTTTGTCTCTTTTTGTCTTTTTTGTTGTCTTCATGTTTGTATGTGTGTGTGTGTGTGTTGGGGGCTCTTGCTAACAAAATCGTTTGGAACAATAACAGACCTCCCAAGCGCAAGCGTGCTGATTCCACGGCCGATGATCCGACTTATAAACCTACCTCGAACTTGGTGGAATCTGATGAGTCTCTGGAATTTGTGTCTGGTAAGTTGTCTCCTGTACCTGAGCTTCAGTCCCAGTTGTGTCAGCCATGATGTCTTACAAGATGGATCTAGATGACGATGTCGAAGAAGAAGAAGACGACGCTACACGCCCACCGGCAGCTAAGAAGGCCAAGACGGTGCCTGCTGCTGAGCCGGCGCGAGTCCCTGCTGAAAGGCCACGGAAGGTCTCGTTCAAGCCAACCAACAAGGGAGGCAAGAAGAAGCTGGCGCCGTTCCAGTCGGAGGATCCTAGTTATAAGCCTTCGAAAGACCATTCGGATGAGTCTGAGCTTTCCGATGCTGATGCTGGTATGTTCCTCTCTTCCACACTTTTTTTCAAAGTTACCGACTAACAAATAACAGCCGCCGACCCAATGGATATCTCGCTCTGGCCACAACAAGTCGAGGTTGTCAAGTTTGATGACCCACAGGACTATGAAGAGGAAGAGAAGTCCTTGCCGCCGCCACCTCCAAAGACAAAGGGCAAAGCTAAGGCTTCTGCAACCAAGACCAGCACCACCCCCACCACTCCAGCCCAACCTCCTAAGCCTGCCAAAACCCAGACTATGACAGCTGCCGCCCAAAAGGCTGCTGCCGCCAAGGCTATCGAAGAGGGAAAGGGTTCCGTTGGGGAGAAAATCATCTTGAGGGCTCCGCCCAAGATCCTGCCCACCGTCCACGGCATCAGGGAGCCGAACTCGGACGCCACCCCTTCTAGCTCTGAAGTCGAGGAGGAATCCGAGGAAGAGGCTCCTACCAAGGGAAGGGGCAGGCCAAAGGCCGCAGCCAAGAAGGCGGCTCCCGTCAAGACTGCCGCTCGTGGCGGTGTCACCACCAGAGGCAGAGCCAAGGTTGCCGAAGCCGACGAAGAAGACGCCGTGAGCTCGCCCACCGCCCCAGACCAAGACGCCGACAGCGACGATGAAGGACCACCAACTAACGCACCTGCCATCAAAGTAATGAAAGCCCGCGTCGTCAACATCATCCGCCCTCCCGAGTCTCCCGTCTCTACCCGTCCCGGAGTGGTAAACGCCAAAATGATGCACACGCGTGGTGACTCCTCTGGCAACTTCAGCACCAACAGCAACGCCTCATCCTCATCATCCCCATACAAGAAACGTTCTCGCGGCCGCAGCCGTCCCCCCAAGGTCTCGCTATCTCCCAACCTCAAGCTTTTTGGCAAGGGCACCTCCCCGGACCCCCTCCAAGTAGGAGACGGCGGCGAGTCCGACCTCTCCTACCACTCCCGCTCCGCCCACCTCGCCCACCTCAAAGCCCGGCTGCACAACCTGGAAGCCAACCCACCCCGGCCGCCGCAGCGCATCGACTACGAAAACCCCCAGCTCGTCGAGGCCCGCGAGCAGCGCATGCTGCGCGACGCCTGGACGGGCGCGGACCCCAACGAGCCCGCCCCCGCTGGTTCCCCCTGGGCCGCGCTCCAGAAGTTCATCGACGAGAAGCAGCGCGAAGACGACGAGTACTTTGCGCTCAGGATGCGAATGTACCGCCAGGCGCTCGCCGAGGAGAAAAAGGAGCTTCAGGAGGCCATCGCCGCCGAGGAACGCGCCATTTCCCGCGCCGCCATGGAGGCCCGTCAGCGCGAACGCAGAGCTATGAGGAGCGGACCCATCTCTTCTAACTCTCCGTATTCCCGGCAGCAGCACGAACACGCAGAGCGCGATGTGGAAGTAGTCGAAGCCGAGTTTGAAAAGGTTAAGCAACTCCAGCTTGACGCTCGTCGCAGGCTTAAGGAGAAGTACAAGAATCGCAAGCCGGGAGAGTACCGCGACGCGGAAGAGGAGGCGACGATGAAGGGGATTTTGAAGCAGATTGAGGAGATGGAGCGGCGCGAGGCGATCGAGGCGGTGGAGAAGGCGGAGGAGGAGGAGATGAAGAGGAATTTGGCCAAGGTGAGGGAACTGCAGAGGATGGGGACGAATGGGCCGACGCTGGTGGGTTGGCGGGGGTATGCTGATGATGATGAGGAGGAGGAGGAGGAGCAGGAGGAGTATGGGTATGAAGAGAGGTCGAGCAAGAAACACAAGGGGAAGGGCAAGGAGAGAGCGGGTGGGTTGCCGGCCCCTGCTAGGGTGACGGAGGAGGATTTGGAGGCCTTGGCGATGGATTATCCTGGTGCTATTGTTTAGTGGGCTTTGGGACCGGATTCTGTGAGTAAACGTCGGACTGTAAGTAGAGGTTTCTGTTTTGTTGGATATTGGATGGCGTTAAAAGGTTCGGATGGATGGTTTGTTCGTAACTCCTCTGTGTTTTGGATTTCACATCTTGTCTGTAGCTTTCGTACTTTGCTTTACGTCCTTAGTTCTAGACCTCAGTTATTTGCTTTTGAATACCTTCCGTTTCCCTGGCATGTGACCCTTTCGTGACGTTGTGAAAAGTTAACATTACTTAATGAAGCTGCTATGCAAAAACTATCATGTGTTCCCTCAACTCCTCATGCATCAATGTCTCTTTCACCAACCTTGGATATAATATCCAATGCATCAATGCACTCACACATGCTTTCACTCCAAAACTCCAAACACCACATTACATAACATCACTTCCCCGGCCTCCCAGCAGCCGTCCCAACCGCACTATCCCCCTTCCCCTTATTCTCCCTCTCCTCAATCTTCCTCTCCCTAGCCACCTGACTCTCCTTCTCAAACCCACACCCTACCACCTTCCCCGTCATCCACTTGACCCCCTTCCCGCCATCAGGACACTTTACACACTCCGGACATATCCTCACGCGATGCCAAGCCGTAGCCAGGTTTCCCCTGACATTATAAATCCCCGCGTGAGATTCCGGTTGGGTGTTGTAGGCTTCGTCGACGGCTTTGACTATTAGGGTTGTGCACTTCTTGTCTTCAGAAGATGAAGATGAAGAAGAAGAAGAAGAAGAAGAAGAAGGTAGGACAGAAGGTGGTAAAGTAGCAGAATACCTCCACCGCTTCCAAGTCCACGTCTTATTTCCGTAACAGGGAGTCTCGGGGTTGGCGCAGTCATCAATCAACTCGGCTTGATCCCACGTTCGGCCGTTGTCCAGCGATACATCGACGCGGGCGATGGCGCGGCCGCCGCCGGAGTAGGCGTAGCCTTGCATTGTGATTGGGATTTTGGTGTTGGTTTCGGTGGATGGTGATGAAGTGGTGGTGGTGGTGGAAGTAGTCTTAGTACACCCAACCTTCTGACCGTCAACATCCGCCAAATCAACCGTTGTTTTCTTTTGCTTGTTGTTTGTGCTATTCTTGTTCTTCAAACAATCCTCACCAACCCACACTCCAGTGATGGCTGAAGTAACCGGCATTTCTTGGATGCTTTTCGCCTTGTCCCAGTTTGGGTTCGCGCCCTCGTTGGGTCCAAAGCTCTTGTAATCTCTTCGCTGCCACTGGCTGGTACTTTCCTCGTCTGATACGGTGATTTTGTTGAGCCATTTGACGCTGCGAGCAGCTACGTGACCGGGGACGATAGCCCTCAAGGGGTAACCGTGGTCGCGAGGGAGAGCGCGGCCGTTCATGCGGAAGGCAAGGAGGACGTCGCCGGTGGGATCGAGAGCTTTGTTGAGCGGAATGGAGGCGCCGTAGGCTTCGAGGGCGTTGAATTGGACGTGGAGGTCTTTTTGGGAGGGCAGTTCTTCTTCGTCGGGAGTTGATGTCGAGGGGGGAGAAACGGCGGTGGCGGTAGAGGGTCCTTAACCTTCAACCCTGCGTCGTTCAAGACGTCCCGTAACAAAACACCTTCCCATTCCGCATTACTGATGGCGCCCACACCCCATTGCAAGCCATTCGTCTTGCCAGCGTGTCTCGTCATGTCGTTTCGCCTGTTGCCTGAGCACTGTAATGTAACCGTAACCTTGTGTCGCTGAAACCGTTCCTTTAGTTCCTTCAGAGTATACCCCTTGACTTCGCCATCCGGCAGTTCCACGCTCAACACATGTTTCTCTTCAACAGGGGCGCCGTCGGAACCGATAACAGGCACCCACATATGATGTCTGACATAGAACAGCTCTTCCCCCGTGTTGAACTCCGACGCGACAAAGTCCGACGGCGTCTCCGCATTCCTCGGTTTGGCCGTATGGGTAACCAACCTGGCATCTCTCTCCGGGTCTTGAGCAAAGGGGTCCTCAATCTCATCCATCTTCGGCTTTTTGGTGACCGGATCGAGATCGCTCATGTGTATATACCCAATACAGTATGACTCCAGGATATCGCGGACGTAAGGAGAATTCTTATGGATGGCAAAGATGTCCCAGTACGGCTCGATTGCACCGCCAGCTGCTCGCAGGATCACGTCGCCGCCGGGGTGGGCGCCGACCCAGTCTGTTATGTCGTAGACTTTGTCGCCGTAGGTGACCCATGGCGTATCAGAGGTGCCGGAGTGCTCGTTACGGACTTCGGAGAGGTGGTACCGGGGGAGGGAGAGGGGTTCGCGGGTGTCGTTATCAGAGGAGTTGGCTTGGATAGAAAATTCGGAGTCTGGAGATGGTGGTGGTGGTTCTTTATCTGGATCTTTTGCTCGATCGGTTCGCTTGCTCTTGGGGTCGCGATCGCGGTTGTAGAGGTAGGAAGCTAGAGCAGCAACACCAGCGCCTACGGCCAGGCCTGTGGGAGCAACGCGGGATTGTTGTTGGTGTTTTGAGCCTCGAGGAGCGTCATGTTTTGGTGGTTTGGGGCTTGGCGTGGGAGCAGGGCTTTTAGAGGTGTGGTCGTGAAAAGCTCGTGTTCGTAATGTCAAGGACAGGACTGTTGTAGAAACGCTTATCGTGGGTTGTGGTAGTTGCTTAGGTAGTAGTGATGTAGGTCGGCGAGGTGCAAGTCGGAGAAGATCGCCTGCGAGGCGAGCGGCAGGCCGTGCAGAAGCCATTGCGTCGGAAATACTGCAAGCTGTACAGCTTCTGTCTTTGCTGTACTGAATATGCCGGTCTAGATGTTGATAAACCTCCTGCTGCTTTGACTTTGTTGTCCCTGTCGTCTTTTATATCATCCCTTCTTCATCCGAGTGCCGTATGTTCGGTCCCTTGTCAGTTTGTCACCGAGAACCGGATGATGTAAATCCCAGCGACGACGGCGACGATCAAGCACGCAGTTGCCAGTTTAGCAAGGAAAATGGCAAATGGAAATGGAAGACAAGTTTGTCAACGTGAAAGAAGAGAATGAAGTAGAAAAAGAAAGATCAGGGGGTAGGTAACACATGTAACAAGGTTGTAGGAGGAAGGAGTACTTGTATAAGTCAAAGCGGAAGGGTCCATCCATCTAGATAACAGATCCAGATGAGATCACACTGGACGCCCGAGATCCCGTCACCACTTTTATCCAAAGTTCTAGATTTCCCCAGAACTCTTTTTTATCTTCCCTTTCCTTTCCCGCCTTCTCCTTTCCTTACCTATTAGCTTATCATTAGCACACCGCCGTCCAGAGCATACACCAAAACAAACAAACCATTTACAGTAGAATGGTCACGAGCCCACCGACAATCCAACCACTTTGGACAAGACACGCAGCTCGTGTACATACATATGTTTCCGACTTTTGTACAACCAGCCAGCGGGAAGTCAGCAGTCAGTCGGTCAAGACCAGCCCTGTTAGACTTGTGTACCTGCATCGCGTTGGGTAATGGGAAATCCCATGGCTGGCCATGTACCAACCGTGATGAGCGTTAGTAGCCAACAAGGTGCTTGATTTTGGGAGGTTAAGGCCGTCAATTGCCGTCAGGATTCGCTTGACGTCAGGGATCCATTGGGCGGATCTTTGTAGCGTTGCATCCGCTGTTTGTTCCGCCTGTCTTCGGGGCAGGCATGTGCTGGTCTTGGCGTGGTGAACCGCTGTGTCGGGGTGTCAAGATAGGGGACCGGGGCGCCGAGGCGGGCGGTTATCGGTGACCGGTGTTAACGTCTACGGAAGTCGGCGGCATGCTGCTTGTGAACATCGCGACATATTACGACAGTGTATATGGGCACATTACATAAGAGTCACCCATCGAGGCGCGAAATAAAAAAAGAAAAGAAAAAGAAAAGAAACCATCGCGTTGTGTTAAAACTCATATGTGCTCCTATGCTAGATGCCTGTCCTTTCCCCAACCCGCATAAAACAAAAACATCCCAACGACGTTCACCAATAAAGATATGTACCCAATTCATCCATCCGATCATATGCCCATCGTTAAAGTAGCCAGTCCTGTTGTTATCCCTGGAATCCAGTTCGTACCAATTCATAATCATAACCTTTCATCAAAATCCAAACTTTTCTCCTCTGTCAATCCATCAACATCACAACATAAACCAAGGCCCGTCATACAGCCTACCATCGCGGCTCGTAGAGTCATTACCGTGTCGTCGTGATACGGAGACAGAAAAAACCGTAAAGGGTTTGAAATGCAAGACTTAAAGCATCGCTCATAGCAAGGAACTGCGCGAAGACGTACTTACTCGGGAACGATAAACTTGTCAATATCGACCCTTTCAAAAACGCTCGTCATATCCCACCTATGCCAATGGAGGGCAAGCCGGTTATGAGAAGCGAGGAAGAGGTCGCAGTCAATCCAGTCGTCTGTGTTCATCATCATTAGCGCTGTTGCGTTGTGTCGTCATTTCAACATCTGAACATGGGAAAACGTGATGGAGAGTAAAGGAAAGAAGGAGGAAGAAAGGACAGAAAAAACTCACCATCCCGAAAGTTATGTTCCGCCACGTGTCCCTTCGCTTTTACCACCCTCGCGCCCAGAAACTCTTCCTCGTCCGCAACCTTCACAAACCCTTCCTCGCCAATATCCTTAGCAACAAAGGTATACTCTCCTCTCGGCACGTTAGGGTCACCAGTGAGTTTGATCCCTGCTATCCCACCCCTATACACCTTTGCATCTCTCTTCCTCTGCTCAAACTCTTCATCCGTTTCACCCTCCCTCCTTTCTAGTTCTTCAAAAGAGCGGGGATCATCATCAGGTTGATGCATCAGTATAAACTCGCACCCATGCGGTCCATAATGCCCCACAAATATCCCCCTATACGGCTTTTCCGGAGTGGGCGTGTACAGTCTCGCGTCCAGAGTCGAGTACGTCACCAGTTCTTCACCAATATGCGCCCTCATGACTCTGCCAAACTCAACCCATCTCCTAAGGTGAAAAGCGTGGTCGCTGATTTCTGCCCTGGTAGCAGGTGGGTTCTGCAAGATTTTGGACGTGGCATCGGCGTTGTACCCCCCGTTTACGCCTACAGGGCCCACGTTGGCTACACGGTGGGGCGACTCGACGGTAGGTGGCGGCCAGTACTTGTCGCGCAAGATGGTCATCATGCCGGGCGGTACTGCGGCGCGCAGACCGTGGCCGCCTCCGGGGATGACGGCGCCGGGGATGGTGCTGCGGACGAGGTAATCGCGTGTGGAAAGGGAGCGGCTGAGGTCGGTATGGAGCAGGTCGCGCACGTCGTGGGCGTCCATGAGCTCTTCGGTGTCGTGGATGGCGTTGCGCAGATGCTGGGCTTTGGCGAGGAAAAGGTTGGCGTGGAAGGAGCGGGAGCGGGAGCCGGCGGAGATGGAAGAGCCGCCTTGGGCGCGGACTTCGACTTTGAACTTTGGTTTGGGTTTTGAAGAGTCCCCGTTGTTGTCGTTGTTGTCTTTGTACCGGACAAAGTCGAGGTCCTGCCAGAGACGGACCGTGGCGTTGTCGCTCTCGGGCGATTGGTTCTCGGGGTCGAGTTGAAAGACGGGCTGGTCGAGGTGTAGGCCTACGCGGAAATCGTGCTTCCGGATCATGGTGCCGTTGTCGAGGACGTCATCTTCCCAGATATCGTCGGGGACGGAGGCGACCAGTTGGTAGCCTTCGATACAGCCGCGGCGGTGGTCGAATCGGGCGATAATCAGACGGCCGTAGAGGCTGTCGTCGGCGAACCATATCTTGTACTTGGGTAGGAACCAGCGCGGGTCGTGGGCTTGGTAGAGTTTGCGGAAGGAGTTGTAAGGGTAGCAAGAGGTGACTTTATAACCGGGCACGTTCTCTTGCACGAGGCCTTGCCAGCGGAACTCGGAATTGGCGATGGTGCGTAGGTGACGGCATGTGGCCGAGACAGCGACCAAGTCGATGGCGGATAGGTGGTCAAAGACACTTTCGAGGAGTTCGAGAGGGAGATGAACGAGTGGGCTTGTTTGTTCAGGGAAATCTGTCTCTTTGTCTGTGAAGATCTCGTCAGTATCTACTACTCTACGAAGAATATCGAGGAGGGAAGAGAAGGGATGCCCACGTTGTGGTTGCAGCGACGCCATGTACTCTGCCACACGGTCGAAATTGGATTCTGTAGCCGAGCAGAAGGACTGGCTTTCGGTGGTGTAAGCGTCCATGTCGATCTGTTCTGCGTTTATCCGAGGCGTCTGGTGGTGATGGGGGTCGGCATTGATGGCTGCATTGTTGTTGTCCTGCGTCTGCTGCTGTGAGGGCGAAGATAGGATGTGATGCCATGGTGCAGGCCACGACTGGTTTTCTGGATTGCCCTCCATTGTTTCAACGAGTAATTGAAAATTCGAGTTTGTATGAAGAGTGCGACTCGAGGTTACACAACTGTCATCATCGGGCAAGAACGATGAGTGTCGAAGCTTCAGATCAAAGAAAAAAAGAAGAGACAGGAATTCAAACTTCTTTTTGATCTTTCAAAATGGTGACGACTTATCATTTTAGCGTCGGCTTGTTAGTGCTCTAGCGCATCCAGCTACCCCACCTCTTGCCCACAGTGGGAGCGTGGCCCGCTCTTGGTGATGGTGATCAATGGGACACAGACGCATGGCATTGCAGGGATCGAAGTCTCAGATAAACATAGCATCTGTTAGTGTCTTAGATTCGCATTGCCTCTTTTAACCCTCTACAACGATATAACACTAACAATAGCTATGCAAGATGCCATCATCACCTTCCCGGCTTCAACAACCCCATCACGGCGCATATCACGGTGCAATCACGATCCTTCAACTCGCATCATCACCAACACCGCGGCGCTTTTAAACCGCGCCCAGTCCGGTCCGTCGCCGTCGTTTTCGCACTTCGACCCTTGTGTTGTCACTGACATCCTCACCAAAACTCAGCTCTTTGAGATCTTGACCCCAGTCTCCCAACCTCCCCCCATCCGTTTACTCCTCATCCTCCAATTGCCGAACCTTGTCCCTCACCTCAAACTATCGAAACAACTTCCAAAACCGCATCTCGCACCCGCATGCCCCTGCTCCTCACCATAATGGCCTCCCTCCTCCCCATAATCGACGACATCCTCCCCATGATCCTCCCCACTTCCGTCTCCATCACCAAGAAAACCGACATAATCCCACTTGTACCACCCATGGTCCCCAACGCCGATGGGACACCAGGGACTCATCGAGTGAGGGTCTATAGTCGGGATGCGGTGGTGGGGAGGCTGGATAAGATCTGCTCAACCGGTACGGATTTCTTTCTTTCTTTCTTCTTTTGTATCTACCAGTCTTAAGCTGTGTTTGTAAGAGATGTATGGTAATGATAATGGATGAATAGTACTGGTTCTATCACCAAACACCTACTCAACCATACGACATTACGGCGAACAAGACGCCATTCTCTACGTTGCGCTTGGTAGCGGTGTTTTGCTCACCGCGTCATCATCTAAAGAGAAAGATGAAGACGACCCGGAACGACATGAACTTGGCCAGGGCGACTTTGCTGCTGTTCCGGCTTGGACTGAACATCAGGTTCTGAACGAGTCGACGGATCAAGATGCGCATTGGGTTATCATAAGAAGTGGAGGGCATCCGGTTGAGGTTCATCTGAAGGGATGGGGGAGGGGGAAGGCTGAGTATCCGCCTTCGAGGGCCTGAAGTGTTGTTTATTTTGTTTTGGGAGTTTTGGTTCTCATTTGATGTGCTTGGGGGTTGGATATCTAGCGAGAACCGCGGGGCGATGGGAGTTGATATTATACCCTTTGATTGTTCTATTCCTGTCCCCTTTGATACACAGAAGACACTACGGTCACTACCTCCCCTCGATAACCTCCAAAACAGGCCTCAACCTCTCCCTGCTCTCATACATCTGGGCATGATCCAGCCTCGGGTACCAAACCACCTCCACCCCATTATCCAATCTCTTCCTCATCCTCTCACCCATCTTCCCCTCCTGCTCCCACTTCACATCCCCATCCAGTCCTTCCTTCTCACCATCACTCCAGCCCAAATACCCCCTCACACTCTTGGTATCAACAATCAAATCCCGTCCCGCCAAACAAACCACTACTCTCTTCCCCTTCTTTTGAATGAAGGTAAGGATGTCCTCCCTCCAAAGGATATTCTCCCTCCAAAAGAACCCCCGCCCCAAAGCCCTCGCTATCCCTATATCCGTAGAAGCAAAGTACCACAACTGCCACTCGTTGGCAGTCCTAGGTGGTCGCCGGGTGAAGTTGTATGCCACCGCTGGGAGGTGTAAGCAGATGGAGACGGGGTCGGTGAGGATTAGGGTGTTGGTAAGGTCCGCTAGACTCTTCCCTCCCGCTAGGTCAGCCTTCTCCGTTATCCCAGACGTAGAGGGTGAAGAAGTGTCAATGAACGGTGTCGTTGACCTTAGTATCGGCGCAACAAGGGTTGAACCATAGCTATGCGTCACGAGCGTGAAGCCCTTTTCCAGCGGAAACTGTCCGTCTCGGTTATGGTACTTCAAAACCGTTTCCAGCTCCCGCAGGAATTCGCCGTGGGTGATCTCAGCGGGCAGGTCTGGTCCTGAGCCAGTCAGGCGGGAGGAGATTGGTAAGAGCTCGATGGCTAGAATGCCTATCTGTCCGTCATCTTCGCCGTCTAAAGAGTGGGTAGATCGGAGAGAGCTGAGAAGAGTGGTATAGCTCCAGAGACCAATGCCAATGCCGTGGATGAACACCACAGGCGGGTGTGTGCGTGAGCGGTGTGGACGGAGGTAGTAGCTTAAATGCTTCGTAGGCGATGTCTGATGCCGGAGGCTAGAAGGGATCGAGAAAGGAATCGAGTGCTGAAGGCGTGGTGGAAAGAGGGTCGTCGCCGCCTTCGTCACCCCATCTGCCTCCCCTCTTGCCTGCCTTCCTGCCTCCCCCCCTACTCCTCCCTCCGCTGTCGAATGATCCGGCCTATAGTGCGCATACCCCCACCACGCCAACAGTCCATGCGTCACCAGATCCAACAACGCAATAACCCCATACCAAACCACACTTCGATACCTCGTCTCAATCGCATCAAACGTCAGCCTGAGCGACGTAGCAGCGCCTCGACCGGGGGGCAGTTTCCGACCGATGAGCGCTTCGATTTTGTCCAGATAGGATTCCAACTCTTCCTCGATGTCTCCATTGTCGCCTTTGACCTCCCCGTTCCTGTCAAAAAATGCCCATAGCAAAAACTCTCGCACGTTCTCCCTCTTGACTTCCTCCGCCGGCGATCCGAGAAACCAGAGTTTCAGGTATTCATCCCAGTCTGTCGTGCTGGTTAAGGCCCTGTCGAATAGCTCTTCCCGCTCTTTTCGGCCGGGTAAGGGAGGGTGAATGGCTTCGTGAGTAAGACTGGACTTGTGTGGGAGGTAGAGCGTGGTAATGTAGATGAGCTCTGTTGTGAGAAGCGCGGCGAGGAGGATGATCGTCGTGGTGGAAGTGAGGGCAGCGAAAAGAGAGGGAGGAATGAAAGAGGTGATATAGGCAGCATATGTTATAAATGGCGATGGCGGGTAGCGCAGAATGATGGCCGTGAGAAGGAGGAGAGTTTCGATGAGCGGCGCATACTGGAGGAGAACAATGCAAACCCGGATAAAGATGAGGCGGGAGAAGGTGTCGTCAATCATCGTGACGGTTGGCAAGTGAATGAAAGTCCAAATCCTTCGGTATGATGAACTGGCTGTCGCTGCGATTGTAAAGTATTTTGTTCAATGAGTCGTCTTCACATGCGAGCCAACATCTTCCGAGGACTGTTTTGGTGGCGCGATGTCGATCCGTCCAGGTCCCTGGAAAATTCATGAAAAGGGTGGAAAAGAGAGACGGGCCAAAAATCAGAAGCTTGATGTCCAAAAAACGTTGACAAAACGCACGCCGCGAAAACCCAATGAAAATATCATGCGTTTCAGGATCTCCAGCTTGAAACCCAAAACGAGAATGTTCCCAACAGAAATGGCATCTGATGAGAAAAGAATCGCGGCTCCGTTCAAACGCTGCCGATTGGCCCGGACCCCAGCCGATCCATATGACGTCATTGTAGCCATCCCCGTTGGTCTCCTTGTTCGCGTTTCTGTGAGCTCCTGGAGTTTGAAGAAAGCAGCGGGAGATGCATGTACCTCATGACACTGATCCGTTCGAAGTGAAACTTCGCATGTTTGAACATGCGTGATCTCAGAAAATCTACTCCTACTCTCAAAGAGGACTCGCTTGTATCAGAAAGAGAGATGACTTACCTGAAGCTTTGTTTGTTCCGCAAGTCCCACGGTGACTGCACTTTCTCGATCATTCATTGCGCCTATTCAGGATTGCTTTACTGTCTGTTTGAACTGTGATATCAATATGGTTGAGCTGTTCGTCTGGCGTCTACCATAGTGCGCAATCAGCCGAACGAGCTGTTAGCGTTTCCTACTGTTAGCCCTAGTCAGCGTTTGTGTCAATCAATTGATCACCATTCTCCGCGAGAACAAGGCATGAAACGTCCTCAGATGTGTTCTTGCCTAGGCTCTGATCGCCTTTGTGGAATATTTTGCTGTCAGGGTCGCTCCGACCCTTATGGGGCGACCCGGCTGGCTTTGGTCGAACGTAAACACTGCGCACAACCCGTACGGCACAAAGGGGGCTATTAACAATGAGGTAGTCTATTGGTAAACTAGGTGTCGTATGCCGGTTTCCCAGTCTGACTCAATGGCTCCAAGATGCGATTTGCGGTCCTCCCGCGATAATGGCGTTCATACACATCTGATATGGTAACTGCATGTTAACTCCGTAGACATGTTCGTAACATAGGTGATTGCTAAACCACAGACCCAAGGTTTCCATGCATGGTGTTAGGGAGTAGCCATAAACAGCACGGAGGCTTGTTCTGTACAGTAAAAGATGTTGACTTTTCGGATACACAATACTTCGTGCTAGTCGTGAAAGAATAAGTGGCCCAGGTAGTCCACGCGGGCTACTTGGGGTTGTTCGACTGAGTGGTGACGATGCTCAAGGCGGTTGCCGGTGATAAGAACCCAGTATGAAGATGCCTTGGCTGTCCATTCGTCCGGTATACCCGGTAAGTGATGCGGGACTCATTACTTCTGTCCAGCCTTGGAGTACTGGATGAGCTCTTCCAACGTCTGACACATGTCGGCCATATTCGCAACGACGTTGGGCGACGGATTTCCTCGCTCGGCCATCTTGTCTCGATAACCTTTCATCGTGATGAGATGGTGTTGCAAGTCTTTCTCTGCAGCCGCCATGGCATTTTTCAAGCTCTTTGGCTGAGCTTGGGTCCTACCAGAAGCATACACCTGAGCTTGTAAGCTTGAGATGTCATTGGACATTTTGGACATCTTCTGATTCTGGCTCTGAATCAAAGCCTTCTGCTCTGCAAACAAGGCTTTGATGAGCTCGGCGTCGACGGGGACGGCAGCATTTTCCGATGCATCGGATGTTGCACCCATCCGCGATTGCTCCTTCTTCACGTCCGCCACTTCATCTATCAGGAAATCGACGTTATCGCAGATTATCTTCAAGAAATTCATGATATCGTCCGTCATAATTGGTGAAGATAGAGGGGTCTGTCGTTCTTGACCTTTCCTTAGATCGGCCACGTCATTCATCAACTTGTCGAACCTTTGCGACATGTCACCCAAGGCAGTCTTTAAAGCCTCGGAATCCTTAGATGGGACAACCCTGAAGGTTGTCGCGATGACCTTCTTTTCCAGTTGCTGGTGCCGCAAACGCAGGTCGGAGATTTCGCTTAGCACCGATGCGACGTGCTCCTTGATGTCCCTTACCGAAATCGAGAGCTCTTCGACGCCACCCTCCCCTTGCTGCTTGCTCTGGACATTCTCCTTGATAGATATGAGATCATCTTGGATCAATGCCATCTTGTCCACCATGACCTGGAATGAGTCGGAGAGCGTACTCATCTCTCCGCGGAGACTGCTAATATCCGATTGACATTTGCTAATGCTCCGTTCAAGCGGCCGAATCACGGCAGCCGCCTTGAGCTGCCCCTCAGTATCTGCCAGCTTCTTCTCGAGTATGGCGACCGTCTCTTTCAACCCCAAATTTTCCTCATCCGAAGACCGGACGGACGGGTGGGGTGAGGGTCGCGGTCCAGGATTTGCGACACTGTCTGGGACATTCGCAGCCGAAACAACGGACCCAGGAGGATGAGAAGGTGCCGAGGAGTTGGCTGTGCTGAGCAAAGTGTCCTTGTTTTCTGATGGGCTTGTGCGGTTGGCAGCCATATGACCATTTCGATGTTGAGCATCGTTGTCGGGAGCAAGTGATTGACCGCTCGATCGAGCAGGAGGATCAATGTTTTCCCTTTCCTTCGGCCTCTCACGTGAGAGTGGTTGGTGACGATTGCAATCAGAACAATTGTCAATGTAACGGTTCATATCATTGTCGATGCCAGGCCACCAATACTTGTCAGAGAGCATCTTTCTCGTCTTTTGCCTCCCGTAATGTACCGCTGCAGGTCCGAGATGACATTCCGTTATGACGTTCATGCGCAACATACCCTCTGGCACAACCAAGCGCCCTCTCCATAGTAAGATACGCTCCCGAGTCAGATTGAACGGACAGCCCTTGCTATTAGCTTGGGACCTGTAGCGCTGCAATTCCGGGCTCATCTTATTGGCTTGCTCTACCTGGTTCCTCAATTTGAATCCGAAGACAAAGGGCGAATCGGCGGAGGCTTGAACGGTTCGTGCATTGGAACTTGAAGGATGGGTGGTGCCCTTGCTCTCGTCAATACGCTCAGAGCGACGCTTACTTTCAAGTTGGCGTTCATCCTGGCGATTTCGCTCGAGTCTCTCCGGCTCCTCAGGTGCCATTCTTCTCTGATGGTTGACCTGTGTCTGTGCCTCACGTTCGCGTTGCTCTTCGAGTCCCTTCCGAGCTTCGGCTTGCCTGCGCTCCTCTTCAAGCTGTTTCTTATCAGCTTCAAGTCGCTTCTGTTCCTCCAGGCGCTTGTATTCCTCGAGTCGCTTCTGTTCCTCGACGCGCTTCTGCTCCTCGACGCGCTTCTGCTCTTCAAGACGCTTTTGTTCCTCCAGGCGCTTTTGCTCGTTAGCCTTACGCTGCTCGTCTTCGGCTTTCCGTTGTTTTTCCTGCTCAAGCCTTTTCTGCTCTGCAAGCTTGCGTTCCTCCTCGAGCTTGCGTTCCTCCTCGAGCTTGCGTTCCTCCTCGAGCTTGCGTTCCTCCTCGAGCTTGCGTTCCTCCTCGAGCTTGCGTTCCTCCTCGAGCCTTTTCTGTTCTGCAAGCCTCCGTTCTTCTTCGAGTTTACGCTGCTCCTCAAGCTTGCGTTGCTCCTCAAGCTTGCGTTGCTCCTCGAGCTTGCGTTGCTCCTCGAGCTTGCGTTGCTCCTCGAGTTTGCGCTGCTCCTCGAGTTTACGCTGCTCCTCGAGTTTACGCTGCTCCTCGAGTTTACGCTGCTCCTCGAGTTTACGCTGCTCCTCGAGCTTGCGTTGGCGCTCCTCTTCAAGTTGAAGTTGCTTCTGCGCCTCAATCCTCTTCCTTTCTTCCTCCTCCTGCTTTCTCTTCTTCTCATTGGCCTTTTTCTGCTCTTCGATCCTCTGCTGCTCTATCTTCTTTTGAGCGTCAAGCTGCTTCTTCTTCTCAGCCTTCGATTGTTTGGATCGAGCCTGCTGCAAATCATCAAGCTCCTTGTCAAGCCGCTGTTGCTCCAGTCGCTGTTGATCCAACTTGCGCTGGGCTTCATACTCCTGGACCTTCTTTTGCAGTTCGAGATTCTCCTGTTCCAGTCTTCGCATCTGCTCTTCCTTTTGCAGTTGTTCATCATGGCTTCGCCGCCTCTCATATTCCGTTCGAGGCTGGGATGCATGAGCTTCCAGTGGTGGCCAAAAATCACCAGATCGCGGTCCCCGAGGCGGCGGTCGTTCAAACTCGTCGTAACGCGATCGGTCCTCACGCTGCCGCAAGCCAGCCCTTGCCTCTGGATACCAACGTGGAGGTGAATGCTGTTCGTAGTCCAATTCGGAGTTGCCATGGTGCCGTTTGTATGGGGGGTAGTCGTCCTCGTCATGAGAAAGGGGCGACCCTGAGCGCTTACGCAAAGGCTCCCCGGTGGTGTTCCGGTTAGGTTCCAGCAAGTATTCGTAGCCCGTCCCAACAGGTCGGGGTTCGTTCTTAATAGGCGGTGATACCGGTGGAGGTGGAAGATCCCGTCTACGATGGCCTCCAGGAGTCGGACGATAGGGGGTTTCAGTTGCTGCAAGTATCCTTGTGCATGGTGGTTTCCCAATGACGCTCAAGGGAATGTTGTTGCTATTGACATGTATTCCTTTCATGCTCTTGTAAAAGGTATCCGCGTCAGCGTAGACATCGGAATCCGTGACAGTGTGGACCGTGCGATCACCGAGAGCCCTCTCGAGATCGGGACCATAAGCGTCAAGAAAGGCCATCCATTCATCCACCGCGCGCGTAACTTCGGAGTTGTGAGGACGGGGAACATGTCTTCTACGTTGGATTTTGCGGGCGTCCATGAGCATGTAAGTCAACTCCTCGACATACTCAGGCTTGGTGCTGAAGCCACTGGCGATAGCGGTCCAAAAGCTATCCTGACCCCAGTATCGACCGCAATAGAGGAGCGCTTTGAAGAGGACGCAGACATTGTTGGCATACTTGAGCTCTTGTTTTGCATGTTGGTCGGAATTGAATCGCTGGACCAGCTCGTGGTACTCATTCGTATATTCCTTTTTTAAGAAAGCCGTTGCCCACTTGCCATCGAATACCAGTCTGGCTTGCGTATCATGGTCGAAGCCAAAAAGGCACATGTGGCGGGAGAATTGCGAGGCTACCATGGCTGCTGGAGCGGTTGGCGGGCGTGCTGGCAATGGATGTGGCATTGACTTTCAGACCAGGATGCATGCAATCATGCAATGCTGCAGATGGTGCGTGTACAGGGCGTGCTCGCAGTCGCAACACAAGAGAAGAGAAGATGAGAAGTGTCGGCGTCGAGGGGAGGGCTAGCCGGAGTCCCCT
The DNA here is from genome assembly GCA_033439795.1 of Sordaria brevicollis. Classification (NCBI taxonomy): domain Eukaryota; kingdom Fungi; phylum Ascomycota; class Sordariomycetes; order Sordariales; family Sordariaceae; genus Sordaria; species Sordaria brevicollis. The sequence continues at coordinate 852,904 of JAUTDP010000015.1, read as the reverse complement.
TTGCGCGGCTTAGAGCTGTGAAAATGGTGGGCACAAGCTCCCGGAGAATGAAGGTACCTAGAGGAATGTCTTGACTTGATTTAGCGACAATGGGTAGCCATTAGAAGAAGTGAGGGAGGCCGGGGGGATGGGAAAGAAACTAGCCTGGAGGCTGAGGAATTTTTCAGAGGGGAAGAGGGGAAAACTGCCAGTCCAAAGTCTGGTTCTAGAACAAGAGTGAGGTTGTGGGCGGAAAGACCGCTGAGAAGGAGAAATGTCAATTTTGGATGTCACTTTTGGTCGGCACGGTGCGAGCAAATCCTTATCAGACCCTTCAAACAGCAGAGGGTTAGGGACGACTTAGAGCCATTGCGGTTAGGCGCACCTAAGATAAGATGTCCGTACTGTGTCCACGTCGCCATACCTTCCCGGTTGGCGATTAGGACAATGAGCAAACTCCCAACTTTGACATGTCAAGAGCATCTTGAAAACCCATTCAGACACTCCTATTTGGACCTTGATGCCAACATAGGACAGTCAGAAAGATAGGACATGATCTTTGGGTGAATGTCTAGGAGCGTCTTCGTCGTAGTTGGCGAAGTTCCCCGCACGAAGCAGGAGGCGAATGCAGCGTGTTCTAGACTGTGTGGGTTCTCGAAAATGTGGAGGCCTTTCCAGAAAGGGAGGTGGTGATCCACAACGGCCGGCCAGCTGGTGGTTGTCCGAACAAGAAGCTGTGATGCTCGCGACTGTTTGTTTGCGCGGTTGTCGACATCTGCTCCTGCCACTGACCCGGCAACACCTCTGGTGTGAAGGCGGAAGATGAAGAGAGTCTGCAAGCTCAAGGTGGTCGGCCTTCGTGCCATCCGTTTGCCGGAGAACAAGCGGCAAGAAGCAGTGTCAAAAGGGCATTCAGAAGGATCAACAATTTGAAAGAGCAATTTAGTCTTTGACGTCGTTGCTGGCCGTGTTCATACGCCTTCAGCATTTCAACTTGCGCCGTCAAAAACATCCGGAATATCAAGGTCACAGATCCAGGGTCCACGACCTGGCTGATCAGGGTCCTACCGTCCCGCATTCTTGGGCCGCCGCTCTCGGCTTATTGGTCAATGCAACCATGTGAAATTTATCGTTATCCGTCCAGGCTGTATTTCCTCTCGACACAGACTTGCGGTTGACAACCACCTCTTGCAAAGTGGAAGACATCAACTGTGTAGAATCTTCTTGGTGTTGCCGCTGTTTCGTGAGGCGTCGCGGCTTTCACTTGCTCAAAACAGCCGACCAGTCCTGCTTCTTCATCCACTCATCCAGGCTCGTCATGGGACACTCAATCCCAGCCTGCTCATAACAGTCAGTACGAACAACCTCCCTTGGGCCGGTGCTTCTTGCTCAAGTTTTCACTCACCTTCCTAATGTCCTCTGCAGTTACCAGATCCATGCCACCTCCATATCCAGGATTGTCAGAGTAGGCAAACATAACTGCCACCTCGATACCCGTGTCTCTGTCCGCGGTATCCGCAATCATGTCATCGACTGACACTTGTTTGTAGACGGCCTTTTCCGCAGAAACCCCAGCTGCCTTTGCCCACGCCTGCAGGTACTCAGGCCATGTCGCGTGCGATCCCATGGCAATGTAGTCTTTGCCCGGTGGCATCTGGTGAACGGCATACACAAAGTTTCCAGTGTCTCCATTGACGTCCAGATGGGGAATTAGCGTGTTGGGCGAGCAAGGGAAGCGCATGTGGAAAGAGCCATCAGCTTGCTGTTGCGTGACTGGTTAGTCCACGAGGAAGCAACCGAACAACGTCCTGAAAAGGGCAACACACCTTTTGGAAGTACGAATTCGGGAGGATGGCATGGCTTGTCATGAAGAAGCCCGTCTGCACGCAGGACATCTTTGCCGCCAACGCCGGATACTTCTCCCGTACGTAATCGGGGAAGATATCAGCCTTGGCGTCAAAGTGATACAAGTCCGTAAACTTTCCGTCACTGCATTTCCGAGCATGGCTCAGGGTTGACACCAGGAAGCCATTGTCCTCCAAGGTGTCGACTACCTTGGCCGCCGCATCAGCAATGTTCTTTCCCTGGCGATACTCGACGTCGTAGGCATATTTCCGGCAAGTCACGCCGAGCTCCTGGGCTGCTGCGCGACAGTCCGGGCGGAAAAAGGGTTCCCAATACTGGGTGACGCTGAAGATGATGTTTGCTCCTGCGAATGCGGAATCAAGAGACTGAGGATCATCGAGGTTAGCCGCCACCATGTCAGCCCCCAGTGCCACGAGGGCCTGGGAAGCGGCAGACGAAGGGTTGCGGGTTAGGCCGCGGACCGCATATCGTGGATCTTGAAGGAAGCGGCGAGCGACAGAGCCGCCTTGGTTGCCTGTGGCGCCGACAACAACGACGAGTTTCTTTTCCTGTGCCATAGTACCTTTGGTTAGAGTGAGGAAGTTGGTGTTACTTTTGAGGAGTGGACGGCGTCAGACCGTCAGCTCCCTGGGTTGTACGACCTACTTATGAGGAGCTGGAAGAAGCTGGACGTCCGAGGTCGCTTACCTAGCCAAGGACCGAACCCCTCACATACCCACCGAAATCCCAGGGCTAGGTCTGCAAAGGGCAAAGGCGGCGGCCGCTTGGTCAATATTGATAACGGCATATATGCAGGGGTTGATCTTACTTGGGTGTTGTATGTGGTGGCAGCTGCCGTGCTACGCCAAGACAACCTGCCACCACAGCACTTGTTGGATTCAGGGGTATGGAATCTGCCCCCTGGACTAAAGTAAACAAAGCGGTTGCCCGTCGATGTTTGCCACCACATGGTAGAGACAGGAAGCCTTTTGGTGCCACGCGATGGAAATTCCTGGAATAGTGACGAACACTGCTCATCCATAGACCTGGATTCTCATCGCGGTCAGACAGTTGCTCCACCAGTCCGTTACACAAGATACCTATCTTGGAGTCTAGGCCTTTTGGAACTGGGACCAAGTTTGGTTCTTGGTCAAGAAACAATTTCATCCGGCGTGGTACGGTGAAGGCAAAGCTGAGCTGGAAGTTGGTGGGACAGTTGGGATCAATCGCTTCTTCTGCGGCCAATGGCTGCCTTCATCATCGCTGCGGTGCGAGTAAGCTTGCAATGGCAGTGCCAACACAACATGAAAATACGCACGTCGTACTTGTCTACACTGCTATTTCCATCAATGTGTCTGCTCCGTGGAAGTGCCGTCCCGATGGCCAGGTCACGGTGAGAGGTCTGGGCAAGGTCAGTGGAAGGTACTCAGTGAGATGTCGGTAATTTGGGATCCCACCGGCATTGCAGAGCGCAGAGTGCAAACTGCCCGACAGAATACCACATCGATGAGACGTGCGTTGCTGTGGTGCATTTGTGCATAATCTGGCAGGAAGTGCAGGTAATAGAAATCCGAAGAGGTACAACTGAGAAGATGGCCGGGGCGGAACGTGCAAATGTCTCACGGTGCTGGTTGGGTTGTTGAGATTTGAACGGGAAAGTTGGAATGAGAAGAAGAAAATAACGATTTCTTTCTGTTCGATCACGAAAGAGATTTCTTCGTGCAAGAACTTGAACCGAACTACAACAACGAGGGCCGCTCTTTCCCAGCCGCATTCACAGTCTGTCTGGGCTAGGCAGGTACCTCTATCGTACCATGCATCGCATCATTACAAAAAGGGAACTCGCATTGGAGACACTCTCAGTTGTTCTTTCCCAGGTTTGAACAGTCAACATTAAACCGCATGTCACGTTTCCACGTTCTTTCCAGTTCTACGGATCGCCTTTCCGTCCCACTACCTGCCTCCTTCCTTGATGCTATTTCGGATTATGTCACCTGTGGCGGCCAATTGCCCTTTCCTCCTCGCCCACGATTCATGTTTGCTGTGGCCGACTCTCAAAGTCCTCCGGCCCTCGGTAATTCACGAGCAATTAGAAGTGATCACGTGGGACTTTCTTCCTACTACCTACCTCTACGATGACAGAGTGTTGTGCTGGCCCCCTCTTGCTCTACAGCAAACAGCTGCGTCTAGCCGCCAAAGGGTGTGAAGGAGAACCCAAGTGGAAAAGTTCCAGAAAGACCAACAGAATGGAAAGGAAGAACAACATGGGAACCACTAAAAAGACTATTCATTCACTTTCTATGAGGCCATTTACCTGAGGTTGAATCCACGGAGATAAAAACTGGCGGGAGGGCGTCCATCTGCGTCGGACTTTTCCTTTCCTGCTCTTTTTACCCCTGCCAGTTGCACAACATCAGCCTCATCTGCATCCTGCAAGCCCCTTGATTGCTGTCTCTCATTTTTTTTGTCTTTCCTTTGTCTCGATCACGGGTACCGTGCCCTGCAGAAAACCTCTACACTCGCTTCCATAATCCTATCAGAAGATCAGTACGTACCATGACTTTCATTCTGCGGGGAGATCTCGACCGGTATGACGTCTGTTCCCGAGATATTTGTTACTAACTGTTTCGTTCAGTCCAAATCTAGAATCGCAAAGATGCATCTCGTTGTCATGTTTGCTGGGGCCATCCTGGCCATGGTTTCCACGGCTCTTTCCATCCCGACAGCAGTCTCAGGCCCGGCCCTTTTCCCGCAGAGCAACTCTACCGTCACCTCACATACCACTTCGTCCCAGCATAACGCCTTGGTTATCAAATGTGAGGAAAGCGTCTGGATGACTGACAAAACAACCCGCCAGTCCCCACTGGTTGAGGATTGTCGCCATCTTCAACGTAACATTGCTAAGGACGGCGAGTGGAGGACCATGTCTAGCCGCCATCGCAACCTTGCCACCTATGGCACCTGTGTTTTTGACGTTCGCGGCTTCGATGGTCTTGACATCTTCAAAGTGGGCAATGACGACATCATTGACCGGATTGACGAGGCCGTCGCCGAGTTTGCTAAGCAAGATGAGGACGGAAACTACCGCGTTGGAGCGGAGGGCGAGTTCTGGTGCGACAGTCTGATGAGCTGGCGCAGTGGAGTTACCTGGACCATTGAGCACTCCGACAATGGTTTCTGAGGCAGCTTCGGCCGACAAGGGCACAGGACAGACAGAACACGGCAGCCAGTGTCTGAGGGAGAAACGAGGCCAATTTGAACGGACGGGGTCTCAGCTCACATCTTCCGGAAGTCTTACGTGCGGTCCAGTCTCTGACCGGGTTGCTGGTAGCATCGGTACGCCTCTGCTCATAAGAATCTCTCCGCATTTGTATTACGGAATGAGGGTAGGCTGAGTCATGGATATGGGGGATCTGCTCGGAGAATTATCTCGCCAGTCGATTTTCGTGCTACCTTGCGGCTAACTATCATCCGCAGCTTTGTGTTGCTGTATTTTAGCTTGCCTTTAGGCTCAGCCCGCAAATACCTTACTTGGTGGGGAAGAACGAGATATGGGGTCAGTAATGACCTGGTGGGAATAGTGCCTGGCGCAAAGAATCTGAGCAAACTTAGCTTCCGTTCAAGTGGCGAGCCGTCTGGGTCTCTCGTGGCCCCGGTTGTACAGCGGGTGTTCCCATACATGGTCACAAGGTGAGGGCTGGGTGATGGAAACTGCATGGTCGCAAACTTGTAAACGTCTGGTCCTCTCGCTATCTTTGGGATTTTTTTCGGATAACGACAGACCCATCCCATTGTGTGTTCATACCGTCCCACGACGGAGATGACACTAAAACCTGGTACGCGTGGTTCGATGCTTGGTACAACCTTATTCTCGCCCGAGTCTTCGAGAAGAGAAACGAGGCTGGCATCACCAACTCTCCAAGATGAGGGCAGGCTGGGCAGCGAAGCCCTATTGTCACTCCCGATGAGGTACCAGATTTGAGAAAAAGGAAGAATGGAAGCAGCGAGAACCTTGATGGACGGAAAGATAGAAGGTGCAAGTAAGATGAAACACAAAAGTCCCGTGATTGGATGAGGGAGCGGTCAGTTGCAGAGAAAAATTCGTTTGTTATCGTTCGTCTGATGTTGAAAGATTGCAAACTGGGAAGGAACGCGCCGGTGGATGATCCTCGAGTTGAGGGCAAACGGCCCAACTGGCAGGTATAAAGGAGGGGTCTTTCCTCCCACAAAATTTCCTTTCCTTCTTCCTCCTTCATCCATCAAAATTCCGTTCACAGATCTTCTCAAGCTCGTACTCTGGATCACCATCATCCTCTCACCTTGACAAGCAAGACAACAACAAAAACTACCAAGTTTGTTCCCTCACTCTTTCAAAATGCTCGTCATCGTCAAGACTCTCGTCATCACCCTCACCTCGAGCCTTGCTGCTCTCGTCAGCGCCGCTCCCACCCTCGGCGCCTTCAAGCATGACAGCGCCCACAACGGCACCAACGTTCACGCTACCAGCAGCGGCTTGCCCCACATGCTGTTCCACGATTGCTCGAACGAGATCTACATGAACAGAAGCTCTGGCGGCTCTCCCCTCGTCGAGGACTGCAAGTACATCGCGGACGTCATGATCCCCGACTTTGACCACACTCCCATCTGCTGGTCCTGGCACGACACCGTTGCCCGTGAGATTCTCAGCCATGGCACCTGCGCCGTCAACATTGCCAGCCGCTATCCCAGGGAGCCCGCTGGTAACCTGGTCGAAATGTGCAACAAGGACATTCAGGACTTTATCCACTACGCCATCGACAACTTCCGCTGGACCACCCCGGAGGGTCACGACGTCGTCGGCGCCGAGGCCTACGCCTCCTGCCCTAGCGACTTCCCTGCCTACAGGTGCTCCGCCGTCTACGGTCTCTACCACACCTAAGCTTGACCTCGAGCTGAGTCCTCGCTGAGCGAAAGCTGCAGGCAGCAAGCAACATCCACATCACCAACGGTTCACCGCGGTAACACTGGGGTGTCTGCTGGCAGCACCACAATTCGGCAACTTGATTTCACCGGCGTCGGAGTTTCATTTCTGGGGCGGCGGCGGGATCTTGCAACGGAGGACACATTCTCTCACTTGGGTTTCATTTCATTGGCGGATATCATAGGGCACATAGCATGTTGACATTTGGGAATGGGATTTCAAGGGCTGGATGCATATGCTGGCTAGGTATAATGACTGGTGATTGGGGACATCAAGGTATTCTGAGATTGGTTTGAACAGATAGTCAGTATGTCTTGCGCTTTTGCATTCGATATCTGACAGGTGATAGGAGGATCAGTTTACTTTTAACGGGCTTCCATTCATCACGCATAGTTTCAATCAACTCGTTGCCCTCCCCATAACATACTCGCATCCTTTGACCCAACTGTGAACTCCATTTGTGACAATTCTCATAATCATTAACTCATTTCTTTATCCTATGGTATCATTACCCCCTTCCTTTTCAACACCCCTTACTCAGTCTTACCCCTAATCCTCTCCTGCACAGTAACCAACTCACCAAACGCCTCCTTCAACTCCTGAATCTCCAACAGACCCCTGAGATATCCCTCAACGCTAGGCGCGCCCTTCTTCATCTCGGCATCCAACAACAACTTGCTTCCCAAAATCAAGGGGCCAGCAACCATGATATCCGCCACCGTAACCTCCTCACCCACAAGGAACTTCCCATTACCCCGCGTAAGCGCACTCTCAACGTTCTTCACCGCCCTCTCAAACCTGCTCGCAAACTGATCATACCCCTTGGCCTCATAAGGAATCAGATCAGGCCTGTGGATCATCAACATGGGCGGGATCAAGTTGGCCATGAGCTCCTGCTCGGCGAAGCAGGCCCACTGCTCGATCAGCGCCCTGTCGGTGACGGAGCGGCCGAGGAGCTGCTCGGCCTTGGGGCCGGACTCGGCGAGGAAGCGGACGATGGCTTGGCCTTCGGTCAGGTTAAGGGAGCCGTCGGCGGTGGAAAGCGCGGGGACTTTGCCGTAGGGGAACTTGGCGAGGATGGAGGCCCATTTGGGATCGGAGGGGTTGCCGAGCTGGAAGTCGTTGTCTTCGAGGACTTCGAGGCCGTTGAGCTTGGCGACGGCTTGGGCCTGTTGGGGTGGGTTGGGTTAGTACCATATTGGTGGGTGGGAAGGGGGAGGGAAAGATAAAGGGGGGAAAGGGGAAGGAGGGGGGAAGACGTACGCGCTGAACGCGGATGTTGTTGGGGTAGGTGTAGATGGTGGCGAAGGGAGCCATTTTGATGTTGTTGTTGTTATTAGGTTTAGGTATATGGTAGTTGTGTAATAGTCCAGGAATGATGTTGCGATCCGAGTTATGGATGGCGTAATGGGTTGGATGGTAAGATGTCTCTTTAGAAGTTCCGAAAGTTCAGAAGCAAAAGAGGGACTACCTCGACGTTATATATCCGGACAAAAGGACCCCTGTGTCTTTCTCTTCAAGTGTTTCTCCATCTCGGAAGCAACCGAGCGGATCGACATCGCCCTTCGACGTTCCATCACAGAAAGTGCCAAATCACCCACTTTCTCTCTGACTTTTCCCCACCATCTTCGTCTTTACTCCTCAACGCAACTCCGTTGCACAACAAGACGGTTCCAGACAGACTGTAACTATCCATTAGTTTCCATCAGAATGTCAATCGCTTTAGGGAATTAGTAAGCGGTTCCAGATGGGTTTATAATCGTTGTGCAACGCCCCAAAAAGTCCAGGTGTTCCCCTGGGGGGACCTGAACGCCAAGACATTGGTTCTCTTCGGGGCGGAGGTGGGCTGGGGCGGCAGACGCGGTGACGAGAGACTCCACCGGAGATTGAGAACCCTTGTGAAACAAGCTCATGATAGTATCTCGATATACGACGCCTCGTCCAGAGTTGCAAAGAGCTTGTTTGATATTGTCATCACATCTTTTGTGGTGTACAGGTGACAGTTAAGACCCGAAGAGGCTCGGAAACGAGATAGAAGTGCGATAAGTATACAACTTCGGCGTTTCTGTTGCCAGCTTTCATCCAAGATAGATTGAGACGGCGTTAAGGACTGACGGGATAAAAACAGCTCCTCCCGTGCCAGTGCCAGTCGGCAATCCGATGGTTACACTGTTGATACTCACAACACCTTTGTGATGCTGTTTCTGCCCTGTCCTCTGTGTCTTCGTCTCATCCTGAAGCACATGAAACTCCGATGCCAACTAGCAGCAAACGGAATTCTCAGTCGTCAATTCTCGAAACTTCGACCCCTGAAATTGGCGGTTCTTGTTTAGCTTCCGGTATCTTGACGAGCTTGAATCTGGATCATGATGTTGTCTCGTTGTTTCGATTGGACAATGGGTTCATTGCAACGGCGGGGAAACAAGAGCTCGGAGCTTCAAGTTCGGGAGACGGAACACTGTGGAGGTGAAAAGTGGATCCCGGTTGGTGGCTTGTCTTACTAATCAATGGTGACTTGGCAGCAGCGGCAGGCTGAATGTTTGCCCGGACGGGACCTCATGCTGAGATGGGGGAAACAAGGAATATGGAAAATGAGATGCTTTGGTGGGAGAGAGAGAGAATTGCATACAGTTTTTCCAGTTGGAATATATATAGAACCCTATAAAGTAATGGGTTCGTGAAGTCGATCGTTAGTGAGCGCGGTGGTGATGACGGGAGTTGTCTTCGCCTCATACCCACCGGCGACCCGGAGCACTTGTCCACCGACCGCCGGCTCCCCAGCATCGCCCGAATTTCGATCGAATTGTTCCTTTCCTTCTACGAGTTACGACGAGCGGTCTCCGACGACATCGTGAACTCGAAATACCCATCATCGAGACATACAATCCAACATTCGAACCATTTCAACTATCACTCCCTGTTCTGCCCTTCCACTTGCAGTCCCGATTTCCACGAGCGCATTACTCTTGCCATCATGGTGTACACTCATAAACCCACCAACCAAACCAACTTTCAACAACAACCAATAAGGTTCCGCAGGGCGTGTGGCTCAGTTGGTAGAGCGTTCGCTTAGCATGTTTCCGAGCATGCGAAAGGTCCTGGGTTCGATTCCCAGCTCGTCCATTTCTTTTGTCAATTTCTCTTTTGCCGCCTTTACAGACTTCCTTCGTTCCCTTTTTGCTTCCCTTATGAAACTGACGAAAGGTTGGAACTGTGTTTTCCTTCCTCTTCACTCTTTTCCAGCTTCCCGTGATATGTTGGTCTCCTGACAGAACGGAGGAAGAGCACAGATATATTTTGGAAGGTTTTCTCAAATTGTCTCTTTGCATAACCTCTTTCTACTCGACGACATAACACTTCACCATCACTACCAAACCATTCATGATGAAATCTTCGAAAGGGTTTCCAGATTGTGATATGTTGAAACGTATTGATTGTTAAATATCATGTTGCCGTATGGATAATTTCTATGTTCATGTGAAGTAAAATATGAGCCGAACTAGCAACTAGACCGCCCAACCATCCCGTCACCATCTCATTTTGATTTTGAAACCTTTTCAAAAGCGGTTGGGGACTGTGTGCTTATCGTTTTGGTCCTCTTGAATTTGAGACCTTACAATATGCCGCGCCAACCATAAACGCCATCGCTATGCTATCCCTACACATTCTAATCCTCAACTCCTTGGGCTTAAAACAGCAAATTTGACCGCCACCAGATGATAATTGTCGTTGCTTCTTCGAGTGGGAGAGCGAGAAGTAAAAGCCATCCATGAAGCTGCCAATGTTCAGCAACCTGGGCAGAATTCATTGTTGCCCAGCTCAACAATACTCACACGGGAAGCTTCACTCAGCAGTCACGACTTCCCACCCAAAGCCCATGACTGACAGTCTTCCTCAATTTCCTCCCCACCTCCAATGCTGTAGCCGTAGCCCTGGCCGGGGGACTGGAGGACAACCCCTAATACCTCCTGAAAGCCGGCACCTTTGATCCCTCCGGCCTGAGGTCCACGACTTCGAAATCGACCCTACTCGACTCAAAGACGTGTCCAGGCGCGTGACGTGCGCTGCAGTAAATGTCGTCTGAGGGAATCCCGTGCTGGTGGAAGACGCCCGGGGTGTTGCAGTTGATGATGTGCGGGAGACCGGGAGGATCGGTGAGGCGGAAGATACCGTATCTGTTTGTTGTTAGCTGGCGACACTAAAAGGGGAGAGTAACACAAGGAAAATAGGGGACATACGAAGGATCATATCTCGGCGCACAAACAATGGCAATGCTTTCCTTCATCATCGTCTGGTATCCAGCGTGGGTATGTAGATCTCTCGAGCTCATGAAGCAGGTCTGCGTTGGATGGGTGTGGATCCAACCGAGGACTAGCAAGTCGTTCTCGATGCAGTACGTAACGTACGCCTCCTCGTTGATGGTCTCGCACGTGTCTGAGGTGCACTCTTGCTCCGGGATGAGCAGGACGTTGATGAACAGCGCATTGTTGATTAGGGTGCCGCACAGAATACCACACATCTCGAGCTCCCTGATGGTGTTTTCGCGCGCAAGTTCCAAGAAACGGCGGCGCAGGCCGCTCGGAAGGAATACGGATCGGAGCGGTTCGCCGTTTTCTAGGTAAGCAACGGGGCGGAATGTGACTTTGCTCGCCTCTTTCGGTTTCTCCTCTGGTTCTGGAGGCGGTTCACTGACTTTAGGCGGTCTTGCGGGCCTATCGTCAAAGTCGTCCTCGTCCTTGACCAACCGGATTGTCTGACTGGGAAGCATACCATTCCTCCTTCCATCTCTCCCGAATGAGCCGGACTCCTTTCTTGGGCGTGGCGGGGGAGGAGGAGGAGGTCTGGTGATGGGTACTGGTCGCTCAAAAGGTTCGACCTTGGGCGGGCGTGGTGGTTGTGGACTGGAGCTTTCCGGTCGTGGTGTCGGCTTCTGGTACTCGTAGGTATAACTGGATGTTGGCTTGATGGCTGGGTAATGATAGTTGACGGATCGATAGGTATCGGTATCACTGACGCCAGTGTCAATTTCCGAAGCGCTATAGCCTCCTGAACGGTCCAACTGGCGTCTTGTGGCCTCCATCTGTAGACGAAGTTCATCGTCCTCCGAATATCGACTATTCGTTGGTGGTGGAGTGGGATATTGCTGTCTCCTATCCCTCTCCTCTCTGTATCCTGCTGAGGTCCTACGGATGCGCTCATCCTCGTCGGCATTCTCTTGTCGTCGTCGCCTCCGCCGCTTAAGCAGAGCCTCCCTGGCCAAGTCGACTGCCAACTCTTGATTCTGTCCAGCATCCAGGATCTTAGCCTGCGAAATATGGTTCCATGACAAAGCGGCATCGTTGGCGGCGTGCCTGGCGTATTGTGAGGATGCAGACCAGCGCTTCTCCCTGCTGTTTTCTACACTGGCCGTGAGCTGCTGCCACTTCGCGTAGGCCTCCTCGATCTGGGGTTTGAGTGCCTCGAGCTCTTCGACCACGCTGTTTACCCGTCTGTTCAGTTGTGCCATCATTGCCTTGTTTTCAGGGTATTTGGCTTCTGGGTGCTTTGCCATATGATCGAGGACGAGAGTGCAGTATCGGAGGAGAAACATGTAAGCTTGTGCTATGCTCCCTTCTCGGAGGTAAATCTGACCCTGTAACCGCCGAATCATAGTCAGCCACCATTCTTGATATTGTCGCCGGGTAAATCTCCTAACAAACCTCACGGTGAATGGTGTCAGCGGCGCGGGCCCAGTACTTGAAGCCGATTCGGGGATTCCAATCATATTGTTTTGCTTTGTCGGATATCTCCTTGACATTCATGGGCCGGCTCCCATCCTCTATCGTTGCGCTCCCCATGATTGCTGTGAACAGGTAAAGATATAGGGTTTATTCGGTGTTGTTGAGCTGTTTCTTTCTGTTTGTCGCTTGTCGTGGTGATATTTGGGTCGATGTCGTATTCGCAATGGCTGGCTCGGTTGGTTGGCGTGAACCTTGAGAGCTACTAAGGTATTGAAGCTATCGCAATGGACGACGGTAGTCCTTGTAAACGGTAGGTAACTCGGATGGGGATAATTATGGTTTGTCGATGCCGAAGAATCCAGCTGTCATTGTTTTGTTCCTTGGAAATTGACCAAGCTTCGGATGTCGTGGAAGTGTTCCCTTTGGCCAAGGCACCCGGCGGCCACGGAATGGTCAGGTCTCTGGCTTGATTGTTGTCTTTGATCAAAGAGAAGTTGTCCATGTCATGAAAGAAGTCACAAGGTCCCGGAAGCAGTCCACCTGCCGTCCAGGAACCCTTTCAGTGGCTTCTTTGCTGAAAGACGACCTGGACAGCGGGAACCTTGGCGGCCTCGACCCCGCCATTGGGCCGCGCGGCGGGCAGTGCGAGGGCGGATGCCTGCCGCCAGGCTGCCGTTTGACAGCTCGCGGGGCTTGAGAAGTTGAGGCAGGGCCGTTCAGCTGAGTCAGCTTGGCGGGCGCATAGGCCATTGGGACCTCTTCTGGACTTCAAGGTTCTTGAATATCAAGTCCTGGATCTCTCACACAATGGCGAGAAAGATGGATAACAGTCTTCAGCTTGAATATTTCCATCAAGTTGTTGATTGACAATATCTGGACTCGATGTGTATTACATGGTTGTTCTGGTTCCCTTTGGTTTATCTTGGATCCCCACGACTCACGTTTCAGAGAGGGCTGTTTGGGAAGTTGAGCTTCATGTTTTGACCAAATCCAACATCCAAAAACATCGAAATGTAGTCTGATTCCAATGCGAGCTGCCATCATTTTCGAAACCCTGACAGCGGCGATATCCTGCCGGTTTCCGAATTGGCGACTAACACGGCCTCAACTTGGTTTCGGGGACACGGTGGGACAAGCCGATTGCACCAGAAGGTCCAAAGAAGCAATTTAGCGAAATGCAAGTCGAACCACTCGGAAACCATTTCCAGCCTCAAAATCCGGAAGTTCACGGCTTGCCAGGGTGTAAGATCGGAACAAGAAGGGGAGGCGATGAATGAGAACGTGCCACAAGTGAGGCCCTGCTGTGAGGTCGTTGGTCTGAAGATGGATGTGCCCCTGGCAGCGGCATAAGAGACCGGGATTGGCAACTGGCTGGTCTTGACCAGTACATACGCGATGCGGTGTCCCTGTTTCCTCTCACGACGGGATCTCGAACACCGCGCCATCATAACCTCGATTCGCGGTGTAACTTCGGCTGCATGGCTTGATATACGGAAATGCCTTTTTCCAGGATAAGCAACAGATAACATTGCGAACCAGAAAAATGAGTGGCGGCGAGACATTCGGTGTATCCCGTGCCGAGTGATGTCTTGTTGCTTATAATCCTGCCTTGACCCCAAAGTGTTGGTGTTGTAGTCTTCTGTCAACATTCACGCCAGCCTGCGCCTCTCCCATTGCTCTTGATACCATTCCAGTCCTTGTGAGCCCTCATCCTTCCAGAAACCATTATGGCCTCCACCATCTCTTCCGTAAGCCCAATGCAAGGCAAGCTCACCATTTCCTTCTTGACCATCACGCCTATTCTGACCTTTCCCCCTCAACAGCCAGCATCGAATCCGCAACCGACGCCCTCTCCATCGACCAAGGCTACCTCCACGTCCCCGGAGCGACCTGCCTCTTCTCTCTCCTCAAACAAACCCTCACCCAATTCGCGACCACCTACGATGTCCTTCCCACCAGCCTCCAATCCCTTCTCTTATCCCAAGGACAGCTCGAGCGCATCCTCAACTCCATCTTCGACACCTCCTCTCTGGCCTTCGTCACCGAGCAAGAATTCCGTATCGAGGCCGGGCTAGATGACCACGACAAGGCCACTTTGTTTATCCAAGCGGTGGCGGGAATTGCCATGATTTTTGAGCGGCTTCTCCATGCCTCTTGCTCCTCTTCCTCTTCCATCCCAGAAGACAAGATTGGTTGTTTGTTCTCTCGTGAACTACAGCTCTTTGCCGAAAGCGAGCAGCGGAGGGCGATGCTAGATCGGATCGGTCACACTTCGTTGTTGAGTCATTGTTATACCAAGCACGAGCTGGTTAGCTTCTTGGTCGGTGTTGTGGAGGGTCGACTATCGGGTCAAAAACATGTTGCTGGAAGTAATCTGCCGCTGAATGCGGTGGGCGAGGATTTGTTGAGTGAGAGCGTGGCGTGGGTGAGTGATCGGAGTTGTAAGAATATGGGGCTGCCGTGGGGGTTTACGATTATGGCTCTGAACTGAGCGGTGTTCGGGAGGTGAGAGATAAGGTATCTGTTGGTTGTGGGTGAGTCAAGCGTAGAGAATGAGGGAGAGTGTAAGTTGTGTTGTGAATTTTGAGGATAATATCCTTTCTTGTGTGATTTAGAGCAAGGCGTTAAGAGGTATCTTAGGGTTAGTCAAGAAATAGATCATGTCGTAATCACCGTCTTCTAACCGACTGAGGTCGGATTGAGCAAGCACTTCTGCCGACTTCGCTCTGTGATGGAAAGTCTGCGCCTGATCTCGATTGGGTATCGTTGTCATTATTTGTTGTGTTACTTTCATGACCTCTAAGCCTTGACAGCCTGAGGAGCACCGCCGGCCTGCGCGCTCGTCTGGACCTGAATGATCTCTGTCCTCTTCTTCTCGATCTTGCCCTGTGTCTCCTTGATGACTCCCTCCAAGCGTGTACTATGAAGTTCGGTCAGCGTCCAGATTCCTCAGCATTTGCGGGCTCACCTACATCTCCTTGGTGATGAACTCCAGTCTACCCTTGACGGTATTCTCAGCGTCCATCTTGTCCTGCTTGAGCAGCACGGGGCCGACTAGCTTGTAGATCTGCTCGTCATCCTTGAGCTTCTCAAATTCCTACACTCGGTCGTCGGTTAGCCCCAGATATTTCATTTGGGCAGCATCTGGCCAAAGGGTTGGGTGGTTGAAAGAAGAAGCTGACTTTTTGCACACCGATGTTCTCCTGCTTCTGAGCCTCGAGCTTTTGTCTGGCGAGAACAGTCTCTTGGAGTTCTAGAGACTGTGGTCAGCGGATGAACTGCCAATAATCATCATGAAAAGGGGGCACTCACCTTTGTTCAACTTTTGGTACTCATCAGAGAGCTCTTGGAGCTTGATCTGAATGGGGCTGGCCATGGTTGCTATTTTTCTGAGGGTGATATGAGGTGAAAGGTTGGGCTGAAAATTAGGTACTTGGTGATGACGTCCAGACGTCAAAAGAGGTATCGGAGAAAAAGTCGAGGAAGAGGACGGATCAAGATGCAGGAACAAGAAACACACGGATGAGCTCCGATATGGGGAATTTGGAGGTTTCTATTCTGGGGAACTGAGAGCTCGCTGCCCGTGCCGTCAATCATCAGGGGCAGGGGTGAGCAGATCCCCGGGTCAGTGCCCGACCAGTTACTGTTAACGACTAGGTGTAATCTCAGGCCAAACACTAACAGCAGCGGGCTAGCGCTATCTCCACGCGCAAACGAGTGGCGTCAGTGGCCCCAGGAATCAGGACCCCGCGCTAGCGCTTCCAGGACAACGACCAAGTCGACCTTGTTGCTTGAAACCAAGATCTGGACAAGACCAACGATCTTCCCCTCTCCAATTCCACCTCAGATCTGGGCGCGACACCAACTTTTTCGTCAGAAGAGGGTTTTACCATTGTCAACACCAGGCGTCGCCCCGAAAAACGACGAATTCCCGACTTCTCCAACGCCTGTCTCTGTCCTTCTGGTTGCCGTGCCTAGGACAACAGCGTCGTCATCAACAAATCCCCTCCCTCGCATATCGGACGGCCATCTGTTGACTTGACTTCCAACCTCGGCGCGCGAAAATCAACAAAGCCATTTCGACCGAACAAACAAGCGTCGATACACTAGAACACCACCACGCGATTTTGCAAGACAACCAGCTCTCGAACCAAGATACCCAAACCCAAGACATAACAAAACACACGAACCGACGCCAAGATGTCCAACACCGACTTCCTCGGCCGCGCCATCGAGCAGGTCCGCAAGGCCATCGAGGCCGACAACGCCGCCCAGTACGACAAGGCCTACCAGCTGTATTACCAGTCCCTCGAACTCTTCATGCTCGCGTTAAAATGGGAGAAGAACCCAAAGTCCAAGGAGATGATTCGGGCCAAGACGGGCGAATACATGGACCGGGCCGAAAAGCTCAAAGCGCACCTGGCAGACGCGGACGCAAAAAAGAAGAAACCCGGCATGGTGGGCGCTAATGGCGGCTCAACAGGCGGGACAGGCAAAGGGAAGGAAGCTGGCGAGGATGGGAATGGTGAAGCATTAGATGAGGATAGCAAGAAGTTGAGGAGTGCCCTGGCGGGCGCGATCTTGCAGGAGAGGCCGAATATTAGCTGGGATGATGTAGCGGGCCTGGAGGGCGCAAAGGAGGCGCTCAAGGAGGCCGTGTTGCTGCCCATCAAGTTCCCGCATCTGTTCCAGGGGAAGAGGCAGCCGTGGAAGGGTATCTTGCTGTATGGGCCGCCCGGAACGGGAAAGAGTTATTTGGCGAAGGCGGTGGCGACGGAGGCCAAGAGCACGTTCTTCAGTGTCAGCAGTTCGGATTTGGTGAGCAAGTGGATGGGTGAGAGTGAACGGTATGTCTCAGTCTCCCCCCATTGTTGCCTGACTGGTAAGCATAGGCTAACGAGGATGTGTGCGCAGTCTAGTAAAGCAACTCTTCGCCATGGCCCGAGAAAACAAGCCCTCGATTATCTTCATCGACGAGATCGACGCGTTGTGCGGTCCCCGCGGCGAAGGCGAGTCCGAGGCCTCGCGCAGGATAAAAACTGAGCTGCTCGTGCAGATGGACGGTGTCGGCAAGGACAGCAAGGGCGTCCTGATCCTGGGCGCGACCAACATCCCTTGGCAGCTGGACGCCGCCATCCGCCGCCGCTTCCAGCGCCGCGTGCACATTACTTTGCCCGACCTGGCGGCGCGCACGACCATGTTCCGGCTGGCGGTGGGCGACACCAACACGGCGTTGAAGCCAGAAGACTTCCGCGAGCTGGCGAGGGCGGCGGAGGGGTACTCGGGCTCGGATATCAGTATCGTGGTGCAGGATGCGCTGATGCAGCCGGTGAGGAAGATTCAGCAGGCTACGCATTTCAAGAAGGTATGTCATTCTTCCTCTTTCTCCCTGTCTGGCCATGGTACAAGGTTGCTAACACTCATATCAAAGGTAATGCACGAAGGCAAACAAATGCTCACCCCTTGCTCGCCAGGCGACCCGGACGCCATCGAGATGACGTGGGAGCAGGTACCCTCGGCCGAGCTGCTGGAGCCGTTTGTCGACAAGAAGGACTTTATCAAGGCCATCAAGGCCAGCAGGCCGACCGTGTCGGCGGAAGATTTGCACAGGAATGAGGAGTGGACAAAGGAGTTTGGTAGTGAGGGTGCGTAGAGAGAGAGAGAGGGGCTGGAGAGGCGTAACTGTTGTGTGGTGTTTGCCATAATTGTTCTTTTGAGCGAAAGGAGTAAAGAAGTGTACGGATGGCGGAGGGCGGCAAAGGGTTTTTATACTGTTGGGTGTCTATTTTGGGTTTGTGGCCTCCTTGTTTTCATGTTAGTAGCACATAGCGTGCGGTATTGTATGCACATGTTTAGGTTATGAAGACTTCCGAGATTTTTTTCTTCCGTCGAGATATCAAGAAAGGCGCTTGGGCAAGTTTTTGGAGGCATGCGGAAGATGTTTACATAGATTCATGTCACCGCAGCGTAGAGATCAGGAGTCGTTCATTGAGCCTTTATTTTCACCCTGTTATCACACATCCGCCAATCAATCCTCGGGTATGATGCCAGCCAGCACGCAACACGCACACAATCCTTCAACGAGAACTTTTTTGCGACGCTAACCCTCTCTATGATGATACAAGTCGTAAAGGTAGACTAGATGGCAAGAGATGTGAAATTTATGACTCTTGCTGCAAAGAGAACAACAAGTACAGAGACACCCGTAAAACTCCGTTGTACCAGATTTGCCCATAACCCATACATTATAAGAAACTCCCAAGGTGATAAACAACAACAGAGCGAACCGTTCCAGAAAAACGCGCGAGAAGAGCTCTAAACAAGAAAAGAAAGAAGGAGAGTAAAAATCGTAAAAGACACAAGTGGTGACCGCTGGTTATTGTCTTTTTCTTTACTCGGACTTGGACTTCTTCTTCTTCTTCTTCTTCTCGGGCTCGCCGGCGTCGGGGGCGTCCACCATCTCGACGTCTTCGCTGGTCGCTTTCCTCTTCTTGTCCTTCTTCTCCTTCTTCTCCTCCTTGTCCTTCTTCTTGTCCTTCTTCTCCTTCTTGTCCTTCTTGCTCTCCTTCTTGGACTCGGTGGCGGCGGCGGCGGTGTGCGAGTCGACCATCTCGGTGTCGATGTCCATGTCGCCCTCGTCGTCCATGACGAGCTTGATGGCCTTGTCCATGGCCTCGGTGTTCTTCATGGGCTTGATGCCCTTGGAGTACCACTCCAGACGCTGCTCGAGCTGCTCGCGCATGACCTCACCGAAGCGCTTGGTGGGGTTCTCGGAGAAGTTGTCGATACGGGAAGCAATGGAGCACTTGTTGGCGAGGTAGCGGGAAATGCGACCCTTGACCTTGGGACCGGCACGGCCGATGAAGGTGCTCTGGTAAAGGAGACCGTACTTGGGGGTGGCGCCCTTGGTCTTGAGAGCGCGGAAGAGGGCCTTCTCGGCACCGAGAATCTGGAGGGTAGAGGCGGGGTACTTGGCGAGGTTGGTAAGGGAGCCGGCGTGGGAGATGAGGCGGGCGGCGACGGGGGTGCCGAGGATGACCTGGAGGTTAGGAGCGACCTCACCCATCTTCTTGTCGAGCGACTCGGCGAGGATGCGGCGGTAGTCGGCCATCTTGGAGACGTTGTCGGCGAGATCCTTGACCATGTTGAGATCGGTATCGCTGATGTCCTGACCCATGGAGACCTTGGCGGCCTGGATGATGGCCTTGGCCTTGTCCTCGTCCTGGTTGAGGACGTTGGCGAGGTCGTCGAGGGACTCGTCGCTGAGAGACTTCTTGTTGCCGACAGCCATGACGACCTTGGCGTAGGTGCCGTTGTCGGAGACGATGCGGATGAGCTCGGGGAAGTGCCAGCCGTACCACTCCCTCACGCGCATAGCGCCGGAGTTGATACCCTTGTCGAGAGCATCGAGGGTAGCGATACCCTGGATAATGTGGTTGTCGTTCTTGTGGACGGAGAACTTGACCTTGGCGCGGGAGTAGGCGTGACCGAGACCGAGCTGGGCGCGGTTGATGTCACCGTCCTGGAGGCCCTTGAGGAGCTTGCCGGCGTGGGTGCGGATGCCGCGAAGGAGGGCAGCGACAACCTCGGAGGTATCGGCAGCCTCGCACTGAATACCGGGGAAGTTTCCGCTGATCTCACCAGCGAGCCTCTTGTCGACGACACCGAGGACGATCTTGCTCTTCTTTCCGCTGGTCTGGGGGAGGTTGAGTTCGAGGGTGTTCTTGAGGTGGTCAGGCATGATACCCTCGGAGATGAGGTTGATGGCCTCGAGACCATGGGCGGCAGAGCTGTGAGGGGAAGGAGTGTTAGTCTTTCTGGTGTAGCCAAGAGAATGTTTTTTTCTGATCCCAATATCACCACCATCTCAACCAACCCAAGATAATCTTTATAATCGCATCACCACCAAAACCACCAATCCGAAGCACCAATTCCCAAAACACAATCGCTGTTTCATATAGCCACCTACTTCCATGGGTTGAAGCTGCGGAGCTTCACCATCTTGCCAAACTTGTCGAGATCCTTCATGGCATCCTTGACCTCGGGCAGCTCCAGGCCGACAGTGTCAGCCTGGTGGACGACCTCGAAGAGCGAGAAGCCGACCGCGCTTTCGAACAAAAGATAGTTGACGTTGGCCATTGTGATTATTGTTGACACAGTGTTGTCGGTGCAGATGACTCTGGGGTTGTATAATGGGGGCGACTGTGAATAACCGGTGCGCTGGGTATCGTGTGTTGTGCGCAATTGGGCGTCGTTCAATGCCACCGGTGCATGAACTCAGTCTTCGGTCTCCGGGAATCTCAGAACGTCGCTTTGTTTGGATATTTTTTTGCTCTGCCACTTTTGCCCTGGACAAGTTTTTTCGAAATTTTTGCGGCAAGCTCAGGACGGAGCACGGGCCACGGACATGCGGGGTGGGGATTCTACCCCAATTCGCGCCGCGCATTGGCGACCCCATTGGCCGGTTGCTGCCCATTGGAGCGCTGTAAGTTGAAAAGGCTTGGCATTGATTGTGCGGAGTTGAGATTTGGTGCCGATAAGAGTGGTGATAAGAAATGAGGGACGAATTGAACTGCCAGCTGTCCATCAGCTGCCTGCTCTTGTACGTCCGTCTGGCAGACTGTCCGTCTCACTCCACCAGTCTCACAGTCATCAGCATTTCCTCTTTTGTTTCTCCAAATCTTTGTCGTCCTCCCACATTGACAGCACTTTCATCTTGTCCATACACACACCACGTCCATCACACTCTTTGCACCTTTGACACTTTTCGCATCACACTCAACCAGATCGCATATGGCACCCATTCTTTTATTCCCACCTGGCCAATGGTCGATTTCCCTCACTCCCCTCAGCCCTATCGGCTCGATCTGCACGTCTGACCCTGCACATTGGGAAGAGAGATTGAGGCTTGGACTATTTGGCGGTGTCCGTAACAGTCCCAATGAATCGGTCCTTTCACTTTTTACGGCTTTCCAGAGCATTGGATTGGAGACGAAATGGATTACTGATCTCAGATGGACTTCCCTTTTCCCATTTCATTGAGGCAATGCCACAATCCCCCCTGCTTTCTCTTGTCACTTTCAAGCCATATTTGCTGATGTGCAGTGACCATATCTCCGTCTTTTCTCTTATTTACCTTCCTTTGTCGTCGACCGAGACACACATCATCCCGGGATCAAGTTTAAGTACACCACGAGCCACAATATGCAGTCAGATCGAAAATGTGAAGGCGTCGTCACGGGTTGTCGCTTCTCGCCTCTCAACCTGGTTTTGACAGCATCTCTCTTCCGGGCTTCTCTCTGGCCTCTGCCAGTACATTACCATACCACTACCTGACAGCCTCATACTCAACCTGACCACCTCGGACTCTGACTGTCACAAGTGTCGACAGCTTCGGATTGAAGAAACCACTACAGAACTCGCGTCCATATCTGGAACTCGCGTCCCTGTCTGGGGATGGATTACCAACCGAAGTGGCCGGAACGCCGGATGACTCAAGCAGCCATTATTGACTGCCCGGTCTCAATGAGGCTCACTGTATTGTCGTCTACTACGACGTCGACGCTGATGTTGTCGTCAGTGCGTGGGGCAACATGAAAAGTCTAGACAACAGGAAGATGACAGAAGGCATAAAACACCAGAAACACAGAGTTGGGATGCCAGGTCGTTCACCGTCGCTTTCACTTCCTATAGAGGCTATTGTCTGGATGATCCCAACTGTCGCAATATGGGAATGGCCTCGCTGGCTTCTGCGGGATTGGTCGTCAAACGGTTCCGTCCAGCCGGAGATCCAATCATCAGCGACCTCAAGTCATCAAACACCGTGGCTTCCAGTTGACGATACAGTGGCAGATGTGGCTGAAAGAGCCCTACAGGAATGCACGACACCCCCAAATCGCCCCAAATCCTCCCGCTCTTCAACGCATCAGAAGCGTCCGGGTCGATGGCGCACCACTCCGGCCCGTCGCATGGGGGTGTGGTGCCGCCGTGTATCACTTCCACTTCGGTCTGGTAACGTCGACAACACCATCATGATTCATGGCCACGAGAATACACTTCGCAAATCAGCCTCTCTCGAGAGTTCTAGCTATGCCGGATCGACATCTGTATCGTTATTAAGCATATGGTATGGTGTTTTGCATTTGTGTTCCCATCCATGATGGTTCTTCGAGGTAAGTTAAACTTGCCTCATGTTTATACACAACTCCTATGCTGTGTGGTTTGAAGAACAAAGAGATAGCTACATGGCTTTGAAATCAGGGGCAAACATGTCAACAAAACAAACCTGCCACGAAGTTGTAGAGTACAATCTCGCACATATTCGTCAAAATATCAAATCGGTACTTGACAGGCACGAGAAACAGCGCCGATACTACCCTCCATCATCTCCACGACAGACCATTGGATGCCCCATTCGTAGCCTGAACCAGTGCGCAGCTGCGGTGGAATTTCCTCTACACCGACTTCCAAGCCATGAGACTACCAAAAGGTACTCAGAAGTGCCTGTCCATCCGTTCTCCTTGATTCAGCCTTATGCCCTCGGGGTTACGTCGTTATACAGCGGCATCTCCGTACGACATAATCCTCCATCCTACCCTTCGAGCCTAGTCTCTTACTAGCTACCTAGGAACCATGGCCGGCTCACCAGCTCCGCGCCGGCACACCCCACGAAACCATCATCAAAGGCCGCGACTTCGCCTTCTTCTGACATGATACTGCCGTCCCTCCGCGTCACCCTAGAGGTCGGCATGGAAATGAGAGCACCGCCTCCTCCAGGAACCGTTCCGTCTCCCGATAGCTTGGTTACTTCTACCCGGATCACGTTTGACGCTTGAGAGGGTCTTGGCTTCACCATCCCCACAAAGTCTTGCACAGCCTTGTGCGCAGCCAATCCATGAATCCACTTCATCACTTGCTCGAATGAGCATAGATCCGGACACACCAGACATGATCTTACATCGTGGGAAGCTAGATAAATAAGAACGGCACCGTCTCTTAACAAGTGTCGACCTGGAGGTAGCCCATTGACTGCCTTCATTACACGGCATCTTGCCCAGATTTGTTCTTGCCCACTAGCTTTAGCTTACATATTTCTTCAACCATAGGAGTCACACGAGATATCGACACCGGTCAGCCCTCTTCATGGCTCCCAATTACTCTTATCCAAGGCTAGACTCTGTCAGGGAAAGATTGGCTGGCTACACCATCGGAGAAAACGATACTGCCCCTTATCAAGTTCAGAAGACCACGCCCACCAAGATTCCCTTTCTCGAGACACATATTGACGACACCTGGGAAGGAAGCCATCATATTTCAACTACAGATCATGATCTCACCAGCAAAAACTCCCGCACCTCACTTGCCTCGACATCAAGACGGAGCTCAGCTGCTCCCAGCATCTTTTCTACTGCTGGCCTAAGAGTCTCCACTGCCTCGACAGTATATTCGCGGTACTCAATTCGCCAGCAGTCACTCGACTCAGCAGATCCTACCTCGTCAATAACACCTTGGAGCTCTGAGAAATGCGATGAACGCTTCAACACCGACGACTCCTCACCTCGCTACTATTGCACGTTTTGCGATGCTATTTTTGGGTGTCCCGTACAGTGGAGGGACCATGAGCTCAAAGACCACGACAGGCCCGAGGAGTACCAATGCTCCATTTGCCACGATTCCTTCCCCGAAAGGCCATCTCTCGCAGCCCATTGCCGAGTTGTCCACGGCCTTTCTTCCCCCTCAACAGCTGAACACATAGTCAAGCTAGCAACAAGAGGAGCTTGGGGCTGTGGGTTCTGTGGTGCCTTTGCGCAGTTGCGTCCTGACTACCTAGATCACATTGGCAGGCACTGCGAAGAGGGCATGCAGAGAGTCCATTGGCAGCACTCTTCTGTCATTCGTGGCCTCTTAAAGCAGCCAAAGATACTGGAAGCATGGAACTGTCTGGTAGCAAACCAAGAGCGGGAACGAGGCACCAAGTTGCACTTTGCATGGGACGAACATACGACCGGCCGACACGCGGACATAAAGGTTGTCGACGCCCACAACCCCTCTCGCTTGCAAGATATCCTAGAGTTTTTCGCAACTAGTTCTTCGGACCCCCATACCGTCGCACAATACGCATTTGACATGGCTCAGATACGGACCGAGCAGAACGTCAGCATTCTTGTCAAGGCGTACTATTCCCATGGCTTGCGCCCGTTGCCGGAGAGCCCAGACGACATTGGTTCACCTCTAATCGATGAGAAGGACCGCCTCCATCTGGGCGCAGAAAATGATGGGAAACATTCGGATATCTCTGTGCCATACAATACCTCTCCTCTACCCGTCTCATCGACCGCGGAAGCTTTCACTACAGCGTTTCCTCTCCAAACCCCAGGCATGGCATCCGAATTGTTTGTCGATTGGGACTACCACACCCATGCCCAATCCAAAGCAAGCCAGAGTCAAGAAGCAGACATTGCACCGGAACGCAAAAGCACGCCAAACACCACGGAGAACGCCTCATTCCTAGTGGCCAAGGCCACGGAGTATTCACACTTGAAATCAACTGCGCCACCAGTTGTAAAAGGGCTACGTCGAATAGATAGCGATAGATACCTCGATGCTCTCAATTCCGGAGGTGCAGACTTGGCCCGAGGGGAGCCTATACAACGTCCACGGACTACTCTGGCCTCTGAGCACACCAAATCCCTGGTATCTGCGGAACGTGACGTGAAGGCTATTCAAAATCCCTCCCTTTCGGACGCGCTGCTTGAACTTGCTCCTAGGAACAATGTCGTTCGTAAAGACTGGCTATTGGTCCCGAAACCAGGAAGCCGCTCTTCCCTTGACTCGCCATCTGTCTCAAGCCTGCACTCTGGCAATACCAGGAACCGATACTTGACCCTTGATGATAGCACAAGTGAACGCATCTCGGAGGACAGTTTGTCTGATCCAGATGTCTGGGCAGAACACGACATCAGTCATGACCATACTGGAGCGTGGAGCAAAGCCTATCAGCGAGCGATCAACTCGGTGATACAACGACTCTGGTCTCAGTATAACCAGAATTGGGATGCATTGATCAGATCATGCGTCGGGAGTGTGGGAAGCACCAACACCGAAAGGATGGATCCGTATCGAGCAGGGAAGGCCACACCGTCTCGGCGAAGGCCGGGCGGAAGCCTTCGACCCCCAAGCTCACGGCGGACCCCTGATGATGACGATGACGACGACGATGACGACGGCAGCCAGCCATCGCCGTACGCTTCCAGGCCTGGCTCTGCAATGTCAAAGAGATTTGCGTGTCCGTTCCGTAAACACAACCCGGAAAAATACAACCGCGTGGATTATGATATTTGTGCAAACAAGGACTGGCCTACCATTCCAAGACTGAAGTGAGCAAACCCATCCCAGTGCTAAAATTCGGTTGGACATTCACCGCTAACACGTTGCATAGGGAACATCTGTATCGGAGACATTACAAGATACATTGCCAGCGGTGCAAGCAAACCTTCAGCGATGCGAGACAGCTCACGATTCACGAGATGGCCCCGGAAGCTTGCGAGCTCCTCGATATCAAGCCGCCTGGAGACATCACCACATCGCAAGAGCGGCAGCTCAAGTCCAGGAAGCATACACATCGCCGTCAGAGCGACGAAGAGAAATGGAGGGAGATATACCGACTGTTGTTCCCCAACCATATCGTGCCGTCACCTTGTGAGTCTTGCTAAACCTCTTAGCCCACAGCTTCCAGACGGATGACTAACCAACATGTCAACAGATCCCGAATACGCCGAGGATTTCCAGCCTATGGGAGCCGAATCTCGAAATGTTCTTGAATTCCAACACTACCTCTTGACGGAAATGCCTCGACTTTTCACGCAAGCCGCTTATGAATACGCCGGACAGCACATACAAGACCAAGTAGTGCTACGCATTGACGACGTCAACAAAATCATCGAAGATACCCTGCAACAGGCATATGATGCTTGGACTCTACAAGGGCGTCTGCTACCGCTGAACATCAGTCCGTCCATCTCAATGCGCGAGTTCTCGGCCGCACCGGCTACGCAGCCCGGACCGTCGACCAGCATGCCAACGACAACCTGGTCGGAAACCCACATGCCTCCTCCACCTTATATGACCGGCCAGACGGCCCCTTCGTTCATGCCCAATACTTCTGCTCCGGAGTACACCCTCTTCCCGGCTGGGTCCGAGATCGACGTCATGCTCTCTTCTCTCGACGATCTCGAAATTCCTTCATCCAACCCGGTTGGGTCTGCACCAACCTACACGAGCAATGGTTACATGACCACAGGACCAGACGTGCAGTATACTGGTGCTGGATTCTTTCCTTACGGTGGCAACACGGGCGAAAATCAGAATTGGTTCTAGCCCTTATACGATGCTATATGCGCGCACACATTCTTCCCATTATCAGAAGAACATAGCGACTAGAATAGAGGAGGAAGTTAAGAACACTTTCCTATGCTGGGAAGCCACAGTTGCTATCCTTAAATGTTACTGAATCCTTCACACTTGGTTCAATCTTGACGGGATCGCTCAGCGTCGGACAAGATCGATCATTTGCTTATTTCTTTGCAAGGTTGTGGTGGGATCTTGGACATAAGACTACAGAAGAAGCACTCAGAGTTCCAATTCAATAGAAGCGTTGGAGAAGTCTCTTGCCTTGTTTTTGTTTTTTCCCGACATCGCATCACGGGGCCCGGTTTCATTATTACTATCTTCGCTCAGTTCGCATGGCGGCGAATATGATCCTTCCAGTTCCGCGGCACGCAACCGGCTCTTTCGCCTGGTATTTACCTCTTACTTTACTGCCGCCTTCATGTTCCTTCTGTACTCAATTCAATCCGAAATTGGTCCTCCAGGCAATGATGCTGTCGAGAGTGACAGCGAGGAGGACGTTCCGAACTCACCGGCTAGCTTACCTGACATAAGGGAGAGGCTGGAAGAGTGGTACAGACGGCAAGAGTTGTAAGCCGGTACATTTGGTCACATCTAGATGTTGGTCTTATGTATGTGTCGTGATCTACGTGTATATGCTATACCAGGGGAAGTCACAAGGCAGGTTGCCGGACATTAATGGCTGAAAAGCGATGTATGGTGTAAACGTGCGACGAAGAGCGTATGAAGGTTAAGCGAAGTAGTCATATCAATATGAACTCGAGAATTATCAAGATATCACTCCACACATACGACACTGGCCGATTTGATCTTGCAGCTTAATACTGGTGGTCTCTTGTCGACTCGAGACCTCGGGTCAACTTTTTACAGGCGTTTGTGTCTATCTGTGACCATTGTATCTCGCCTAACCATAGACTTAAGACGAAACACTACTGTTAATATGTAACTTCAGATCGTCTAAATCTGATTCCGAATGGCACTCGGTCTAGATATCGCTTCCTTACGAGGTTTCCACAACTACGCACAGGTTCTTCTTATTCAACGTGCTAGCAGTACCATCAAAAAACACCCCAACATCGGCGCGTACACAAACACTTCTAAGCTGAAGCAGCCAACACTCCCGTCTCCTCCAACAACACCCTAACAACCGCCTTCACATCCTCCGTCTGCAGTCCCAGTTTCTCATTCGCGCTCTCCTCCTCCTTCAACGCGTTTCCCGCCCCATCTGCTTCAAAATGCACCTTCAAGAAATTCACAAACGCCGAGTAATCCCCCTTGGCCAGCTTCTCCTCACCCTGCTGGTAAATATCCTTAGAATTCACATGGCTAACCTCGAATTTCTTGCCCGTCAACTCCTCGATGATTTCCAAAAGCTGCTTCTGCGAAACGTTGAACGAGGCAGTGGCCAGGTACTGGTTCTTTGTGATGTCCGGGTGGCGCAGAATTTCGGAGACGGCGCGGCCGATGTGGCTGCGCAGAGAGGCGTGCCAGGGTTCGGTGCCAGAGTCGATTAAGGTCGCGGTGGCGGTGGAGGGGGAGATGTCGAGGAGGGAGTTTTTGATTGCCTTTTTTTTATGAAGGTGTTAGTTCATGCGTTCCTTTTATCAACAAAACCAGGCACGGCGCCAAGGCCAAGACTCAAATGACGGTGAGGTACGGAAGTTTGAGGGAAAGGTGGTAGCAGACTCACCGGATCAAAAAAGAACCCCGTCGACAGTCCCGTCCAGCTAATCTTGTCCTCATTCGCAATCAGGTAATCCACCACGTCTCTCTTCCCCTTTAGCAGCTCGCCGATCCTCGTCTTTTCGATCCCCGGCTTGCGGGTGTGGACGCCGAATTCGCTCGGGATGAATCTCTTGACGCCGGCTGCGATGGCCGCGTCGATGATGGTTTTTTGCGTCTGCACGGCTGCTGTGGCAACTACAGAAACGACGGCGTCTTGGCCTTGAAAGGCGGATTGCAAGGAGGTGGGCGAGGAGTAGTCAACTGGCGTGAAGGTGACGGTGTATGGAGAGAATGAGGGTTGAGGGGTGCTGGAGCCTTGGCGGGTGAGAATAGTGACGGAGAAACCGCCGACTAGCAAGGCGCGGACGAGGTGGGTGCCTAGGTTTCCGGTGCCCTGTTTTGGTTTGGTGGTTAGTATATATTGATGGGTGCGGGTGGGTGGAGGAGGGGTGGACTTACACCGATAACGGCGACGGTGTTGATTGAGGAGGACATTGTGGTGTTTGTGAATAGACCAATTCAGGCGGTGTTTTCGCAATGAGCTTTGGTGTTGTTCGTGCGAATTGGTGTAAAAGTGGTGATACTGAACTCTGGAAGTCAAGAAGGGTGGGTTTGATGCCGAACCAGAAACCAGCGCACCTCAATTACTTATACTTTCCCTTTCCCTCTTTCCATGTTGCCGTCAACATGCCGCTCCGGATCTTGCGAGCCGCGATCAAAGACATCATTAATCAGACAATTATGCATCATGATGTTGCAAGATTGGCTCGGTACTATGGCACGCATGCTTCGAAAGAGGGTTGTACTGTAAAGTACCCACTGCCCATCATGCATATAAGTTTGGTTAGTAAGCGGATATTAACCGTAAATCACCAATGAGAGCACAGGGCCAAGGCAATTTTGGAAACGTGAGCGGCCGTCAAGAGGGAGCTCTTGGTGAGGATTTGGTGATCTGCCGAAGATGTGTTGCAATGTCTCCTCGATTGCGTGGTTCAATGATGCGATTTCGCAAGATCCAGGGATGCCGAGTGGGGGAGTGGCCTGGAAAAATGCTAGTTACTCATAGGTAGATGGTTTCCGCCCGCTCAACAACAAGAGGGATTGTAGTATAGTGGTCAGTACTTCTCGTTGTGGTTTCTCACAGCGATCCGAGAGGACCCAGGTTCGATTCCTGGCAATCCCAGCTTTTTGGAATTTTTGTTCCACCTCCCTTTTGTCATTTTACCGATTCTGGAAGATGTGATGTGAGGACTTTCCGCTCTCTGTTCATTCATCAGTCTTGCAAATATTCGAGGAGCCTTCAAAGGCTGGAAGCGCTGGAAGCGAAAAAAGTATCTTCCTCTCGTGTACAAGGGCGCTGTCCCGTCTCTATTGCGCCCAATGGAAACGATAGTGCAATACTTCTGGATGAAGATGCAATACGCTTCGTGTTGGAATACAGGTCTAACTAAAAGCGCAGGCAGGCAATTACCTGTCTAGGCAGAGGTAGGCAATTACTCGCTTCTCTTCTCCTGCCTGATGGCTCCTCCATTCACTGGCCTTCGCCATTCACTGGCATGCCCTTCCAGGGTATTTAGCCTGGCCCTGGCTCCGTTTCCCTCTTTCCCTAACCAAGGAATTACAACTAAGGTACCTTTTTCCTGTCGCCGTTCTGCCTCCAAGATATTGACATGGTCCGGTCTTTCGTTGAGCAAACAGTCATGACCGCAACTGTTTTTTGCAACTGCATGGCCAAATCCCTATTGAGAACATCATGCCTTTTGTTTACTCTCTAGCTTGCCCTAGCTCGCTCCATGCCTTTGTCTCGACGTCACGGGAGCTCCAGCTCTTGCTGGCTTGGGGCTTTGACACGACCTCTGCTCGTTTCGGCATTTCTATGAGACTGGCTCGCTGATTTCCTTTCCAGTAAGATCGTCCATTGCGACTAGTCCTCTGCCAGGTCTAGTTCTCGTCCATTTGTATTATTTCCTCGCGACGAAGTTGACGTGCTAATTGGCAATGTCACAGACCTCCCCGGCCGTCAGGTTTAGGGTCATCAGCATACCGCCCGGCGAGTCTTCAACTGCACTTCGATTGACGATCCGTTTCATTTCGCCGCCGGGTAAAACATACTATACCGATGGTCAGGCCCTTGTTTCGATGCGGTAATTGTGTACAGACTATTGACCATGTCGGACTTCGACGTCGAATTAGACTCTGGCTTGAGGCGCGGTAGTCTCGGAGGAACGCCGCGCCACAGTACGGGTGGTGACATGAGTGATGGATTTCGACGGTCTCATCTGCGGGCCAGCTGCATATCAATAGGGCAGCAGAGAAACTCTTGTCGACGGCCACCACTACCAGAATCGTGCTGCATAGGGTTGCACTGGCTCCAGTGCTAGGCGTCCCAGCACCAGTCATTGGGTAACTCCGGACGCGCATTTCTCAGAACAACATTGATGAGTGCTGACACCGAGGTATGCCCCTGTGGGGGTTGCAAGCTTTCAAAAATGCCCAGCGAACTTCTCCTCCTCCTTCAGACTTCAACATCTTTCCATCGCAACATTTATCAACAGCTTTACACAGGAACGCGTCACCTGTTACTCGCTAAAAAATGTCGACAAACCACACGGAGCTCGTCAACGCTCTTAAAGACATCAATAACACCTTAGCTGCACAGACAGAGCATTTAAAGACAAACTCCCTGCTACTCCAAGCGTTGCTGGAGTTGAGCCAGAAAGAAGCTGGGAAAACCCCGTCCACCTTTGAACCAAATAACGAAGAAACATCATCACAATCCCAGGACGTTCACACCAATGTTCAACAGGACAGCAAGTTCAGTTTCCTTGATTCTCACACAAGTCGTAGCCTAACTCAGACTTTGTACAGGCAGTAAATTGATCCAGCCCGGAGAAACGAACTCACTCCTTTATGCCGAACCAAGTCCCGATCTCATACCGGCATGGGAAGTGCTTGAGGAAATGGATCTGCGGAAGTTTACGGTACTCTGTCCCGATGAACAATCACATTTTCATATCGACGATCATAAGTTCACGACACCGCGGAATCACGACCGTCCTTCCTATCGCTCCTATGGCAAGTGGCGTGACGTCGGAGATCATTATGTTCCCTATTCCTTTAGCACCACAAGACGACGAGAGACCTCTACGTACAAAGGCAGAGAGGGAGCAGAAACCACGGGACTTGGAGAATACGCTGACGTGCTAGTAAATGTCTTGAACAACTTATATTCCATACCCACAGACGCAAGACTTCCACTAGGCTTCGAGCCGCTGTCACTGCGGCGTAAGAAATGCAAGGATGAGCTGGATGAGTACCTCATCAGCTCGGCCGGGTTTGTGGAAAAGTTACATTCGGCCGGTGGAACTTTCATAATTTGGGATTATGATGTTTTCGGCAACCGCTTCTGCTACTACCCATCTGATATGATGTGGAGTCACAGAGATAAACTATTTGACCTCTTCCCCGTGACTCACCACTCCATTGCATGGCACCGTAACAACGAGAATCGACGTGTTGACAGATACTACAAGTTGATTCCCAACGACATTTACGACGAGTTTTTCTTTTTGCTTACCAACGACAAGCATTGGTATGCTACGGATTGGGCTGCATGTGCCAGAAAATGGCTGCGTGTGGAAGCGCATTTCGATAGCACCTTAGAGCCACAAACAACTAGGTACGTTTCGTCCTTGAAGAAATCCACAAACCCGAAGGACAGCAAGCAGTCTTCCCTTAGACAAGACGAGAACAAGTAACTGATATCATCCACTCTCTTAGGCCATGGTATCGCATATTAGACTTCAATGGACTTGAGCGAATTGACGGACTTGATGTAGCAGACCAGTTCGTCAATTTTCTCTTATCGAAATCCACGCCTGGAGCAGCCACGGAGTTTGACGAAACTGGTCTCTCACTAGGAGACCATCTTCAGATTGCTGTCACCCAGCATTTGAAGGCCGACCCTCTCTGGGGAACCGCGATCACTGCGAAAGGACAGTGGGACACGTTCCATATCTCATGGTATAGAGTGCCCTCGAAACCTTACAAGTCTTGCTGGGGATACGGCCCTCTGTATATTGAGGAAGGATACTTCCTCAGCCGTCAATCTTTCAGTATTACTCTCTACTGCTCAAATTACGATACCGGTGACACTACAACAGGGACTGCGACATACTGGACCATGCTCGTTTTGCCTCCGCCTGATTTTTACGTACTACCGGAGGAAACAGGAGATACCTTTTGGTACTCTTCTGCCAACCTGCGAGCTGGTATCTTGGAATTCATACACCGTGCTTTAACTCGCGCTGCAAAGGAATGGGCAGAGCTCGATCTCTATTTCGATCGTTTGGATGCCAAGCGTGAGCTTATCTTCAACCCGGAGCAGCATGACAGCCTTCTATTCGACGATAGACACTTCTCGCGATCCAGGCTCTATTTCTGGGCTATCAATAGTCTTGGCAGATTCATACAGGATATCAATGTTACCATTGAACGATGGGAGCGATTTTGGGAGGAGAACAAAGGCGATATTTACAACAGCGAACAGCACCTACTGGACAAGCATGCCAAAGCCAACGAAACAGAGCCACGAATCGGCGAACAATCTGTTGAAGAACTCCATGCTTCCATTCTTCTGCGAATCCAGAGCCTGAAGAATACTCGACAAGGGTTTGAATCCAGGAGGCAGAAAATTATCGAGTACAGAGACGGGGTAAGTGACAGTTGTCTATGGTCATGCAGCACGCACGAAGAGGACTTCATCTCGGATTTAGGACACGGCACTTGTGAACTCTCTTCACTCATCCTGTGGGAACCCGTAACTCAATAATACGTTTTGCTAACTCATCACCTAGCTTTTCAATGCCAGTAGTGTCATTGAGACCCGAGAAGCCACGAGACTGAGCCAAAATGTCAAGCTATTGACATTCGTCAGCATCTTCTACTTGCCCCTGGGGTTCTGTATGTCTATGTGGAGTATCAACGAAGACTACAACACTACGAACCTCGTTGTCGTCACCATTTGCATCGGGTTGGCAACCTATGCGGTGGTTGCAAACCTCGAGACCACCGTCCATGCCCTGCAACGCGGTGTTTCACTGCTGTTCAACACACCACGGAAACGTCTTATAAAGAAGATGATGGACGAAAGCGATACGCGTTGGAGATCACTCGGCGAGGAAATGTCAAAGGCACCACTGAGCAGAGAGGACGCAAAGCCAAGTGAGTGGCTCATTTTCGGGTACTGGTGTACGACTATTTACCACAGCCTCAAGAGCCTCCGGAGAACGAAACAAGAACGTGTCGTAGAACAAGCGAAACCAACCGAAGCTCCTCCAGAACGCTGGCTTGCGAGTATCTACCAAATGTTACAGAGCATACAACAAGAGAAACGTGCTGTATATCCTCAGCCCAATACTCGAGAGGACATGGAGGCACGGT
The DNA here is from genome assembly GCA_033439795.1 of Sordaria brevicollis. Taxonomy (NCBI): domain Eukaryota; kingdom Fungi; phylum Ascomycota; class Sordariomycetes; order Sordariales; family Sordariaceae; genus Sordaria; species Sordaria brevicollis. The sequence continues at coordinate 818,827 of JAUTDP010000015.1, read as the reverse complement.
TGCAATGGCGGGCCGAGATGTGGGCAAGAATGAGAGAAAAACTAGACAGAACGTTGATCCAGGCATTCCAAGCCCAGAATTCTGGTAAGGCCAAAGGTGCCGAGCAGACAGTGAGTCAAACTCTACCCTACCATGCGATTATGATCCTGCCCCATCCTACTAGAATACATAGTAACCCTTTCTCGTATGAGCTACCTATCTCTAACACACATACCTCGTCGCAGAGCACAAAGGAGAAAGACACTTCTATACAAGATGTGTAAGAAGGAAATCTGTGAACGAACTTATGACAGCCATGCTAATGTGTTTTGCAGTACGATTGCACGATTCGATCGGCAACAGGCTCTGCTTCAACAGCATCCGGAAGAAGCCGGAGAGCAAACTCTAGAACAGGCACAGCTCCCTCGTACTCAACCCGAGACAGACGTGCAGCCCAAACGGGAAACATCTACTGGGTTATGAACAGCTTCAGGCTTTGCATCTATACTTTCGAGAGTACGTTACAGCAGTAGAAGATGCTTTGCAAAGAAGTCTATAAGAGAAATCCGAAGACACTGATAGCGAAACCTTAAGGGCAAGGGGTAAAGAGGAGCCGCTGTCGAGATTTCTCCTACAAGAAGACGCTTATAGGGTTGGTTATTTTATATATATTTTGAAGAAGATTGACTGAAAGTTGGAAGAGAGTCTGTAATGAATACAAGATCACTACATGCAATCAAGCCATGGAGACCAACAAATTCGATGTGAAATTTTCCTTTATGTCAGCAACAGACTTTTGTCAACTGCTCGGGTCCCCGAGCTTCTATACAAGAACTGGCATTCCTCTTACTCTCGAAGCCACCAAAATGTCCAAATTGGTTCTTAGTACCATGGCCAATCACACAAGACTTCCAATACTATGCCAGGAAACTGCTCGAAACCCGTCTCGCAAACGCTAACGAAAAACTCCAGGTAAATTCCCTTTTGCACATGCTACACATAAAATCTTACACAACTCCACAATTTTGCAGATGCTATCCAACATCTAATATCCATCTATCGGGGAAAAGCGTCCAGTTTTACCGCCTCCTCCCATGAATCGTCCTACAAACCATGCCCATGAAATTATAAAACACCCCATACGCCGCCCTGCCCACAGCGTCCTTATACCTGAACCACAGGAAAAGCCCACCAGCCAGCATCGGCAAACCTACACCTCCCACCAGCGTGCGCACCAGCACCTGACCCTGGTAATCGCTCTTCTTCACCACCTCCGAATACCGCTCATTGCCAAACGACACACGTGAGTACTTGGTCTGCCACCCAAGGCTCGGCACGTACACTGACAACCACTCCTCCAACGCCTTGCGCCACCGGTACACGGGCGACAACACCGATGACCTCATCTCAATGTAATTCTGCAGCGCCAGGTCGTTGATGGCGTGCGCGTCAGGCATGCGCACGGCCGAGTACTCGGCCAACGCGATTTCACGGGCTGAGGCTTCAAGACTAGAATCGTCGTTGGTCATGCGGTCGTGCTTGTCGAGGATGTCGAACAGGATGCGGACGTCTTCCAATCCCGCGTTCATGCCCTGGCCGTAAAAGGGGACCATGGCGTGGGCGGCGTCGCCGAGGATGACGACGGAGGAGGAGAAGTGGTAGGGTTTGCATTTGATGCTGATCAGCGGCAAGTGGGGGTTGGATTGAAATTGGGCGATGAGGTCGGATGGGTGGATGAGGGAGGTCACGCCGGGGAAGTACTTGTCGAAGAAGGAAGGGATTTGGCTGCTGTCGGACTCGAGGAGCTCGTAGATGGCTACGGGAGCGAAAAGGGTGCAGGTGAAAGAGCCGTCTTCGGAGGGGATGGCGATGAACATAAACTCCTTGCCGGGCCAGATGTGCAGGTGGTTGGGGGATATCCTGAACTTGTTCTTGGATTCAGCTCGGGGAGCGATCTGGAACTCGCACCATAGCGTGTCGATGTACTCTTGCTGGTAGTCCATGCGGGCGAACTTCATCAGGTGGTAGCGCACGGCGGAGTGGGCGCCGTCGGCACCGATCATGAAGTCGAAGTCGATCTCGATCTCGCGGGCCCGGTCTCGGAGGTTGTAGGTGCTCTCGTCCTTGACTTCGAACCAGGCCTTGTTGCGCTTGAAGTCGGCGCCGGTGAGTTTGTGGTTGAAGAAGAAGGTGACGTTGGGCATCTCCTCGAGCATGTCGAGAAGGCGCTTGTTCAGGTCGCCACGGTCGATGGCGAGGATGCTCTGATCTATTCATCAACACACCTGCTCTGTGAGAGAATAAAGGTGAGGGGGTCTTACCCGTCCATGAATGTCATAGTCCTGCGCTTCCTCATACAGCTTTCCGTCTGGTCGCTTGCCGTGGATCATGCGGCCTCTCATGGGGATGGTCACCCCTTTGACATAGTCGATGAGTCTTGGTTGGTTGGCATGGCGCATAGCATTGAGGCCGCGTTCTGAGAGAGCCAAGTTAATGGATCTCGTGAAGTTCAATGGTGTTGTTGAGGGATCGCGCAGGTCTGGTTGTTGAGTGTCAGCAGTGGTATCTTGGGGAGTCTTGACTCATGTAAGTCAATGTAGTGAAAGATGTAAGACTCACCACCGCGCAATTCATAAATCTCAACATCATGACCACGGTTGGCCGCATAAAGAGCAGCCAATGAGCCGACGGGGCCAGCGCCGACGACGACAACCTTTTGTCTTCTCTCTTCCTCCATTTTTCCGATAAAAAATGAATATGATGTGTTTGAGAAAATTTCCCCAGATTCTGCCGCTCTAGTAAGCAAAGCCGGGAATCGGAAAAGGCAATGGAAGGTGGAAATAAAATATGTTAGTGATTGCATCAGGCGATATCAAATCCCATGCGCCGATATGCAGTCCGATAATTGTCCGTGCCAAGGGGACCACTGCCGACGCCTTCTGGGTTGCACTAACACCCAAAACGGTCTAGTGCCAACGAATAAGGTGGCATCTGGGCCACTTAGGTAAGCAGCCTGGTCCCTTGCTTGGGTCCAAAACGAGCCCCACCCGTCCCGCCTGGTGTTAGGGCACAAGCCCAGAACCCTACATATAGGACAGGCAGGTACAACCTATAGTACGTAAGGAAAGGGCACACAGGGTATATACCCAATACTATATATCTAGTTAGAATCTAGCCTCTACAATACTTAGGAGGCTATCCTTCTCCAATATATTATATAAAGTAATACCTTTACCCTATATACGGTCCTAATCTTTATAAATTAGTGCCTATATTAACGAATCGAATTAACGACTAATTAAAATTATAAGGTTCGCTAAGATTTTATCCGCCAATTTTAAACGTTAAATTAATTTAAATTACTAAACGCAATCTCCCTTATACTTTAGGATAACCGCCTTATATTAATATGGTTACGCTAAATATTAAACTTAATTTTAATATTAACGTTATATAACCGTTAATTTATAAATAAAAGTGAATTTATCGATTTAAAATAAAGAATTAGGTAATTACTTCGCTTTTATACTATGGGTTACCTGTAAAGTGACCGCCACGCTGACTGTGGCGGCACCTTCCACGACCAACCGCCAGTCGGGAGACTGGCTGGTACGTTGGTCGGAAGGTTCGCAATGCGGATTACAGTGGTATAAGACTACTGTATTCCCCGCATTGAACGCGCGCCCTTCTTTTCTTAAAATCAATTAATATTACCAATTTATTTATATATATATTACTCTTTTTATAATAGTGCCTAATAATAGCTAATTGGACCGTTGATACGATATAATACAATTTTGGATTTTATTTTAGAATTATTTTAATTTTTATTATTATTACGGCGTTAACCGCTATACGCTACCTCTATACCTTGCCCGGCGAATTATATATAATTTTTATACCGCGTTATTACCTAACTTATTTCAATTATTAACCTACTAATTATCGTTATTAAAATTATTTAATCTTTATTTATTTCGTTTACTTATATTAAAATTATACTTAAAATAGATTTATCCAACCCGGTAATTATTAGGGATTTGTAGTACGTATTAAATTTTATTTACTTTAATTTAAAATATTAATAAGTAACCCGCGTACCCGTAATTAAACGCAACGCGTTTAATTAAATTATCGAAATATTGCCCACATTAAATAAAACGGTATTAATCGCGATATTTATAATAGTACGCTTAATATAGCGTTTATAAAAAATTAACCTATCCCCCTTTTTAAATAATTGGGTATTAAATTACTATATCCTTAAATAATTCTTTAACGTAGTTATTAAAACGGTTAATATTAGTAGATTTATAAACGGTGTTTACTATTTAGCGTTTTAATTATCGCCTATCGTAGAAGAACCGGATTAAAATTAAAATTATCTTTAAAATTAATATCGAAATCGCCTATTAAACGAATGTTAAAATTATTTCGAAGGTATATATCGCGAAATAAGCGATTATATCCCCGAAATACTAATAATTTAACCGTTAAATTACCTTCGATATTGCGATTAAATTATTATACTATATAACGAAATTATTTAAAACGGTTATTAAATTAAAGATTCGATAAATAATTTAGATGATTATTTTTTGTATAGCGATGGATTATATTCGTTTTTAATATTTTAATATATATTTATCGAAGGCGATTAATTTGAAGATTCGCCGGCTTTATATTAAAATAAATTGGTCGAAGACCCGATCGACGGTTAAATTATCCCCGGTAACGAAATTTTATTCGAATTCGAAAATAGAAATTTTATCGATACGACCGATTTATTTTTATTATTAAAAATCGAACTATTTAACGAAAATTATAATTATCGCGAATAAATTACCGATTCGCTTAATAATAATTTACCCTAATCTTTAATTTAATTAATAGAGACTTATATTTTATATAAGTAATTTATCCCCCGTTATAAAGTAATTACTTCGGCGCTAAACCTCGCCGACGTAGTAGGAGCTTTTCGTAGTTATACGTATATATTACCTCAACCGTAATAGTGCGGCTAATTTTATTTTATTTAATAAAACGGACGTATTAATTTACCCGCTTAATTAATAATATATATTTATAATTTAGGAATTATAAAGTAAAATATTTTAAATATATTACTTTATACGCGAAGATATAAGGGGGATTCGGATAAGGATATAATAGCCCGATAATTAAATACCGAAATGCCTAACGTTATTAAATATATTCCGACGGAAATTAGCCCCTAATATAATATAAATTAATAAGTGAATAGTAATTCTATTTAATACGATTTTAATCGGTAAACGGAGGCGGAAGATATAATAATAAATAGTATATATAATTCGTTAATATATAATAATTAATATAGATTAAATATAAAACTTTAATATTTTTAAATAATAGACCGCTTAACTTCGGTAAAGGTTAAATTATTATTATCCAATGTAATAATATATAACGCGTTACTTTTCGACGCGATTATAGCGTTAATTAATTATACGGCCGATTATTTTATTAGCTTTAAATTCCTTTAAACGCTTACCCTATTAGAATAAGGGTACGCCCAATTTATCGATTAATTATCCTTAATTAAATAATCGTTTTAATAATAAATATAGACCCGAACGATTATTGAATTTTCTTTTAATTTAAACTTAGCTTCTATTTTTAGCGAATTTATCCCTAAACCGGACCCGATAGATAAATGTATTATTAACGAATTTAATAAGCCGTCCGGCCTAATCGGTCCCGAAAATTAACCCGAGGTGGAAAATTTAACGAATAAATTACTTTACGGCGTTAAGAATATTTTAAATAGGGTAATTATTTTAAGTAGGAACGACCTAGAATAGCCGTCCACCCTATTTAATTTAAAGAAACTATTTAATTAATTAATATCTTTAGAATTATTTAGAAAATTATCGAAACGGGTACTGGCGTAAACTCCTTCCCGATTAATTTAAAAACCGGCTATTCGTCCTTAACCGCTACTTACGGGTAGCGCGAATAAGGAAAAAGGGAAAGAATAAACCGTTTAATTTAGCGGAAAGAATATCGAATTAATTAAAATACCTACCTTCGTAAATTTTTCTCTCGAATTGTTAACTCTTCTATTAAAGTTTCGAGGATTACCGAGAGTAGTGCCGACTTTATCCCCGAAATTAAATAGCCTAACGAAAATTAGAATTATTAGTACGTTTATTTCCCCGAATATTTTAAATTTGCCTTTAAGGGATTAATAAATTATAAAACTCCTATCGAATTTAACGTCTTCGGATAAAATAAAAATATTATAAAAGGATAGAAAGAATCGGATACTACTTATATTATAGGTAATTATTTAATAGCGATAAAAATTAATTAAAATTACCAATTATAAAATAACCGATTAGGATTAGTTTAATAATTATTATAATAATTATTATAATAATAATAAAAATAATTAAAATAATAATTAGTACGGGTATAATAAAGAATTCGATAATAATAAAAGCGGAATGCCTATTAACGAAGAAGAGTATTATATTACCCGTATTATAAAAATTAGCGCGGCGATTAATAATATTAAATTACAAATATTGGCCGATTAATTCGCCGCTACTTTATAAAATAATACGGGGTTTAACGGTTAGAAAATTATATTATTAGGCTATTTCTAACTAAACGTTAAAACTAATAACGGTAATAATAACGAAGATTACTTTTAAAAGAAAAATAAAATATATATCGTTTCCCCTTATTTATTTATAAAAGTTATACGCAACGCCGCTATAAAAGATGATTTTCGTATAGAATTTTTATATAAGAATTTTTATTAATTATTTCTCGGCGCAATAAAAATTTAATTTATAAATCAATTTAATGCCTATAAACGAACTTCCTTTAAATAAAATTTAGAAATATAATTAAAAACTATTTTAACGAAATTCCGTATATTTCGAATTTAAACGTTAACTAAATTCGACGCCTTAAAATATACGTATAAAAATTATCGTAATAGAAAACCCCCCCGTAATATAGCGATATAAGTTATTCGCTTTACTAAAGAATTTAGCGAAAAGAATAAAGGGATATATATAGCCCGTATTTATAATTATTTATACCCTAACTTTAAAAACTCTATTATTAAACCCGCCGATAATATAACCCTTAATAAATAATTAACCTACGTCGACCGTTATACTAAAACCTATAAATAGAAAATTATCGACGATTTAGGAAATTATAATTTTACTTTTAATAAAAGAATCCTTCGAATTTAATTTAATAGTAAGCTCCTAAAGATTAAGCCGATTAAAGTAGCTAATTTCTTAAAATAAAAGGAAGAAGAAATTAAATTATTAACGGAAATTATTTTATAAAGCGCCTACGATAATCGTCGTAATAATTTTAAAAATTACTATAGCGGTAATTTATTATTTAATCGCGGCGGATCTTTCTTTAATCGCAATAATTCGTTTATTAACCGAAGTAATTTATATTTACAGGGCGGATTATCGTTATACGAAAGAGGGAACTTTAAGCGAAGTTCGTATTCCGGCTACCATCGTTATAATAACCCTTCTTTTAATTTTCGCGGCGGATTAATTCGCAAAGGAGTTTAATAATATTAATATCGTCCTTATAAATGTATTTATCGCCGCTATATTCGTTTCGGCCTTCCTTATAATAATATATATACCATTAACGATAAACGCGAAATTTATATTAACGCGGACGTAGAAGATTTTAAGGGTAAACGTCTAAAGGTTAATAATTACGATATAATTGGAGAATATTATAACTCTAGTAAAAAAAACGTTTATTTTACCTTCGATACGGCTTTAAATAATATATTTATAAATATTATTATTTCTAATTCTAATAAAAATAATAATATTAATTTTACTTATTCCTCCGTTTTTATTATATATATTACCGCGTATATAAAAAATTAGTAAATTAATCGTCGGATATATAAGAAATATAATAAAATTTTCTTAAATTGCAACGAAATATTCGTCTATATTTTTACCAATTTTTATACTAGCTTTACGCCGCTAAGTATTAAATTATATAAATTTAAGGAAGAGGAAATCGCCGTTCCGCCTACCCTTTAATTAGCGGATATTATAGGGTTCGTAATAAATATTATATTTATAATCTTTATAAAAAACGAAGAATAAACGGAAATATTTAAAGCAATAAAGTAAATCGAATTAAATTTATCTATTTCTTTAAAAGTATTAATTCGGTATAATTATTTGAAGATAAACGTCCGATTAAATCCGTAAAGAAATTAATTCCCTATTTATATTAATATAAATTATTTTAATATCCTAATCGACGAATAATAAATTAAAAATAGTTTTAATATTTAATATAACGATTTAAAAACGAAGGCGTTCAACGTTATAAATAACTATATAATTCTTACCCGTTAGGCGACCTTTAATTTATTTATCGAAGGAATTATTAACGGCCAACCGGCTAAATAAATCTTTATTTTAATAATTTAAATAATAAAGGGCTTAGCGGCCTAATTATTCCTTAAAATATAATAGACGTAACTTAATTAAGTAATTATCGATTTAATAGCTAATATTATAAAAATCCCGACCTACAATAGGATAATTATATCGATAAATTATAACGCGAAGCTAACGCGTCGTAAAATAGCCGCGACGTATAATATAATTATTCTATTACAATTATAGAGGTTAATTCTAATATATTATATATTTATTACTAATATATCCCCGGCGGGAGTCTTTAAAGAGTATATTTTCGAAACTAAATACCCGCAAGCGTATAATTATCTTCTAAACGCTATTACGTTTAAATTCGTTTCCGTAATCAATTAAATAAATAAATTAATAAGGGTATATCGAATTTAACGCTTAAAAACTATTAAAAACGTCGAATCCGACGGTTACCGAATAATTTTATTTAAATAGGCTATAATATTACTCGAAGCGGTAAACGCCGAACCTAATAAAGAATTCGCTTTTACAACCGACTTTAAGAATATTATTTTTATACTTAATTAACCGAAGCCCGCCTAACCTAATAAGGAAACTATTAACGTATTAGACCGCGAATTAACCGAAGAAGATTTATTAAAATTCTTACACGAATTATAAAAACGTAACCCCTCCTTTAAAATAAATAAAGACGAAAACTTCCCCGAAATCGAATTTATTTACAACGTAAAAATTTATAATTATAATCTAGAATATACGTAATATATTAAAGCGTTAATCAATAAATATAATATATATAATAGTCGGAATATTATTAAAATAGACGAAGAAGAGATATTTCGCGTTAATTTTATTAAAGATTAATATAAATATAAAGTAAGCGCTCGCCTTTATTAATTAGGCGTTTAAAATAGAGAATTATTAAATACTACGTTCGGGCAAATATACAAAAATAGTAAACTAGAATAAATAACGAAAATTACCCTATTCGGGTGCCTATACTTTATCGTTTAGAAAATAATTAACGGAATCCATAAGGGTCGAATTATTATTAACCTATAATTATTTAATTGTATAACTATTAGGGATTTTTACTTATTATTAACGTAGGATTTAATTATTACGAAGATAAAAGGTAAAAAATATACGAATTACTTCAACGGTTTAATATTTTTCTATTAAATTAGAATTTACCCCGCCTATAAAGATAAAATAATTATTATTAACCTACACGGATTAGAAAAGTTAAATATAGTATTTATAGGCTATAAGAATTTATTAATATACGCCCAACGATTTATCGATAAAAAGCTTTATCCTTATAAAGTATTTGCCGCAGGATATATTAATAATATTATAATTTTTAATAATATAATAGAAGAATACCTCCGATATTTAGAAATTATCCTAAAATTATTTAAAAAAATTAATTTTAATATCGTAATTAAAAAATTATTTATCGTATATCCTTCCATTCGTTTATTAAACTACCGTATAAATAACCTAAATATAATTACTATTACTAACCGAATCGTAATAATTAAGAATATTTAATAACCTATAAATTTAGCGTCCTTCGAATACTATATCGGCTTAGCGAATTTCCTAAAAAGGTTTATTCTTTAATTCGCTTAAAAAATTAGACCTTTAGAGGAATAGAAAACTAAATTTATTAAAAATAGTAAAAAAGAATATAAAATACCCGAGAAAAAGTTACTAGCGGTAAAAAAAGTATTTATTAATATATTAAAATTCGAATTTATAAATTTAAAAAAGGAAATATTCGAAATATTCTAAGAATAATTAATAAAGGAGATTATCGTTTTCTATTATTATCCCGGGCGTATTACGTTCGTAAAAATCGACGCGTTAAAACGGTAAGGCTTTAGCGTAATAATTTTTTATATTAAAGGAGATAATTAAAACGGGAGAATTATCCCTATTTATAAAATTCAACTTATTCTCTTTTATAATAAACGTTTATTAACTACCGAAAAGAATTATTAGCTAACGGAATTAAAAACAATATATTTTATTTAAATCTACCGATTATTACGATAATTAATTCAATCTTATATTAAATTTATTATTATCCTTACCGATTACCGTACATTAATCGTTATTATTAATTAAACGAGCTTTAATATAACCGATTTTACTAAATTTAATTCTAAATTAATCGTAACCTCTATATTCCTTTTATAATTCAATTTTAACGTACGCTATATCCTTAATAAAGTGAATATTATATTCGACGTACTATTATAATTACCCGGAGCGGAATAGGAGTTTTACTTTAATATTAGCGAATTCGATAATATATAAAAAAAAACGGCGTATTCGATCCGAATATATATAAATAAGGAAGTGAAGGCTAAATTCATCGAAGGTTATAAAATAAATAAATATTACGCTACAATAATTCGAAAATTAATAAAATATAATTAATATAATTCGAAATTTAAATTTAATACGGATAAACGGTTCCTTTTTAAATTTAATAATAATTTTTTATATTATTATTTAAAGGTCGGAAAATTAAAATTATACGTATTAAGGAATTATTTGAAGATAATTCTTAATTAAATATACGATTAATACTATTATTTCGGGCTAATTAAAATAATAATAAAATTAGACGATTATTATTTCCCGTAAATAACGAAAGCGCTACGCTATTACGTAGAATATTATCCCTAATATATTAAATTTAAAATAAATTGGAAAATTACCCTGGGTATATTAAAGCCGATTAAATAAATATTTATTCCCTATTATATAATATATATTAATTTTATTATTAGCCTTCCTTAATAATTTAATAATTTAATAGTATAGGGTAGTAAATAATACGACGCGTTAATAATCGTAATATATAACTTTAATAAAAAAATATTATTAATTCCCGGGCATATCGATTACGACGCGAAAACGTAGGTAAACCGGCTAATTAATATACTATTAATTTATAATTGGGGATTATTCTACATCGCGATAACCGACCGCAATTTAAAATTCCTTTTAAATTTTTAAAAAATATTATTTTCGAAATTTAACGTAACATTATTATATATAACCGCGTAGAATTTAAAAGCTAATGGCTAAATCGAACGGCGTAACTAAGAGGTCGAAATAGTAATCCGCTACTATATAGCGGAAAATCCGGAAATCTTATAATTAAATATCTTACTAACCCTTTAATATAATCTTAATAATAATCTATTTACGCTACTAAAGCGGATACCTAACGAATTAATATTAGGCTTCAAATTAAATACAACGTTAAACCTCTTAAAACTAAATAATAAAGCGGTTAGGGACTTTAAAATTATCCAGGAAATATATAATCGTAAAGCGGTAGAAGCGATAAATTGGGTAGCGACAAAATATAAATTAATATTTAATAAAAACCACCGCCCCTTCTATTTTATCCTTAGCAATAAAATAATAATTCAATTATATAAAGGATATATTAAACCCGGGACGAAATTTCGTAAATATACGGATTAAAAAGTGGGATTATTTAAAATTAAATACAAAATCGACGACTTTGTATATAAATTAGAATTATTTAAAATATAGAAAATTCATCCTATTATTTCGGTAAATTATTTGCGAAAATATTTTTACGGTAAAAACTCCTTTTATCGTACTAGCGAATTACCCGGTAAAATCGTCGTTAAAGGAAATATAAAAGACTAATAATTATACGAAGTCGAAAAAATTATAAATAAGAAAATAATTTAATACGGTAATAAACCGTTAATTAAATATTAGGTAAAGTATAAAAGTTATAATATTTTTATAAATAAATAATACTTACGCAGCGGTCGTATAAATAGCCTAATAAAGAACGTATAAAATTTAATTCGGGAATACGAGGTATAATACCCTATTAATCCTAAACTATTCGAGAAAGTAAATACATTAATTATATTAAAAGAAGGGATCGAAATAAAGGAGGTATTTAAATTAAATATTATCGTCGTAATCTTATTGAAACCGAAGTAATTAACGACCTTAATAATAGATATAATATTATTATTATTTTAAATAATTACGAAATTTAAATAAAGGATTACGAACGTTAAAAAAGTATTTAAAGGCTACCCCCCTCCGCTTAAAACCTCTCCCCAATAATAATAATAATTTTATCGGCAAACCGAATTACTTTTTAATACTAATTTACTTTATCGGTTAATTAGCCGTTAATTTATAATAATTTTATAAACGTATTCAATATATACGGAAATATCTTTAATTACAATTTAAAACGAATAAGCGTTTAATCCGGCGTTCGTCGCGGGATTTAAATTTATAATTAACCCCCCGTTACCTTTATAATTTATATAATAATTAGCGGCCTATTTAAATTTAACGTCGAATTCCTTAAAGAAAATAACGAAATTACCGACGCGGAAAAAACCGCTATTATTAACGCCTAGTATAGATTTAGGGTTAAATATTTTATTCGGCTTAGCGATTATTGTACCGGCGGTAAAAATTATACGTCTATTGTAAACGATAATAAAATTCTTTCGATTATAGATTTTATTAACGATAAATTTACCGAGGAGGAGAAAACTTACGTCGAAACCTTCTTATTTAATTAAAGCTTCGTAGCTACTTTTTCGGCCAATTATATTTATATATCCTTAAAAACCCGTTTTAACGCTATTCTTAAATAAATTACCGATATTAAAACCGCTACGATTAATAACGTATTAGCGATAGGAAACGTCGATAAAATTATTAATTTTATTTTTATATAGGGTATTTATTATATAATAATGGCCGAGAGTTTCGATATAATTAAGGTTAGAATAAAATAGATTGCGGCCTTTAAAATTATTGGTTTAATTAATATAATAGAAATTATTTAAAAGTGTATATATATATTTAATTCGGCGATTTTAACTTTTTAGGACCTGTATATACCGGAGATTATCCGTAAAAAAATAACCGATATATTAGGATTAATCGTTAACTAAATTATTAAATAATATAACGATTATTGCCTATTTCGTAAGAGAACGTAGATTAATTATATTACGTTAAGGTTAAGAATTTATAGAACGGTGGCTATAATTATAAAAAAAAAGAGAATATTGAGAAAAGTTATTATAAAGATTAATACGGCGTACGTTATTTAAGGAAAATAATTAAGCGGATAAATTAAAATCTAATTTATCTTTTTACCCGGCGGTATAAATAATAGTAAGGATAAAAGTATTAATAGTACGGGCAACGGTATAAATAATCCCGAGGGTTTTAATTTTAATATAAATAATAACGATAGCGAAGATTTCGACGGGGTATTTATTACCGAAATAAGGAAAAAACGCCCTAATAAAGATAAGGGCAAGAATATTGAGGAAAAGCGTATTAAAACGAAGCCGACCGAAATATAAATCGTAAAGAACTAAAGTATAATTTAGAAAAATTAATAGCGCTAAATCTTTTATAATTATATCCTAATATATTTCTTAATATTTATAGACTACGTTAATTATTAAATAAACGTTACGGCTATTATTAAATTCGTTTATATTATAAATATTCTATATAGCGATCCGATTTTCGAGAATAAGTAGAATTTCGCGGCCGCTTAGGATAAAATTATATTAGAAAATAATACCCTTTAAACCTCTAATACGGATAAAACCGAATTCGCTATTACTATATATAATAGTAAGCGTTTCGTCGCTATTAAATTAAACCGTTAGGAGGGCTTCGAGAAATATATCGGCGAGGAAGGAAATAATAAATAATTTAAGGGGATTAAATAAGCCGGACAATAGAGTCGATAAATATAGCGGATATAGAATACGACGGATATAGAACGTAACGGATATAAGATATAATAAACGTAAATATAAATAAAACGTAGGTTATATATATAAATAATATTATTATAATAGCGAGCGCGGATTTAGTAGAAAGATTAATAAATAGAAGTATATTTAAATAATAATTAGGATAATTATTTTTAGGTAGGGGGTATTATAAAGTGACCGCTACGCTAATTATAGCGGCACCTTCTACGACTAACCGCTAGTCGGGAGATTAGCTAGTACGTTGGTCGGAAGGTTCGCAATGCGGATTATAGTAATATAAAACTATTATATTCCCCGCGTTGAACGCGCGCCCTTCTTTTCCTAGAATTAATCAATATCACCAATTCATTCACACATGCACTGCTCCTCTTACATTACCCTTATAGCGCTAAAATTAACGAATTGGATTTAAATTTAGCCCGACGTTTTTAATTAATTTTTAACCCCGCTATAAATTTATTCGAAACGGATAACGGCGCTCTATATTTATAAATTTAAGAGATTTAAAAAGGCTCTATTTTTAATATTTTATTTTAATTTAAATAAAAAGCGCGCGTTAAATTAAAACGAACCGCTATCGGCTCCCTTAAATTATAGGCGCCTTTAAGAGCCTTATCTATTAAAGACTACCCTAATTCCCTACTTTTAATTACCGAATAGCGGGGTAAAAGTAAGTAATTAATTATATTTAATTCGTTAATAGCGGTGCTATTAATAATATTAATACTTTTAATTAAATTATTTAATTTATTAATATTACGTCGAATTAGAATTCGTATATTTCTTAACGACGAGCAATTTTTATTACTAAACTTTATCGGTTTATTATTAACGTTATTAATAAACGAATAAAGCGGACCCTATTATAACCTTTTCGAATTTAAAGAAAGTTAATTCGGCCTTAGAGTTAGAAATTATAAAGGTAAACTATTTAACGAGTAATCGTTTATAAGTTAGGCTACCGCGGTAATAAATTAATAGTTAATAAATTAATAGTTAATAAATTAATAATATCGGCTCTAATTAAATTAAAATTAGGAATTCCCTACTTTATTTAGATTTATACGGCTATTAGCCTTATTAATTAACGCTTAGGGAGTTTAACGTTTATTATTACCGGATTAAAAATTTAATATTATTTCCGATTTTAAAAACGAAGAAAATTTCGATATAAAGATACTTTAAAGTTATTTTCCCGGTTAATACCCGGATTTATTAAACCGCGAAGGCCGTAAATTACTTACCGCCAATTTTAATACTAATTATAAATTATTTATTATATTCTTAATATCCGGCCGTAGATTATTTACTATATACTCTTCTACGAATTATTAACGATTAATCGTCGAATTAAATTTCGAATTAAATAATTTCATTAAATCGAATTATAACCGGTCGTTATTAATTGAATTCTAAAATAAATTAAATAGCGATATTTTTAATTAAAGAAATTAAAATAATAATAATATATTATTAAATAATAGTAATAATAATAACGATTTAGACTAATTATTAATTCGTTAAACCGTAGCCGAATTTATAGCTGTAGCCTTTAATAGAACCTAGAAAGAGGTTAATATAAATATAGTAAACCTATTAGTAATAATATAAATTATAATATTAATAGTAGCCTAATTTAATAATATTTACTTTAAAATTAATAAAATAAATTACTTCGACCTTTTAAAAAACGATCTATTTAAATTAGGCGTAATTATTAATAGTGTCACAGGATTATACCTGTGCCATACCCGGTATACGCACTGACCACCTGTATAGGTGCCCAGATCCCCAGCGACCATTCCCGACCATGGCACGCATGCTATGGCTCGACATGGTCCAGATTTGGTCACTTGTAGTCACGTACAGTATTACGTGGGTGCGCACGGACTAGGGTATGGGCTCGCGCCCATATATCTAGTCCTCCGCACACACTTCTCCCTTCCCTTCCTTCGTGCAACAACACATATCTCATTATATACCTAACGGTGCCAACGCTGTCCCTTGATAAATAGTAAATTTAATAAATATACCGACGTATACCCTTTTTATAATAGATTAATCTATTTTAGAATTAAATACAATAAGGAAGCCGTTTATAAAATCTGGATTTAATATTTATTAGGCCCCGCTTTAATTTAATATATTTATATTCTTATAGAAGCCGATAAAGCCCTCCTATTTACCGCTTCTATTAATATAATTTATTTAAAATTTAAATTAAAATTTAAAATCGATTATTCGGTAGTAATAAACGTTTTAAAGTAATCCAAATTCACCTTATATAATATTATTGTAGGTAAGGATATTATATCCTTTATTTAAACGATAATTAAATATGCCCGCTCTTATAATATAAATAGGTAAAGTTAAATAATTATAATATACGAAGCGTTTAATAGCGATATTTAAATTGAAATCGATAAATTTAACGAGAATATAACGTTAGACGATTTTATAAGGAATATTTATACCCGCGAGAACGTTCTCTATAATAAAATTAAACGTATTTTTTAATTATTAATCCGAAGAGGCTATAGCCGTAATAGCTATTAAATTTAAATAATTCGTTAATTTTATTAATAATAATATAATACGCTTTAATATTAAATATAGCCTTAGAATTTATATTATTAAGCCGGCTCGATTACGCAAAATTAATAATATTAAGCCGGTAATATATTGATTTACGCGTTCTAACCTTAATATTAAAGTAATTAAAATTAATATAATTAATTCCTATAGAATTAGTATTGAAGTTAACCTCCTAACCAAATTAACCGATTATTTAATTAAAAATAAATTATTCGTTAATTAATCGTTTTTAAAAATAAGCGCTTTATACCGCCCTTAGCGTATTAAAATTAATAAAACCTTTATAATTAAGCGGGAAATTAACGAATTTAATTCGTTAATAAATACGGTTATTTAATATTATAAAATTAGGCGGAAAACCCAACCGTATATTAAACCACCGTTAAAGAGGTTTAAGATTAGGAATTATATTAAATTACCGATATAGCTTATTATACCGACGAAATTTAATTTAATTATATTATATAAATCGCTAACGTTTAATACGGCTAAATCAACGTAGTACTGAATTAATTAAAGTATTAAAACGTTGCATAATTTAATATAGTAGAACGAACGGTAATTAATTACCGATATAAAATATACGGATAATTATTCCCTAATAATAATAAACGTTATAATTATATTCGCTTCGTTTATCCTAAAATCGAATTAACCTTTTATATTATTAATATTAACGCCTAATTAAAAAAAGCTTAGCGCCCCCGTTATTAAAATTTCTTAACGAAGGCGTAATAAGGAAGCTTTATACAAAGTCGAACCCGGCTTTTCGGTTCCCAATCTATAAATTAACTACCGAATTAATTAACGATATAGGTATTGGTTTCGGTATTAAACGTTAAATATATTTAAAAGTCTAAATTATATTTAATTTAAATAAAAATATCGAATATAATATATATACGGATATAGGCTATTTAATATCGCTTATAAATAGGATATAGGTTAAAGAAAATTATTTATAAATCGAAGTCCGTTAATGATTAATATTACTATAAGTTAGAGGTATTGGTAATAATATAGAGGATGTCTATTCGTACTGTTAGAAACGTCTTGTCGGACTGTAGTCCAAAAATATCTTCAACTTTTTTTAGCCAAGGAAATTAATAATAAGGAGGAAAATAAGTATAAAATATAGAGCAAATTATACTAAATTTTATAAAAATAGTCTTAAAATATACCGCGTACACTATCCCATTTTAAATTAATTTATATATTTTTTAAATAAAGGAAAATTTTATTTCTTAATCTTGATAGATAGTAGGCTTTAACGTGGGCTTCGCTCTACCGTAGGACCCCTATAATATAATATAGAAAATGAAAAAAATTCCGATATACTTTTTATACTTAAACACCTTAGTTTCGTTAAACTACAATTTATTTACCTTATTTTATTTTTTTGGACCACAGTCCGACAAGACGTTTCTAACAGTACGAATAGACCACCTCATAATATATATAATATTAGCGACTATATCCGGCTATTAATTTACTTTCAAAATATCGATTTAAAAAGTAACGAAATCTTCGCTTATTTTATATAGGAAATCGTATTAATCGATAACCTCGCTATAAAAATATTAATAAATATAAATATTCTTAACTTAGAAGGTATTAATATTCTTAATTTAAAAAATAAAACTATTATTACTTTATATAATACTACTATTCCTATAGAAATTTACGTAAAAAATAAAATTAACGTTAAAATTAAAATAAAAGCTAAATACCGATTTCTATTAAATTTATTAATAATAATCGCTATTTATTATACCGATATTAACGAATTCTAAAATTATATTTTTAAACTATAAATTATTAAATACAACGGATTCGGTACTTATACCCTTCTTACAATAAGTAACCTTAAAGCAATTATATTTATTAATTTAGCCCTATATTACGCCGCCGTTTATAAAGATTAAACCTTAAATTACCTCGCGTCTTTCGACCCTAATTATAAATTAACCTAAATCGACAATGAATCGGTAGCCTTCGTAATATTATTTATATATTACGGGCCTAAATAGCATTTATTAAATTCGGAAATATTAAACGACGTATATAAATATTTCACTGGCGTTAAAATTTATAAAAATACAGATCTAAATATATTAAAGGAGGTAGGCCAATTATTAATATAATATAAAAACGTTTTTAAAAATAAAAATTTTATTAATATCTCCGAAAACGAATAAATAAGAATTAATTTAAAGCCCGAATAATATACGCAAATCCCTAAATATATACGTATTTACCCGTTAAGTCCTAATAAGCGTATAATTATTAAAAATATTATATAAAAGTTAATTAAAGCAGGGAAAATATAACGTACTAAATATTAAATCCCGTTCGTATTTCCAATCTTCGTAATTTAGAAAACTATTAATAGAATTTATAAAGGCCGTATAATAATCGATATCCGCATATTAAATAAAATATCCATATTAAACGTATACCCTATAAAAATTTAAAACGAAATTATAAATAATATTGCGGTTAAAGGTATTAAATTTATTATTATTTTTAATATTATCGCCTTCTATTATTAATAATAAATATACTTTAAATCGAAATGGGTATTAATAATTATAACGTTAAAAGGATAATTTACATTTAATTACGCGGTTATAAAATATAAAAATTCTAATACATATATTTAAAGGTAAATAAATTTAATACTCATTTATATTAACGTAGTAGAATTTTATTATAATAATGTAATTGTATTATTAAAGACTTTAAAGGAATATATTTACAATTTAACGGCCGTATTAAAATTTTTCCGCTAGCGTAATATATTAATAAGATTAAATAAAAGCTTCGCCGTATTTTTTAATATATTAATATTCGGGAAGTTAATTGATAACTTTTTAATAATAATAATAAAAGAGAAATTAAAAATTATATTTAAATTTAACTTCCCCTAAATTCTAATTCAATTTAATTACTTTATTAGCTTCGTAACCTATTTCCGTAAAAACGTACCCCTATTCGGAATCTTAATTAAATTATTAAAGTATTATAAAATAGATTTAATTAATAAAGTAATATAAAAAAAACCTTATATAAGAAAACGAAAATTTTAAACGCTAAACGTTAAATTAAAATACCTAATAGAAAAAAAGATCGCTACTTTTAACCGTATTAAAGAGGCGATTATATATAATATTACTCTATATTTATTCGTATTTATAAGGAAATTATTTATTAATTTCAACGTATTAGGGTATAGCATCGGAATCGAAATTTACTATATCGTAGAAGAAGAAATATAACGTTTAATTAAAATTAGTAAATTAATCGGTTTCTTAAATAAAAAATATTATTAAATAATTATATTCTTATTTCGAACGCTAATTAAAACCGAATAGCGATATTAATTAATAAAAATAAAAATTCTCGGTTTTATATAAATACTATAAAAGTATAAAAAATAAATTAATATAATAAATATACCCCCCGCCTTTATTTTTATAAATTATAAAATTATAATTAAATTATTTAAGCAAATAAATATTATTAATTCGATAATAATTAACGTAGGAAATAAAAAGCTAATCCGAATAATAGAATACGCGAATTAATTTTATAATTTAATAAAAATTTATTATAAGCCCGGAAAATAATATATCGTACTAAACGCCCTATTAAAATTTTATTACGTAAATAACCTACCGAACCCCTAATACGTAAATTACCTATAAAACGTAGTAAAATAATACTTATTAAACGCCGAAGGCGGATTCGATAAACTTTTAAATAACTTTAACGAATAATAAGTAATAAATTAAATCTTTTACTAAAATGCTATTAATAATTACTAAACCGTTAATATAATATAAAGCTTTATTAACCCTAATTTTAAAAAACTTATTTAATAAAACTATAATTAAAACCCGTATTAAATTAGAATTAGTAAAATTTTAATACAAAATATAGGGCTATTAATAAAAAACTATATAATAATACTATTCGAATAGCGAAATAGCCTTTTCTAGAGAATTAACGCATTAACCGGCCTAAAGCTCTATATACCGAGGGGATTATATTTACTTCAATTCTTCGAAATATTTTACAGCCCTAATTACTTAAAATACTAGCGTATTATCTATTACCTCTAATAATATTATATATTATAAACGACATTAAAATTGAAACGCTACCTAAAGGCCTACTTAAATTGCCTTTAATTTAATAAACGCCGCTATAAATTATATAACAACCTTTAACTAATCCTAACCCAAATCCTATACCTATTTTATATTATTAATATTAATTTTATTTTATTACTATTAATTAACGCTAAATATAAATATAATACAATCCTTATATATATTAACCGGTTAATTAAAATACTACTTTTAACGCCCGGAAAAATTATTTAAATAGTATAATAATAAGGTTAAACCTTTATAAATAACCTATTATAGGCTAATTAAAGAATCCCTAAAATTATTATTTCCGATAAAAATCTAAAATTCATTTTTATATTCTAAAAAAATATATAGTAAATATTAGGTATAAAATTCTTATACTCTACGGCGTACTACTTATAAATAAACGGCCAAATTAAACGAATTATTTAAATTATATAAATAATTCTAAAGTATTATATTAATTACTTTAACGATATAATGCGTTAATTATTAATATTACCCAAATTTTAATTCAAATATAATAATTTTATTATATTATTTATCGGTATAATATTAAACGAAGCGGCTTTAGGGTTTATACTAAATAACGTAATAAACGCCGTTACGGGTAAAGAAGTAAATAAATTATTAAACTTCGACTTCCCCTCCTATAGAATTTCGATATAAAATAGTATTACCTTAGTTAAAATAATAGTAAAATACTATTACGATTAAAGGCGTTAATTAATATTTTTTAAAATCGGAGATAAAATACTCCTTCGATTTTATAAAAATTATACCGTTTTTAAAATTAATCCAAAATTCGGAATACAATACGTAAAACTATTTCGCATTATCGAATATATTAAATAATTCGCTTACCGGCTTAAATTACTAGAATCTTAGAAAATTTATAATATTATATCTATTAATTACTTTAAACCGGTACTATTTAACGTTTACGGCCGTTAATTATTATAAATCGGATTAATTAAAATTATAAATTAATATAAGAAAATTATTAACGAGAAGAAGATAAAGAATAAAATATATTACCGTTTAGCGTACGAAGGATTTAAAAGCGAATATAACGAATAGAAAACGGCCGAAAGATTCGGTAAAAATAGCGTAAAATTAATTAAAGACTAAGAAAATAGGAGTAAGCGGATAGATATTAAAGACTTAATAAATTGACGGAATAATTACCTAATTACGTTATTTAATTATATTATTAGATAGATTTTAATTTACGAGGGCGTAGTGTATTTTAGGGGGGGTAAATTATTAGGGTATAAATTTAGAACCCTATATATAAGATAGGTAGGTACAACCTATAGTACGTAAGGAAAGGGTATACAAGGTGTATGCCTAATACTATATATTTAATTAAAATCTGTCCTCCACAATACTTGGGAGGCTATCCTTCTCCAATATATTACACAAGGCAGTACCTTTGCCCTACATACGGTCCCAGTCCTTACACCTGGGTTCGCCTGTGTCGCCTGCCAAAGAGCCCAGAAGAGCCGCTGCTGCCCGCCACTGAGGAAGCGCAGGGGCATTGATCGCGTGGAATGACTGGAAGGGCGCAACGGGACAAGAACTGCAGCCAAAAATATTCGAATATCCGGCGCCAAGCTTTAGCATTTAGTCCCGTCTGTTTCCCGTTTCGTTGTCACTTCTTCGGAAAAGTGTTTCACGCCCTCTGAACAACAACCTCTCCACCCCGTCACAAAGGTACTTTCATTTGGTTCACTAACCCTGTGCCCCGCGGCTAAGTCCTGTCTCTCACCTTTGCCGTCGAAGAGCAACTCTGCCCGACATCTTTGTCGCTTCCACTTTGCGATCGTCAAGCTAACTTATCGGCCCCTCTTTCTTTCTCGATAACCACAGACAACGAGTGACACTATAGTCGTATAGTACTACACCAACCATGACCGAACAACCCCCCGCGAAGAAGAAGTGCCTCGGCGCCGACTGCGAAAACGATGCCGGTTCCCTCCAATGCCCCAAGTGCTTGAGCTTGGGTATCAAGGGTAGCTTCTTCTGCTCCCAGGATTGCTTCAAGAAGAACTGGGTACGCCGAATCCTCTTTGTTTTGCAACCACTCGGCCGGGTCATGTACCTTGCTGGCCTGGAACGTGCATGCGAACCTTGATAGCTAACACTGTGGTTGCCCAATAGAACACCCACAAGGAGCTTCACAAGCTTGCCAGTAAATCAACCCGCTTCCCCGCTGCCAGAGCGCATATCTAAAACATATTTTCCAGGCCCCGAGACCTACAACCCCTTCCCTACCTTTGCCTATACCGGCCCTCTCCGTCCCGTCTACCCTCTTTCACCGAGGCGCACCGTCCCCAAGTCGATCCCCCATCCCGACTATGCCGAAAGCGGTATTCCCGGCGGCGGCCGTTCGAGGTCCAACAAGATCGAGCAGCTAGACGAGAAGGGTCGCGAGGGTATGCGCAAGGTCTGCCGTCTCGCCCGTGAGGTTCTTGACGTCGCCGCTGCCGCCATCCGTCCCGGCATCACTACCGACGACCTCGACAAGATCGTACACGAGGCCTGCATCGAGCGCAACTCGTACCCCTCGCCCTTGAACTACAACTTCTTCCCCAAGTCCGTCTGCACATCGCTCAACGAGGTCATCTGCCACGGCATCCCCGACAAGCGCGTCCTCGTCGACGGCGACATCCTCAACCTCGACGTTACCCTCTACCACGAGGGTTACCACGGCGATCTGAACGAGACATACTACGTTGGTGACAAGGCCAAGGCTGACCCCGACTCGGTGCGCGTCGTCGAGACGGCCCGTGAGTGCTTGGAGGAGGCCATCAAGCTGGTCAAGCCCGGTACTCTGTTCCGCGACTTTGGCAACGTGATCGAGGCGCACGCCAAGAGCCGCGGTTGCAGCGTCATCCGCACCTACGTCGGCCACGGCATCAACAAGACCTTCCATTGCCCTCCCAACATCCCCCACTACGCTAAGAACAGGGCGGTTGGCGAGTGCAAGCCTGGCATGACTTTCACCATCGAGCCCATGATCGCGTTGGGCAAGTACCGCGACATTACCTGGCCCGATAACTGGACCTCTACCACCATTGATGGCAAGAGGACCGCTCAGTTCGGTAAGTGCTTACTATACTGTGGAAAATTAGTGTCCGGCTCAACTAACCAAGCTCAACAGAACACACCCTCCTCGTCACCGAGACTGGTGTCGAGATCTTGACGGCGCGCAAGGCCGACTCTCCTGGCGGCCCGATACCCATGCCTACCGCCGCTGCCTGAGTTTTGGTCGGAAGAAAAGAGAACGCATTGTTATGGGATTAAAAAAAAAAGGCGTTTAGAGGGATCTGAGAAGTGGTGTTGTGGTATAGAATTGTGCCGTAGCGTTCAATGATGCCTGAGTTGATACCCCGCCAGAGATGTTATAGAGGGAAAACGTGGGAAATCCGGGGCCATGGCTACGGCACTTCGTGATTTTCATCCGATTTTGAGTTTGATGTTTTCAGTCGGCTGGGTTGCTTAGATCAGACCGTTGGTTTCTGAGGAGACATTGATGAGGATATGAAAAGAGCTGGAACAAGCATCCTCAAATGGTTTTTTTGGATGGTGGTTTGAAGCTTATGATATCATAAGGTTGGGCGGGAGTTCCAAGATATTCTGGTCCGGAAGGGATTCGGGGTCTCGAGTTCACGGCGGACTCGGCGGAAATTGTGGAGAACCGGGTCCGGAGCTCTCTTCCTCTCCACAGAAGCAGCTAGATTCCATGTAACTGTTTGGATACGGTATAGACAATCTCTGATCTTCATAGGAGACTTTTGAAGCAGTCAACTGTCCACAGGGGACTCAGATATAGAACACAATATTTTGAATGGTTTTGATGAGAAGCTGGTGAAGCACTTGAGAAGCTGGACTCAAGTCACCTTGATGCCGCTTTCGCCCCACCTCGGTCGGGCTTTTAGTGGAGATTTGAGGAAGAGAAGCTTGGGCCAACTTGGCCGCCCAACAGGCTCCAGGGGCAGTCTTAGCAACTGGGCTCGGGCTGGCAAGCTCGTGGAAGGAGGCTTTCATCATCGAGGGACGAGGAAACCCCGAGACAGCAGCTGCCTTGCCCCCCGACCAACGCCGGCGAGCACCAACCACCAACCTCACAACCCTCCACTCTTCCAGAACCTCCAGCTGTCTCCACGCAAACCAAGTGAGTCTTCCCACCAGCTTGCCCCGAGTCCGAGCCACCTTGCCCGGAGCTTGATCACTGCCAACTTTGCGACCGCCTTTTTCTTTATCCCAAACACCAAAAAAAGATCAACAAGGACGACTTTCCCGAGTCTATCATCCCACCTCTAACCTTATACCGGCCAGCTCCAAGTATAAGCACCGACACCGGCGCGCCCCGAAGCTTGACACACTCCCCTTTTCTTTCGATCGAACTCTATCGTCCGACTTCGATTCCATCATAATTGCGCACGCCTTCTTCTGTCGCGCACGTACAACATCTCGAACAAGCTCGCGCAAACCGAGTCCCAACCAAACACACCACCGAATCTCTCTAATTATCATCCGATAAGCAAACAACTGCCAAAATGTCGGGCGAAGCGTGGCTATACCTGTTTGCGGTGCTTATAAACGCCGTCAACCTCTTCCTCCAAGTCTTCTTCACTATCATGTACAGCGATCTCGAATGGTATGTTGGTTATCTATCCTCTCTCTTCTTGGGGGCCCCGCGAGCACACATTGGACTCGGCATCCCGCGTGCGCGTCTTGTGTGGCTTGCGCCCCTTTCTCCAGCAGACAGCAAACTAACGGAATCTCGCAGCGATTACATCAACCCCATTGACCTCTGCAACCGCCTCAACACCTACATCATCCCCGAAGTCGCCGTCCACGGTTTCCTGACCTTCCTCTTCCTTATCAACGGTTACTGGCTTCCTCTTGTCCTCAACGTGCCCCTTGTCGCCTGGAACGTCAAGAAGTAAGTTTCAACCGATCAGATAGCGATATCCATAGCTCGCGCGAACCCAAGTCACTAACCATACGATACAGGATCGTTGACAACACTCACCTCTTGGACGCCACTGAGATCTTCCGCAAGCTTAACGTGCACAAGAAGGTACGTCATCTGATCAGCAAGATGAGCCGCTCGTCATGGTGGAACCGCTAGGAACCTGATGCTAACAGATCTGCGCGCTCTCCAGGAATCCTTCACCAAGCTCGGCTTCCACCTCATTCTGTTCTTCTTTTACTTGTACAGCATGATCGTGGCCCTCATTAGGGACGAGGCTCACTAAGACACGGCCGTCGCTCGCTAAGCTGAACTGGACTTTTCGTTTGGCACAATATCGAAAACGGGGTCTCCAGATGGGACACTGAGCTCTCTGATCGAGGCTCGAGCTCGCATCTCCTCCACCGCTATCTTTTTAGGTACATAACGGCACCGGACACACTGGTACGCAGTGCCTCGAAAACAACAATACAAAAACCACATATAGTCAGCCCACAGGCAAGCAAGCAGGCAGGCAGGATCCTCGGCGACGGGTGTTTGCAAAAAAGAACGAGAAACGGTTCATGAGCGGAACACACAAAGACGCCTTCCGATAGATGGAAAGGGATGGGCTGGCATGAAGCTATGAAGAATATGGCGGGAATGATTTTCATTTTTGACGGGAGAAGAAGAGGACGAACTGTATGGTTACGGTTTTGACTTCTGTTGTAATGATTGGAGGAAAAGCCAACTGAAGGTTGACGGAAACGAGTGTTAACCGCTCATGCTGCGCGCTTCGGTTGGGCATGACATACTACTAACTGGATAGACGGGGAAAAGAAATGACTTATCAAGAGTTTGCGAACTTCTCTTCTCGATACCAATGGGTGTATGCTAGAGGATGAGATAGGAGGCATCACGAACTGTATTTCACTTGCTTGATGAAGTATGTAATGGGATGGGAACGCGCTACGTCATTAATATCTTGTTCTCTGCGGTTTCTGTCCGGGGTTCAACAGAATATATCATTTGAGTTCTACACATCTATATATTCTCATTTTGTCAGAAGTTGAACCACAGCTTGACAATGTTTGTTAAAAGGCTTTTAAGCCCGATTACGAGACTGAACCGAGCATTCAGGTCATTATTATCCAAAAGATGTCTGAAGAGACGAGCCAGAAAATATGAGCTTGGCCAAACGCTGATCATCACCGACCCCTCCATCAGTCAAGCCTCAGCTCTCAAAGCTTGGTCCTTGTCGAACCTCGACAGCAACCCGGTCGTATATGGCCCGTGCACTATTGCAACACCCAGGCTCCACTAATATTTTGGGGTCCACTGTTCCAGACGTCAACCAATGCGCCTGCCGCGGACAACTCCAAGTCGGCATTCATTTCCATCTCCAAAACAACAAAAAATCATCAAACTATTTCCAACAAGCGTGCGGCTGGCCAACAATAATATCACCATAACTCAGCAAGCCGCGGAATCTTAGAAGGGAAACATGGCCGACTTCAACGAATACCCAGCAAACCTCTCAGTCAAAGACGCCCTCATCGTCCGTCAAGTCGCCGAACCAGACCATGCCGTCGTCCCTTACACCGGCGAGGACCTAAGCCGACCGCGCCTCGGGCCCGCCAACCCTTTCCGTGACGACACCGATCCGACTTCTACCGCCGTTGGCACCAAGAGGAAGAACGTCCTGACCGGCACCGCGAACGAGACCTACATCAGCGAACACACCTTCCGCGCCAAGCACCGCGCCATCGAACGCGGCGGTGGTCCGGCACGCGAAGAATTGGGGAGCAGCGCGAAGAAGGCAGCTGCTGCAAAACTCAGACAACAACGAGAGGGTAAAGGAAGCGCGACGATTGCAGATGGCGACGGAGCTTACGTAGGGCCATGGGCGCGGTACAAGAAGCAGGAGTACGAGGAGGTTTTGAACGAGGAGGAACTGGGCAGTGATGAGGAATACGAAATCGTCGAAGAAACAGATGAGGAAGAGGTGGTAGAAAGTGGAACAGTGGTGAAAGCGCCAACGAAGAACCTGGCGCGGAGGAAAGAGGTCGAAGAGCTGGGCGAGGAGACGACGACGTTCCACGGGTCCGAAGAGTTCGACTATCTCGGCAGGACGTACATGCACGTGCCGCAGGATCTGGATATCAGTCTCACCAAGGATGTCGGGAGCGTCACCAACTTTATCCCCAAGAAGCACATGCATACTTGGCGACATCATGCCGGGAAGCCGGTCACGGCTTTGCAGCTGTTTCCCAAGTCGAGTCACTTGGGGTTGTCGGGAAGTACGGACGGAACGGTCAAGATCTTCGATGTGTATCGCAATCGCGAGCTTTTGCGGACGTATGCCGGCCACTCGAAGGCGATTACGGACTTGTCGTTTAACAGGGAGGGCACCAAGTTCTTGTCTGGAGCGTTTGACAGGTGGATCAAGTTGTGGGATACGGAGACGGGACAGTGTGTTAACAGGTTCAACACGGGCAAGACGCCGCATGTCATCAAGTTCAACCCGTCGGTTGATCAGGGGCACGAGTTCCTGGCGGGCTTGTCGGATAACAGGATCGTGCAGTACGATAGTCGTGCGGGCGCGGATCCGGTGCAGGAGTACGATCACCACTTGGGCGCTATCAACACGCTCGAGTTTGTGGATGAGAATAGACGGTTTATGTCGACGTCGGATGATCGCTCGTTGAGGGTGTGGGAGTATGGCATTCCGGTCGAGATCAAGACTATCAGGTTTGTTTCCCGTCGTAATCTTCGTTTCACTTCATCAGCCCGTATACTAACATTTTTTACTCTAGCGAACCCGACATGTTCGCCCTCACCAAATCCACCCAGCACCCCTCAGGCAAATACGTCCTCTACCAATGCTCCGACAACTCCATCGTCGCCTACTCCTCAGCCTCCGACAAGTTCCGCCAAAACCGCAAGAAGTCCTGGCGCGGCCACAACACCGCCGGCTCCGGCATCGGCCTCGTCTGCAGTCCCGACGGCCAGTTCGTCGCTTCAGGAGATACCGGCGGATACGTCTGCTTCTGGGACTGGAAGACGTGCAAGATGTACCACAAGATCCACGCCGACACGAGCGGTGGTGCTGTCAACTGTGTCGTTTGGTCGGAGCAGGAGACGAGTAAGGTGTTTACGGCGGGCGCGAAGGGTGAGATTAGGATGTGGGATTAAGGGCTGCCCGCCTAAGTTCGGTGTGGCGTGGCCGCTGGAGTGGTGGCTGGTGGCAAAGAACAAGGACAACGGGAAGAAGAAAGATGGCTGATTAATGGAACAAGAAGCCAAGAATGGGCGAAAGGAGAAGATGATTGTTTACAGCATTGCTTGGCGTTGGGATATACATTTGGAACAGAATTAGTTAACCATTCAGCTCGATGGAGCCGACTTGGACGAACGCCTTGGACAGCTTTTGTTTGGTTTTTCTTGAGGATGATGTATCTTTGCAAGAGCCCCTAGTATGAATCGATGAGTGGACCAGGATTGATGAGGTACGTGGATTTCATAAAGCAGTTCTTACAACAGTACTAACGCCGTTTAAACAGCCCCGGGCATGTCATTACCCAAAACCAACGTTATCCAGCAGGACTGCAATCATCCATCGATTCTAGGTACTCTAGTGGGATAAGTCAGGACATTAGTTCGCGAATCAGATCTCTGGATTGGTCTCAGCCACTCAACGTTTTGTTGGTGTTGACGTGCAGTATCTATCCGCAGCCAAAAATGCGGGAGGCCCGCCATGGCGTCGACGGATGTCAGTCAACCACGACTGCGGGAACATCACGCGTGAATGGAAGCTTCAAACCATTCACATGTCGTTGAGCTCTTTCCCACACAAGCTCCCGTGCTTTTAGTGAAGCATGGGTTTCTTTCAAGGCGTCCTCTTTTCTACTTCTTGACCCTTTGTTACACCAACCCGTCATTTAGACCTGGTCCTGCACCGATATCAACCACCAGGCCGGGAACGAGAGGAGATCTGGACGTCGGTCTTCTGTCCCTACTTGTATGGCCATCAACTGCTGTCGACATCACTCAGTCCATTCTCCCGGGAGCTTCCTCTAGCCACCGTCGCCATGGTTTACCTCTGCTACACCTGCGACCAGTCGTTCTACGATGACGAGGATCTTCGCGAGCATCTGAGCGACTACAGCTGGCACGAGGCCCAGCACGACTATGCCAGGTACGGCTGTAACACTTGCCTCGCGACCTTCAACAGCGATGCCGCTCGTTGGCAGCACATGAACGCCAAGGGCCATGCTGGCTATGAGTGCGGCGTGTGCGACAACCGCTATCGTACTCAGAAGGCGTGTACCGATCACGAGGTTGAGTATCACAATTACTGCGCCGATTGTGACAAGTTCTTCCAGAATGTGAATAATATCAAGATGGTAAGCTACCGCATGCTCCCATTCGACCTCCTATTCCAGAGGCAACAGTCGTCGTCGCCAGGATTCGCCAGACCATATCCCTATCCTCTCTCCCATCCCTTCCCTCTGAACATGTCCCTAACACTCCCTTTCGCAGCACCTCAACTCCCGCACCCACCGCGGCCAACCCATGGAGTGCCCCTTCTGCCGCAACAACTTCACCACCGCCACCGGTCTTACTCATCACCTGGAGTCCAGCGGCTGCCGCAACGCCCCCTCGCTCAACCGCGACAGGATCTACCAGATCATCCGCCAGAAGGATCCCTCCGGTGTCATCTCCAAGAACCTGATCGGCTGGACGGGCGGCGAGTCGAACCCCAACCGCTACAAAGCCACGGATCGCGCTTGGAACGGTCGTGCCTGGGCTTGCGCCCTTTGCAGCAGGGTGTGCACGACGAGGGAGGGGTTGGATAAGCATTTGAATAGTCCTGCTCGTAAGTTTTTGTTCTCTTTCCCTTCCCTCTATCGTTCTCTGGGTCCCGGGTTGGACTTGTATATAAAAACAAAGCGATAGTACGGATGGCTAACTCCAACGCAAACAGACTACTCGATTCTCTACCACTGCCCCAATAACAACTGCCCCTCCGAGTTCAAGACCTTGGCTGCTATCATCAACCATCTTGAGAGCGAGTCGTGCCGATTCATGGGCTTTGATGCGGTCCAGAAGAAGATGGGCCAGGTGGTTACTAAGGGACGGATGATCTCTTTTTGAGCGTTGATATGTTCGTCAACTGGCTGCCGTTTCTACGTACGTGGTGGTACTGTTTCTGACACCGGTAGTGCTGTTACTGGACCGGTGTCGTTGGTCGAATCTGGCTCGGCGTCAATTCCATTCAAGGCCCTGATGTCAGCAGACTACTCTAGGGACGGGCCAAAGGGAGCAAGCGTTCTTTGTGGCATGGTCTTTTGAGTGCCCGCCACGCAGGTAATCATTCGAGGTTGAACGGCTTGCGGAGGTGCAATCTTTCGATGAGCTTTTTCTCTTAATGTTTTAGGCATATTCCTGTTATGAGCCGGGCTGGGAAGTCTGGCTTTCGTAACAGTTTCTGGAGTTGGGAGTCAGGGAGTCGCTGTCTGTTGTTTCCAGATCTAGTTGTTTTCCTTTTCCGAGCTTCAGATAATTTGTTCACAAAACAGATACCAAATAAACGTTTTTTCTGTTCCAGCCAGCTGTGGCAAATTTTGAAGATTAAAGTCGAGATCCATCGTGGCCGTTTAGGGTTATTGCTGATTGTTTCCAACATTCTCGTGACCGCCACCTATTCTCAATCTTACACCACACCACCAAACGTCGGCCACGATTCAGTCATAAAGAAACGCAACTGGGACGCGCCAAACAATATCCTTGGCATATCGAGTCAATCGCTGTCGTCGCAATACAAGGAGTCCCCTCCCTCTTTGTTGTCGTCAATCGATACAGTCGCTTACAGCTGCCCAGCCAGGCCGACTCATGCGTGAGGCCCACCGGTATCTCTCCACGTCCAGACCGCGGTCGTGTTTTAATCTGCTCTTTCTTATTTAGGAAAGGAACGTCCTTCTGTTCGAAACTTCCCCGCAAATGATCTTTACCCTACTTTGAAACCCAAATTCAACATATTTCGTTCTTTCTACATCTCTTTGACACTCTCTTCACCAAGGTTTTTGCCGACGGTTTGGCAAATACAGCGGCGCCGGAATTGACGGACTCATCAACTAGATATCGAGGGATTTTAACAGCAGCTAACTGAGGAACGATCCTGCCAACAAACCACAATATCGGGTATTTTCAATCTGCGATATACCCTCAACGCCGTCAACATGGTCCGGACTATGTACGTTTGCGACTACTGCGGCATCGCCTGCCCCTGTGAGCACGGTTTGGACCAGCATTGTGAGGAGGCAGGCTGGCCTCATCGTTACCTAGGTGAAACGACATTTGGGTGCCATCTTTGTAGTGAAACCTTCTGGAACGAGGATCGATGCATTTATCATATGCAGGAGGAGGATCACTTCGGCTTCGAGTGCCGCCGCTGCTACCATTGGTCTGCGACTAAGGAGCTCCGGGTCAAGCACGAACATGAGAGGCACCGTTACTGCAAGGACTGCGATCGTCAATTCGATAGCATCAATAATCTGAGACAGGTTAGTTTTCATGGCCAAGCCAACCCAACACCATATTCCAACGTATTAACTTAGGCCATCAAGCACCTCAACTCCCGCATCCACCGCGGCCAAAATATCATCTGCCCCTTCTGCCGTAACGCCTACGCCACCGCGACAGGCCTCACCCACCATCTCGAATCCGGCGGCTGTCGCAACGCCACCAACCTCAACAGAGACACCATCTACAAATTCGTACGAGCCAAAGACCCTCACGGTGTGATCTCCAAGAAACTCATCGAGGGCGGTCCCTCCTCCTCCACCACTACTTACACCTGCACCGACCGGGCCTGGAACGGTCGCCAGTGGGAGTGCTACTTGTGTCACAGAGGGTTCAACTCGAGAACCGGGTTGAATCAGCATCTCAACTCGCCGGCGCATCAGCAGACTCTGTATCATTGTCCGAAGCGGGACTGCAGGCATGAGTTCAAGACGTTGGCGGCGATTATCAATCATTTGGAGAGTGAGACGTGTGGGGCTATGAGGTTTGAGCAGGTGCAGAGGGGGATTCATGGGATGGTTAGTGGGAATCGGTTGATTGGGTTTTGAAAGACTCGGGCATTTCATGGGGGGGATGGGGATGGGGATAGAACCTGGGAGCGGGAGGAAGTTTGGAGTTGGGGGTTGTATTTGGTAGCGCGGGCGCTGTTGTGGCGGGTCATTTCTTTTGTACCTTATCTTTTATAGATTTATGAGGGTGATTTGGGCACTGATAAACACGGGTGGTAGAGGGTGAAGTTGCAAACTTGTAGACCATGTGTTCTGTTAGCTTCATAAACTTATTCACACCACGGTTAGACTTAAAGTAGACGGCTAGACTTTTTGTAGTCAATGATCATATTAAGTATCACAAAGTATAATAGTGTGGTTCTCTCACTTTAATTTTTTTCACGTTGTCGACCCATTCATTTTTTTACCCAAATCCAACTCCTAGGCACCTGCTACAACTTGAGAGATAAAGATATGAATATATTAAAGTAGCGTAAAATTCATACATTAGCCTTCTTAATTTTATATAAAGTAATTGTACAGTTCCTTAAGATTATTAGGTGTGATGGGTGATACAACGGGATCTTGTAGCTGAGTGGACCCACAATATTCTTTACAGCTATATAAGAATGAGTTTTCGCCAATATAAATAACTACCAACGGGCAATTGGTCTAGTGGTATGATTTCCGCTTCGCATGTCGTTGACACACGCTTGTGGAAGGTCGCGGGTTCAATTCCCGTATTGTCCATCTGGTTCTTTTTTCATGTGTGTTTTTTTTTGGTTTGATCGGTTGTGTCGCGAAGTCTTTTTTTTTTTCAAAAGACTTCGTACTTCGCATTCTATATTTGCCATCTGTTTTGACTTCTTTGCCCAATTCACACCGTTTCTAAGCATCATTTTGCTCCTTCGAATATCTCTGGCAACCCTTGTCAATCGTTTGTTTTCTATTTCCGTTCCGTCGGGGTGACGATACGGTCTTCATGCAAGGCCGGTTTGGTCAATTGGAAATACACCACGAGACCTAAATTCAGAAGGCCATAGATTGGATGACGTTGGTCCAAGACGGCCTGGTACAAAAGGACTTGCGAAGGCAAGAGTCAAATGCTTTTGGAGTTCGAATCGACATATATGTGGCTTTTAACTCCGTTGAGAGATTCTGATGTGATCAAGTAAAGAATCATCCCATGATTTGTGACCTACTTGCGATATTGAAGAATACTTCGTGCGAGCACCATCACCCTTATCACAACAATGTTTGGTTCACGTGGCATTTGTTCGAGTTTAATCCTTCGTATGTTCATTCATGACCGCCGCGTTGAGTCGGTCACACTTTGCATTCCCTTCCCTTCCAATTATATACATGTACAACATTACCCGTTCATCCATCTTACAATCCCGCTCCTGGCTATCTTTCAAGTCCAGGAGTGGTGTCCCTTCCCTAGTGGTATCTCCCATCACACAGCCATCCCAACCCAATCCATTCCCAATTATAATCATTCCAAAACGGCATATCTCAGCAACAAAAAATGAAAGAAATAGTGACAAGAAAACCCAAACCCAGACAAACCCAGACATATTCCTGTTAAAGGATAATCCCCATTTTGTCATCATGCAAAAACCCATACCCACACACTCAAGGCTCAATCAAGCCTCCTTAACCATTTTCCCACTCGCGCTCTCCACAGGCCTGATGTCATCACTGCCCACCCCGCTGGCGCTAAAGCTTCCCTTCTCGGTGGCCATCACACCAGCTGCCGCGCCGTCGTTGGACAGCACAACACCGGTAGGCAAGCCCTCGACGCTCTGGTCATCAATATCCTCAAACTCATAAGGGATGACCAAGTTGAGGAACATGGTGAACAGCGCCGTGACGGCGAAGCCGGTCTCCATGATCAGCTCGATAGCGTCCAAGAAGCCGGTGAGAGACTTGTTATCGCCCTCGTAAGTGAAGAAGCTGGCGAAGTAGGTAGGCACGAGGGTAGCGCCGTAACCGAGGGCCAAGCCGGCGGTGAGAACGAAGCGGTTGCGGCGGTTGAACGGAACGCCGCGGGTGATGATGGCGATGCCGGAGACGGCGACAGAGGTGAAGAGGAAGGTGGTCATTCCGCCGATGACGGAGGCCGGGATGGCGACGAGCGAAGCGGCGAACTTGGAGAAGATGCCCATGATAATGAGGAAGAAGCAGCAGCAGAAGCCGGCGGTGCGGTTGGCGCAGCGAGTGAGCGCGATGACGCCGTTGTTCTGAGCGAAAGTGGTCATGGGGGTGATGGTGCACAGGGCGGCGAGGATACCGTTGATGCCATCTGCCAAGACACCGCCCTGGACACGGCTCTCGTAGATCTCGCCTTCAACTTCCAGGCGCGAGACGTCGCAGGTGGCGGTGATGTCACCGACGGCTTCGCAGGCGCAGACGAGGTAGACGGCTAGTAATGGTAGGACCAGCGGACCGTAGACCGTCATCTTGAAGGTGTGCACCCACATGAAGGAGGCGACAGGGGCGGCATCGATGCTGGTGCGGTCAAAGTAGCCGCAGGCAGCGGCGACGATGCAGCCGATGAGCAAGCCGAGAATGACGCTAGTGGACTTCATGATGGGAGAACCGAAGCGCTCGCAGAGGATAATGCTGACGAAGACGAGGAAGCCTAAGCCCAGGTACTCGGCCGAACCCCAAGGGAGAGCGTGAGGAGCGCCAACGTTAGGGCACACGACGAACTCGGGAAGGGGGTTGGCGTCAGCGCAAGAGCCAGAACCGCCGGCCCAGTTCTGGAAACCGGACTTGATCAAGCTGATGCCGATAAGCATGACGGTAGGACCAGTGACGATGGGCGGGAACATGCGCAGCATGTACTTGGGCGGCAAGAAGGACAGCAGAACTTCGAGCAGGGCGCAGACAGCAGCTGTACCGAGGATAGCTCCGTAGCCGTCAGGACAAGGCAGGCGAGTACCGTCTTCGGCGACGGGACACATACCGTTGGCGTACATCTGGTTGAAGCTACCGATGGCGACGGGAATGATTGAGAAGGAGATGCCGACGACGGAGATCAAACCGGTACCGAGATAGTAGGGCGTCTTTAGGATGCGGAACCGAGCTATTTGGATGCAGGATAGCAGACCGGAGACGATGAGAGCGCTAGAGACGAGGTACTGCGAGTGTTCGGCGTCGAAGTTGGCACCAGCACCACCGGCAAGGATGATGGGAGGAGTAATGATACCAGCCAACATGGCGAGTGAGTGCTGGAAACCGAGGATGAGAGCGAGCGCGACGGGCATCTTGTCGTTGAGGCCGAAGAAGACGGCGGGCTTGTTGACCTTCCTCATGAAAGGCAGATTTGGCCTAAAGAGGAAGCCATAGTCATAGTCGCCCAACCATCCATCCTTGGTGAAGAAGGTATGGGTGAGTGTTCGTGTGAAGCCAGACACTTTGTCGCCGATGGTCCTCTTTGGTATCGCCTGAGGAGCGATTTGGGAGGGACCCTGGTCCTCATCCATGGCTGCGGTTTATGTGATGACGGGGTTGTCGAAGAGGTTATTACACACTCAATGGGTTGTCGAAAGGGGTTTTCTGTCGATGGGAATGGTGGTGATGGTTGTTGATATGGACGGATGACTCGAAGTCGTCGTTGTTGTTGATGGAAGATGGGACGACAATGAGGGGCTTCTTTGGTGGTGAGCCAATTGGAGTCGACGACTAACAAGGAATAATGAGATGAAACTAAATGGATTCAAAAAAGGTTGGATGGAATGCGGCCACCGGGATGATGATATAATAATCTTCTTCAATCAATTGACTGAAGGGGGGGCAACCAACAGCCTTTTCGCGATGGGCGTGATGCCCCCCCGAACACTCCAGGAGGAAGATTCAGACTCGCCGCTCTGAAGTGCGAGAAATATCTTCACGGGGCAACGGGGAACGGGGGCTTCGACCCCATCGCAGAACGGGTCCTGTTACGGAGCCCAGGAACGGAGACACGCACACACACACACAGTGACAGACAGCTGCAACCGGGCTTCTAGGGCAAGATCTTATCGGCGGCCGGCTCCACTGGTGTGCGCACCCCAACCCGTCCGCCAAGCATCACCACACAACGCATCCCCGTCCGCCCACAGAACAGCACCCATTCAGCGTCCACGCATCTCTTTTGCTGCAAGCAAGTGATAGCCCCGAACACGCCCCTTGATAAGCAGTCACCCCCGACCACGCTAACCAAACCACCAAGACCATCCAACGCTAGGCTAGCACGAGATAGGCAGTGGCATGGCCGCTGATACGGGACGCCGATAGGTAAAGTGATATCATTGATACCAGCTTTCGACTTTACCTAATTCCTGCTTCTCACACATCGTAGTTGCAACCCATTCCGACTGACCCTTGAATGCGACTTTTGTTTGTCAGGTCTATGATCCTTTCTTTGCCATGTTCAGCTGGGAATACCTATCCTCAACACCAGGGCACGCCTTGGAATACCATACCCGAGAGCCGGCGATGGCATGCCTTATCCAGAGGTTTTCCCCGGACCCAGCCGACGGACGGGTTGATGTTGAGCAACCATCACTGTGTACACTGAGCAGAGCCGTCTCGAGAGTCTCGACTCTTACCCGCTCGCCTATCTCACTGCCCACACCACCACCACGTTGCTCTTAGGTCCGTTCCGTCCTTTGGGATTTGGGGACAGACACATGGACTCTGCCGATTGTAACGGTGATGGACAAAATGTTCCAAAAGAAGATCTCCTGGGTCCGTTCTGCTTGCTGCATTGGGACCGCCGATGAGGCGATGAGACGATGGGGATATCGCCGGGTCCCTGCATGCCTTTCCACCTTTTTTTAAGGTCGCGGGATCTAAATTCGGGAGTGTGACGATACTTTCACGATGTTCATCTCGCCTCGTCTGTAGATGTTTTGGTGGTGTTGAGCTTTTCGCAAAGTCTCAGCTTTTTGGGACATCAACGCCATGGAAATCTCACGATATCCCGTGCCGCGGCCGATACCGCTCTCGCCACTCGGATGGCTCTCTTGAGTGCTTCATCACTTCAAAGTACGGGTTACATCTTCTGCTTTTGCGTTCACCGGGCAGAGAACTGTTGGCTTTCATCAGGCATCAACTCACAAGACCTTCCCATCTCCTCGTGAAAATACCACTTACCAACCAGAACATCAACGGTCTCGACCCCTCCCGTTGTTCAGCTCTCAAGACCATCGAGTCCCGAGGTAACTCCAAAGTCTCCAACTCCCCAATCCCCAAAGCCCTGAGCCATCCAGCCACGCGATCCCCTACCGCTACCGCAACGCACGGCACCTCCTCATGCAAAAAGGGCGTGGGGGTGCACACATTGGCACATTGCGGGGAAACCGTGCAGCACTGCAGACACGTTCCATTGAACCAGTCAACCACTCTCACCCCCCCCCCCCCCCCCCCCCTCGCCTATTCCCTTCTGAGCCTCATCATGCTCTTTTGTCTCGGTCTCGGAACCATTGCTTTGAATCCCTCCCCAAACCGAAACGGAACCAAAGTTCAAAAGTGAGGAGAAGTGCCGAATGAGGATCCTCGAGAAATCGGGTGACAGGCATCGGCTCCTTGGCCTTCCCCTAGCTCTAGCTCGCGCGAAGCTCCCATCACGGAGTCACGAACGGAGTTAGGAAGATGAGAATGAGATCGGCCGAAAGCGGACGTAGTCGAGACTAACACCGCCAGACAAGCTCGGCAGGGCAAGGGGAAAGGAGGAAAGGGTGAATCCGGAAGACGGACGGGAGTCGCTAACACCATCGCTCAAGTCAGACACCATCAAAAGCTTAGCTACAATAAACGTTTGTTGGATAGAGATAAGCAAACCCGGCAACCCGACACCGGCCCCGCCGGGTTGCCCGAATCAACCATGATGAGACGACATGATTGGTCAGTTTGGATTGAGTAGCACGAGCTACCGTATCAGTTAGGCTTGGCCTGGAGCTTTCGTCAATGACACCCTCACGGTAGACACCAGTCAGTCACCACTGCAGTGACACCCTTCGACGAGTTGTCCGTTTCTAGGTGTGCAAGTACATACGTACGTCCGGTATGTGGCGGAAACGGGACGGAGGAGAGTGTCTGGGCTCGGGTGTCTCCGATGTCCTATCCGTCGCAACGCTTGGGTGTGAAAATCGATATCTTTTTGCTGACTTGAACTGATTTGGTGAGCAGTTTCGAACGAGTTGCTGATGGTTTTGTCAAGTGTTTTTGACAAGCGAGCAACACAGAGTCTTGTCATCTTTATGCTACTGTTCCTGACTGGATGAAAGGACTGTTTCAATGTCAACTGAAGCACTTTGTGCGAAACACAACTCTGATGAAGAACACTCACTCACAGACTTGCAGACTCCAATACCCGCGACATTCCCTTTCCAATGTGGATTCTGGGACGGTGTACACCGAATGGTAAGACAAGTTGCCGCTTTACCGATATGTTCCGACCGCTAGCTTCGTTACTGTAGCAATGGGAAAATCGTTATTTGTAAGTAAATACCCCTTATTCCATCTGGTAGCTTGCTGGGTTGGATTGTAAAGATTCCAGAACTTCAAGGGGCGGATGGGAACATCTTTGTGCTACTACTACATTATCTCTTCATACAGCCCGGTCGAGCCGGTGAACCGAAGTTTCATGAGAGGCGGTGATACTTGCAGAACTGCAGCATACTATCGTCGAGCCTTCTCCAGCCAGAAAAGTCGTCAATGTACAGAGACCTCTCCCTTCCTTCACCAATCGGCCTCAAGCGAGTTGGCCCTGCGTCCCTACAATAATCCAGCGAAAAGAAAACAGACCTCAAAAGCCCTGCTTGCAATGATGTAAGAAGTGGCAGCCGTCGACAGGTCTCTGTTGGTCGATCGGAACACAGTCTCATCCCTTGATCACTCTGGCTGTTTCTCGGGGGCCGTGACCTCATCGGGGGCGTCAATGTGCTCCTGGACGGAAATTCCTTCCTGCTTGTCATTCTGAGAGGCCTCGGCCTCATTTCCTTCCTCCTTTTGAGACTCAACAAGTGTTGGTGTCTTAAGCTGCTTCTCGTGCTCGTCAAGCGCCAGTTGCAGACGAAGTTCCTCCGAGAGCATAAACCTAGCTTCGTTCTTGCAAACAAACTCTTTCAATTCATCCACCCCCTTTCCACAAAGCTTAAGCTCAGCCAGGTGTTCACGATACATCTTCCGAGCATGAACCACCTGGTATATGAAGAGGACCTTTTTCTTCTCCTTTTCGAGGCCTGCGCTGCGCCCTCTCCATGCTCTCCACATCAACTCATACAGTTGCTCAGTGTCCTTCCGTTTGATACCGAAGGGATTTACTACTGCCCATTCAAGCATCATCTCGGGCATCTCTTCAATTTCAAAGAAGTTCTCGAGAATGGAGACAGCATCCCCAAGGATGTAGTCGGTAATCAGGCGGTCGTATTCCTTCTCTATTTCAGGCCGATCAAGGAAGGAGCCTCTGCGCTCCCAAATCTCGTGAAGAAGTAGCAGTGCATGTTCTCTTTTGATACCGGACATGGTGCTGCTGTCTGCGGCTTTGTATATGGCTGTCTTTGCCTCTTCGAACGTATTGGCTTTGCTTATGTCTGATGTCGAGTAGGCGGTCTCAGCTGTCTTCTGCCATTCAAGCCATAGCGAGTCCTCTGCATTGGCAAGTGTCTTATGCAGGGTCTTGAGATCTGCTGGAATGTCCACCCAGCTGTAGGTTTTATCGACCCGGCAACCCAACTGCCTGTTCCGCTGGTATTCGACGGCAGCATACAGATTCATGCCGGCCGAGGGCTCACTCCGAGCTTGACAAGAAATGTGGAGGTACCATTTGAGCAGGAGCATATATGCTAACGCGTATTGCTCGATTATGGCGCTGTCAATGCGAGGGTTAGGCTTGTAGTCAAGCATCAAGACAAGTTCCAAGAAGCCCGGAGACCGAGCCGAAGAAGTAACCTCCAGTCGCACGGGTGAGATACGACCCCAGGGGCAGAGAACAGCGGGAAGTGTTTGTGAGCCAGGCAAAAGTTGTTTGATCTTGCCTGCGTTGTTGTTCCACAGGCTGCTGTGAAGTGTGAGACCAAAGGGGTTGTTGATTGTTAGGTGTCGGGTTTCGGTGATGGTAGGTCTTGAGTTATACCACAGACGATGCTTCATCAACATCTTTCGATGAACCAAGGACCCCAACCTTTGGAAGCACCAGCCTGGGTTTGGCGCAGTTGAGCTTCCCGGGGCTGCTTGGAGTCTGGAGTTTCTTTTCTTAGACGCGGCTCTTCGAAAAGCGGCGGAATAGTCTGCCGATGGCTGTCGGAAGAGACCGGAAGATACCTGTGGCTCCTCGAAAGGAAACTCCTCATCAGGAACTGTTATCGGGCACACCATCAGCATTGGAAGTCAAGAATAGGAAAGAGGGAAAGATGCGAGAAGGGACGTTTCAAGTACCGAAGCGTGTCCAAACCATTTTATCGGCCAGCCAAGAATGGTATGAGTCCGAAATAGCGGGAGGGTTATTTTTGACAGATAGTAGCTGCCTGACTACCTCATCTCTGGCAAGGCGCAAAAGAGCTTCAACTGCTTCGCGATCCTGTCTCACATTGTTCTCGACGAGCTTCGAGACAACTTTACTGCGCCGCTCGTCATCAGGGGAGACATATGGGAACAATGCAGCGGCCTGTAAAGCCTGCGAGGCATCTGGGGCCGACATGTCGGCGAGTGGACAGATGGCCCGCGGCAGTAGTGGTCGATAGTTGCTTCGCTTGCGAGATATTGAGGTAACGCCAGCAGACACCACGAAAAAAGAATGATTGCTTGTGGAAAAAATCGAACGAGCCGCTGATGGGAGAAATGGGAGAAAGAAGAGACGGGATGGCGGGGTAATGTTACTCGTCATAAGATGCCTTTCAAACGCCGCCGGCGGAGAAAGGACTGGCTGGTGATTTGAGCCTGTCACTGACGAGGGAAGGTACGATTGTTCGGGTATCTTGAGAGGTCGTAGGTCAAATGAAGAAGGAGCAAAAGCAGATTCGAGCCCCCCCACTTGCCTCCAGCTGCCGCCCAAGGACAACACGGCTACCTGTCGGGTCAACTGTTCCCCCCGCCCTTCCACTTCTTACCCAACTTTACCCAACCCCCATCCGTTTTTCTGGTCATTGGATTCGCGCAACTGGACTGGGCAGCCCTATCAAGCTCCCTTCTGTCCCCAACAACCTTTGTCCCGCGAGTGCGAACCTCAAAAGCGCAACGGATCTAGGTGGATTTCTGCAATCACCATTCCATTTTGGCGTAGGTACCTACTTGATCCATCATCGCTTTATCGGATCCACTGACACCGTAGGCTACCTCTATACAGGTCGTCGATCCCTCTAGGCTGCCTCCAGCCGTCACTCGTCATCCCTTTACAATGACAAACCGCAAGCGCGACTGGGACGCGTTCAACGAGGGGCAAAATACAACCTCAAGTAATACCTATGGTTTTGTGGATTACTATGGGGAAGGCACCGATGATAGGCCAGGCCAAGTTACCAAGATCGTCAAGACCGAACAAGAGAACAACACGACCAGCGGAATTGCCCAGAAGCCCAATGAGACAAAACAACCCGATGGCAAGCCAAAACCAGACGGGCTGCAACCTGATGGATTGGCCTTTCCTTTAGACCACCCCCAAAAGGTTGAGCTAGGAAAGGACCCCCAGTGTGCCAACTGCAGACTATTCGGTCATGCGGCGTACCGCTGTATGGGTCCATGGGATCCGGTTCGAGGGACCATCAAAGTCTGTGTACTATGCAACAGTGCTACTCACGGGCTAGACGACTGTCCGACCTTCAAAACCGAGACCGATGATGGGACAAAAAGACAACTTTTGAGCACATATCTGCTCATCTACCGTCGGGGGCGCCCTCCCATCGAATCAAAATTCTGCTGGGTTGACCTACTCAACTCCAGGGAGTGCAAAGAACTAATGTTCAAGCGCCCACATGTCGCGGAAAGGGGTTACAGTCCCTATCCTTGGACCAGGGAGTTCGCCGTCAGTCAGCACCAACACAGGCCCTGGGATAACTACAACTATGTGAAGGACACAAGATCGACATGGCCCAAGGACCCCAAGACAAGCTCAGAGCTCGAATTGCAGAAGAACCTTGATTCGCTCAAGAAGACCGAACCCTCGGCGGCGGTGGATGCCGCGTTAAAAGCGACGGCGAAGAAGATATTGGAGGACGAAATGGAGAGGGAGTGGGAGTTGAATGCAGCCGGCCTGAAAGTGTGGCCTGACATCATGACGATCGCCCCCAAGTTGAAGGCTTATGTTGAGAAGGGGGAGTTTTGAAGGTGCAAAAAGTGGCAACAAAGCATATCCAAGGGTGCAAACAGATCACTTGATTGGGAGGGGAGGAAGAGCGTATCGAAGTCTCACAAAGATTGTAGAGGGAAGGGGATGTAAAC
This sequence comes from Sordaria brevicollis, assembly GCA_033439795.1. NCBI lineage: Eukaryota > Fungi > Ascomycota > Sordariomycetes > Sordariales > Sordariaceae > Sordaria > Sordaria brevicollis. Next base: position 775,342 of record JAUTDP010000015.1, on the reverse strand, counting down.
TGTAATTCTATTGCGCCGCCATGTAAGGGAGCGTTTATACCCATGGGTATCCATGTGTCAGGACGTTTTGTTGAGATATGCGAAACAAGTGGAACAAAGCGCTCAGGAGAAAGGTACTCACAAGGACCGGAGAAGAAATGTTTCCGTCAAGCTATCAGTTATTGCAGCTTTGAAATGAAAAAAAAGATCTCAACAGTGTTATCTAGAATGAACATGAGGAATATTGTAGACAATTATTACTTCCATCATGTGTTCTCAACGAGTGTCTCCTGGGGTACATGCAGTGCAGGATGAGAGGATCATTTTCAATTTATCCGGAGAGTGGGCCGATGGCACACACTTAAGCACTTTATTTAGGCCATATCTGCAACAAAGGCCCTATGGCGCAACGGTAGCGCGTTCGACTCCAGATCGAAAGGTTATCCGTTCAAATCGGGTTGGGGTCAGCTTCAATTTTTTCTATCTTTTTCGTTCCCAATTGGCTCGGATATTGAGTTGATGTTTCTTTTTCTTTTTTCTTTTCTTGTTTTGTCCTTCCTGGCTTCCTCATGCTTGATGTGGATGCGGTCACTAGAAAACGTGGACTGCGGTACCATATGGCATGAGCCCTGACCAGATCTTATTTCCTTACATATTATATGAGTGTGTTAACAACTTAACAATGTACTTGGGGGTGGGCAGGCGGGAACCTTTTGTCCACCCCTCTTCATTAAAGAGGGGGGGAAAAAATTCCGGGACAGCGAAAAACCTTGGGACAACTAGAACACCTAATAAAACGCTAAGAAATCTATTAGTGCAGCTGAACAACGATGATTTCAGCCATGAAACTATTTTCAAAAAATCCAAGAAAAATCTCGAAATGTTTTTTAAATATTGGAAAGATAATTTCTTATTCTTAAAATTTAATTCCAAAGGGTAAGGAAATAGTAGTTCAAAAGGTAATTGTTGGAACCAAAATTAGAAGAGGGCATACGCAAAACGGATCGCCAATTCTATAATTGTTCAACGCCTTTCTTCTAGTTTTCTTCTTCCCAACCTTACCAAAATCAATATAATTTTGAAAATGGCTTTCGGAACCCCTTTCCAATCTTAGGGATTTTTCTTGGATTTTTTAAAAATAGTTTCGTGGCTGAAATCATCGTTGTTCAGTTGTACTAATAGATTTCTTAGCGTTTTATTAGGTGTTCTGGTTGTCCCAAGGTTTTTCGCTGTCCCGGAATTTTTTCCCCCCCTCTTTAATAAAGAGGGGTGGGCAAAAGGTCCCAAGGCCGCACGCCCACCCCCAAGTAACTTCGTATCTGGTTGAAAAAAGAACAAAACCACAATACAATGAATCGAAATCACAACTGTCGTTTCCCGGTATGAATTCCAACATCGGTCTCACGAAGTCACCTCATACTACACTCGATTCAAACCTCATTTCTCCAAGAGTCGGTCATGCCACATCCGTTGCCGGTCCGGCCGGCTGTCACTGCACGCCGAAATGCGCCCCACCCCGCACCGATCGCGGCAGCCACCGGCGGAACGATGTCATCGGACAAGCCTAAACCCAAAAAGGAAAACCATAAATAAAACCAAACCCCGCGCTCAATTGGAACTTCTGCCACCTCGGTCTACAAAACATCCCTCCCTCACAACTCACGGTGACTCAATTCTCACCAAATCTTAGTACCATCCCATTCAATCCCCAACCGCCTACAACCGACCAAAGATGGAGGGCGTAGACCTCCTCATCCTCGGCGCCGGCTGGACCGCCACCTTCCTCATCCCCCTCCTCCAATCCCCCTCCCACTCCGATCGTCTCACCTTCGCCGCCACCACCACCAACGGCCGTCCCGTGTGCGGCGTCGACACCATCCCCTTCCGCTTCGACCCATCCCTTAAAGACCCCTCTGCCATCGCCTCCCTTCCCCGGGCTCGCTACATCCTCATCACTTTCCCTCTGACAGGAGAGGGACAAAGCAAGTGGTTGACAGAAACTTACGAGGCCACTCACCCCCGCTCTCAGAGTCAAAATAAATACCGGTTTATCCAATTCGGTTCCACAGGGGTGTGGCAGACGGAGGGTCGTAGGAAGAGACACCTCACTGCTTCCACCCCCGAGGAGAAGCAAGCCGAAAGGGAGGCGCAAGCAAAGGCAGAGGCTGAAGCAGCTGCTCTACGCAAGACCAAGCCTTTCGAATTTACCACACGGCACTCACCATATTTGACCTCCGACCCCCGTGCGGTGGCAGAGGATGAACTGAGAAAGTCAGAGGTGGTGGACGGTATGGTTTTGTCGCTTTCTGGTCTATGGGGAGGTAGCAGGGACCCAAAGAATTGGGTGGGCAGGGTGGCGTTCTCGAAGGAGGCGATGAGGCATAAGACGAGCTTGCACATGATCCACGGGTTGGATATTGCAAGGGCTGTTGTTAAGATCTTGGAGGCTTGTGAGGATGAAGAGAAGGGGGGGAACAAGAAGTGGGAGGAGAGCGGACGGGGACAGAGGTGGATGTTGACGGATGGGTTTGTGTATGACTGGTGGAGTTTGTTGATGGGGTGGGCTGCTGATGAGAAGGAGGAGGGTGAGGAGGAGGGAGAGGGAGAAGGAAAGGAGGTGCAGCCGAGTGAGCAGGCCAAGTGGGTGATGGAGTTGATGGAAGAGGAAGGCGTGCAAGCGCTGCCGAGAAGCATGGAGCTTATGGGACGGGCGTACGATTCGAGAGAGTTTTGGAGGACGTGGGGGTTGGTGCCGGTGAAGGCGAGGATTGGGCCAATGCTCCTTAGGTCGTCGGCATCTAAAATGAGATAGATACAGTCGGGGTGGTAAAGGCCAGAGAGGAGGAAGCAAGATGACCTTTGTAACAGTATCACAAACACAAGCATATTCAAGGACGGAAGATATGAACATGAAACCTAACACCCGCTCAATACCTGGATATCTATTTTGGCATGTACACAAAAAAAGGCCGCACATCTAAATCCTCCGCATTTTCTAGATCCCTACCCTAACTCTCAATAAGAACTGTTTTATTTAAAGCAACAGCTTCTTGACCTCCTCAGCCAAGTTCTCGATAGGAACGAGGCTTCCCTCATCCTTTTGACCCTGACCCTGATCAAGCTTCTTCAACCTGACCTGGCCAGCCTTGAGCTCGTCCTCACCCAGGATGACACCCAAGGGAGTACCCTCGGCAGCCTTGAACTGAGCCTGCAGTTTAGGCTTGGCCTTGGCCATGTACTCGGCGCGAATGCCGGCGTTCCACAATTGCCTGGCAATCTTCATGCGCTCAACAAGGAGGCCATCAAAGTCCTTGCCGCCACCAAAAGCCATGACGAACACATCCACCTCGCGCTTCTTGATATCGTTCTCGCCGCGAGCCTTGAGAATGGTAAAGATACGGTCGATGCCGAACGAGATACCAACGCAAGGGATCTGCTTCTTGCCGTACATGCCGACAAGGTTGTCGTAGCGGCCACCGGCAGCGATGGAGCCAACCTGGCTGGCGGGGTCGTCCTTCTTGCTCTTTTTCTTCTTGTCGCCATCGGCCACAGGCTCGGGCTTGTTGATGACCTCGAAGATCAGGCCGGTATAGTAGTCGAGACCGCGGGCGAGCGAGAGGTCGAACGAGACCTTGTCGGTGACCTCGAGGGCCTCGAGATAGGCGGCGAGCAGCTCCATGTCGTGGATACCGGCCTTGATGTCGTCGTTGGCGGGCAAGTGGGCGTCGGCCTTGATGTAGTTTATTATGTCGGTGATGTTGCCGGCGTTCTGTACGTAGACGCCAATCTTGTCGGCAACCTCCTCGGGCAGACCCTTCTCCTCCACCATCTCCTTCTTAACATCGGCCCAGGGCATCTTGTCGAGCTTGTCGACGGCAGAGCTGATGGTGCGGATCTTCTCGGCGGGGACACCAGCGACGGCGAAGAGACCGTCAAGGATCTTGCGGTGGTTGAGCTTGATGGTGATACCGAGCTTGAGGGCGTCGAACACCTCGACGATGATGCGGAGAATCTCGGCGTCGGGGATCATGGGGTCGTAGACACCGGCAATGTCGAAATCGCACTGGTGAAACTCGCGCATGCGGCCACGGGCAATGGCGGGCTGGTCGCGACGGTAGACCTTTGCGATGTGGTAACGCTTAACCTGCTGGGTGCTGGTCATGGCGAGCCAGCGGGCAAAGGGGACGGTAAGATCGTAGCGCAGGGAGCAGAGCTCACCACCCTGATCCTGGAGGTCGTAGATAAGCTTGGAGTCCTCGCCATACTCTGGGAGTGTCAAGTGTCAGCCAATGTTGCCCTCTGGTGTGTGTATTCCTGCTCCATTTCGAGATTTCGAGACATACTGCCGGCAAGAATTTCTCTGAGCTCGAAGACGGGAGTGTCGAGGGGAGTACCGCCGTGGCGCTTAAAGATGTCGCCGACAGTCTGGCTATGGCGTGGAAGGAAACACAAAAAGAGTTAACAGCCCAATCAAACAAAAAGTTATGGTCGAATGGCAAATACAAATGCGGCGGCGGGAAGCACATACAAGAGCTGCTCACGAAGGAGCATGTCCGGGCCATGCCAGTCGCGAGTGCCCTTGGGGGTCTTGATCTGGACGTTGGCAGCCGGCTTGGGCGCCTTGATGTCCTCCTTGGTATCCTTCTTGTCCTTGGTGGTGTCGGCCATGGTGATGGTGGTGGTGGTGGTGGTGGTGTTGTTGTTGATGTCGGCGGCGAGGTGTTGGCGCTGGCGCAAAGAAATGGAAGTCGGGAATTGGCGCGTGGTAAAATAATCGGTGGCGCGAATCAAGAGTGATCCGATGGAACGGCTGGCGCGTGCAACTGGTATCGACTCTGTGGCTCGTCGGATCAAATTCAGCATGCCGCTACTTTCGCTACGGTGGTAGAGTCGAGGACAAAGTCGGCGATCAGACCAGTCGGACACGGGACGAGAGTGGAGGGTTGGCGGGAGCTTGGAGGGGCACCGGCGCGCAGTCGCACCGCATATGACTTTTTGCCCGCTTTTGACTCAGTTCCTGCCGGCTTTGCGCTTCCCGGCCAGGGCAGTAAGAGGTACCTGACCCAAGTACCTGGACTGATAGGGCGGGCAGTTACGTACAGTGCTTGAGGAACTGAACCCGGCAGGCAGATTATCGCACTGATTGCCGGAACAATCGTATCTGCCGGCAAGAAACTTACATAGCCCCGGCAGGCAACTCCCCGACTTCCGTGATACCCTCCAAACTTCCCCCGCCTTTCATCCCGACTGTGACCCTTTTGTCCCCTCCGGTCCTTGCTTTCGTCCCGTCTCCTCTCGAACTTCTATCCCTCTTCCGTTCTCGTGCGCAGCCTGGCTACCAACATCACCATGCCCCGCTCACACCAGCCGGTAGCCTATTTTCTGATGTGACTGTTGGTCCGCCATCCTTCAACGTCCGCCACCGTGTTCCAGACTTCCAGCCTCAGACAAGAACAACGGGGACCCACGGATTCCATGATCGGTTCCTCATTTTCGTCATGACCTCACGAGAGAGGCGAGAGGTTGCCTATCCTGCGCAATTCCGCTCCCATTCCTTCTCTGCGTGAGGCATCCAGTCCAGAACATCATCAAGTAACCGGGCTGAAATGGTTTGACAAACGCTCCTCTTCACAGTCGACGACATGGCTGACCTCTGAAACTCGCCTGATATATCATTCAGGCCGGCTACATACATTGCTATATCCCTGATCACGTCCCATTCACCTACACCCTCCAAAAGCACCTACAGGAGTTGCAACTCCATACGGTGCTGGATGCGGCTAGAATTCTGTTGGGGGCCAGGATGAACCTGCGTGTAACACGGCGCCACTTTGCCTATCGTTCTTCAGCAGGACGGAAGGATCAATAAGAGTTCGGAATGCTGATGTCGGATTGCTGCAATGATAGGAGTGGTAATGGGTGGCCTAGACTATAAGATTGTGGCCAAGGTCTAGCTGCTTTCTTCCCTCCAGCTTCTGCCTTGTCTTGCAGCTCAACGGCCCCCTCCCTCGCCTACGCCAGGCCAAAGTACCAGCAAGCGCGAACCAACTATGGACATCTACAAGAATCCAAATTTCAACTCGCTCGTCCCCTTGCCCGATGTTCTTGTCAACCTAACCTTCTTGTCAATTGCCGGCCGTATTCCGAACAACTGCACAAATCATTGCGCTCCGGCTGCTGATTTCCTTGGTTATATCAAGGGAAGCTTCGATGTGAAGACGTTGACGGAAATCGCTGATATCCCTCCTTCAAAAATCGGTACTCTCTTTGATGTGAACAAGCTGAAGGACGAGGGCGACGTGCCCCTTTCGAAATTCAGTACTCTCATGAGAAGCTGTACCCCACCTGGGCTTCTGGACGATGTTTCGAATGGCCAGATCATTGATTGGTATTTCAAGCGCACCATGAGCGAAGAAAACGACTTTGTCTGGATCACCATCATTACGCTTTTGGGCTGCTTCCCCGAGTTTTGCAACGCACTAACGTGGGAAGGCAATCCTGATATATCCGGCATAGGCGTATGTTCAGAATGCCCATGTCATTCGCCTGACATTCTTGATACATTTGCTAACCAATGAGCATTAGGTAATGATCGCCTTCATCATCCAGGCAGGCCTCACCGCAGTCTTCTTGTTCATATACACCAGCTTTTGGATCACAGAGACCTGTCGCATAAGAAAAAACCCAGCAAAGGCCAACCAGTACGCTCCTTCGTTGTGGCGAAAGGCAGTCGATGACTGTCTCGAAGTCTTTTGGTCAACGTGTTACGTATTCGCCTTGACCCTGGCTGTAGGAACCCTCTGCTTCAACGTTATCTACCATTCGCCCGGTCACGTCTACTCAGGCTACTTCGGATACCTCGGTACCGTCCTCTCCGTATCAGTTCTTGTATGCCTGTGGCCATGGTATCCAGGACGTTACCAGTATCCACGACTCACATTGTGTAGCATTCTTGTGCTACTGCTCCTCGTGATTGGGGTCAGTCTCACATTTGTCAGGGAGGTGAATTCCGGCGACAAGACGGTTTTCGAAAAGCTTTGCCTGGAAACCAGTTTTGATATGAAAAGGGTAGCGAGCTTTGAGCACATCCAAGATGCCTTCCAGAATGCCAAGTCAATCACCTACGTGCAAAACTTTGTCAAGTACACACCTTATGGCACCCTGGCACTTGCTCTTCTCTGGGTCGGCGCATTAGCGCTCATACAGATATGGAGAAAGAAGATCACGCGTTGGAAACTCTACAAGTTCACCACCGGGATCCTAAGCTTTTTGCTCGTTGCTGGCTCGTTTGGTCTAATTGGCCTCTCTCTCAGCACTTTTATATACCTTCGCAAAGAGGTCCAGGAGCTCGCAGGCGAGACATACGCCGATAACGAATGGGGCTTTGGTCAATTCGTGGCTATCATTGCCTGGTTTCCACTGGTGGCTCAGATCCTTATGATCTTCTTTCGTAAGTTCTTTCAACCTGTTGAGGATGCCTGCCTAGCATCTTGCTAACTGATCTGTCTAGGGGGAATATCAAAAGACACCAGATATCAGAAGCACTTCCACCCCCTCCCGGAGAGCGAGAGGTATGCGCATTACATCTTGGCCCAATCACCAACGGCCGACTCGCCTTATCCACATGGAACAGATACGGAGAAGCAGCCTGTCACGAGCGTCACTCAGCAGGATATTACGGACGCTTGGCACCGGTGATCTGATAGATTGAGATCCGCGACTTTGAGTTGAAGGAGCGCGGAGCGACGGGCAACCTACAACACCTCAATTGTCCGCCGTCAAGTCACTCAGCGACCGAACAAGATCTCGTGCCCGACATGGAAATGTTTCACATCGCCGTCTCATTCGGTCTTGGATCAATCCTCGGAACCGTTTAACCAAACCATCGTTCCTCAACCGAGCCAACCCCTGTCGGCGTAGCGCAGCTAGTGCTCGCCTCGGACCCCGGTGGAGAAATGCGTGATAAAAGCACATCTCCTGAGCCAGGATAACCATCAAAGCCCGCATGGCTCAGTGGTAGAGCGCATCACTAGTAATGATGAGGTCGTCAGTTCGATTCTGGCTGTGGGCATGAGATCGCCTCTTGAGGCTCGTTGCCTTCATTTTTCCTGTTTCTGTTTTTTTGGTGATGCCATGATGTTTTGGTTTTTGAGTTTTGATGGCTTTGGTGAAATTTTCCAAACCGTTTCGTTCTCGTGGGTGGGGCCGCAGGTATTTTGGTTACTCAATACACGTATTTAACACATAACCCGGCGGGTTTGTAAGATTCATCTTGTTTTTGACTTCCGTCACCACGACGCCATATCGTTATCTTTGCCTTCTTCTTCTCTCAACAACTAGTTCTAGCTTTCCAAACCACTCACCAAGCTGACAACTGCCTCTGTTGCCCAGATATGTCACACGCACATGTCATCCATCTCCCATTCAGCTCGACCACAATCATCCTCCGACTAGCCATCGCCAGCAAGATGCAGCGCCTCCACCCAGAGAGCGACAAGTAGATCATTTAATAGTCACGGCACTCTTCGATGAATAGCCGAGTCTACCCTTGACAGACCAAACAGTTGTGCCTCCAGTATCAAGGCGCATGACTCTCGTTCCCAGTCGCTGTCGACCCAACTGCTTCTACGTCATGGGTGTTGGTCTGGTTTGGCGATAGAGGCACCGCTTCAGCCTGCGTGCTTTCATGCTGCTGTCTAGCAGAATGTCGCTTGCGAAGGGCTTCAGCGAGAACTCGTGCCCCTCCCCTTTGGTGTTTGGGCACGGGTTGGAGCAGATCTTTGGCGCCGTCGACGAGGAAAAGCTTACCGAGTCCACCTTGAAAGCCAGTCAGTCCATGGTCAGCATGGGATGGATACAAACAGATGCAGCAGATGATAGATGGCACTCACAGATGAGTATCGCTAAGAACTGCCCCAGAAGTGGCACCCACGCGACAACCGCCACCACCTGCCCGAACCCCCATTCATTCTCCCTGTACGAATCCCCCGCCAACTTTCCCACTTTTTGGCGGAGGTACGTGAAAAAGGCCAGAGAGAGCCAGACAAGAACCAGGCTGGTGAGGACCAAGAACCCGCCAAAGATTCCCGTCAAGACCAAATACAGTGTCAAATCCTCATGCTTCCCCTTATCCGCCAGCTTAGGCGTCCTGATCTTGATTATCAACAACGACCCACCCCAGAGCAGAATCAGCGCAAACACTGCGTAAGGCGTGTACTTGACCAAGTGCTGGATGTAGTGGGTTGACTGTCCTGCTTCCAGGCACCGAGCTTCGAATGTGGTCTTGTTCGCTGCCAGCTTGGCCTCGTTGAAGAAGGTGACGCTAACAGCAGCCATCATGCAGAGGAGCAAGAGCAAGCCGACGAAAGTAAGAGCCGGATACTTGTGTCGGCCGGGGAACCATGGCCAAAGACAGATCAAAACTGCGATGGAGTGGACGGCGCCCAGGTAGCCAAAGTAACCGGAGTAGATCCGGCCGGCCGAGTGGCCGGTGTCATCGACGTTGAAGATGAGCGCGGCTATGACAAAGGTGAAGGCGAAGACGTAGCAAGTGGACCAGAACACCTCGAGACAGTTGTCGGCTGTTTCACGAACGGTGATAGGGTCCACCAGCTTGACCTGTTTCTCGGATGTGGTCTGGCTTTGTTGCTGGGTATCAAGCTGCTCGTTTGTGGAATTGTGGTTGTTGTGGAGTGGCTCGGGATGGGGCCGTTCCGGGTGCTTTTGGACATCCACTACATCTGAGATGTAAAAGCAGATGTAGAAGAGTAGGAACAGGGTCGCGAGGACAGCTTGGACCACAAACGCAACGTTGATCTACGAGGGCTTCGGTGTCAGTGGGAGGCTTCCTTCAGACTGTTGGGGTAAAAAGAGAGGGACGGATTCACTCACTCCAATGCCAGATACATCCGGATTTCCTTCCCATTCCAGGGACCTGCAGAACTCTTCAGGACATGCATTGAGGGTGTAGTTGACCAGACCGTCTAGACGCGTTTCGTTACGCGCGTGCCGAGCAAACCAGTTCGTGGCGTCCCCTAGGGTGTAATCGGTGAAGTTCTTTGGGGTGCAGTACCAGATGAAGTCGTCGAGTCTGTAAACGGGTATATCCCGGTCTCTGGTTTCCAATTCGTCACTCTGGCCTTCCTCCACTCTTTCCTTATGTGTCTGGTCGTAGATGTCTTCAGTGCCCTTCAGGTAGCCGAAAAAGTTGGTGGCTGCTTGGGAACAATAATCAGTACAGTTGCGGCCAATGCGCTTCTCAAAGCTCTGAAGAGTGAGATTGTAGGCGTCGAGGGGGTTTTTATTTTTCATTGGCCATGATGTTGCTGCTGGCGGTTAAACGGCTTGGCTACTGATATTGACGAGTCAGGAGACCGTGCAAGTAGTTGTGGTGTAGAAGAAATAATGAGAGAGGCGTGAGAGACCGAAACATTGTTTGCGTAAGTCCGGGCTTCTGATCTCAGCGCCTCTTTATGGACCGAAAGCCATGAGATATTGGCCACAAAAACAAGTTTTCCAGGTGCTTATTTGCCTCTAAGTGATAGAATGAGCCGCTCGCAATCGCCGACAGAGAAGGTTACACTTGAGCACCTCCAGTATATCAACACAGGCTCCGGTTTCCGTGCTGGTGCTGCTTGCACACCAGAGCCTCGCACGATACTCGGTCCCGGCCGAAGTCTAGATCGTTTGTGTTCCAAAATCTCAACAGGCGTTTTTTTTTTTTTTTGCTGACCGGCGACAAGCACGATAGATGCACACGTCGAGAGATAACTTTCTTTTTCAGTAGACGTGGTGTCACAGCCAAATGAGGCTCGGTTGTCAATCCACAACTAAGCCTTTTTTTTTTTTGTTTCTTTTGTCAGACAGAGCTTTAAGACATTCGTCAAGTTGTGTCACTGCCAGCCTCTCGTTGTGGGGTGAGGTTGTTGGAATAACCCCGCGCAGTCATGGTAGGACATTGTCTGAGGCTTTGTACAAGGCATGGAAAGATAGGAGCTATGCATCCCAGAACGATGGATGCACAGAATGCTTACATACATAACCGTTGAAACTTACTATGGAGATTTGCCAAACGCGGTTAAATTGGAACACAGGATATGCAGCTGCAGCAGTACCATTCTGCCGTGGGCTGTGAGTATATCTGTACTCAATCTGGGGTGGAAGAGCTCCTGGGACACTCTGCGATGAGGACCCACGCTGAAATGGGAACCAATAACTGTGTAGTTTATTGGAGTATCTTTAAAGAAATAATTTTATTTGTCAAACTAAAAACCATCTTCAAGCAACCTAAGATTGAATAAAGGCATGGAAAGAGGACGAGTTGTTACCTCAGAATTCCGACCACCCCGTTTCGTTGTCTTACTGCAATTTGACGTTATGAGGTATTGGTTTGAGCCAATTTACCAATCAAACACTTATCAGCGCCAGTGGTTTAGTGGTAAAATCCATCGTTGCCATCGATGGGCCCCGCGTTCGATTCGCGGCTGGCGCATTTCTTTTGCAATTTTTTTTTAGTGCTTGTCGAGCGCCAAGCTTCGCAGGGGTTTGGGACTGTTTACTTCAGAAAAGGGGTGCCGTTCTTGGCGATGTTATTGTTTCTCAGTTTCATGCTATGGAGTTGCTGAGCTAGCACTATAACCGGTTTCTTCTCCTGTTCTTCGTTCCTTCCTTTCTTCAACGACATCTAGAATCCATCATAAATGCCAGAAAGGGTGATCTGGACACCATAACCGGCACCGAAGTCTCCGGGGACCTGAGCTTGACCACCAGTCGTGGTACCATAAGTGCAGGCATCTGTTTTTCCGGGTTAGTAAGGTTGGTGAAGAAGAACTTCGACTGGAGGAATGGGGCGGACTTACCCATGACAAAACCACCAGCACGAGCATACGACTCCCTGTGAATTGCAAAAAAAAAGTAAGCAAGACTGCGATAGTAATCCCGAAATATCCAGGTATTCAATCTGACATGAAGTGCTCAGTATCGCGGACGGGGTGTGGAAAGGTAAACATACCAAGGAACCGTATAGCTCCTCGCACCACCTCCACCAGTAGCACCGATACTAGCGCGTTGTACGCCCAATCCGTCTCTGACGTCGATGAGGGTAGCCTGGATCGAAAAGGTATGGGTTGCCTGTCCTCTGGCCGCCATCTGGTTGATCATGCTGACGGCATCGGCGATCAACGCGCGAGAGATAGTTCTGCAAGTCGCAGCGCGCTTGTTCAACGAGCCAGCCTCGGGAGCAGCAGCAGCATCAGTGGCGTTGACGCTCTGGTAGTATGCGTCGACGGCCTGCTCAGGAGTCAGAGCGATGACGTTGGGGTTGAGAATGTCGTCGACCCATTGGGAGAAGCTGAAGGGCTTAATTTCCTCGGTTCCGGCGGACGAGACAGCAGTGGTGGGAGCGGCGACGGCAAAGGCCGCGAGGGTGGCGAAGGCTGCGAACTTGAGGGAAACCATTTTGACTGTGTCGATGAAGAAATGTGATGATGCGGATGGAGATTTTCCTTCTCTGATGGAGGGGGGACCTTTACCCTTCTTATACCCATGGATTCGTCCTCGGTCAACTACCTACAGAGTGGACGCCGCCACATTTATACCCCCGTCGCTTTCTTTGCTCGTATCGCTTGTGCTTCCTCCTTCTAGTGACTCTATGGAACAGGACCGGCTTCTTTGGACAGTCAGAGACTGCCTGATCACTCTTTGCCGGTACTTGACGTTCAAGTCCCGAACGTCAGGTTCTTAGTCGTGCGATTCTAGGATCGTGATCCTGTGTCCCGCTTTCCCAACCGCACGAAGGTTTTTCTCGTCTTAATGGCCGTTGGTATATCCAATCGCCTTAGCATGAGCCAGGGTTTGATGCTTTTCTCTCCGTGTTTCTTTCTCTTATGCAGTCATTCCTTCAAAATTGTCCATTAGCTTGTCGTCTTCACCATTCTCGGCTCCATCGGCTTCCTCATCCGTAGCCATTCGACTCCTCTGTGTCTCTTGTAGTCCATCCTGGGCTATCCAGAGTTTCCGAAGTCCAAATCCTCAACTTCATGACCGGCAAACCGGCCGGATTCTGGTGGAGCTGTGAAAGCCAACAACATCCACAACCCGAAAGCCGGAAGCTTTCATTTTCTCGCCTCGGCTTTCTTTTGATCCTTCTCGAATCTTGACCATTCAAACACCTTGAAGAGCCCAGAAAATATCCATCAACGATTTCATCAGCCACTCGGAGGTTTTGGCCAAGCGCCCCACTGTCGGCCATGGATGCAGTAGCGCACGCACCAAACGTTCGCTACTCGTCGGTTAGGTTGCACAGACCATGGGCCGTGTGGGGCCTACCTTTGGGGGCCCGCTTCCAGCCAAGCCAACCTCCTCTCCTCGGACTAAGAGAGGAGGTTGGCTGGACCCACCACATAGCCACAACACCTAACCGACGAGTACATGGAGCTTGTGCACGACCCCCGAACTTTTAATGCAGGGGCACGGTTTTAGCGGAATCGGCCCGCGCCGGTGGACGTTGATCCGATCATAATTATAACACTCTACATCAGCGACCTTTTATCTCCATCTCCAGTATGGTTCTTTTACAAACATGGCCAAGAAGCGATACTTATAACACTCATTTTCCCGTCTTCAATCTTCAAAAAAGACTTTGTCAATGTAGGCTTGCATGGACCCTGAGTGTCCAGCGGCATGCTTGTGTGCTTCTGCAGGTACACTACTGTACCGCTCAGACCACTACGCCCCCGGCTCTCTGAATAATACCACGATACTCCACAAAACTACTCCAATCCAACCACCAACAAACTTCACGAGGCTCCTCTGACTTGCTGTTTACACAGTCGCGATGACAGTACATGCCATAACAATGCGTTTTGCTCGGATGTTCGAGCGATATAGAGTATGGTATACTCCATAGCTTGAATGCAGCGTCAACTACCAAGGGAAGAAGGAAAACTGAGCAAGAGGGGGTGATGTCGAAGAAGTCAGAAGATGATGGTTATAGAGAGTATTAAGTCCCTTCAACGGGAACCGAGATCTTTAGTCTTCTTGTCAATTAAATTAAGTTTCCCTCTACCGTACAGTAACTACCCCTGCAGTTGCAAGGCCCCCCTTTTGCTAAAACCCCCCCTTTTGCACAAGAATTTGGCTGCCCGCATTCCCTCTGCGGGGGAGGATTGCTAATTGCTATTGCAACGGCTTTAAGGGCGGATTTGCAAAAGAAGGGGTCTAATTTTGGTGGGCGCGGCACTTATACCCGCCTACCGAGGGGCTTGGCGACCCGCTTTTTTACCCTGGGAGAAGATGACCAGTGGCTCGAGGGCTGAGAGTGGTCTGTGCACTTGCACCCTCTATTGCAAAACCCCCCCTTTTGCTAGAAATTCCGCCTGCCCGCCCCACTTGCAACTGCAGGGGTAGTTACTGTATTATAGACGTCCCAAAAAAGTAGCCGCCAAAATGCTCTCCCTCAAACTCACCACCCTCGCCCTCCTCGCGACCCTTTCCGTCGCCGCCCCAACCCCAGCCTCAACCACCGTCACATCTTCCATCTCCACCACCTCCTCTTCAGAAGAAATCAAGCCCTTCAGCTTCTCCCAATGGGTTGACGACATCCTCAACCCCAACGTCGTCGCCCTCACGCCCGAGCAAGCTCTCGAAGCCTACTACGAGAGCATCAACAACTCCACCACCACTTCTTCAGGCCCCGAACTCTCCAAGCGAGCCGGCGCCGCTTGCGAGACCGACAACTCCAAGCGCATGCCCGTCGCCGACGCCGTCTGGCTCGTCAACACCATGGCCGCCGCGGGCCAGAAGCTCGTCTACATCCACGCGCCTTTTATTTCCAAAGTCGCCGAGGAGACTGCCAACGGCCGGTCGCGCATCATCGGGCAGAAGACGCTGCCTACGGAGCTTTTTGAGCCTTCAGAATATTGGGCTAGGGCTGGAGGGTTTATTATGGGTGAGTTTCTCTTTGGCTTTTGTTCTTTTCTCTTCTTATGTAACCTGCACTTTCTTGAGTCGGGCTCACGCTTGCTCTGCGCTGGGCAAATGAGGTGGAGTGAGGAATGGTTTGCTAACGAGATGTTTCTGATGGAAACAGATGCCTGCACTTGGGGTAGCATGAGCGGCGGCAAGATCCTGATGCCCGCGAATCAGTTCATTACCGTTTTGTTGCAAGGAGAGGGTTACTAAGGAGCTTGACTCACCGCACCCTCCCTAATGTCTTCGCGCACCCGATTTTGACTTTACGCACCCGAAAAAAAGATCCACCGTCACAAGTGGTAAATTTCGATGACAAAACGTTCCAATCTTTCACGCTTCTACAACGCCACAACTCAAAACGCAACACAACGAACGTTTTGAAGCTGTTATTACCCTAATAATAATGAAACTCCTTTAAATAAGAATCCCAGCTTCAAAATCTTTTTTCAATTTTTTCCCCGGATTTTTAAAGGCTTTGCGAGGTTTGGGGTAATTATACCGTAACGCTTATAAAACGGAAACCGGTATATAAAAACGGCTGTAGTTTTTTACGGGTGCGCGAAGTCAAAAAAGGGTGCAACAAGACATTAGGGGGGGTGCGGTAAGTTAAGCTCTTACTAAGAGATGTGCTGAGATGGAATGTGTTACGACTGTTATGAGAAAAGGATTTATGAGGGGGTCGAGGAGAGATACTCTCAAAGGTTGGCTGGCGTTGATTGGATAGAGACCACTCATTGTTGATTATATGTATTTGCACTGCTGTCCGGAAGATGCAACCTACATATCTGGTTCTCTCGTCCTGCTACTGGTGGCCGATGCACGTCCTGAACCTCTTCCAACTTCATATCAACTAACCCAACCGCGATACCGGTACGTGTTAGCCGGAACATACGCAGATACGCTGCACTACCAAATGAAGCAATGTGATATACCTCTCAAACAGCCTCTCCGCAGTGTCAGGCCATGTTTGAATCGTGGACACGGTTCGTTACAGACCAAGATGGTATGCCAAATTCCATTCGCTTCCCAAAAACAGGAGCTTATGGGTAAACTCCAAAGTCTTGTGAAGATTGGTTCGAACACGCTTACACCTAAAGTTAATGCCGAGTGGTTTTCAGACTCACCACATATACTACTGACATGGCCAAACCCCATGCCCAGGAATTTGTTGATACATGCTTCTTAGGTAAGCTATATCCTTGATCTTTCTCCAACGGACCGACCAATCGGGAACGGCATTAAAGACGAGGAGGCAAAGAAGAAGGAGGTTGTACTTAAAGAATTGGCATTAGCCTACGGTTATATTAATGGGGTTGATCTTTTGGCAGCACAAACTCATCAACTTGGTGTTGAACTATACGGATGAGCATTACGTAAGGGAGGCGAGAATATAGTAGTGAAGTTTAATTAATTGAAGAAAGAGAGAGTAAAAGAGGAGGGAGACGAAGTTTAGCTATATATATAAGGGAAACTATATGTAGATCGTATCTATTATACTAAAATATATAAATAATTTTAATACTCCCCCTCGATTTAAATATAAATTACTTTATATAATAATAAACGGGTAAACGAAGAAATAGAGGGAGTAATTACTAAAAGCGGTAAAAGTGAAGTTATTTATAGGTAGCTCTCTTCTTCGCCCGTTATAATTAATATTAGTAAAATTTAGTGGGAAAAAGGATTATTACCGGAGGGGATATATAAGGAAAAAAGGGAATAATTAAGGGGAGAAGTTCTTAAAAGGGAAGAAAAAAAAAAATGATAAAAAGTATAAAAATAATAAGAATTTTTAATATAGTAATCGTAAAACTTCGTAAATAATATTAATCGATTCGTTTTATTGAAATAAATATAATAATAGTAAAAATATAACCGTAGGGCTACGGGAAGGTAAGGAATAGCCGTAAATCGATTTTTAAAATTCCTGCGAAATATTATAAGTCGATTTTTAAAATCCTATATAATAGCGAATTTCGCAGAGCTAAAAAGTTGCGGGTTTGATTATTAAGTTGTATTTTCGATAAATTAAGGGGTAGTAGAATTATAAAGGGATTAATTAAATATAGAATAAATTAAGAAATAAGAAATATAAGGGGTAAATAAGGGTATTAATAGGGTAATAATTAATTAAACGAATTAATATAGTAATATAGCGGTATAAAATATTAAATTGTAATAAGCGACGCGGCGGGGAATACCCTAAGGGATTTGTAGTAGCGTTAAAAAACGTCCTTAGGTAGGGCCTTTATAAAAATATCGGCTATTTATTCGGTTATAGGAATATATTTAAAAGTAATTTCGCTATAATTTTATACTTTATAATATTATATATATTAAATTTTAATATATTTCGTTTTAGAATAATATTAAAGGTTATTCGTAAATTATATAGCGCTTTAATTATTATAATAAATAAAAGTAGCTTAGGTAAGTACGTAGGTAAAATCGATTAATAATTGTCTAAATTATATAATTTCTTTAAACGTTTAAATTTATATTATAATTTTTACTTCGCAAAAGGATAGGGTAATAATTTATTAATATTTAAAAGATTAATTAATAAAAGCGCTACCGATTTAGAAAATATATCCTTTAATAGACCGGTTAGTAGCGTTATATCCGCTTTAATTAAAATTAAAGTAATTTAAAAGGGTATATTTAGGATTAAAAATAGAATTAAATATATAAATAAAATAATAATCTAAGGTATATCGGAGGTATTAGAAGATACGTTTTACAATTATAATATATATTTTAGTAGGTTTAATAAGGTAGCGGCTATAAAAGGATATTACGAAAGCGATATTTAATTATATACCGAATATAATATATATAAGCGAATTAATAGCGTGGGCGTATTAATATTTATTATTATCGGAAATTCGAAAATCCTTAGGAGGTTTAAATACTTTATTTATTTTTATAAATATTAATATTAATTTACTATTAAGTATATTAAAATTTTCGAATACTTTTTTAATATAAGTTTTCTAATTAAATCGGATAGTACGGTTTAATTTATTACGGGTAATTAATATATTTAAATAATATAAATATAAATTTATATCGGTTATTTTAAAACGTTAATTAAAGGCGCTTTTTAGGGTTTAAATTTTAAATTTGGAAGGGTTTATAATAAATAAATCGTTGATATAAATAGTAATAAAAATTATTCCTTTATTAAAAATAGTAATATTGGATAAAAGTAATTTAAAACCGAAATTAATAAGGAAAGTGGTTAAAATATTATATTATACGCGGGGATTTTACTTTAATCCGTAAAGGGCGTAATTAAATTTATAAAACCTTTTTAAATTATTTATAACGATACCGGGCGGTTATATTACGTAAATTTCTTCTTTAATAAGGCTATAAAGAAAAGTGGTCTAAACGTTTATTTATTTTAATTCTAAATCGAAGGTAACGGTAAGTACGAAAATAAATTTATAATTTATAGGCTTTATAATTAAAGCGAAAATTTTATTATAATTAATCCTTTCTTATTATTTAAAATTACGGACTACCCAACGAATTTTATAGCGAAAGACTTCGTTATTAGGATTAATCTTAAATTTATAAATTTATTTTCTAATTAGAAATCATTAGCCGATATTAAATAGGATAAATATTTAAATTTTATTTTTAATAAGGGAATTATATTCGGTTTATATAATTTCGAATTATTATAATTAATTGGGACGTTATTTAACTTTTCGAAGTATTTAAAGTTTTATAGTAAATAGGATAATAAAAGTAATAAAAATTAATAAATTAAGTTCCTATCCGTTTATAATTATTAATAATAATTATTATTTATCGAAAATAATAAAATTTAGGGGATAGAATTTAAAGTAGCGATTTATAATAGAATATAGGTAGTTAGGGTCGAAAAGGCTTAAATTACTGCTAATATAAATAGTATCGAATATAAGTAAAGATTTAAGTAATATTATTAAGGTGGGGTATTATAATAAATTTTTTAAGAGAGAAGGTTAGAAGGATTAAACGTTAAAGAGTAGTAAAAAAGGTAAATTGGAGAATGTAAGTTAATATAAAAGCGGCGTAATTAAATTAGGATTTCCCCCCGATTGTAGTATTAAAGCTCTTTCGTAATCCGTACCCAATTCGGATTTAAAATTTAAAGGAATTCCCTTTAATTAAGAAGGTAAGGAAGAAGTAGCGGAAAGGATATTTAAGGAGTTTAAGTACTTTTTTATTATAGTATTAGGTACGTTTAATTTAGGAAAGGGGATTATAAGAAGAGGGGAAAATATAGGGATCGAAGGGTTATTAATATTAAAAACCGTAATAGAGGTATTAAAATAATTAAACGTTAGTACGGGCGTAGAAGGGGAGGGTAGTAATTTTAATAAATTTTCTTCGTCGGTAGTAATTGGGTTAATAAAAATATATACGTATATTTTATTAATAATTATATTATTAATATTAATAATTTTATTATTATTTGTAAGGATAATATAGTTAATTAATCCTTTATAGTTTAATAATTTACTTCGGCCGGCTATAGGGGTTAATTTTCTTAGAAAATTTGTATTAATAAATTTATAATAGTAAGGGGCGCTAATAACCTTAAAATAGGAGAAATTAAATTTAAGGCCGAATTATATTTCGAATAGAGTTTTATTTATTATTCGATTAAGAGATTTATTTTTAAGATATACGATTATTTAAAATAGGATTGGCTAAAAGCGATAGTAGAAATCTCCGGCGAAAAGAATAATAATAATACGTTTTTATAAAACTTTATTAAGACGTTCCGTAATACCGTTTTACTAATATTAATTAATTATAGAATAATTGAATATTATAAAGCGGTTCCGGTATTAATATTAAAATTTCCCGCTAATATTTTCGTTAGCCTAATTTAAATATATATATTATACGGGGCGTTTAAGCCTATTAATTTTATAGTATTATCGTTCGATAATATCCGGAAATTTATCTTTTATTTTAATAGTATAATATTATACGAATTGGGTAAAATTATCCGTAATTGTAATTTAGTACTTTTATCCTTTTAAATTTTTAAAATAGAATAGGCCGTATATATTAATATAAATATATTCGAAGGGCCGATTCCCTTTACGTATTATTATTTTATAAGGAATTTATTTAAGCCGCTTTAAGGTATATTTATTATAGAAATAGGAATTGGGGATAGGGTAAATATTAGTAATTATAAATTGGAGTATAATAATATTTAATTTATTAAAGTGGGTTAGTTATTTATATTAGATTTTAAATTGTTTATATTTTACGGCGTAAGTAGTAAGGGTAAAGTATAATTGGAAATTGAATTTGGAAGTTAATTAATTTAAAACGTAAACGCTATTAATTTCGAAGCTTTTAAAGCGGATTTTATAATTATATACTCCGATAGCGATACCGTTTCCGAATATTACGACGAAGTTTTTATAATTTAATTATAAAATAGAAAGAAAGTTATAAATTATCCTTAGTAAATAGTAAATTCCTTCGAAGAAAATAAACGAAGCGTTTTTACTTATAGTAATTCGAAATATATAAGTGCCGGTCCTTTTTAGGGTAATTTCTATATTATTTATCTTTATAATTAAAAGGCTAATATAGGGATGCAAATTCCGAAAATTAATTTTATTATAAAATATATAATTAATAATATTTAAATCGATAATAATAATATATTAGAAATTATATAGAAAATTATAGTGGGCTTTAAATATAGATAAAACGACGACCCTATTAGCGAATTTAGAATTAAGAGGGGATAATACGTTTAGAAATTAATTAGTAATTAAAATTACGTTAATAAAGGTTAAAATAATATTTTAAAAATTTAATATTAAAAGCGTAATTAATACGAAAGTAAAAAAAGTAAAATTAAAAGTAGGTAAGGGGTTGGCGAAGGCTTCGGTCGGAGTTCCCCTTCGTTAGGATATAGTTTTGGACGTTATAGGAATAAGTAGAATAAAATTAAAAGTAAATAGCGGGACGTTATAGGGTAATATTTAGGCGTTCCGTTGGGAAATATAATTAAACGGTATTCCCCCTAGGAAAATAAAAGAAATTAAAAATAGTACGGGGGTAGAAAAAGAATATAGGTCGGTAATAATACCGAATATTATTAAATTTATAATATTCGAAAAAGGGGATTATAAATTAGGTATACCCTAATTAGTACGTAAACGTTTATTAAGGCGAAAGTTTTTTAAAAATTCTTTATTATCGAATATTTCGTTTAAATTTATTACGATTAATATAGCGGTAAAGGGTTAGGTATTTAACGAAATAGCTTTAAAAACGTCGCTTTAATTTTTATTAATATACTTTTCGGGGTATTAAACGCTATAACGCTTATTATTATAATTAAGTATTTTATAGAGAGAATATAATTTCTATTTTTTATTTATAGAACCCGAATTATAGGCGCGTTTATTAATATTCTTAAATTTAAATAAAGAGGGGTTTTAAAAAATATAAGCGATTAAAGTAATTTATAAATCGAAATAGATCTTTTTTTTTTCTTTATTTTAATCCTAATATTAATTAATTAATATTTCTTTAATTTTAGTAATATACTTAATTTAATCGAATATAATAATATAATAAATTATAACGTTTAAATTATTCTATTCCGGTAAAATAAAATAATTTTAAATAAACCGAAATATAAAAGTATTATATTTTAGGCTTAACCCAAAGAGGAAGTAATCGATTAATTAAAGGATTTAAAATTTAATATATTCCGGATTTATTTTAATTAATTCCTCTTAAATAATTTAGATTTTATTTGCGAAATCCGTAATAATACTATTATAATTAATTAAAAAGAATTTATAAAAGCGCGCGAAAATATTGCGATAACCCTTTATATTACGTAGATAGTATTTACTTTAAGCCTAATTAAAGGTTATATAAACGGTTTCGTAACTAATATTTTTAAAATCGTTATAAATAGTAAGGGCGAACTTTAAAATAAAGGTACGTAGTTATTAGCGCTATTCGGTTTATTAAACGTTGTATTTTTTTTCATTCTTTTAATTAAGGGCGCCGCTACGAAGTTTAAAGGGTGCGGGGTCGTTATAAATATTAAAAGTCGAACGCGATATAATAAGGGCCGAGAAGGATTTACGTTATAGTATATAATTGCGGCTATTATTTTTAAGGAATAGGACGTCGAGAAATTTTTCGAAGGATTTATTAATTATTTTTATAATTTAAATAAACGGCGAAGTTAAGTATTCGGATACGAAGGAGAAATAAGAATTGGAGGAATAATAAGAGCCGAAGGAGTAATAGGAATCGGGGGAATAAGTAATTTAATAGTAAAGTTTTAAATATTAATAGAATTTAAAAGTAAAAATAGAATAGGGCTAATAATAATATTAAAAAGAGAGGTAATAAAAGTGGGAAGTAATAGTATAATAAATAGTAAATTTTAAAATAAAGGACGGAAAATATATAGTATAATAGTAATTTCTTTTAATAAATATACGAAATTATAATATAAATATTAGTATATAATAAGTAATTTTATAGGGCGCGGCCGGAGGTTATACCGATATATTCTATTCGAAATTTATTAAAAATCTTTTATAGGGTAAGTATACTAAACTTTAAATATAAATATAAATATAAATATTTAAGGTATTTAATAATCGTATTACGAAGTATAATAAATGCTATTACTAGCGGATAACGGAATAGATATAGGAATTAACTATACGTTATACGCTAATAAAATATTTAAATAATCGAGAACGGTCTTTTCGATAAAAAAATTGCGCTTTTATTAAAGTAAAACGGATATTATTAATAAATATATTAATTTTATTAAATTATAAGAAAAATATAATAATTTTAGGTAGAATCCGTAATAAATTATATAATAAAATTTGTAAAAAATTAATATATTTATAATGCGATACTTTTACGTTTTAAATTGCCGAATCTTTGACCGCTAAGCGGTTTGTACGTTAATTTAGGTTATAGACCGCGGTTATATTAGTAACGGCGTTTTATATCTTATAAGGGAGGTAAAAACCTTTCGAATATAAATTATATCGAAGTAATAGAAAAATAAAAGAAATAAGGAAAATTAAGGGAGGAAAAGGAAGGAGGGGGTAGGTAAGGATCTTTTAATTTAATTGAATCGAATATAACGCGTAAGCGTTACCGGGTTTATAACCTATTAAATTATACGGATGAGTATTACGTGAGGGAGGCGAAAATATAGTAGTGAAGTTTAATTGATTGAAGAGAGAAAGAGCAAGAGAGGAGGGAGACGAAGTCTAGCTATATATATAAGGGAAACTATGTGTGGATCGTATCCACTATGCCAAGACATGTGAATGGCTTCAATACTTGGCACGTAACAGGCAATGATACCACGACAGGAAGAGCGGTGAACTTGAGGACACAATCAAGTGGTATTAGGCGGCAACATCTCTAACTGTGGATTGTTTCCCATGCAGAAAGTGATAGGAATTGCTGGGTTTGGGTAAGGCAAGGGACAGAAAGGCAGGGTCTTTGCAGTAGTGCTTATAGGCGGCGGCCGCCAGACATACTAGCTTCCGCTCGCGGCTCGGCTCGCAGAAGACTTACATCTTTTGAAGTCAACTCGGAATGATGACGGCGGCGCAACTATACGGAGGAGAGGATTAAGTCTCAGGTCATGCACGTGTCCTAATGATTGGGAAATCCAAAGTATAAAATGGACGAAGGGCCACCCTGAACCCCAAGTCATGAGTTGCTTCCCTATCTTACACATTAGCTTCTCTTTCCAAAGAATTACATCCCTCCTCAAACTCAGCAACTCCAAAATGATTACCACAAAGCTTGCCACCATTGCCGTCCTTGCGACTGTCGCTGCCGCCGCGCCAACCACCGCCGCTCCCACCACGACGGAGGTCAGGCCTTTCAAGTTTTCCCAGTGGGTAGACGATATCATCAACCCCGATGTAGAAGCCCTCACCCCCGAGCAAGCCGTGGAGGCCTACTATCAAAGCGTCAACGCCACCACGTCTACCCAGACCGGCGGCACAAAAGCTAAACGGTTCTCGGTGCAATGCTATACAAGTGAATACACCCGGGCTGAGGTCAACCCCGCAGCCATGTGCGTGAGCAGCCTCGCGGCGCTCGGCAACGGTGTGACCTATTCCTGGAGCGGGTACGCCAAATCGGTCACTCTTTGCAATGACATACCTAATGTGGAGCTGGTTGCCGTATCGGGGACTGATGGGCCGAAGGTCGCTACAGCGTAAGATACTTTTCGCCCTGCTCTTATAACTTTGGACACACGTCGCCGTCGTCTTCTTCTGATCACTGCTAACATCTGGGTTGTTCTGGAAAATTTCAGTCAGCAACTTGCCATTGGCGGTGGACACATCATGGGTACGTAGCCTTTTCTATTTAGATCCAAGGCGAGATGGCCGGACATGATACTGACGATGTTGGAACTTCTTGAACAGACGCTTGCACCTGGGGTGGCAGAACTGGCGGACTCGCCTTTGAGGATTTCAACCCAGACATTCAAATCTATCTGCGTCGCCAGATATGAGAAAGGTGTTGGCCATCAGGCTAAGGGTGCAGAGACGTGTGGCCGTGTCTAATCGACATGGGTGGGAGGGTTCGGATGTGGTCACATGGATCATAGAAAATGGGCGTATTGAGAAAAAGATCGGAATTGCGGGATTTACATACCGTCCGTAATGCGAAGATTTTGGTTCAGGATTTGACCTCATTGTGATTGATTAGAATGCTGTTTTGATGATTACTGACCTGAGTCCCTTCATTGTTGTTAACTCGCCGGTAATACCAGGCAATGACTGCCGGCCAAGACAAAGTGTAGTCTATATGGCCAGGACAAAATCTTCTATTCTCAGTCAGCAATAGGTTCGATCTGAAATCAGGTGAGTGGTCGACCACAGTCTGGACGAAGGTATGCGACATCCTCTGACCTCTCTCACCTCTGATGAATAATACTAAGCTGCAGTATCATGGGAGTTGACTGCATGCAGGTTAGCCTAGAAGGTAGGTGCATATGTACTTGACCCTCCGACAGGAAGCATACGACTCATTCCAGAAGTTAGGATGAAAATCATCCAAGCTCCAACATTTGCTGAATTTTCCATGGTTGGCATCGGTACGCCAGAAGGTATTGCATATATGACCCGATGCGACGGGTCGGGACCGTCTGATGCTGGTTCTGATTCTGAAAAGGAGCCGGTGAGATGGTGAAACACAGAGACTCGATTCTCGGATTCGTAAGACCGCGGACAGGAGGCACGCGAATGGATTTTTGAGCGGATGCGACCGGGCAGTTGTGTTTCGGTAGCTGTGTAGGAAGCATCGAGCAGAGTGTCAAGGGACTGTGAAAGCAACAAGTCATTACGTTAGTCCGACTCTTCTTGTGCTCTTGGACTTGAAAGGAATAGAAGGGGAACAGCAGTATTGCCGGAAAATGGCCTGGGGAGTATGATCAAATGGAAACTCGTCTACATGTACATACTTCGGTGGAAGAATCTCAACTCCATTAGCCCAGATGCTCCATTGAGCCGGTCGGTCTAATGTCTAGTGTGGCCAGACTATCCGAGCAAATGGCAATGAAAGTTCGGAAAGCTGAGTGTCATAACAGGCAAGACCGGTATCTCAGATTTCATGGCATGTTGGAAAAATGAAAAAGGTCGAAGTTATGAACGAGTGGACGAAGAACCACACAGCAGTAGCAATGGAACAAATTTGGATTGGGAGCGAAATCTAAGTTACTTACAGTGGGGACAGCAAAAATTCCCTGACTTCTTCATTCCACGAAAAAGAAAAAAAATGTTCAGGGAAAGAACCATCTACTTGCAGACTTCTTTACGGTACCTTAATGAAGGAAGGGAAGGAAGGAAGGAAGGAAAGATAGAAGGAAAGAAGCAACCGCCCTCCCGCGACTAGGTAATTACCTCGAGCTTAGGTAAGGTACCGTCTACTCGAGACAAACGACCAACTACCATACCGACTTGGTGCTCGAGCAAAAACATTCAGTTAGGTCATTGGAGTCCTGATAAGAAGAAGAACCTCAACGCCCTGCTTGCTGCTTCTCCGGATCGACGAGAACAATTGTTTGCTGTGGGTTAGGTATCGAATCGAGGGTCAGTAGTTTTGATGCATGGTACGAAGCGCCATTTGCGCCCTTTTGAAGTATGTACAGTAGCTACCTAGAAAGTGTAATCTACCAACCCATCAACCCCGCCAAAGTCCTTAATACTCCAGTCCTCATTTGAAACAACAAGAGTCGCGTGACCTACCTATATCCATTTAATATCCATAACATTAGGTGTCTTTGATAACCCAGTTCAAACTTTAAAGGCAGCGTGTTTGGGCAACGTTACTGGTGCCTCTTGTTTTTCCCCAGTCCCGTTTCTGAGTTCATTTTTCGCCCTTCGAAGGTTCGCGGCAACGCCGTCGTGTTCCAACCCGGTCTACCTGGAGCTCCCTGGAGCTCCCTGGATTATTCCGTGGTTTATGAAGCTGGGCATTTGTCGATCACAGTCTAGGGGGGCAAAGGCGAAGATTTTAGGGGTTTCTTGGTACTACTCCGCTTGGGAATTGAGTCGTGCCGATGTTCCGTGTGGCGCTGGACGGATTGAAAGGGTTCGTCTTCGTTTTTGGTTTTGGTATTGAGTGTCGCTTCGGATGAGTGCGATCGAGAGGAGGAGGGACACGTGACAAGGGAAACGGAAGAGGTGTCTGTATGGAGACGATGTGTTTTTTGGAGTTGTATGTCATACTTCAAGTATCTACCCCAGAGCACACGAGAGCATGTAGCATAAGACTTGAAATGGTTTTCAGAAAGAGATTCTTGACAAATACATCATCTTGGACATGAAGCAGAATATGACAGAAGGAAATGACAGGAAAAATAACCGCGCAGAATTCAAGGTTGGGATATCTCAATACAAAACCACTACTATCTAAGAGCAACTATAAAAACAACATATCAAGCTAGCAAGCAAAAGCTGCGAAAAAAGCACAACCCGACCGACACATGCGCCCCATGCAACAACAACACACACAACCGTGCCGTATACAGCCAGCAAGGAGAAGCTGCTGCAAGATAAAACCACAGCCGTATCGTAATTTTTCCCTTTTGCCCCGAAGTTTCAGATCTCTCTCTATCGCTCTAGCCCACGTCCAACCCAGCTCTCAAGTATAACCAGCATGACATAACATGCTTTGTATGTTACCCAGCAGCAAATATTTCCTCGCCCGTATGGTTGTTCGTCGCCATGTCCCTTCCAAAAATAGCGCAGATGATGCTTCAAATTCAAGTACCATTATCCGTGTTCTAAAGCCAGCTTTTCTCCGAGATTGGATAGGTCCTGCATGCCTCGACAAAAGGAAATCGCATCGCCAGAAAGACTGTAACCCGTGGAAATGGGAACTTCTAAGCCTTTATTAAACCCAAGGCCTCAAAACAGCACGCATACCAGCGGGTGACAGCGAGAGGGAGGCAAAGCTCGAGAAAGACCATTCCTTCTCGGCATAGCACGGCTTGACAGCTCGGTGGAGACAAGCGAGTGGAAACCACTCCCATCTTGACTGGTGGGCAGAAGTCGTACAGCACCCCGAGCAGGCAGATTCTCATATATCGGAAAGAAAATCGTTCATTGAAGGACGACCAAAAAGGTTAATATGTAAACGGGAGTAAAGGAGAGAACAGCGCCGAGGCTGGCAGATTCACGAGGGTCACATCCATTTTGTGCCCGGAATCCGCCTTCCTCGCACCAAGAATTGCCTGCCCAGGAGCCATCGTTCGGGCGATCGATCCACCAGTGACAAGCCGAAATGTTTCCCTAACGCCGAGTATGCGGATGTGAAGAAAGAGTATAATACAGGCAAGCCTTTTTTGGGTTTCGTCGTCAATTGGTGACTTGATCATGCATTTGTAACCTAGTAGAGAGCTCGTCAGTTTCAGTGATTGATGGTTCACCATAGTTTAAGCACGTACGCGAAGGATCCTCCTAGAGTAATCTTGGTTGTCGGCGATGCTGCCATCGCTCAGTCTTCTTTGCACGAGGACAGGGTCGAGCCGGGCGTCGGCCATGGACATTCCATCGCTGGTGCTGGGCGGCTTGCCGATGAAAGCATTGACGGCAGCGTTGCGGCGATGCTCATCCTCGATTTCCTTGTTACGCTTGCGACGCATAAAGAGGAAGACACCCCCAACTATAGCCAAAACGACAACAACTGCAACCACGGTTCCTGCCACGATTCCAGCAGTGTTGCTCTTGCCCTTCTTTTCCTCATCGGGTGCACTCGACTCGGAGCTACTTGGGGTCGGTTCGGTGGCGCCAGCCGAAGAGCTGGTAGGTGCAACTGTGCCTGTCGAGCTAGGTGCGGCGCTAGTGGTGCTCACCGTGGGTGACAAGTACATCACATTGAGACCAATGCCCGTGTTCCAAACATTGTAGAGAAGGGTGCCGTTACTAAGCATACCGCCGCCTATCAAATTGTCAGCGTTGTGTCAGGCCATTGTCATCGTGCTATTGCTGATAACTTACATGCATCAGGTGCATACAAGCTGCAGGGAAAGTTGCAATTCTTCATATCCGTTTCATAGATCAAAGGAGGGTAACTTTGACCACACCAACACTCGTTCGTGTTGGCCAATGCAAAGGACTTTTTGTCGGCTGCTTTGCAAATTCTTTCGCAAAGGCCTGATGACATTCCTGTCTTGGGTTCTGCGTCCGCCGGCTCCGAGGGGTCTTTCCAGGGCTTATCTGGCGTGATGGTTCTGGTGAGGTTCATGTCGCCGGTATCAGAGAAGCAGCCTTGTGGTGTTGCGGCACCCATGATGGCCTTCGTCTTCTTCTTGATTTCTGGGTTGTCTCGCTTCGCAAGCAGCGTATCAAAAGGATGATGCGATGCAGCAACAATACAGTTGGCAGCAAGAGCTGCCAACACCAGGGATATCGAGTACTTCATTGTGAAGGCGGTGCGTTGTGGGTATCGTAAGCGATATTTGGTATCGGAAGTGCGGCGAGGGTCAGACGATGGAAATGTCGTGAACGGTTGTCGAAGAATTCAGTGCGTCGGTGTCTTTGTCGTTTCTAAAGAACCCGATGGACGTTTGACTTCTTTGCAGAACCCTTACACTATGGGTGAAGGGCGAAGAGGGATTTAGCCCCCTTGGGTGTCGAACCAAATGACGGGATGCGAATGAAGCGAAGGTCGACTAGTCGCTGCAATGAAATGGCGATAACCCTTTCCTGTTCTTGTATCCTTTCTCCTTTGTTGAATGAGTCCTTGGCGTTTCCTTGACGATGATGGTTGACGAGGTCACGAGTGGCTGGACATTGCCTTTGTTCCAGTCGGTGTCGGTCGACGCAGTGACTATGACTCGACGACGGTGCGCTGGAGCGGGCCGCGAAGGTTAGTGTGGTTCTTTTTCTCGATGGCAGTCGGGGGTCGTGGATGCGACCGGGCAAGTGAGCGTGATGGTGTCGTTATGGTCGTCGTGGATAATGATTGTGTTGTGGTCGAATGATGGAAAACGTCGGACACGCACACACGAGAATAGGGAGCGGGATTGAACGAGCGACAGTGTGGGTGTGGAGGAGGGAGCGGAAGTGGTTTTGTTTGAGAGGGAGCGGCCGGCCGAAAGTGCGAAAAGGCGCAATGAGTGGGAGTGGCCGTGGAAGTGGGAATGGGAGTGGGTTTGGTGTGGTGTGTGGTGTGTGGTGTGGGAGACGGAGAGCGGGAACACAAAATGGAAGAGCGGCAAAACTGAGTGGCAGACTGGCTGGGAGCCTGGGAGGGGGGAGGTCTGACGGGAAGGCAACAAGAACCAGAGAACGGACCTGTGAAAGACGAGACGGAGAGACCACTGTCCACTGAGAGCGGCAGGGGCCCTGGACGGCGCGGCAGGTGCAAACTGCAGTCAATTGCACTGCAGTGCTTGCTAAGTTGCTATTGCAGTCCAGTGGTGCAGGTACGTACCGAGGGCGTATTTGAGATACGCACGCACCGACGACGACGGAAGAGAGGTTTCTTTCGCAGAAACCTGGCAGACGGGAAAAGGAGTTCAATTGATAATACTTCAAGGAGTGGCCCGCGAGTTTTTTTGTTTGATTCAAAAACGAACCACGTCCCCCAAAAACAGATGAGCAAAGGAGTTTGAGAGAGGGGACAAGAAAAGGGACCAAAGACCAACACCACAGGCGGAATGTCAGGAGCTCACTGCACTGGACTGCTGGAGAGAGCGACCGTCGAGACCCGGACACCACGGCGAAAACGGGAGAGAATGCGCAAGTTGGGGAAAGGACGACGGGGCCGCTGGAAATTGCGCGATGGAGCCCAATCCCCTGACGCCTGGGGCCTCGGGATGCATCATTCAAAAATCGAAACGAGAGGCACATGCATCCCGGTCATCTCTCACCTCTCACCTGAATTGCGACCCACAAAAAGGGAGGCTGGGTGGGTCATTGAACCAATCATGAGAGTCCTGGCCAAAAATATGTGCCTTTGCGATCTACCATTGGCTGGGTCATCACGCCCGTCTGGTGGAGTAACACTGGGGCAGGCACATTTCAGGGGTACCCGTCATTCTGTCGATCGCATGGAGAGAGCCCAGAAGGGTGCGAAAAAGAGCGAGGAAGGGACCACCACTTCAGACAAAGTCCTGTTACCGTAGATGTGTTAACAAGGACGTCGATCAATGTTAGTGTCCTCGGTATTTTGCCACACTAATAGTATCTTTCAGGTAATGACATCTACCGAGAACTACTAATAATTCACCGGATCTTTGGACAAAGCCTTGCGCCTTGTTACGGGCGAGCGTTCGTTGCGACAAACTCTCCAAAAGAAAAGGGAAACATGAGATGAAAGATGAGATCAAACTCTGGCTCACAATCTTGCCTTTTCACTCAGGACGAACGACAAACAACTTGAACTCTTGTTCAACATATTGTATTACATTTGTACGATGCAAAGCCTTTTTCTGTGCAATCATTTCACCACCGGGGACCTGCCCCTTTTTCATATGCCCTGGGGCATTGCAAGAGGGATGTGGAAAATGGCGAACTACTACCAGCTTGCTTACATATGCACAGCATTAGATGAAACGGGATCACCAGCTTGAACCACGCGGACACAGCGGCCAAGCCAAGCACATGCACACACTGGTGCTGACGGCTCGTTGACCACCGTCCGTTGCCATTGGGGACAAGCATCTCAACTCAACCAAAGTGAACCACGATAACCTCCTCATCAAAGAGGCAGGGGATGGCAACTTGAAACACCAAACACGGGGGTTTGCCAGACAAAAAAGATTCCACCTTGACGGGCACCATCCTTTTTCAAACGGTCGGTTCCCGTCATTCCCGCCCTAGGACGCTGGCACCGTCAGTCCGTGACCGAAAAAAAAGAGGCCTCTTATTTGGAAAGGGGGTTTGTTGTTGCTCCATTTCCATCATTTTCCCCCATCGCTATCTGGATTTCCATATCTCAACCTCTTTTTGCCAAGGAGATGAACCAGGAGCGTGCGCGCGGGGCGGCAAAATCCAAAACCCTTTTGCAAGTGTGGAAGGTCGAGCTTCGAGAGCTTCCTTCCATGTTCATCGCTTTCTCCAGTTATCTTGGCGTTCGGATACGAAAGGAGTCCCCACTCTGATGGCACATGGACCGGTCCAGCCAGGCTTCACTGCCCGCAGGCCGCAGCAATTCTCAGCAGTTCAGCCGAACACATGTCACCACTCACATCTCTTGTGAATGATTATGATCTGTTGAGGAGGTATCCAAAAGAAGCAAATGACAAAAGCAAGTAAAAGCGTCGGGAAGAAGCAGCAGGAACAGCAGCAGGTTGAAGCGGTCAAATGCGCAACAACCTCAAGACGCATAAACGACAGAGGGTAACTGCAGCTTTCACAATCCAATGCATGTCTCTGACCACCACCGAACCAACCAAAACCAACCAACACCACCACCAAGAAAGTCATCAACCAACAAGTGAACAAACGGAAAGGCATCAGCTATATAGTGTCAACTATAATCAGCCTAAAAACATGTCAACAAGACAAAATACGAATTGTAAAGTGTGAGTGGGAATACTTTTCCAAGTGCCGCCTGACCGCAGCAATTGAGATGTTCGTACCACCGAGCGGGAACCACGACACACACTGTTGCGCGACACAACCAACCATTGCAACCACTCTCAAACAGCAATTGGTACACCAGTTACCTCTATGTGCAACACATCGTCGAACGGAAAAGAAGCTCTCTGGATACACATGTCACAGCCAGAGGTCGACGACATTGTACCGTTTTCTTTGTCTTCCAACAATGGCCTCTGCAGTGTTTTTCAATCATTCATCTATCTGAAGAACCGCGTCAATAACTGCCGACCCGATTGTTCCGACAGCTTTTTTTTTTTTTGGGGTTCTTCCACAGCGCAGCGCGGGTTGTACGCACGAATGAATGTCAGCGACGGCAAGTTCCGCGATTCGCGCGATCACTGCACTCATCAGGCACCGCCCAAGTTTCCCTCCAATACACACAGCTCAATGGAAAAACTCCGGCGGAGCTCACGGCTTGAGTGACGGAGCTTCCGTAGCTTGGAGGTCTGGAGATCGGATCGGGACGAACAGGATCAGGATCACGAACCGCCGCCTCCGTCATGCCAGTTCATGCTTCAATTCCGGTCCCTCCATTTATCGTCTGCGATTCCCGTTACCTTTTCGGCTTCACGATACGTGCGATAACATCAATTGTTCGGCGCCGACAAGGTCACCTCAATTGGCATCGCAATCCCGAATGAATGAATGAATTGATCTCCAGTTCTTCTTGAGTTCTCCGCAAACTCCGCCCGTACCTGCGTCTGCCTCCAGCAAAAATCCAAGCTTTCTTGCATTTCTGCGTTTTTGGTACCTGCGCAAGTACCTGCAAACCACTTGTAACCCAAACCCTGTTTTCGGCGCGGCATGTTCTGGAGTCTGGACAAAATGCCCCTGAATTCTGCATGACAAAAAGGCCCTTTTTCTGTACAGCCACTGCACCTGCTTCGGGCAGATCCGTACAACGCACGGACCAGCTCTTTGTTCAAGTCAAACGGTTCCTGGCAGGTTTTTGGCGGCTGGCGGAGGCTGTGCTGTCGGGCCTGTTGGTGAGTGTTTGATTTGGTGCTTGGCTTCGCTTCGGCCCCGGCTTGGCTGACGAACGACTGTTGTGTGTATGGTCTGTGCGTTGATATCTGGTTTGATGTCGAGGATGTGCTCAATGCGGTGGAATTCTTCCGTCACACTGTCATGTCAGCCTGTGTTGGACACGACCTTGCTGTCGTCGGGTAGGAGACTGGGGCGGCAAGTCGCGTTGGAACAACTGGTAATGACGGAAGAAAGAAGATGGCAAAGACAATATATTTCTTGACGGGAATGTATGGGACGTGTTGCTGTCGCTGTCACAGAGACACCCCTTCGTCAGTTGCTGCCAACGAGGTAGAACACATGGGTAAGACGATGCGTGACCTATCCCGGATGCCTTTCCATGTGGAAGGATATATTCAAGACTTCGAACGAACTTGTATCTGAGTCGAAGATCTTGACTGCGGTTGGGTAGGAAGCATAGCACGGAACAAGCTCGAGATAACGGCTATATTGATTTTGTCACGGTCACCCTCAGAATTCGAGCATCGAGGATGAGAACGGGATCGAGTGAAGTAACATACTTGACTCAAGTCGTTAACAACAAACAACACACATAATGGAACAGAAAAGATCATGGAAAGTTCGCGACTGGTTGTTACTGTACTCACAGACATCCAACGGTTTTAACAAACACGGGCTAGTAGTCCAATACCTGATTTATTCGGGAATCATGAATCCACGACATTCTCTAGTCATTCGCAGTCGTAGCTATAAAGGAATGATTACCGGACCACTCAGAGCGACCAGCAAGCCGATCGTAGTTCGTACAAAGATGACACCGGGCTTTAGTCTACGTTGAGCCTAGTTCCGCGTATAGTTAAATTCCATGTCAATGACAGGATGCGGTGGAATCCTCCAGCAAGACCTCTCGGAAGACAGCGTTACAGGACCGGTGCCAGTCCAGATATCGAAGTCTAGGGGAAACATGTTAAGATGAAAATGACAGAAAACTCGGAAACTGTTTAGGCGTATCAGTCCTGAGAACAATATTAATGCACGAAAAGGATTAAGGATGACAAACCATGGTTTCGCTAGGTACTTTCTTTTCCATAGAACTCAAACACGCGGAATCAGTCACTAAAAACACACACCAACGAACAAAAAAACGTCGAGTAAAATGCTGTTATAATCTTCAACACCAAAGACCCCCTTCTCCTCATAACGAATGATTTAACTACCAATCTCATCAACTACCAACCTACCCAGTCCCCCCCCCTACTACCTCTTCACAACAAAATCCCCAAACCCTTCATGAACTCACCATCCTCCCTTCTTCCTCTTCGGCTTCATCCCCCACCCATTTTTAGCTTTCCCCACCCCAAACCATCGGTCCTACCGACTCCGCTCACTCTCCCCATTTTCATACTCCTCACTCTCCCTACACTCCATCTTATGAGTCTTCCAATCCCTCCTCTGACACTCGGCGCCACAATACCTAACCTTCAGACATCTCAGGCACTTCTTCAACACATTTTCTGTATTAGCCGTCTCTCCACCCCTTTCTTTCGCTTCTTTAATCAACTGCTCCTCAGACTTGCCGCAGGCACGACATCTCTCCTCTTGTTTCTTGACTACCAATCCGCGCTCGGCAATTTGTCTTGCCTGGTTGGGATCAAAGACCGCGGGTTCGGCGATGGGGGAGGGGTAAGGTAAAGAGATGGCCACGCGGGTGGAGTATTTTTGCGCGACGTTCCAGAGGGGGAGGGAGAGATAGTCGGGGGGAAAATGGCCGAGGCCGCAGGAGCAGAGGACGGGACCGCCCTTTTTGATGCTGAGTGGGATTTCACCGGTGACGGTGTATTCGCAGGATGGTAAGTGCGAGTAAGTCCGGCAGCGCTCGGCGGAGGCAGCGATCAAAAATTTCCACAGCACCAGCTCGGTGTCGGTGACGTCCAGGTTGATGGCGGCGAGCTTTTTCAGGATCATGAGGAAGGTGGCGAGGTTGAAGTCGTCGTTTTCGTCAGAGGCTTGTCGTTTGGCTTCGGCAGCTAGAGCTTCAGTGTACGGTAGCACGGCCGCGTCGAGGATGATGCTGCCGCCGCCCTGAGCGCTGCAGTCGAGTCGGATGGCGGAGACGACGATGAGCATGTGCAGGCCGTAAGGAGTGTGGAGCTCGAAAAGACCGGATTGGTGGCCACCTTGCAGACCGGTGACCAAGTTTGCCATTAGGTGAAGGCTTTCTTTGAGTTGCATTCTTGCCGGCCAGCGGTCCTCCGACTCGCTCATGCGTATACCTATCTCACGAGGTGAGAAGACGGAGGCAGTCAAACCAGGGAGGAAGGGCTTCAGTGGGGAGGTGTCGGTTATAGAGAGGATAGGGAGGGAGTCGAGGTTGACCGTAGGACAGTTGAGCGTGGCGGGTATAAGCTGGCCTCTCTCTGCAGACGAGTCGTCGTCAGCGGCGGGCTGAAGAACCGTAAGGAAGATGTAGTCATCCAGCAAGTGGGCTGTTTCCGGAATCTGGACGTCTGGAACGACTCGCGCGATCACCTCAATGTATCCTGACGTGCGAGCGATGCGCGTCTTGCTGCCTTCTTTGGCCACTGGGGTGGGAAAGATGAGCTGCTTGACCAGCTTGTAGTTACCAAACACGATGTCCATAGCCCAAGGAGAGACTTTCACGAGTCTGATGGGAATGCTCTTGTCCGCCAGGAACCGTTTGTCCTCTTCAGAGACAAAGTCCAAATAGGCGGTGATGGTGTTGAGCGTGCCCGAAGCGACGTCAAAGTTGGCCGTTAACACCGGGCCTGAGCCGTTATCATCCACTTCCGCTTCGGCCAATGTTGTTCCCTTAGACACACTCCTCTCCAAGTCCAACGCCTCTCTCAACAAGCGATCCTGCGTTTCATTCCCCCCAATCCTGTCCAGAATGACCCGACGCAAGTGCTCCCCATCGTCCACCGTCTCAACCTGAAACTGCCTAACAACCACCTTCAGAAAATCCAAAAGCGTCTGCCACAACCCCTCACCCCATGACACTTTAATCAGCTCCTGTCCCTGATGCTTGACCTTCTGGCCCTCAACCTTCAAGACCACCAGATCCTGGAAAGTCTTCCAAGCCACGCCCATCAGCTCCTCTGCACCAGCAAACACCTCCAGCCTCTTCGACAGCGTCACACCGTTCTGCCCGCGATTAACGAGCCACCTCGAGTGTTTCACATACAACCGGTTCGGTATCTGCAGTCGTCCCTCATCTTCCATCCTTTTAACTCTCACGGCCGCGGCCTCCGCGTCCTTGCTCTTGTCTCTCACCAGTCCCTCGCCTTTATCGTGATTGTCATCGTAAAACCTCGTAGCGACGACATCGAGACAATCATCCAGCGTTGATCTCACGCTGGCGTTAGTCCAGTATTCCACGGCTGCTAAGCCGAGAAGGAACATGCTGGTTGCGTTTATGGACTTGGGCTTGCTAGGGTCGGGCTGAGTCTGGGATGCATCGGCGGCAAGCGATGACTCGCCTTCGCCATCATCGATGACCAATGTCGAAGAGGCTCGGTCTTTCAGTAACTGTTTCGCGGCAACAAATAGCCCGAGGATACCAGGCGGATCAGCGACGCCGGCCGAGAAGGGGGACCAGAATGCGTTGCTGGTTGAAAACGGAGAGACATCGAGGTCGGTAGTATCAATCACGTCAAACTGCTTCTTTTCCTTGACAAGCGACTGGCAAAGCGTGAACCAGCCATCGACCGCAAAGCTGATCTTCAGTCTCCCTGGTCGAGCAGACGCCAGTTCGAGGAAGGCAAGTGACCACTGCGCAAACTGGTGCTTCGCAACTGTCAGGGCAGTCACGTTGCCATCTATGTCCCTGTCTTGATCATAGCTGTCTTTGGTAGTCGCATCCAGCGAGTCGATTCGCAGCGGCGAGAGCTCCTCAAGAGGAACCTTGTTGTTGAGTGCGAGATGGTATCCCACTACGCCGTTAGATGGGTAGGCTATCCTCCTACCACAACGCACTTGGCCTCCTGACACGTCAGGCACCAACGCCCAAGCAAACATTGGATTGCCAAAATGATCCTCGGCGAAGAACTCATCCAGCTCCCAATCGCAGTTGACGACATTATGGATCTTATCCCTCAGCAGTGTTGTTAGGGGGGCGGTTGATGACCCTGACAACCAACTGCGCTTCTCATCCGGGGACGATGGCTTCATGCATTTCTTTACGTATTCTTGGAGTTTTGCGATCTTTTCCTTTTCTTGGTCGGGTCTAGGTTCGATCGTCGCTGCCCAGGCGAAGTGTGCCCATACGTCGCGCACTGCGTCCAGGGATTTCTGGTTGATGAAATGTAGTGCCGAGCCGTACGGCCCTTGGGCCCAGGAGAAGATGGTTGCGGAGAGGGCGACGAGTTTGGTGGACTGCTGCGCTAGTAGCCGACGGGTTTCGGAGTCGTGGAGGAAGTGGGAGTAGTAGATGTTCCATATCCTGCGGAGCGTTTCTCTTTGGGCGGTTTGTTGTTTTGTGGTTGTTGTCTTCTCGCCCCTTTCGTTCGTGGTTGTTTCTGTCGTAGACTGTTCCTCAGAGGTCGTTCCCTTTTCACCCGCTTCCTTTTCGTTCAAGTCCAAAATCAAACTCAAAACCAACACATTCCTCGCCACCACGTAGTTATCCTCATGACTAACCGTGATGTCGATCTCCCTCTTTCTCATTTGACTCCTGCTCTCCTCCTCCAGCTTCATCTCCCCCAACTTTGCTTCAGCCACATCACTTTGACTTTGCTGTCCATTTCCCTGTCCATTTCCCTGTTCATGCTCTCCACCTCCACTTCCATTTACACCTCCAGGTCCATGCTGTCCCTCCCCCCCTCCATTTCTCTCTTCCTGCCCATCTCTACTACCCGGGTAAGGACCAGCCCCAACCTCCCCCCAAGCAGTATACAACAAACTCCTCACATCCTTCCCTCCCACGACCAAGATCTCAGCGTCAAGATCTGGCGGTAGCGGAGCAGCGAGGTTAGTGGCGGGTGTGGTACCTAGGGGGTCGAAGGGCGGGAGCTCTTCTTTTGCGGGAGTGGATGTGGTGGTGGATGTGGTGGATGTGGTGGATGTGGTGGATGTCATTGTGTCATTTATGTTGAAATCCAGAAGATTTTGAGTCCGTGTAAGATGGGGTAAAAAGGGGTGTAATTGGTGATGGTTGTTTGATGATTGTTGATGTGTCCAAAGCTGGGTATTATGTCTCTCTCGTGAGTGCTCGATTTAAGCTGTCGACTGTCGTGGAGTGTGTAAAGGCGATGACGTTAACACAAGTTGTGTATTATAAGCCTTGGCGGTATAAAGCCGCGGTCGACGACGACGAATGTTGTTGATGATATTAGTAGACTCGTTGGTTGATATCGGATGAAAATGCAAAGAAGTTCTTCAGCCCGTTCCCGTTGCAATGCAAAGCAATGGAATCTGACAGTGCCTACAGCGCAGTGAGGTCGGCGACGATGCAGCTCCGGGGCCTGTGGGGTTTCCTTCTTCTTTCCATGTGTTGTCACAGTAACTGCACTGTGGACGTCGAAAATGAAGGAAGGTGGCACGTGCGGACAAAGTGGTTCTGTTTTCTTGGCCTGCAGATTCGAGGCGATCGCGACCCACGTGTTCACGATGGGACCTGCCTTGCCCGATTTGGGCGGGCCGGAATAACGGCGGGTGAGGACCAGGGGAGGGAACGACGAGAATGACGAAATCGGCACATACGAACTTCCAGAGTGAAAACGGGAGAGTCAACCCAAATTGATTTATTCCAAAAACATGCTGTAACCAAAAAATTGAAATACTACTACTACGTACTTCGCTTTGTGTGTAAATAATAATAGAAGGTGTGGTACATAACCGCCGTCTTCCAAACCCACCAATCCTAGTGTATCCCCAAACAGGACGAGACAGAGACAAGAGAAAGGACGACGATACGGTTATGCCATCGGTCTCTTCCTTTCTCCCAAGAAAAAACCTCCCTTCCCATTAGTGTCCGCCCCCTACCCCCGTTTCCCGCCCTAGTTAATTTTCCAGCCACCCACCAGCAATAACATCCAGAACAAAAAGATTAATATCCTATCCCAAAACCACCCTCAGTAAGCCGTATTCGTACACTCTTCCGCCGCTCCAGTCAACCTGGCTTTTTTTTATTGACCAGAGACGATTATGCCCAGTTCAAACAATTCCTCTCCGCTGAGAGGTGCGCTTTCGACCGTATGACCAGTCTAA
This sequence comes from Sordaria brevicollis, assembly GCA_033439795.1. Classification (NCBI taxonomy): domain Eukaryota; kingdom Fungi; phylum Ascomycota; class Sordariomycetes; order Sordariales; family Sordariaceae; genus Sordaria; species Sordaria brevicollis. The sequence goes on along the minus strand of JAUTDP010000015.1, from coordinate 736,016 downwards.
ACCCGCTGTGTCGCCTATCTCATTAATAACCTGCAGGTAGGTATGCATTAGGCCCTTCTCTCCTTACCGATCAGAAGAGGGTAGGTAGTTAGATGTCCAGTCATCAAGTTAGCCTTTCCAAAAGGGAAGTGAACCCAAAGAAAACAAGAACAGACAAAGTGAAATCCAAAAACCCCAAGAAAGAAAACAGACAATAGTAATAATAAAAAAAGTAATCAACGCAAAGCTACCTCTCCTTTGCTCACTCATCTCATGACCCAAAGTACATATTACCCCCGCCATGACCACTACCATCCCCCTCATGCGCATCCCCAAACATGTTCACCTCGGCCGCTGGATCGTACCCTTCCATAACCTCGAACTTGGACATACCATCCAGGTTTCCGAGCATCAAATTCTGGTCCATCTGATGCTCATACCCGTGCAAAAGCATGTTTGTTGGGTCAACGTCTGTAGGACCAACCGCCGCGCCCATACCCATGCTTGTGGCCGGACCTGGGATGTTCGACATGCCACCATGGGTAGCATCCATGTCATAGTATGTCGGTCCCTGACTGCCTTGTTGTTGTTGTTGCTGCTGCTGGCTATGCGTGGGTGGTGACGAGCTACTCGACAATTCCGGCGGCGTGTAATGGCTCACAGCACTCTTGGCTGGCGATGCGGCGTTCTGCGAGCCCGGAAGCCCAAAATCGGGTCCCGGTCCGTGATGTTCGGTAATGGATATCGACGGGTGACTAGCATGGCTATAGTTACTGACAGCCGACGGTGAGTTGGCGTAGTTTCTCGATGCTGGTGAGTCCACGTTCATAACCTCGTTAACTCTCGGATCGAAACTCGGCATTGGCGCTGAAGACACTGCCGATACCGGAATGGCGGCAGCAGTCGGGTTCATCGTTGATGAACTGGGTATCGAACCATGCCCATGGCCCGCATGGCCCGATATAATGTTCGGGGCCAGGTTTGGAATATTGCCCATCGGCATGTCTAACAAGCCAGGAAACTGCTCGTCGTCGATTATATGATCGTAGTCGTTCCCGGGAGAGTTGGGCACCGAGCTGTCCGAATAGCCAGAAAAGCTGCTGACAGAGCTACTAGTGGAATGATGGCTCCTTGACCGATCTCTTGTGCGATCACTCTTATCCTTTCTCTCCTCCATATCCGGCCTGTTCTTCCGTGGTCGGCCTCGCTTGACCACCTTGCGCACAATGCCGTCAAAAGCGCCCACGCACATGCCACGCTGCCGATGTCGCGTGAGTGCATCATGCCGCGCGAAGCTGTTGCCGCATTCGCATGGGTAGGGTTTGATTCCCGTGTGGATCTTGGCGTGGCGTTTAAGGTCGTGCTGACGTACGAAACACTTTTTGCAGGTTGGACATTGGTATTGCCTGTCGTTCAGATGCGTTTGTACGTGGCTCTTGATATTTTCTTTGCGGCCGAACCGTTTCCTACAGTCTTCGTAGGTGCAAACCCATTTGCCATCTGCGGGATCAGGACCCTCGATGTACTGGGCGATGTCGTCGAGAGTCACGCCGGTTTCTGTCTTGGTCTCTTCAATGTTGATGCTAGCGATGCTGGCAGCACTGGCAATCGAAGCAATCGAGTCGGTTCGTCGGTGAGGGGAGCCACGGCGCGAGGGAGAAACCGAGCTCTGCCGACTGGAGGCCTGTGGATCAGCGTCACCGTATTCTGACGGAGGCCCAAGGTTCGGCTTGTTATCGAAAGGGCTTATGCCACCAAGTCCTGACATTTGGGATCCCATTTGCGACCCCATATCGGGAAAAGTAAATCCGTGCTCCATCTTGATGAACTCGGAGTGGATACGCAACAAGTCTTCGTCCTGAGCTGCAGGAAGCGGGTGCGTTTGGAATGTCGTGGGCATGGTGTCGGCTTGGGAGGTTGCAGGCGCAGCAGCAGCCATAGCTTCTGCTTGCTGACGTAGTTCCTGGAATATCCCCGAATTGCGATTGCTCCGGTGACCTCGTATAGGTTTGAGTGTTTCCTCCATCGACTCGTCGTAGTCGTCAGCAAACCTGCTAGGCCTCAATGTTTGCTGCTGTTGCTGTTGTGTTGCTTGTTGCTTCATGAACCGATCGTGTGGCGTTTCCATCGGCGTTGGGGGATAGAATCCTGCCTCATGGTCAGTTTTCCCGTTCGAATACGTGAGAGAATCATGCATGCTTACCGGCCGCATTGTGTGTAGGAGGCGTCGCTGGTCTCTGCCCGTTGGCCATGGGCTCGTACTTTGCAACTTTGTCTATGAGGCTGTTATTTAACCCACCACTCACCCGCCTCGATGTTCGGCGCAACTGTGTGTTGGATGCCTCGCCCTCTGATATCCAGCCCCCCTGTCCGGTCCCGGCAGAGCTTTGGTCGGGAAAGTTCATAAAGTTGGGAGTAGAGAGCGCCGCGTCCGGGGCAAAGAAGTCGAAATTAGGGTTTGCGGAGGAGGATGCCATGGCGTTGCTGTTGCTGTTGTTGTTGTCAAAGCCGGCCTGGTTTCTCTTCATCATGGCACCAAAGTTGGACTCCATGTACGTATCGTATGACAGTGACAGTTCGGGTATCGGGCCTTGCGGGACCAATCCGTCCATAAAGGGATTTCGTTGATGGGGTGTGCCATGAGGTGATATCAGAAAAGAATCACCACTGTCACTCGACAGATCACTGTAGTCGGTTTGACTGGAACCAGGGCGTGCTATGAGGTTCGCCTGGTGTTGTTGTTGTTGTTGTTGTGCAAGGATATCTTGTGGTGCCGCTGGCAAACTTGTGGGTATTCCCGGATCTGGGCCCGTCGTGCTGACGAGTGTTGAGAAGTCTTGTTGGGATGTGGATGCGATCGTCGAGGACATTAGAGGGTGACGTCTGGTATCCAGGCTCATGCCTCGTCGATGGGACATGTGAGGACGTTGATGCTGTTGCTGGTGTTGTGGAAAGGTCGGCAAGGGAGCGATCTTGACAGCCTCGAAGGCGGATGGAGTCGAATTTTGGCGCCGATGTAGCCGCTGTCGCGGGCGAGCGACGCCAGATAGAGGAGGGTTCGACATCATTGCTGGGTGTAGTAGCAATGTATTGCAGCAAGTTTCCGAAGTCGTCGTCGTCGTCGTCGTCGTTTTCGCCGCCGTGGTAGCCGCCGTTATCGTTGTCGTTGCGATTGTGTTTGCGCCGCGTGCTGAGTTCAAAAGAGGGTGTATTAGATGAAAGGTGCGGCTCTTGGACTGTCGATTGATGCGAAGACCTGTCAGCTGTTGTTTTCTTTTACAGTCCCGTCCCCCTGCACTGTTGATGTGCGCGTCAGGTCCGTGTGGGCCATGGGGCACCTTCGAGTACATACCTACAGCCTTAGCTCACGCAGCGCAAGCCAGACGACCAGGCAAATCACTTTGCGCTCTTGTGGTCCGGACAGCAACGAGAGTGAAATGATATCTGGATGATGTTGGATGCCCCGTGCAAGGCGATGGATGTGATGATGCTGGACCGGACGGGATGGGCCACGCGGGCGGATGGTGCAATGCTTCCACTTGTGGGTGATGCAGGCACTCTAGGAACGGCGCTGCCCTGGCTCACCTGGGCGATGTCTGGCGTCTGTCTGGCTGCAGGGCTGCTACCTCCGTCGGTCTTGTTCCTAGCCTGTCACAGCCTGCCTGTCTATTCCTATCGAGCTCACTGGCTGGCTGCTCGCGACTGGACGCGTTCTGGGCTTTGTGTGGGTACAGTTACTGAGTGTAGCGTAGTGTGGTGTAGTGTGGTGTTGTACCTCTTTCACCTGCTGAAGGAGGGAGTGGTACGGTACACGACGATGAATGGATGGATAAGGTCGAGATAGGTTGAGAGGGAAATTATTGATGGGTTGCAGTTGGAGGATGCAGCAGCTAGGAGCAGCAACAACAGCACACCCATCAACATGCGACAACAACACACAGCTGAGAACAGACGAACGGGGATCCAAGCTGAACAGAAGAGTGGGTTTGACGGGGTTTTGCGCGGGCGACGGGCGTTTGCCGGGGATGGGATGAGCACGGATGAGCCAGGCCTGCCCTGGGTTGTTTTGGGTGACGAAGGCAACGGCTTGCTCTGGTGTGTGTGCTGACCAACATTCGTCGTCCACTTGCCGACGCTCCTCTTGTTGCTCTTGCTGCTCCTGGCCCTCCAATATCCGGGGTGATGTCCACTGTTGGTGCTTCGGATTTTTGTTTTCGTGCGCCCCCATCGACTCCCGTCTGTTGCCAGGGACAACTCGAACTCGCAGGTCCAGGAAAGAACCAAGAACGGAACAGCACGTCCAGGCACCTGAGCTCTTTGGCGATTGACCAATTACAGGGGCAGGAGCCTCTTGAAAAGTGGCACCACGCTAGATTGAGTGGAGCCGCCCGCTCACGGCACCATTGGAGGAGTGAACCGCGCTGCGTTGGAGATCGCCAGCGTCCAATTGGGGATCCGAGGCCTGTGAGGAACCAACCGGTGGCCCTGTCTTCTTCCTAGATACGGGGTTCATCTTGATGAGGACGGAAAACGTCACCGAGGACCGGGAGCCATGCACTCCATGCAATACCATGCCATGCCATATGTCTTTTTGACTTTTCTTAACCGGGCCCTTGTCCAAAAGACATCCAACAGGTCCAACAGGCCCAGCAGATCCATCCAGCAACAACAGGTTCCATGCACCGAAGGATTCGACGACGACAACGACGACGACAACGGTGACGACAACCCCCTGTTGCGACCGGTGATTGCTTGCTTGTGTGTGGTCGGATGTGCGTTTCTGGATCATGTTCATATGGCTTCTTCGCAAGTGGAAGTCTCGGCGGAACAAGACGGTTTCGGAATGGCACAGAACTGGCCCAGAAATGACCGACATTAGGCGCCCGTCTAACCCGTCCAGCCCGTCCAGCCCGTTCCTCCATCCGCCGTGACGTTGGATGGCCCCTGTCTCGTTTCACTGCTTGTATCTTTTCTGTTTCGGTGCGTTGGATGCTGACTGAGCTGGCTTATAACCGTCGACCCCGTCGTTGTCAATCGGTCAATGTGCCGTCGGCGTCGAGTTTCGAATCCGATGCTCCAACGATTCCTGTCGCCGGTCGTGCTGCGCATTGTTCTCCAGCGCAGACGATATGTAGGTCCTTTGAGTTTCGAATTTCGAGTGAGACAAGAGCGCCGCATTTGACCATTTTCTGCGGTAAGAGTATCATACAGACAGGTAAGTATACGCCCCAGAATATTCTCACTGAAGAAACAGACAAGACATACTGATAAAGAAAACCACAGTCAATCCGATTAGTTTTGCAGAGGTGTCTTTCCTGGGTTGTTGGCGGCATCAGTTGTGCTGACCATATATGTATCGCGAGTTGGCCATGGGAAGAGACCCGACCCCGGCCTTACTTCCACTTTCAAGGCCTTGACACTTCAGTAGTTTACAACATCGAAGAAGCCCACTAGGAGCTGTTCATTTCATCATGTGACTGTGGACAGTTCAATCGATGAACTCCTTCCCATACTTTGAGATGGGACTCGCCCAAGTGGAAAGACCTCTTCAAAAATACAAGGTACAAGTGCCGCCCTTTGCTGTTTCCGCTTGGGAGTGTGCTTTATGCATGCCTTATGCATAATTTACACACAAGTTGCACAATTCCTGGACACCTTCCCCTTGGCCAAGTTGCCAACACGGTCTGTTCTCTCAAGGCAGGAACAGCTCCTGTTCAATGATCCACCTTCAGTTCTGCTTCCTTCCTTCCCTCTTTGGGGAAATTGATTCAAGGGAAGAGTTCAGTGAGTGCAGTGCCCTGGTGGCTCCCGTCATGTTCTAGCCACACAGTTCTGTGGCTGCTGTGGACAAATTATCAAGTGTCAGCCGGACTGTATTCCACTTAACAATTTCCATCTGTTCGTCCAGTCTCCTTCCATCCCTTGTTCACTCCATCATCAAATTGTCAACGACCACCACTATAACAATCACACTTCTCTCTCGGTCAGCCTTTGATATAGGTAGACACTCCGACGTCTTTCCCCCTCCATTGTCTAAGTACACACATCTTTGGACGGAACCGGAACCGCTTGTTGTCTCCGCCTTTGTTGTCCCCTTTGTCCACCACCATTATGGCTTCAATCCCCTTCACGACCATCATGATACCATGCCCTTCGAGCTTCCCACGCTTTGCTTTGTCTTGCCGAGAAAGCAATTTCAAACAAACGAGTCCTGCGACAGCTATATCCCCTTCTCGTCTGCTTCTCTGCAGGCTACGGACAAGACCTTATGCCTAGGAGAGCCAGCACAACCACCGGTCTCTATACGGCAATTCAACCTACTTCTACCACCGCCGATCCTCACTCTGCAATCCAATCCACCAGGAAACCGAGTGTCAGGCTCATACTGACAACATAATGTTTGGCTCCTCTCAAAATGGAGGGTCGAAGCCTGGCTCTCCTTCTCCTAACCCTTGGGCGCTCCCGAGCGGGCTCACCACCTCGTCGAACTCCCCCTCCCAGAATCCTTCTTCCAGTGTCCCTGCTGCATACCAGCCCACTCCCTCCAACACCATGATGAGAAAACGCCGAGAAAAACGCAATAAGCTCGCCAAGTTCTTCATCAAATGGCGTCGCCATGGCGAGGATCCCCGCCGAAGCGTATGGGACGGGTCAACCTTGTCCCGCAAAGTCAACTCGCGCATCAGGAAACTCCCCATCCAGAACTCCTACAAAGGCCCCGGAGTTTTCACCCCCGTGCTTCGGTTCCCTAGAGGAACAAGACCGATATGGGCGCATGGGATGGGCAGCGGACCGAAAGACAGAGCGGCCAAGGCCCAGACCAGAAGTAAATGGCTGGAAAAGAAGCTTCGGCCCATTAAAATGCGCCACATAAAGACCCTTGGGTGGGGTGGCCTCGGTGTCGTCAATCTGTTTGAGCAACTTCGCCCGGATGGCGAGCTTCTCAAAGTGGTGTGCAAGGTGGATCTCAAAGACGAAAAAGAGGCCCTTCTAGATGAGATCCAAGCCCATATTGCTACCGCCGGAGCCATGCACGTCTCACAACGCATCCCCCCTGGCTATCTCGCGCGACACGAGGGCAAGCCGATCGGGGAAAAAGTCAAAATCGAGACGGATTTGTTGATGATGACCATCAGCGACAGCGAGGAAATGGTCAAGACAAAGGGCAACCCTGACACAGAACCCTGGTACTCAGACCGGGTTTTGTTCCTCGAGTTTATGCCTCGTGGGGATCTCCGCAAGACTGCAACCCAACTTTCCATGCAAATCAACCAGGGCGGCAACTTTCCGTCACTTGCTCTGTGGCATGTCTTTAGGAGCCGTAAGTGCCATATGCCTCTCTGCTTGCCAATTACAATAAACTGACACTTGAAACACTGCCACCAGTCTTCAAGGGCGTTATAGGATTGGCATACCCGATAGAATTCATTCCTGCAGCCTTCAGACACACATTCAATGACGACCGAGTTCCACTAGCATCTGAAAGCAGCTTGCGTCTACCCAAGCTGACAGCATGGGGCAACCGTCAAACAATTGTCCATTTTGACCTCGACCTGACCAATATTCTGATCGGAGACTACGACACCGATGAGCACAACCTCCTTCCGATCGCAAAAATTGCTGACCTCGGTCTGGCCCTACCAATTGACGGCTACACCTGGCGCTCGTCAAGCTTGCTGTGGGCGTGCCGCAAATGTGGCAAGCGGACCATCTACACGCCCGAGCAGTTCACGGAGGAATGGGACCATATCAAAGACAACCCATGCGAGTCCGGCGCCAAGGTGGCGGGGAATTACAATTGGTGGACAAATCTCTACCAGCTCGGCATCATCATGTACAATCTCATCACGCTCCGCGAGTACGAGGCCGGGCCAGTTCCAGCCTTGGCAGAGCTAAGGTATCCAGACGGCTCGGTGAAGGAGGTGTGGGGATACGGCATGGACCTGCTCGTTTGCCCATACAGCAACATCGATTTTGACCTGGTCAACGTCGTCGCGGCTTGTCTCTGTCACGACCCGGCGGACAGGCCCGACATGCACGACCTGGAGAGACTGATAGACTCCAAAGTAGAGGCACAGCCGATGGACGGTCCCGGGGCAGACCTTGTGCGACAGTGGAGCATGCAGCATTTCCAGGGGGCGCCGCCGCCGAGCTATAAGAAGATGCCGACGGGGAGGGAGAGAATTTTCCGTGAGCATACTCCTGTATTGGATGATTCCAGTCCTGGAGAGGATCCTGCGGGCCTTTTACCTGCTGCCCTGACCGATGTGCAAAAGGCTAGGCTCGACGAATTCAGACGGAATAATGGACTCCCGCCCATGGATTATAACCAGCCTATTGTGCAAGGGATACCAGATTCAGTCGCGGCAGGCCAACAGCCTGGATCTCGAGTCGGGAGGGGGCAGCCGGGTGGTGCTTGGGCTGCAGGTCCTCCGGGTCGACAGCCAGGAGGTCAAGCTGGAAGAGGTCAACAACCTCGAGCCCAAGCCGGCAGAGGAAGAGGTGGACCAGCCCAAGCCCCAGCTGGCAGAGGGAGGGGTGGACAAACTCAGGCTCCAGCTGGCAGGGGAAGAGGTGGACAAGGTCCACGACCAGCTGGAAGAGGAAGAGGAAGAGGTGGACAGCATCAAGCCCCAGCAGGCAGAGGAGGAAGAGGAGGAGGTCAGCAGCCTCGGAATCAAGGAGGAAGAGGAAGAGGAAGAGGAAGAGGAAGAGGAGGAGGAGGGCAACAGCGTGGTGGGTTCCAGCAAGCCGGAAGAGGAGGTAGGCAGGGAGGATAGTTTACGAGTACGATACTTGATTCGATGGCGAGGATTAGTGTTTGCGTTGCAAGGGAGGCTATGGAGAGCTGTACGAGTTGATTCTGTCGACTCCTCCTGGTTTTGGGTCAAGCATGTTTTTTTTTTGGAGTCATTGTTGCCAATGATATCGTTCATGTTGGTGGGCGTTTTTTTGCGGTGCCGCTTTTCGTTGAGGAACCCTATTTTCACCCACCCTTTTCCCTAAATCCACCCACCCTTTCCAAAGATTTCCTAAATATTTACCAACGTTGGAAAAGATTAGTCCCTAAATTAAACCCCCTTATATTTTACTATTATACCGAATAATTTGCCATCTTTTTTTGGAAATTATTTAGAGGATTTTAGCGTGCTATCAAGTACTTTGCACACTTCGGACATTCCGCTTGGACATAGCCTAAAATGTTATCATAAAAAAGAAAATATTGGTTATAGGAAACCGTTAATGGATAGAAAGGACTTTGAAAATCTAAATTCCAAAATTTGAAGGGTATTGAACACTTCTTTATAATAATACTTCAAAAAATGCTTAAGAGGGTGGGTGGATTTAGGGAAAAGGGTGGGTGAAAATAGGGTTTCTCTTTTCGTTTCTTCCCTTTGTTATTATTTCTTGAAAAGAAAAATGGATGAGACTCAAGTGTCACTCCGATCACCAATCGCAAGCTCTTCGGCATTTGGGTGTTGACCAGCGGACGTGAGATGGTGAATCGTCCGCAATCCCAAGCCGAAACACCCAATTATGGTGTCACTATGATGATTCTTCAACTTTTGTGGCGCGGGCATAACTAGCTGGGCATGGCCATTGTTCTGTGTGGCTCGACGGCTGCATGCATCGCGAATCACCCGCGCCGCCGTCAGCTTTCGGTTCCGGCATCAAGATCCAGACAGAATCTACAACCCCCCTCCTCACGGAACCTAGGTATATAAAGTCCCTCGGTCCTTGGCACACCCAAGGTAGATCTCCCGTTGGCTGAGTTTGGGGTTTATTCAGGATTCCGACCTCCCGTGTCCGGGCACAAATGAAGTGTCGGAATTCGGGCACACAAACTTGCTCCGGACCTCGAATCGGGGGGTGTCCGGAGTGTTGCATTTGCCTTTCCCGCACATTTCAGCCGTTTCTGCGACCCCACCCCGCCTTCCGCCGCCTCTCAAACCCCGATGATCATTCCGAGACATTGGACTCAGATTCCCTTGTTCAAGGGACCACTGCAACACATCGAAGGGAAGGTCAGATTGAGACAGCTGGGGAAGGTAAACAACTGCCCGGCTTCCCTTCGTCAATATCCCTGGCTTGCCCGGTACCGCTCACGACACCGGACTCCCGGTCCCGAACCGCAGAGAAAGCAACCCGGGGAGGGAGAGAGGGGACACTTTACTGATGTCATCGTAATGTGCACTATGCAGGCCGAGGCCAGGAGCTACCGATATGCACATTGAGAGCAACTGCTTGCATAGAGGTATGCAGGGATAGCGCAAGGAGGGCATAACTGAGGTGGCTTCTTCCAGACGTTGACTACTTCCTAGGCACCCTATCGTACTTACCCATGAAAGGTACCGTATTAATTCGGGAAATTCGCCAAACGCTAATGGCTCTAGTTTGCTGAAGCCTGCTCAAGTCGCTGTGAGGGTCATTCCGCGTTCTATATAAGTAACTGTATGTACGTTAAGCCTGCGGGCAATTGTATCTAGTCGGAAGTGGCCGATCTGAGGCGGCTGTGCACTTTCTTGAGCCGTTTTTATTATATTGTATTTGGGGGGATTTATTCTATTTTACTAGGAGAGTTAGGCATAGTTTTTCTTCCTCTTTTAAACACCCTAATTAATACCTCCATTTAAAATACCCTTATTTTTATCCCTATTTCCCAACTCCAATTATAATATAATATAACGCAACGCTATAGCCCTATACTTCGAGAAATTAAAAATCCTTATTAGGTATATTTTTATTATTTATAAGTAAATAAAGGAAATTTAGTATTTAGAATAAATAAGGGTAATATTAATTAAATTAGATATAATAGAAGACTTTTACGATTTTAATTAATTTAAAGAAGGTTATAATTATTTCGTCGTCCTTCGAATATTATTATCCCCCAATATAAAGGAGGGATTAAGCTTTATAGATTTCGAAAAATATATTTATTATAAATAAATTTGTAAATAAAATTATAAAATTATCGAAAACTTTATTAAATTTAGTATTGAAGTTTATTATTATATTACGGACTTTAATAAATATTAATCGAAGTAGGATAATTATTTAAAGACCGTAAAGTTCTAATAAAAAAGTCTTACCGTAGCCTTTCGTTATTAGAATAACGAAAAGGGGGATAAAAAGGGGGAGGAAAAGGAAGAGGATTATATAACCGATAGTAGCGAATTTATTAAATAGGGTAATAATACTAAAAATAGCATTGAAAGTAGTAATTCTAATAAGAGTAATAAGGAACTTTAATTATTTACTATATATATAATTCTTTAATATTTATAAAGTCTTTTTATTAAAGTTCGTATACCTTTAATATAATTATAAAATCGACCTTTTTTTTACTTTTATATTCCTTATTTATAATACCCCTACTATTTAATATATCCCTTAATTAATTCTTAATATAATAATTATATTTAGCCGTTATTATTTATTTTTATACTTCCCTCCTTTTTTTTATTTCTTTATTTAATTCCTCCCCTTTAAATTCGAAAATAAAATATTCGTTATCGTCCTCGGGAATAGCTTTAAATTCGCTAAATTCGTCGTTAACGGTATTATTTACCCTTTCCTAATTATTTTAATTTAAATTATCCCTATTAATATTTTTAATATTAATAAAGTGGTTTTTTAAACCGTCGGGAAGGATAGAAATACCGTTATTTTTAAAAGATTTTATAATAATATATTTTTTTTAATTTAGAGCTTTTAATAGTAATAGGAGATTGCGTACGTTATTTAGATCCGCTTAACGGAAATATAAATTTTCTTCCCCGGGTTATTTTTTAATTATTCTTTATATAACCGTTTAATTTCCTCCTTTAATATTTTTTTAAATAGCGTATTAATAACTGTATTTAATAGTTAAAATAAATTAATTAACCTATTAGGGATTATAGCTATTATTAAATTCTAAAAGGAAATTTCGTTAATAAACTTCAATATATTTCTAACCTTTTTAAAATTATAAAATAACGCTATATTTATAACTAATAATATATTAAATTCGAAGCTTCTTATTATAGGTTAAAATTCCTCTTTTAATTAATTAATAAAGAAAGTTTTATTTTATTAACCCTTTTTATTAAAATAAATGGTTATATTTTATACGTAAATTTAACGTTCTCTAGCGGGGATTTTCCCCTTCCTTCGAAAAATAATAATCGGTTTTAATTACTATACGCCGTCGGCCTAAATATATAAAGTTAATATATATTACTATTTATTCTAACTGTTATAGTCGATTTTACTAAAAATAATTTTATTTCCTTTAAAATCGTACGTTATACCTTCGAAATATTTATATAAAAGGGGGATTTTATCGAAATTAAGAATATAGGAAGATAGGAATCGTATTAGTATATTAAGAACGGTCGGTTAGCTATTACGCTTAATAAAATTACCGGCTATTAATTTATTACTTTTTACCCTATTATAAAGAAAAAAATTTACCGAAGAAAATTATTAATAAACGTTAATAATTTTTCAAGGAGATATTATATTTAATAAATAATATAACGTTAAGTAATAAAATACCGTTATTTAAAATTTCTAAACCAATTATATAAAAATTTAAAAGCCGTTCGAATATCTAAATATTCTTCGCTAAATATTTTAATAAATATTTCCCGAAATTACCCTTATATAATTAACGATTTTAAAGACCGTTATATTTTCTAAAATTCTTTATATAACCTCCTCTCTATAATTAGTTACTATAAACTTCCTTCCTTTCTTAATTCTAATAATATTTTTTTTTAATTTAATTATTAATTATTAATTATTCGAATAGGAATTTAGTAATAATTAAAAGCTTTATAGTAAATAGCGTTTTGAAAATTATTATTTAAAGGGGTAGTGCTATTGTAAGAACGTACGCGTTATCCTTCGAATCGCACGCGGGTTTGGGATAAATAAATAAGAACCTCTATAATTCTATTAGCGATAATAATAATAATAATAATAATAATAATAATAATAATAATAATAATAATAATAATAATAATAATAATAATAATAATAATAATAATAATAATAATAATAATAATAAAGGTAATAAAAGCGGGGTACTAATTTATATTTTTATTTAAATAGAGTATATTTTAATTCTCTTTTTAATTGGTCTATCCCTCTTAAATTAATAATTAATGAAGGGTTTGCGGGAAGGATTAAAGCGTTTTTTAGCGCGCTTTACGTTAGAGGGTAGCGGCGGCGGGCTTCTTCCTATTGGTTCGAGAGCCTATAACCTTTCGATAGAGTTTATAGCGACGGTACTAAATAATAATAACGACGACGACGACGATATATAAAATAAAGGATAAATAGGGAAATTATTAGAATAATAAGGGCCCGAGTAAAAATATTGTGAAATATTATACTATTACTTAAATAACGTGCCTATATATATTGGTATATATTGGCTGATAGGGTATAATACTGGTACAACTATGGTAGTTTTTAGGTAGACTTTAGTAACCTAGAGCCATTAGCGTTTGGCGAGTTTCCCGAATTAATACGGTAGTACCTGCGCTATACAGACCGCTACCTTCTGTAGCTAGATAGGCACAAGCAAGTACCAATAGGGCAGTCTTTGCCCTGCAGGTACATGCGAGGCCCAGGAGGAGTATAAGACCAGAGGTCCCCCCCCGAGTTCACACAGGTAATAGACTTCATGATCAATCAATTCATTCCGTGTCTTTCAAAGTCTTCAGGGATTCCACCCTTACACTGACCTTCTCCCTTTAATACAATTGTGGGAGCCGTGCTTTTCATTTTCCTGGTGAGTTTCCTTTCTGCATGATCATTATCCTCTCGTTTTCCTAACTTTGCCATTTCACAGCGACAGATATTCCAATTGCAAATCAACAGCCACGGCCACGACCACCGCACCCAACATGCCCATCCACATCCCCACCGCCTCGCTCGAAGGCAAAGTCGCCCTCGTCACCGGTGCAGGCCGGGGCATCGGCCGAGGCATCGCCCTCGAACTCGCCAGGCGCGGCGCGTCCGTTGCTGTCAACTACGTCTCCTCCGCCGGCCCCGCCAACGAAGTCGTGCAGGAAATCAAGCGCCTCAACAACGGCGCCCGCGCCGTCGCCATCCAGGCCGACGTGAGCAAGGTCTCCGAGATCGACAGGCTCTTCGAGGCCGCTAAGCGCGAGTTCGGCCGCCTCGACGTCGTCATGTCCAACTCGGGCATGGAGTCCTGGGACAAGACGACCGACATCACCGAGGAGAAGTACGACCAGGTGTTCAACCTCAACGCCAAAGCGCAGTTTTTCGTCGGCCAGGCCGCGTACAAGTACCTCAACCGTAACGGGCGGGTGATCCTCATGACGTCCATCGCGGCGGGGCTGCTGGGCGTCAAGAATCACGCATTGTACAACGCTAGCAAGATGGCTGTTCAGGGTTTCGTGAAGGCGTTTGCGACGGATTTTGGCGACAGGGGAATCACGGTCAATGGTGTAGCTCCGGGCGGCATCAAGAGTGACATGTTTGCCGAGAACGCGTGGCATTACATCCCGGGAGGTTACCCCGAATTGGGCAAGGAAAAGATTGAGAGGATCATGGCCGAGCATTGTCCTCTGGGAAGATGTGCGGAGCCGGAGGACGTGGCGAGGGTGGTGGCGTTTTTGGCTAGTGAGGATGGAGGCTGGGTCAATGGTGAGTTACCTTCCTTTACTTTTACCCTTTCTCTATCTCGCTCGGACTCTTTTACCTTGTGGGTGGTGGTGGGGGATGAGGCTGGGTGTTTGCCAACGGTGGTGATGGCGGTTGGGATTGGGGTGGATGATGATGATGCATGGGAACGATGCTAACGTGAACAATTACAGGTGAAATCATTACCATCTCTGGCGGTTCTTCGCAGTAAACGACGTCCAGTTCCACGACGGAAGCCGACATGGATGTATAAAACACAGAGGGGTGGGAACTTGGGAAGCAATTGTTAAGTTTAAGGTGCGTGTGTTGGAAGGATGACAGTTGGAACCAGTATCTCTATGGTACTCGCGCAAGTGTCGATTATCTCGAGTGTCACATCTTAGCTAGGGTTTATAGATTGCGATTCAAATCCACGCATTTTCTATTCCTTTCTTAGGGCTCAAGTAGGTGATTATCATTTGTTGTGTGTACGATTAAGTTCGCTCCTGCCGACGAGATCATGTCAAGACGTCACGAGTTTCCAATTGTTAGCTGCCCCTGAGTTCGCATCTTACAATTCAAGTTCTTCCATTTCCATTTCTTCTTCAAATGCATGTTGGAGACTTCCACTTCGGTTCAAGTTTGAACTTGCGTGCACAACCAACATCGCCCCTGCCGTTAAGATCATCACTCCTTCCCTAACC
This sequence comes from Sordaria brevicollis, assembly GCA_033439795.1. Taxonomy (NCBI): domain Eukaryota; kingdom Fungi; phylum Ascomycota; class Sordariomycetes; order Sordariales; family Sordariaceae; genus Sordaria; species Sordaria brevicollis. The sequence goes on along the minus strand of JAUTDP010000015.1, from coordinate 720,687 downwards.
CCTTCTGTGACACTTGATCATGTGGAACCCCCCCTCTCTTCAGTTCATTTTCCTTCCTCAAAGCTTTCCAGCAAAAACGCACGCAAACAGAAAGCAGCAGAAAGAGAGAGAATAAGATAAGACATAAAAAATTGAAGGAAAAAAATGACAGGAAAAAAGAGTAAAACGAAGTCCACAGACGCCTCTTTTCTTCCCTCTCCATCCTTTCCACCAAAAACCCATTCCTAAGTCCGAAAGCAAAAGACCCTTCATTCTCTCCTCAAGTTCAAAGCCCCATAAACTCATCAACACTCCTTACTCCCTCCTCCCACTGCTCCTCCACCTCAACATCCTCCTCGTCCTCTTCTTCCAACTCTCTCAAAATCTGCTCTCTCTCCGCTTTTAACTTTTCCAGTTCTGCCTCCACGTTGGTGACGTGTTCCTCGATGCTTGCCTTGACTGCTGCTTGATCCAGCGCGAGGAAACGAGCGCGAAGCGAGGAGGGACTAAGCTCCGAGTTGGAGCCGGAGGCGGAAGAGAGAAAGGATTGCGAGCCTTGCTCGCGAGTGGCAATAGTGTCAAGGACACGCTACAGAGGGAGGGAAACAAAGATAACCGAGTCAGCAAGAGTTTGAGGTCGCAAGCGCAGGACTTTTATGCGACAAGCAGTTGTAGTTTGGGTAGAGGAGGAAGTAGAGGTACTTACCCCGAAACGAGAGGAAAGTCGTCTCTGCCGAGGCCGGCTTAGGACACGCCAGTCTTCCTCGCTCTCAATAGAGGAAAACATCCCGCGGGCACGTCCACTACGAGTTTCCGAGCTGACGCCACGCCTTTCATGGTCGCGGGCAGGGATGGTACGGCGCTCGCACAAGTTTGCGGCGCGGGGATGGTGATGATTGTCTGAACTAGGGGTCAGTTCTGCTGTGAACATACAGAAGAAGAAGGAAAACAAAAGCCGAGGGGGGAGTAAATCAGTCAACTCGACAGAGGGCAGGGCAGTTCTTAGTTTCTTACGCTTATTGTTGTTGCTGTCAGAAAAGTTTGGCGAGGAACTGATGACTTCACTTGAGTCATCATCGTTTTGCTGAGACTTTCCTTTCACTTGTGAGGAGGAAGTCATGTTGAAGTCAACAGGGTTTGAAGACGAGAAGGAGTTCATCGCTTGATGTTGGATGTGATGTGATTTGAAGCGCTCAAAGATTTTTTTGCGTTCGAGGAGAGAGTCTGTCTTGCCTTGCAATGACTTTGTCTTGGTTAGATGTTTTTTTGTTGATGACCGGAAATAATCTACAAATGAACCAGAAGGAAGAGAAAGTTAAAGCTTGTGATGATGGTTGGAGGAGAGAAAGTTCAGGAACGAGAGGAGAAGTTGAGATCTATCTTGGGTAAAACTGCCGATACATCCCATAGAATTTACTAGCACATCCCCCCCCATACAAAACCCCAACCCTCACCACCTTTGGCACCCTATAGCACCTATATATCAAAATCCCCGTTTTACCCGCCAAAACCCCATACTTTGCATGAACGTCACATTTCACGAAAAAAAATAGAGCCCTAATAATTTTTAAAGTACTAAACTCGTAAAACCGCGCATATAGTTACATCGCTCGAAACTACCCTAATACACTACGCTTTATTATAATATACTTTAATCGAATAATATTATAAAGTACGTCGTATTATTAAATTTCGTTAATATTATTATTAATTATTTCTAAATACCCTTATATAATCGTATTTGTACTAATATTCTTTATTAGCGCCGGTACCCGTTAAATAAATCTATTACGACCTTCGTATTAAGCGCTTCTTTCGATAAGCGCTTATAAACCGTCGAAATTATACCCCCGCCGCCTAAAAAGGATTTCGATAATCTATTACGCGAATTCGTTTACTTCTATCGGTCTTATTAATTTAGTATCGTTATTATATAATTATTTATATATAAGATTAAGAATCCGAATTACTTAATATACGGTAAGACTTTTAAATATTAATATTAGTACGATTATACCGTCTATAAAAAATAGGAATTTTAGAATCCTTATAGTAAACGCTATTATATTATTGGTAAAATCGTTAAAAAATATCCGTTTTATATTATTATTTTCGCGACTATTATTAAAGGTTAAAAATAAATAATTAAAGTAGTTAATAATACTTACGAAAATTACCCGTTATCGAAGTACTTCGACCGCTATTTTTTTTTATAGGAAAGGGTATTATAATTAGATTTAAAGGCATTCGAATAAATAATAACCTTATTTAATAAGAAGGAGATAATTATACGTATTATCTACTCCGCCGTTAAAGAAAAATACCCCTAATACCCTTTAAAATAATCCGACTTCGCTAATATACGTAATTATATATATTACGCTTCCCGCTAAGGTTATTAAAATATTTAAATTTTCGTACGGTCTTTAGAAATTAATAAAAATATTATTTATTATAGTATCGATTAGGACGACGCCGACCAAATTATCCTTTCGAATGCCTTTTAGGTATTAGACCGCTAACGTAAAATATAGGCTCGAAGCCTATTTATAATATCGATCGATACGATATATAAAATAAATTAATACTACCTTATTATAATATAGGGTATTGTAATAATTTATAAAAAGATTTCTATACTAATTTTTTAAATAGTTTTAAATAACGAAGGAATTATAGGGTTTATATACTTTATTAAATAAATTAAGCGTACTATATTAATTATAGGTATTAATCTCCCCGAAGTTATTATTACCGATAAAAACGAACGATTAATCGAAGTATTATAGATTTATCTACCTAATATTATATTTTAACGCTATATTTAGTATATTAATTATAATATTATTAAAAATATTAAGAAGTATTAGAAGCGATTAAACGACGCCCCCCTACTTAACGATAGCGATAATAGCGACGACGACGATAATAATAATAATAATAACGATAATTTATTCGATAGCTCTATTTTTAAGGATATATAATAAAAAGTCGATAATATTTTATTATTAGAAAATTAAACGGATATTATAAAATTAATTAAACGCTATCGACGTATACGTATTAGAATAAGGATTAGTATTAACCTTAAAGACTTTTAATTAAATAGCCTTATTAATATATAAATAGCGCTATTTTTTATATAATAGTATATAATTTATTTAATAACGACCGAAGAATTCGAACGGGTATATTAAATTCTCGTTAATAAATTTAGCAAATTATAAACGCGTATTATTAAATATATCTATATATAATTAATACCTATTAAAGAGATTTAGACTAATTATTATATTAATAATATTTTCAATTATAATTAAAAAATTATATTATTTAACGAATTTAATAATAATTAGTTTAAATCGTTTAACGTCTCTTCCCGCGGTAATTTTATTAACCTTTATAATATTATAACCTAATATATTAACGTTTAATATAATTACTATAACGGCGAACTTAATAAAATAGAATTACAAACTAAAATTAATTAGGGAGCTACTAAATAATTTAATTAATACCGTAACGAATTTTCTTTTTAAATATTCGATTTACTAAAGCGCTAATATAATTAATTAATTGCTATATTACTTATTATACGCAATAAGGTAACTATTTACGAAGGTAACCCTCTCCTATCCTATATTAAGCGGTTTACTAAATAATATAATCTATTTTACGCCTATAATATAGAGGAAGCGGTTAAAATTAAATAAATAATCCTTATCGAAAGGGATAACTATTATTTATTTTAATATTTTAATTAAATTAAAGTAAATTTCCCTTCGCTTATATATTTTTATCCCTAATTAATCTTTATATTAATTACTTATAAAGGATTCGGTTAATAAATATTTATAATTTAAACCGGCTAAAAAAGGTATACTTAAAGAAAAGCTATATAATAAAGGACTATTTAATAGGAAGGAGGCTATTTTCGTAATTAAACTATTTAATACTAAATAACGCATTATATATACGCGCGCTAGAGCCGCCGCTTCCCAAACCTAATAAATTTAACAAATTTAACCCTAGAGCTAACGTCGCTAAGTATCCGCCCCGTAAAATCGCTCGAATAATATTACTCCTATACGGGCGTTAACGCACTATAATTATTCCTAATACGAATTTAGCAATAATATCGAAATTCTTAATACTAAGGATACCGTTTAATTGTAATTACAATTTAGGGTAATTAAAAAAGCGATTAAAAATAGGATTAAAAAGGCGATTAAAGGTAGGATTAAAAGGGTAACTTATATACCTAAAACAACCCGACCTAACGAGCCTACTAATTAATTTAAATATAGAAAGCTTACCCTAAATACTACCTCTTATATTATTATTAATAATAATACTAAAAATAGTCTAAATAATTTAAATAGTTTAAATAGGGGTATTACACTTAATATTACCTATTCTTCCTCCTTTATTAATATTAACCAATTCGAAATATTACTTAATTATATTAACCTTACCGTATTACGCTTTTTAAAATAGCCCGAATAATAAAAATTAACTCCCTTTATCCTATTAATTATCCCTTACAACGACGTTACCTATTTTAATAGTATATTTATCGGCTATAATTTTTAGGAATTGGATATAAACGAACGGCTAACCGATAAGGAAAATAAAGAAGCAATAAAATACGTTATAAAAAAAGAGAAATAAAAAGAGGAAGAGAAAATAAGGAAATATATAATTATAATAAAAGAGTAATAATAAACCTACTTCGCTAAAGAGGTAAAATTATAAAAGAAGGCCGCCGCTTATACTTTACCCGGTCTATTATATTACTTTTAAAGAATATTACCCAAAGAATTAAAACCCCCTTATAACGTTACCTTTAAAAAGGATAAGGAATAAATAGAATAGCGCAAGGGTAAACGTTTTAATTACTTAAAATTATAATTTATAGTAAAAAAGGAATTTAATCCTAATAAATTAATAATTTAATATTAATAAAGTAAATTTACTACCTTATTTTATAATACCCCTTTTATCTTTAAGCGGATAGAAGTATTACGCCGTTTATATAACGCCTAATAGGCCTAAAAATATAAGAAAATTAAATATAGAGCCAATTAGGCTGAAAATAGAGGTTAGGAATTTTACCGCGCGGCCAATTTTAAATTAAAAAGGTATAAAGAAGAGGAGGAGGACTACGACCCTAACCCGTACGCTATATAATATAAAAAAGAGGGTAGTAAACGAAACCCTATTGAAATCGAATAGAATAAAGTAGAGTAGAATAAATAAATAGGTTGGTTATATTAAAATTTTTATTTTAGGACTGTTATGCTTAATATTATAAAATTATTACGATTCTAGCGGTCACGGCGCGCTTATTAAATTGCCAAGGAAATGCCAGATAATATAAGAAAACGGTATTTTACTATACAAAATAGGGAAATTTTGATGTCAATTATTAAAGTGGGGGGGGATGTGCCAGTAAATTTAAGGGGATATATCGGCAGTTTTACCCTCTATCTTTATATACTTCGTAAACGGTCAACCCCTTGAAACACTCAACTCTGGTTTGAACTTGCTGACAGGACTACAATAGGATTAACAGTCTATTCACTGCTTGAAGCCAAGTTAAATTGGTTCGGATGAAAAAGACGAGAGTATCGCAGGTATGTTACATCACCGAACCGTGAACTAAAGCTAACTTGGTATAGTAACTCGAGTTGGGATGAAAAAAAGGGTGAATAACACAGATATGTTACATCAATCAAGGCTTCGATTGATAAAATGTACGTAGAAGTAGGGACTAAGGTTCCTGATAATTTCTTGTTCATTCTGGGCTAACCACGTTATCTACCACCAGACCGTGTCCCATCATCTGAACTGAGGACCGAGAAGGAATGAAGGGAATTAGGAAGCGAAGATGTTGCGATTGTAGTTTCTTAATCTCGAGCTGGCTAGGTAGGGAGGTAGAGAGGTAGGCAGTTAGGGACCGTAGGGTCCGTAGGGTAAGTTATCCACTCCAGTACCCTTCATCCTTTGGCCATCGGCTGAAGAGACTCCCTATACGGGCTGTGTCACTTTCCTACGCGGGCTGTGTCTAACAGCCCGTATAGGGAACCCTATATAATCTTCCTATACGGGCTGTGGCACTATAATTTCTCACCCTATTTTCTTAAAAAAAATACTCGTATAGTATTATCTTATCTCCAGGAAAATTTCCGTACTATAACCCTATATTATTATTATTATTATTATTATTAAAAATGATATTAGAATATTTTTAACTTATAAACGTTTTTATAAATACTAAATTTTACTTCGATTTTTATTAACTCCGAAAGGGGTACTATAAGGACGCTAGTAGTATAGCGGTTTATTGTTAACGAGTAGTAGCCGCTACTTTATAATTGTATATTATCGGCGTATTTAATTCGTAGCGTAAAAAAATCGTATAATTCTAGAATAAAAATCTCGAAATTTATTATATTCCCGTCGATTACTAAATACGTCCCCTATTGCGGGTATTGGGCTATTAGGCGGCGGGCTTTTATTACATTTTTCAGGGTTAGGGATTATAGTAACACAGCCCGTATAGGAAAATTATATAGGGTTCCCTATACGGGCTGTTAGACACAGCCCGCGTAGGAAAGTGACACAGCCCGTATAGGGAGTCTCCGGCTGAAATCTGTCTCAGCATTATAATACCCGACTCCGCGGCATGTAGCCCGGCGTCCGGCCCTGCCGAAAGGCCGGCTGAAAGGCTCCTCCTCTTCATGCTCCTGGGATGCACCCTCCAGCAGCTTACGAAGCGCCTCTTCTCTATATTGCTTCGCATACATGTAACTGCGCCAGGACGAGTGACCGGCTTGTCTCACCCAAAGAGGCACGTCCGAGTGGATGCGGCTCCTAGCGAAAACATGGCCGCCAACGGTGGGCACGGAAGGGGTAAGCGAGTTGGTGTCCGTAGTCGAGTTTGCAACGTTGGTTGTGTCGGCAGTGTCAATTTCGGTGTCGTTATCGGTGCCGGTGCCAGTGCCGATGGCGTCACGTTTGGTGGTGATATCTGAACCAGGGCTGCTTTTGGCCTTTACAGCAGCTTTGGCTGGCTTGGGAAACAAAGTTTTAGGGACCGAAGACTTTTTCGGTAGTTTTTGTTTAGGTGGCTTGATTGGGATCTTTGCGGGAGTAATGAGACTGTCAGCTGGCTGGGCCTTCAAGGACAATCGTTGCAACTCGGGTCGCGGGCTAAAGTTCTTGGACCGAGACCGATGCGGTTTGTTGATGCCTTTTTCGTTGCTAGAGCTGGTGGCTTTGCGTGCGCGCGACATGGTCTGTTTATGGGCAAGGGTTTTGACTTTTGAGTGGTTGACGCTGGCTCGGATGGTGAGTTGTTGGGGCACTTGGAGGGCGAGTGATGGCTGAGGAGATGGCGATGATGAAGCAAAAGGGTCGTAGATGGGGTGCGACATGGGCAGCATTTTATTCTCGGTTGTGTATCGACAGTCGCCTGGGTCTTGATGGTTGCTACTCGACGCCTTCGGCCCCTCACCTCCCAGGAGGTGACCACCGGCAAGTTCGGCCGTCGGCGCGTCCGTCAAAGGTCCATTACCGCAGCCTTAGTCATTGTATTGGTGACTGGCCGTTTGTTAGGAGGTCGTCAATAGATCTCGGTGAAAAGCAACAATGATCCCAATCACGGTGTGGGGGTAAACGGTGACATGCAATGGATGCCCCTCTGCCCTCTGTCCATTACCCAGAGGCCCAGACGCGGTGGCTGTTGAGGCAGGACCTTCAACCACACCTTATAACCCGACGGTTCGGACCACCCAATAACTCTAGTTCAGACTGACTGCCTCGTGCGTGGCCGAGCGGTGTCGTGTTCACGGAGCCAGATAAACATAGTTTTCGTAGGCCGCAGCTTGACCTTTGTTCGAACCGGACTTGGGTCATGGGCGGTTGAGCTTTTTGCACTTTTTTGTTCTTTTATTTTCCTTTGCCCACAACTTTTTGCTCCATCTGTGTCCTTCAAATGTGTTTTTTCTTGTGCCTTTCATCGTTTGTTTGGTAAATGGCATTTGGTTTCTCGGTTCTCCTCTGCGCGACGCTGAATCTTACAATGGCTCCAACACTCCGACCATAAACGGCACAGTTTTTGGCCATTCTGATTTTCACGGAGGGAAGGTTCTACACTCTGCTACGATGCAGGACCTACGGTTCCAAGACTAGGTACCTATGGCCGGTTCGGGTCCACCGTAGCTAGGAAACTGCCATCGACCAACCTCATCGTGATTTCCACTCGCACAATCCGGTCGCGTCAGGCGTCTTCCTTCCGGTCTCTCCTGCTATGGGTACAAACTGCGTCAATTTCATGCTCATAGTGATTTGGCTTTTCTTTAATCACCCTGTTCTTCTCTTTAATATGGCTGACTAGGTACGGAGCAACGCCATCTCTTCATGGCCTCCGCTTGCGGCACCTCTTTGACTCTTTCATACCTATCTTTCCCATTACCGTGCATCCTCCATACATTGTCACTTGGCAATTTAGCTTTCCCCTGGTCCTCCGTCAAGTATATGTGTACACTAGTCGGTCATCATATCATCTCCCGTCGACTCCTCCATGCTCGGCATTGTGTGTTCCGGACCCTGAACATCCTCCTCGTCCTCCGTCTCGCCGCCATACACCCGAATATCCGTCCCACGCCTCCACTTATCCAACGTCTCCTTCAAGCTCGGAGACATAGACATTACAGTATTCCAGTGCTCAAACAGCTTCTCCCTGCGCGCAACCTCCGCGCGCTTTTTAGCAATGGATTTCTCCCTCGCGGCTTGGGAACGGCGAAAACGACTCATCAGAAAGTCCGCCTTTTGCCTACGATTCACCTCTTTCGCGTCGGCGTCTTCCTCTCCTTCGAAAATGTCGAGTGTCGCAGTAGGGAGCCACTTGATCTGGGCGATGTGAGCTGAAGTGGAAGCCGAAGAGATGGGAGCGCTTATCAGCTGCTGGCGGCGATCTCGATGGTGGCGCTCATGGACGGAGGAGTAAGAGTGGGAGCTAGGCTTGGAGATTCGGTTGTTGTTGTCTCCGGCGATGCGACGGAGGGGATGATGTGAGAATGTGGGCGGGACAGGGCGTGAAGCGCTGCTGCCGTCAAAATTGGACAATCCGCCGCTACTACTGGCAGTGGGATTGGAGAAGTCAAGGCCTGTAGGCGTGGTGCCGTAGGTGTTGCCGCCTGTTGTGCCAGATGTGGTGGTAGTAGCGAACGAAGAGATGGATTGCGGCTGGTGTTGGCTGAACACACTAGGGACGTGTGAAGAGGCGGTAGCTGGGCTTTGTGTGATGGCCCTGACAGCAGGGCCGAGGGTCATATCCTCCATCTCTTGGGTGATGCATTGGGTTGACTCCATGGCGGTAGGGTGTGGACGAGCTACGCCATGGGCATTGGGATTGATGGCTAGGTCCTCCATCCTTTGGGTGATATTGCGCGCTGGATCCATGGTGCGTATCCTTTGTTCTCTTGTCTGTTGGAGAGTTCTGAATGACTGGATGCAGTGCGCTTGTCGCTTGTAGAGGGTTGGCGGAGGATCCGAGGAAGTTCAGGCCGATCCGGGTTCTCCTCAGACCAGCGTTTTCTTTTGATGATGAAGAAGAAATTACTGCTCAATGGAATCTGAAAGGACATGTTTTAACTTGGTCTGGTTGGTCAAGGGCCCAAAGCCCTACTAAGCCACAGCTGGTGAATGACCATTACACTTGGGCCGAACGTTCTAGGTAAGTTAACACTCCGGCAACTGCCTGTGGGCTCTTGAACGGAAGGTACGTGACGATTGACTGTCTCGAAGCTCAGAGGGCAGTTTTATTTTTAATACAGCTTCTTACTGTTCATCACATAGACTTAGAGATTCTGACCTAGCCCTGCATGCATCTCCTTCTTCTTGTTGCCGTCCTCAATCCTTCATAACCGTATCCTCCTCCTTGTTGCCCTCCTCCTCCTCCTTAATATCCCCCAGCGTAGCCCCCTCCCTCCTCAACCCCAACTTCTTCCTCCGAATCGACCGCGAGGAACTGCCCAACGCCCCCAAAGTCCTCCTGTTCCTGTGCCGGTGCCTCTCCTTCTCCTCTCCCTTCGCCATCAACCACTGTTTAATCCGGGCACTGGGTCCAGTCAGAGGCTTAGGGGTGGTATCGCGCCGGAGAAGCTTGGCAATGCCCGCACTCATTTTCTCGTGGTATTTGGCAATGCTGCTGGCGATGTGGCCGGTGGTAGAGGTGCTCTGGCTTGTTAATGTTGGGCTGTGGAGGGCGAGGGTTTCGGCGATGTTGCGGGATATGGTCTTCATAGCTTTGGGGTTTGGCTTCTTGGTGAGTTCGAAATTTTTGGAGCTTTTGCGGGAGGGGATTGGGGTGATGGGGCCGGTAGCAGGGCCGAAAATAGGGGATGCTGTGGGCTTGATGCTCTTGTTGTTATTGCCATTGTTGTCCCTGATCTTGTTCTTGGTGGTGGATTTTGCCTGCGGGCCACGTGCGGTTTGGAAACCAGCTTGACCGGGGAATCCAAGCGGCGCAAGATTCTGACCGGAAAGATGTAAGACGTTGGCTGGAACAGGTGCCCGCGGGTTGGGAGGGCGGATGTTGAGTTTGGCTAGCTTTTGGGTGACTTCTTTGCTTGGGTCCATTGTGTCTGTCCTTGATGTTGGTGTTCGTATCAAAGGAGCGTTAGGAGCCCCAATGTTTTGCGGCTCGATGCCTCCAAATTGGCGTTGCGTGTGTGGGAAGCATTTCTTTTCTAGACCGTTGGATTAGGGCAGGTTTCTAAAACTGCTTTCAACAGGGAAGAAAACGAACTTGCCAGTGAATGGGCGAAGCCACCTCGGATGGGGATGGAGGGGGGGTGTGGGTTGCCCAGCCGCTTTCTGGCTCTTGTGGCTCATGGCTGCCTGGGAGTTGGCCGCGCTGGGGCGTCGATGTCTGGTTCTCCGGCCCATAATGCGCAGGAAGTGGTGAAGGGAAGAAAGAAAAAGCAGAAGCATAAAGAAAACAGTAACAGAGAACACTGAAGTGGGTGGACAAAAAAGGAAGAAGTAAACATCACCATTCTCGCGAGTGTCACCAGGTTGCGCGAATGGTATTCACAGCTTTCTCGTTATTGTCATTTGTATCACTGGGGCAAAGCTGTTCGGGGAGTTCCTAACCGATAAGCGCGGATTCCCAGAGCGACTTGCCCTACAACCTCTCTCAGCCCCAGGCTTATCCTCCATCAGCAATGGTTTAGCTACTCTAACACATACACTGACACGGTGACACCAGATCTCATCTGCTACTCCATATCCCGTCCCTTGGAGATATCGAAGTCGTCGCACAATTTGCAGTCCCAACGATGCTCAAACCTCCTTAGAGAGCCCCTGCTCTCTCGTTGAACGTCGTATTACCTACTTCTCCGCCCCTAAATCCAGTCGCAAACCCGCCAGCCCCAAGGAGACATCCTGCATTTGAACGTCCTTGTCCTGGCGCTCCTTCTCTTTGTCCTTCATCTCCCTTATGATCTGCCCATACCTTTCTTCTTCCTCTGGCTCAAGGGGTAGACCGGCGTCCATCTTGACCCGGACTTCGCGCATCTTGGCGAGGTTCCTCCACTTCTCAATCCTGCCCTTCAGGCGCAGGGCTTCCCTGACGTCGGCGTCGGTTTGGGGCCTACCGGCGTCCCAAGCCCGCTTGAGGTCCTCGAACTTTTGTTTGTCGCGCTCGGCTTCGGACATGCGACCCTTTTTGCCCGTTTTGGTCTTGGTCTTGTTAGAAGAAGGCTTGCTGATGCGGTTTGAGGACTTTAGGGGCGCAAGCTTGCCGACCATGGCGCGGGGACGGCCGCGGTGGGTGTTACTCTCGCCGGGTTGGAAGCGGTTACCGCCGATGGTTTGAGTGGTGTTGGCAGTGTGGTCAGTCTGGTGGCTGTGGGGTTCGGGTGTGTGGTGACCCAGGAGAGGCTGGCTCGCGTTGATGTTGAGGCTTGCCATGCTGCTGGTGACCTCGGGCTCGTTGTTTGGCGTCATGGTGTTGCTACCGCTCATTTTGGCTCGATTGTATTTGCAGTTGGTGTGAAGAAAAGGGATGCGATGTTTGATCTGCGAAGTTGAAGGTCGAGAGGCTGTTGTTGAGCGTCTTGAGTCTTGTCGTAAATCGGGATGCTTCGTTTTCCGAGACGGCGTCAAAGCTGGACGATGGAAGTGGTGGTGAGAAAAGAAGAGGGAATGTTCAGCGAACGAAAATCCGTAGAAGGCCTACTTGTAGTCTATAAAAGAGGAAGAGTGAATGGCCGACCCTTCGGTGGACCTGGAGCCGCAATTCACGCAGCGCCAAGCTGATGCTTCACCTGGAGGTTCAGGATTATGCAATACAAACTATGCCTAGGTAGGTACGTACTGGAATAGCAATCTCGGGGCGATTGAATGGTGGTTGTATCACGTGTACCACATTTGTGAGAAGGCTGCTCAAGGTTGGCACTGGTGCTTTTCCATTCTCGAGCTATCTGCCTATCTGAACTCTCATCTTCTGTTCTTCACAGTGATATCCAATACGTGTTTTAAACTCCGGATGATCCTCTTATCTGTCCAGTCCATTGTCTTGCCAACTTGATGATGCCTACTCTTCCATATCTTCCTTATCTTCCTCAAGGGCATCCATCGTCAAGGTGAAGTTCGACAAGGCCTCCCCAACATCCTTCACCTCTCTCTCTCCTACCGGCTTTTGGTCCCTGGCCTTCTTCTTAGCCCAACGCATAGCACTCAAGGCATCAAAAACGTCACGATTGGCAAATCTCAGAGCCTTCAACGCCTCGACAATTTCCTCTGTTAAGTTCAGCTTTGTTAGCTAGCTGCCTGCTATATACTAGTTCAGGGATTCACGTACCTTCGGGAGCCTTTTCCTTCCGCATCCTTTTAATCTCCTTCACGATGAATTTGCGCTTCTCCATCACGAAGCGCCACAAGGCCTTATCGACGGTGCCGGCGCTGCTGGTGCCGGTGCTGGTGCTGGTGCTGCTGTTTGCCCCTTGAGCCTCTGAATCCGAGCTGCAACCAGGGCAAGGAGCGGCGGCAAGGACAGCAGCAGAAGAAGAGCCCTTGGGGACCTTGATGCGGAGAGAGTTGAAGTTGAAGTTCGAGGCGTTCTCCTCGACGTACATCTTGTTGAAGGGTACCCTTGTCTACCCTGTCTTGGCATTATCGATTTGCACATGGATTTTATTCCTATATATATATCGAGGGATTCTCCCTCTCTCTCCTCCTCTTTCTTCCTCCTTCAATCAATAAATTCACTACCATTCTATATACACTCTTTACTCGTAATACTTTCGTTCCTTTCGTTCCTCTATCCACTTTAATAGGTTATAAGCCCGGATTCCGCATACGTACAACCAGTTAAGTTACCTCCAACCTTAACCTTTATTACTTCGCTTTTACTTTAGAATAATTTCGCCGTTTGCGTATTTAAATTAATACCCCGCGGTCCCAACGTTGCGTATTATAGCCAAAAAAGTTAAAAAGGTATAAATTAGACGTAGTTTATATATTTACCCCTCTTTCCCTTTTCGGAAGGTATATATCGAAATAATATATTATTATTAATTACCCTAGATTCGGCTAATTAAATACTATAGCTCAAATTATCAAATTTATTATAAAATACTAAATTTTATATAAAATCCCGAATTTAAATATAAAATCCCGAAGTTATATTTAAATTATTAAAATATTAAAATTCTTTATATTTTTTATTAGAAAATTTATTTATAAGGATATTACGGTTTTACCTACTTTTAATTAGTATATTAATAAATAATTTTCGATTAACCGATCGACCGACCGATTAATTAATTATTCGACCGACCGATTCCTATAATAAGCCTTCGTTATATTATTATTACAATTATTAAAATATTAAAATCCTAAAAACCGGGCCCGGTAAAGAAAAGTATCCGAGAATATTATTAGAACGACCGAAATTATTAGAATAATTTGCCCCCGAATAATTAAAACCGGCGGTTTCCATTAGGGTTATTATCCCCGAGCGGCCGAATTTGTAAATACTTAAAATATAACCTCTAGCTTTTCGTTCGGCCTTCCGTTATTATTAAATATTTAAACCTTTATAATTTTTTAAAATTAATAAAAGAAATTATAACCGTACTATTAAATACCTTTTTTACGTATATTAAAAATATATTTTTCTATTTACCTTCCGTTTTATTATTATATTATTTATCTTTTTTAAACCCTTCGGCTCCTTTAATTATTTTTTTACTCCTAAGCCTATTTAATATTTAGGGTTTTATTATTTTAATACTATTTAATTCTACTATTCTATTATATTTTAAAGATTAAGTTATACCCAATCTTTCTAAATTACAATTTTTTACGTATTTTAACGTAAATATTAATTAATTATTATACCTATCCTTATTAATATTAAAGGTTAAGAAAGTTTTTCTAAATTTAAAAATATTAAAAATGAAACCGATTAGGATTAAACTATTTGCGATTATATTTATATTACCGGCTTCGGTACTACCTTTTTAAACGACGACCTTCCGCTATAATTACCTTTATAGAAAAATAGCGATTATTACGAACTTTTTATTAATTAATTTATATATTAATTTTAATTCGTTAATATTATTATTATATTTATTTAAAATTAAAACCGTATCGATTTCGAATCCTCCGAACCTCCTTTATAGCTTATTATTACTATTTATTAGACTTTTAAACGCTTAGCGGTTAAAATTTATAATTCTAACTAAATTAGATTTATTTATTAAAAATTTATTTAACGTTAGGAAATATTATTTTTATCCTAATTCGATAGCGTCGATATTTATACTACTAAATATAATAATATTTATATTACTATAATTTAAATCGATCGATCCCTTAAAATCCCCGAGCCTTTCTTTATTACCCGCTTTTTATAAAGTTTTAGCAATTATTATTATAATTTTAAAGAGAACCTTTTCTAAAATAATCGCGTCTTTCCAATTCGCTTTAATAATATTATTATAATACCCGGTATATTATTTTCCGTAATAATTTTTAATATATAGGTTTCCGAATTTTAAAGAAAGAACGATTATAAAGGAAAAATACTTTACGCCGTTAAAGTAGTTATTAATAAAGGTTTTAAGCGTAAAATAACCTAGCCCCTTTATAGTAAATATAACGATTTTAAATATAGCGATAACTATTATTAGAAACTTTACCCCGAATTGAAAAATTAATTTAGAGAATTGCGTTTTGGACGTTATATAGTAAAATAACCCTAAAAGAAAGACGATTTATTTAATAAATAGTATCGAAGTTATATATTGGCCGGTAATATTAATTTAAATACCTTTAATATTAAAAAATATAATTTTGCCTTTATTAACGATATTAATAAGCCTTTATTTAAACGTTTTCGCACTTAGGATACCCTTTATTTAATTATTTTTCTAAATTAATTTAAATATATTAGTACCGAAATTAAATTATTAAAGTAATTAGATATAATAGCGGTATTTAATATATAATTATCCGTTATTATTATACTTTCCGAAGGGTCTTCCTTAAATTTAATTATTATAGCCCTTTTTACCGCGGGAGAGGTTAATTTATTTTTAAATTTATTAAAAAATTTATATATTTTAAATATTAGTACTATTAATTATTTTATTTATTAATTAAATAGTTTTATTTTATCCTTTTTTCGTCCTTATAAAGGGCCTTCCGTTTTGGGTATTAACAATTTCTTATTTATATTAACGTATATTAATATATTTAAAGCCCGAATAGTTTTTAATAGTAAGCCGGGGTTTTTATTATTTATTAATATATATTTCTACCCTACGGTTATTTATAATTTTATTTCTATTTCTTAGCTTCGGAAAGTTAGCGTTTTTTATAATATTACGTTTATCGATAAATACTTTATTATATTCGTTAGTAATTAATTTCGTTTCTCTAGTTCCGAAATCGGAAGCCTTTATTTTTTAGATTAACTTATCCGCCCCGCTATTGGTATTGTTTTGAAAATTTATTACTTTTTAAATTAATTTCTTTAATTATAGTATTAATAATTAGGCTATTTTAGCGAGGGGAATTTATATTTTCTTTAAATAATATTTATAAGTATAAAATCCATTAATACGGCTTGTTTTTATAAAAGTTATACAGTTAGCCGTTTAAAATAAATTCTTTATATTAATTCTATTCGGCGAAGTATATATTTATTAAAATAAATTTATATAAATATTACCGGGCTATTAATAATTGACGGTATAAATAAAGAGCGTTATTAACTAATTATTATTAATAATTTTATTTAATTCGCTTAGATTTATATTTTAGAAAGAAAATTAAATTTATACGAGTATTTTACTAATTAGGTAAACTATTATAAAACGGTTGAGCGTAAAGTTTTTAACGTATATTTGGATTAAGCCGGCGAAAATTTAAGTGAAATAATACGTTTTTAGTATTACGACCGGTATATTATATTATAATATATAGTTATTGAATAATATTAATAAAATAGTATAGCCGAAAGATTTAACGGTATTATTCTAGAGCGGTTAATTACGTTACTATATTAAATAAAATTCCCTTTAAATATTGGCCCTATTTTATACAATCCGTTATATATTTACGTAATTAGTTATTAAATTCGATTATTAATAAAACCCCTTATAAAATTTAATTTAATAATAAACCCGATTTATTATATTTAAGGGTATTAGGCTTACTTAGGTTTTACTACTTAGCCGGGAAGGTTTTTAATAGAAAATTACATCCCGTTAAATCCCTTTATCGTTTATTTAATTATAATAGTTTTTATAATTATATTATATTTATTAATAATAATAAGCAGGTTTTTATTACTAATAATATAGTATTTAATAAATAAATCCTTTATCACAGGGATAGTCAACGCAAGGGTAGGTAGTAGATATAGATATGTGTAATTGCATAGAGGAAGAAAGAGGAAAAGGAAGAAAGTATACGTAGGAGGCCCGCCCTTTATAGGGCGCGACGGGAACGCGCTAATTACGCGCGGTTAGGTAACCCTAACCGTATAGGCGGTAAATAATAACGTAATGTCCTATACGGGCGGGACTATCCCGAGTATAATAGTATATTTTAAGAAGCGATTATTATACGAATATAAGTACGTAATAATAATATATTAATTACGTATAATTATAGTTAAGTTTATAATATTACTTCCCTTTAAAAGAAATTATATAATTAATTATTATTATATAAAATAATCGAAATCCTTATTAGAAAAATCTTTATAATCGTTATTTTCAAATGCGGTAACCTCTTTCTCCTATTATATTCCTCCTATTATATTTCTATTTCCGTTTTTAAAGCCTCCTTTAATATTATAATTATATCCTCCTATATTCCTCCCGCCTCTTAGGCTTCTTATACTTTTTACTTCCTCCGTTTCCTTTTTTCTTTAAATTATTATAATAATATTAGGGCATTTAGATTTTCCTTATAGAATTAGCGTATATATTTTAAATATATTAAAATATTACTTTTTAATTATTAATTAGGGGCGTAAAGGGGTATTTATATAATGTAATATTTTTAAAAGCGGCCCTTTTTCTTATAGCCGTTAATTTTAATAAATTCCTATTTAATTTATTCTTTATTATCGTTAATACGCTTTAAAATCCGACCGTAATTCGTTCGTATATTTTTATTTAATTATAATTATTTTAATAATTTATTATCTAATTAACGTTTAATTTTATTAATATAAAAGGTAGGGTTATATTTTATATTATTAAAGAGTTCGAATATAACGGTATAAATACCGGTGCCGGTAATTGTAAAAAGTCCTTCGAAAAACGGTACTAATTTAATATAAAGGTAGTTAAAATCGAAATTAATAATATCGAATAAAATTTAATTTCCTAATTTATATATTAGGGCGTCTAACCGTCGGGTATTAATATTATCCTTATAACGTTATTAGGCTTTTCGGGCGTTTATTATAATATAGTTAAATATTTTTTTAAAACGATTAGCGACTTTATAAGCTTTAAAATACTCTTTCTATTATATTACTAAAATTTTAAGGGGATAAAATATTATTAATTCAATGCTTATATAGGGGTTAAAATTATAATTAATAAAAAAGGGGAAGACGCTAATTATTTTGGAAAATTAATTATTATTAACGAACTCCGCGAATAGTAATTAATCGACCTAATTATTTTATACTTAAATAATATATATTTTTAAATACTATTCTATTTCTACGTTAATACGTTCGGTTTAACCGTTTATTATTGGGTAAAAAGCGGAAGATAATTTTAGCGTAATTTCTAATTATATTAATAAGGTGCGCTAAAATATTAAAATAAATTGGGTATTATAATTGGAAATAATAGAATTAGGGAAGTTATATAAATTATATACCCGTTTAATAAAATATTCGGCTAATTCTTCGGTAATAAAAATCTTGTAAGGGATATAATAACGTATTTTAATAAAATAATTAATTATTATAATAATATATTTAAATTTTTAGCCGCGGCGTAAATATAAAGTAAAAAAGGTAATATAATTAATAGAAATTTCCTTCTAAGCGGTAAAAAGGACGTTTAATAATTTTAATAATTTATAAGGGGAATAATGTAATAATTTAATTTTAATATATTAAAGGCATATTTTATAATAAATATAAATTAATTAGTATATCCTTAATTAAAAATACGAACGAAATAATAAATAGAAAGTTTTTTTCGCAATTTAGGTAATTAATAAAAGGGGCGTTATAAATATAATAAATTAATTAAAATTATAATTCTATATCCTTTAAATTAACGATAACGGCGCTATAATAATAAGCTCGCCCTTATATTATTCGATATTTTATAAATATAATCCTTATTATTTATTTTCGTACTTCTTTAAATTAAACGCGGCGTTCGGGGTTTTAAAAATAGGTTAAAAGGTTTACGAAAAAGATAAATTTCTTATAAAATTTAGTAATAAAATTATTTACGGACTTTTTATTAAAGATTTTTAAATTATAAAGATAATATATACTTATATCAATTTCGGAATTTACTTCCGTTTTTATATCGTTTAATATTTAAACCTTATTAACGAATATATTTTAATCGAAAAATATTTTATTACGGGCGAATAAACGTTTATCTCCTTTGTAAAGAATATCCTTTAATTTATAATTAAGGGTATTAAATCGAATTTAAAGGGAATTTAATTGATATTTAATTGTAAAGTTGAATTATAATAAAAATTAGGATTACTATATATATTAAAGAGAGAATTACTTATTAATAGTAAACGTTTTTAAAATTTTATAATCCGTTAATACTTTAAAAGGTTATTATACGCTTTTGAATTTTAGCCTCTATTCCTTTAATATTTTAATAATAATAAATAATTTTTTATTATAAATATTATAATTATTTTCGGCCGCCGTATATTATTAATTAAAGTAAATAATTAGATGTAAAATGCTTTCGTTATTATATTATAAGAGAATACCGCCGTATATTTAATTAGAAGCGTCGGTTTCGACGATTATTTATTTAAATTAATTATAAATTCGTAAAACGGGACTTATGATAAATACTTTTTTAAAAGCGTCGAACGACTTTTAATACTATTTAATTTATATTTACGTTATTTTATTTATATCCTTCTTTATAAATTCGTATAATAATCTTATAATAATAGAAAAATATTTAATAAATCGTCGGTAAAAGTTTATAAAACCTAAGAAATATTAAAAGGAGCGTTTAAAATCCGGGGCCTTTTAAATAGTAATTGTAATAACCTTTTCGGGGTTTATTTTAAAATTATTAAAAATAATAATTAGACCTAAGTATTTTATACGGGTAATATAAAATTTGTATTTATCGACGTCGAATTAAAGGCTTACTTTAATTATATAATTTAAGACTTCCATAATATAATGGACGTAATCTTTTTCGTTATTAGAATATATTAAAATATTATTTAAATAAATAATAATATAAACGTTTAAAATATTATAAAGTATATTATTAATATAATTTTAAAACGTTTTTAATATACCTTATAAACCGAATAGGTAAATTATTAATTCGAAAAGGCTAAAACGGGTAATAAACGCTATAAATTATTTATATCCCTCTTTAATCCGAATACGATTAAATATAATAATAATATCGAATTTAGTAAAGATTTTTATTTTATAAATAGTATTAAATATTTTTTTAATTAATAATAATAGGTAGCAGGATTTTATAATAACGTTATTAATACCGTAGTAATCGATATAAATATAAATTCCGCCGCTAAATTTCTTAATAAAGAGGATAAGGGCCGTAGCGGCGGATTAAGAAGGCCGGATAAATTTCTTTTAAAAATTAATATTAATTTATTTTTTAATTATAGCCGTTTTAATAAACGTAATACGTCGGGGCCTTATATTAAGTAGCTATTATCTTAATAATAATTCGATTTTATAATTATAAGCGCGATACGGCGGGATTTTTTCTATTAAACGGGGAAGGAAAACTTCGATATTCTTATAGTATTTAATTAAGACCTTAGCTTTAATTTCGTCGTTGGATTTAATAAACTTATCGCTTTTTTCTAAAAAAATCTTTATATCCTCTTTAATAATTTTAATAATATAAATTTATTTAAAGACTTCTTTATATATAGGAATATCCCGGCTAAAATCCCCTATTAAATTTAATAGTTTTACTAAAATAATAACCTCCTTATCCTTATTAAAATTAATATTACTAATTATCGTATCGACGAATAAATAAATAAATAGCGGTAAAAAGTATTTATATTATTCCCCTTTATTATTTATAATATTATTTATTATATCCTTTATAAATTTTTTAACGTCTATTAATTCCGAAATTATAAATAACCGTTCTAACGCAATATAATTAATAATTAGGGGCTTAAAATTCTATTTTTCATATATATAATTAAATATAATAACGTTAAATTCTTTAATATCGGCCGCGTTAAATACGTTATTAATACGTATAAAACGTTATAATTACGTCGGGCGTACCGTTCTAATAGAAATACGGTAGTTATTTAAGTAAATATATAATTCGTAAATTGCAGGGCTCTTAATTTTAATAAAAAGGGCGGCTATATTAAAAATTCTTTATATTTTAATTCCGGTTTAATTAGCGATTAAAGCCTTTATAGGGTTATTAATACGGCGCGGAGAATTATTATATTATTTAACCTTAAGGATCGGAGAGGGAATTGGGGTAAATTTATTTTCGGGGGTTAAAGAGGAGGGTAATAATTTAAAGATTAATATTATTTATAGAGTAATTTAAAAAGCGGGCTCCGGTCGTAAAATTATTTTAAAGGATTTTAAGAGTAGAGGCGGCGGCGGGGTTAAAATCGGGGTATTTAATTATAATAGTAAGCGAATAATTATTACCGTAATACGATTAATAAAGCTTTTAAATATAATAATCTATTTATTAAAAAAATTTAAAGGGAGGTAACAGCCGTAATATTAAATAAAGCGGACGGTATAATTATTATAATTAATTTTAGGTCGATAATATTATATCTATAAAAAACCGAAAATAATAGGGTAATTCTTAAAAATATTATAAATAAAGAAGGTAATAATCTCTATATAAAAATTAATATAAAATTAGGCGTAAACTCTTTTAAAAATAATACTTTTAATAATTTTATTAATAAAAATTAATTTCTTTAATTATAAAAGTTTAAAACGTAGGAAGTTATTTTTTTTTAAAAATAAAGAATTTAAAAAGGCGTAAACGGAATAACCACTATCTATTAAAATAATATAATAATCTTTACGCAATCCAATATATACGTAAAATAATAAAAGTATTAAATTTAAAGATATAAAATTATTTAAAAATTAAATTCGTATTTCCTTTAAATCCTTTAATTTATAATTTAAAATTTACTTCTTTAATAATATTAATTCGGGCCTCTATACGCGATTATATATAAAAATTAAGCATTTCTTTAATCGTTATAATATTCGCCACTAATAATTTACTCAGCAAGTTGGGCGGGAGCCGGGTTAATAACCGGGGCGGGAGTTAAATTAGTAGCGGGGGTATTAACGCTACGAATATTAGCGGTATTATTATTATTATTATTATTATTCTTATTATAATTATAATTACTATTACAACGGTTATTTTTATTAATAGGGCCCTAGGGATTATAATTAATAGAATGAAGGCAATCCTTAATTAAATAGCCGGATTAACCGTAATAATAATAAAAATTATTATATATATATTAATTTAATATATTAGGATAAATAATACCGGTAAGGTTAATAGCGTCGAAATTTATTTTATTACCGCCTTAATTAATAGTACGGTTATTAAAGTTAGAAACGGAGTTAGAATTATTAATAATAGAATTAGGGTTATTATTAGAATTAATATTAATATTATTATTAAGGGCGCTACTAAGGATATTACGGGCTATACGGGCGTAGTAATCGGTATTATCCTAAGCGTAAGCGATTTTACGGTATATTTTTAATTATTTATTTTAAGCGTCGTTAATAAAGGGTTTATAATAGGTACCGGCGTTACGAATACGTTTAGAAATTTTATTCTTTAAATATTCGACCTTTTAAACTTTAATTAAATTATAGATAATTATTAAAGACGTTAATTCTATTTCGAAATTAGTAAAATTTTTATTAAATTAATAGTATTCGGTTAAGTAACGTTAAATATCCTATTTAATATTAATTATTTCGAAACGTTTAATTAAATATTATATAAATTCGGCGCCCGTTTTCTATTTTTAAACGTTTTTATTATTTTCGGTTATAATAATTTTAATAAAATCGTTAATACCGGACTTAAAGTCGAAGCCGAATAGTATAATTATATATAAAATCTTTTAACGCTCGTCCTAAAATAATATTAAATCGTAAATCTATTAAGTTTAAATAATTATACGCTAAGAGTAGAAAATACGAATATATTTAGCGGGGTCCTTTTTAAGACCGGTAAAAACGGAGGGGTCGGCGATTATTTATTTATAAATATTATTAATACCCGGAATAGCGGGGTTAAGGTTATTAGGGTTAGAAAATATAGCGGCGGCTTAGGTATTAAATTTATTATATTAGGTTTTAAAATCGGAATATTCTTTCTAAAGAATAATGTATAACGCTTAAAAGTTTTTAAAATCGATAAAAATTATATTAAATTAATTAATAAAATTATTATTCTAATCGCGGATAAATATATAATTATTATAAAAGCGTTAATAGGCGTAACCGAATAATTAAATAATAAACGCGAAGGCGGCTTTTTTAATAATTAAAAAAGCGCGGTCAAAATAATTATAAAGGACGAAATAAGGTTCTTCGTTATTATTAAAATTTACGAAAATTTCCTTAATATTTTCGTTAAAAGTAAATTCGTAGAAAGCGGCGTAGGCGATATTAATATTAGGAATTAAATTATTATTACCGTTAGTAATATTATATAAAGCTTTTAAAATAATAGCGTTATTAAAATTAATAAAATTAGTATTAAAAATTAGAACGTTAAGGAGAATATTCGACGTATTATTAAGGGAGAAAATTATAGGGTCGCTATCGCCGTTATAAAATATAAAGAATAATATAATTAGGATCGTTTAATTATTATAAATTTTCTTATTTATTAAATATAGAGACCCTCCTTTATTTAATTAAATAAAGGGATTTAATAATAAAGGAAATACGTTAATTCGACGGTTCGTATATAGCGAGCGGGAAATAGGCGATTTATTTTAAATAAAATAAAATTACGTATAAACGTATTATTTTGAAGGTATAATTAATTATTATAAGGATAATTAACGTAAAGGTAAGTAATAAATATAAATATATTGAGATGGGGCGGATAAACAGGTACAAGGGTACACGGCTAGACAGCAGATTTTTTCCGAATTTTTTCGAAAAATTTTCGTAGTTTTTCATTCTGGAGGAATTCTTCCAGGGATTTTCCCTAATCATAATCTGAGAAGAAAAGTACAAGACAAGGATATATCATAATGAGCTGATTTGAAGGAAGTATAACAGTGGTATATTAAATAGATTAAAAAAGAAGGCTGTGGAATGAATTTCGGACTTTTATATAGAAAGAAGGAAAGTTCTAAAGGAATAAAAGGAGAGAAGGGTAATTAGAAAGAAAAGAAGGAAGGTTAGGCAACTTTTACTAAAATAATAATTAGACTTCATTTAATCTTTAAGATAAAAATCTTCTTCAATTTGGTGAAAATTAGCTCCTTAATTAAGTCTTTAAAACTTCCTAACCTTACCTCTATAATAGGTAAAAGAAAAAATACAATTAAATCGAAAAAGATATTCCTACTATTAGATTACTCCTTTCTCCCCTATAAATCTACTCCCCTCTCTACTCTTTTAATTTTATCAGAAGTTTTTAATATAATTCCTTTCCCAATTATTATAGTAGTAGTAATTATTTAAGGTTATTTTTCTTCCCCATTTCAAATAGTAACAAGGACGAAATTGAATTTTAAACTTCCAGCCAAATTGGCTAAAGCGGACTCAATACCTTAAAACAACAAGACCAAGAATTTTAGTAATCTATCGATTATAAAAAAAGAATAATAAAGAATAAATATCAAAATAAAACTAGAAATATACTATCCTAAATATACTACGGAATTTATTATAAAAATGAAGCAATATATAGGATAAGCGTGAACGTAATTGTAGCCTTTTTAATACTAGCTATTATACGCTATAGAAGCGTCCCTAAAAATCAAACTAAGAATAAATTACAAACCTAAAAGATTTATAACTTTCGATACTAAGCGAACGATAACCGATTAGCCGAGGATTTGACAATAAATTCCTAACTCCGAGGCCGATAATTAAAATAAATATTATTAAATTAAAAGCCTCGCCCCGATTTTAATATTAAATTAATACCTTACGTAAGTCCAATAATAGGGCATATATAAACAAATAGTAACCGGCGCCGGGGCTTCGAATATATAAAATACTTATTCAATAGCTCTAAGAACTTTATTTTAATACATATCGTCGGAACTTTTAGAATACAATATATTTATTTAACGGCTTCAAACCCCCTCACGCTAATATATAGTAATCTATTTAATTGAATTTAATATATATCGTATTATCCGATATTAATTAAGGCACAATTTATCCTCTACCGGTAAAGGGCCAAATCTTATATAAAAATACAATAGTACCTCATATTAATATTTATTTAATAAGAGGTTCCCCCCGAATACTTTTTACTATTTCGTATTCTTTATTAATAATAAACCAATAGGATACTCGTTAATATCAATACTAAAATTAATAATTTCTACCTATAACAACTTTTAATTAGCAATTAATCTACCTATTATATTTACTAATCCCTTTTTTATACTTATTTCTTCGCCTCTTTATTTATCTCCCCCTATACCTCTTACATATTCCTTACCCTCTTCCCCTTAAATATAATAAACTCTAGTTAAACTTCTAATTATTAAATTCATCCCGAAAATAAGGATAGTAGTAATTAAAATTAATAATAGAACCCTAACCCCGCTCTAAATTAAACGATTACGACGTTCCCTATATATTCCTCGAAGGATTTTAATCCTAAAAAGAAGTTTAAAGATAAAAATATCACTAAATTCTTCTTAAATTTCGAGGATAGAACGAGCTTCGTTAAATAGCGTAATAACGAAGAAAAGATTAATGTATAGTACCGATAGTATAAACCCTAATCCCGAAATATTATTAAAGGTATTATCCGCTCTATTAAGAAAAAGAACGAGCCTATTACGTAAATAAAATTCTATAATGAATTCCGTACTATTTATCGTACCTACGACCCGGAGCAAATAAATTCTAACGTAAATAAACTCTAGGACTTTTACCGTAAATATATCGAAAATAATAAAAAAGCCATTAATAATACTATTCTCAAATATTATCAATTATTAATTCGGCAAAAGCAAACTAATCAAAAAATTATCGAAAGGTTGGTAATTAAACGCTTCTATAAGAAATTACCTTACCGTTACTATATTAATCTTATTATTTATTTCAATAAGGATAAAAATAAATTCTCTAAAATAACATAAATTAATTTTTCTACGAAACTTTCTAACTAGATTACTACCTACTATCAAAAGGAAGATAACAATTCCGACTCCAACTCTAATAACTCTTCTAATTCCTTTAACGATAATAATAGTAATAAAAATAATAAAATAATAAAGAAAATTACTATTACTAAAACCAAAACCTCTAATAGCAAAAAGGATTTTAATAAAAAAAAGATTATAACCGTTAAATAAGAAATTATTAAAGAACCCGTTACTATAAATACTCTAACTAAGAGCCTTTAAAATATATAAATTACTTATACTAAAATAGCGAACTAACAAACTAAAAATTTTAAAAATCGTTTCCGAAATTTCCTCAAGAGTAATTATACTCCTTAGGTCAATACTATAATAATATAGTCGACTAGATAAATTCAGCCAACGGAAAATATAACCTATTATTAGTATAAATAATTTGGCTATATTTAATATTAATATAAAAATAAGGACTATTATATAAATAAGGGATAAATCCATTAAATTAAGGCTAATAAAAAATAAGGCCGCCGGTAATAATTTTACTTAGGAAGTAATATTAAATTAATATAATATATCCCGAACGATATAATTTCTACTACTTCTCGTATAAACCGCTTTAGAAATATATTTAAATCTTATATAATTTACTATAACGAGCACCCTAAATATAATAAATTCCGGGAATAGGAAACCGAAGTTTATCCTAATAAATTCACCCCTAACTTTAATCTCTTAGAATTAGAATATTAATAAAAGTAATAAAAGGTCTAAAATCGTCGCCGAATTAATCTTTAAAATAATATAATTTTAATTAACGAATTATTTCTCTAAATTAATTATAACCTAATTAGTTTATATTTAACGTTTCTTCTTCCTTTTATTCAAAAGTTTTTTTTAATATTTTAAATCCCAAAGCAAATTATAAAAAGGGAAGTTATTACTACGCTTACTTAAACGCAGGGAAAATTAACAACTCTTTATAAACCCCCTTCTAATATAAATCGAAAAGAGAGGTTATAATTACTACCCGTAAAAAGGCTAGATCTTAACCCTCGTATAAAGGATATAATAGATTAAAAAGACGTATAAATAACGGTAATTAAAACCGTATCTAAACCGGCTCCTCAATTAAAATTAATTCCTACCGCCGTTACTAAATCGCTAAAACCTATAAACGAATTTCCAATTAAAATTTAGAAACTTCTAATTAATAAATCTGTCTCTAAGCTTAAAGATTTTAATAATTTTAAAGATTATATAAATTATAGAATTATTTAAATTAAAGAAAATTGCCTAATTATTAGTAAGATTATAGGTATTAAATTATAAATTACTTTCGAAAATACAATTATAACTACTCCCGAATCCGGTTAATTATTTAAAGAATTAATTAACCTCAAATACTATTAGAAGGCCCTTAAAGAAGCCCTTTAATTAATATACGACGGTAATATTATTAAAAATAATAATTTAAAAGCTAATTAATTCCACTTATATAATCTATAAATTAATACTATTATTACAGCACTTAAGGAACCCTTATATAAAAATTAGAAGAAGAAGTTTAATAATATCTTCGCTATATAAACGTATTAATCCTATTATTAAATCGTAAATCCCAAGACGGTATTTAAAGACGAACCAATTCGAATTTATAAAGAAGATCTTTAAACTATATTCTATAGCGAAAAGTCACTACTTAATAAGGAAGTTACGCGTATACAAAACTTTTTTACGCTAATAATCAATATTAAATTTAAAAGTAGCGAAAAGGTTATAACTCTTCTAAATAGTAGTACGGAAATTAATACTATATTTATTAATTTAATTAATAAGCTTAATTTTAATAATATAAATTATACAATTATTAATATTAATTCTAATAATGGAAGGGTATAATTTGAGGATAAAATAGTAGAGGATATTTTCCTATTCGATAAAAGTCGGAAGGTACACTTTATAATTATTCGGAATTAGCTCCTTCGTTACGAAATCCTATTTAATCTTCCGTTTATTAAAGATATTAGCGTTATAATAAATTATATTAACGTCGGAACTACTCGTACTTACCTTATTATAGGAAGAATAAAAATTAATATTCTCCTCGCTATTAAAGAGTAAATAAACGCCTTTAGGCAGCGGGTTTAACTCCCCTACTATAATTACTTACCCTATTATCGTAAATAATACTTAGGAATTTACTCTAACGAATAAATCGCCTTATAAATTTATTGAAATAAATTTAGAGGAAAATAATAAGAGATTTATAAAAGGTATTAAAATTAATAAGGATAATAAAAATTACCTTTCTTTAGGAAAGGAAGCTACGGATGTTATTATCGCCTTATTATATAGTAAAAAGTATAATAAGGAGGCATTATCTAATTACTTTTAATTAATTAGAGAAACTAATTTAAAATATTAGAGGAAGAATATAAATAATCCTCCGGAAAATTAATTACTAGTAAAATAGCAACTAGAAAGTAAAATAATACAAGACCGAACAAGGAAAAAAATCCGTAGAAGCTTTTTTCGGGAATTATAAAGATTAATAATTAAAAACGCTAAAAATTAAGGGAAAAAGGTCCCGAAATTTAAAAAAATAAAGGATATTCTATCCTTTACTAATTTATCTTCTTCTATATCGCTACGAAATTCTTTTTTATTTATTTAAATTAATACTTTATATAAAAAAATCGTTTAAAAGATAAAACTAATCGATAATACGCCTTCGGA
Organism: Sordaria brevicollis; assembly: GCA_033439795.1. Taxonomy (NCBI): domain Eukaryota; kingdom Fungi; phylum Ascomycota; class Sordariomycetes; order Sordariales; family Sordariaceae; genus Sordaria; species Sordaria brevicollis. The sequence goes on along the minus strand of JAUTDP010000015.1, from coordinate 691,818 downwards.
TAATTTTAAACCCAATAGTAACCTTAATTAGAAAAAATAAAAATTCGAAGAAATCTAGTATAAAATCTAAGAATAATTAAACAACTTTCTATCTAAATAGGATAAATATATTATTCTACAATTTATAAAACTAATTAGAAATTCCCAATTAACGCTTAAAAGATTTTAACAAATTTTAGAAAAGAACGAATTATTCAACGAAATTAAAATCGAACTTTTTATTTATATATTCTTTAATCGTAAAAAAGCCCTTATTTAAGAATTTTCTAAATATAATTTTATTTATAAAAATATAATAGAAAAATAGAAGATTAAAACGGTTACCTATTCAATTTAATAAACGAAAGCAATTCCTATTCTACAAATTTTATATAAAAAAGTCTATAATTTATTTAAAGAACGTATTCAGCGCGGAATTCTAAAAGAAAGCTATACTTTTTATCGGAACAACTAATTTCTCGTTTAAAAGAAGGATAAAAAACTCCAATTAATTAATAACGCTTAGAAAATTAATAAAATAACCATCCGTAATATTAATATACCCCCAAGGTACGAACTTTTCAACGAAAATTTTACTAAATACGAGATTCTTTCTTTATTAAATTTATTCTTAAAATATAATAAGGTTTAATTTAATAAAGAAAGTCGGGATTTAACGATATTTTCAATACCTCTTAGTCTACTCCGTATAATAACGCTACCCCAAAGAAGAACCAATTCAATTACTCAATTTATAAAAGTAATAACTAGGATCCTTTACGATTTAATCCCTAAAGTATACTAGCCTTATTTTAATAATATCTATATTAAAGGTCCGAAAAACCGGTATAACGACGAGCTAATTAATAATAAAAGAATTCGACGTTTTATTTACGAATATTTTATTAATATCAATAAAGTATTATTAAACGTTAAATTTATTAATAAAATAATTGCCGCAACCAAATCCTAATAATATAAACGAAAAATAGTTTTAATCGGTTATATTTATAATTTTAAAGGCAAATCTCTAAATAAAGCTAAAATTAGAAAAATTCGCGAATAAATTTATTATATTATTAGAAAAGCTAAATTCCGAGGAAAAGAGTTTAAAGAACCTTAAACTTTTTTAAATATCGTTAATTATTACCGGATTTAAATTAAAGATTTTAGAATTATTGCCATCCCGTTATACGCTATTATAAAGAAGGGAATTAAACTAATATAAATAGAAAATCAATAATTTACTATAGAATATTTTCAATACAAAATTACTATTACTCCAATCCTTACAACCCTCGTCTATAATAATAGCAAAATAATTATTTATTTCGTTACCGATATTTATATTAAAGGATAGGGAATAATTATTAAATAATTTAACCTCAATAAAAAGCAATATCCTTACAAATTTAAAAACAATATTTAGTCACTAGCCGAAGCTCGTTATAATACTATTAAATAAAAGCTTCGTAATTTGCTCTATACTCTCAAACGACTAAGACATTAACTTTTCGGAACGCATTTCATTATTAAAATAGATATTCAAATCCTTATTTATTAATTCAACGGCGTAGTAAGCGATATTCTTAATACCCTTCTTATATAATAAATTACTTGGATAAAATACTTCGATTTTAATATAAAGTATATCCCCGGAACTAAAAATACCGTAGCTAACGGCCTTTCCCGGAAACCCCTTAAAAAAAATAATCTAGAAAAGAAGCGCTTTAAAGAAGATATTAACGACTTTATCGATGCCTAAATTTATTATCTTTCTACCGAAAAATATATAGAAGGGGAACGAATTTTACTCAATAAATATTTTAATTATTTAGAAAATATAATTCGCTATTTATTCTCGCTCTATATTCCCGTATAATATAATAAAATATTTATTATATAATAAACCTTTAAAAAAAATGCCCTTAAATATTTCGTTCACTATTAAAGGCTTTAATTACAAATAGTTTATAAGCGTACTTACCCTCGTTTTTTAATTAATAATAAAATGCAATAGGAGTTAATTATATAACGTTATTATAACGAAGCCGGTTATCGAAGAAGGGAAGGAATTTATAAACGGATTACTAAATATTATTATTAATATAGGATATATATTCAAATCGAAGATATAATCCGCAACTATACTATTTATTAAATATACGCTCCTAAATATTATAAAGATAGGTATAAATAATTATTTCTAACTCTTTAACCTTTTAACCGGTAAATTTTAAACGTCTAATATTTACCGGGCGGAAAAAGAAGACGATAAGCGTTAATTAAAACCAAAAATAATTTAACGAATTATATAGAAGTAAAAGTTCTTCTAATACTAACGTCGAAATATATTACTATTTTCCTCCGGGAAATATTTTTATATTAGGGATATCTTCTCAATATTCTTATCAATAATAATTCCGAATTTTAAAGAAAATTCACCGAAGTACTTAATAACCTCCAAATCCCGTTAGTACGAATAGCGCCTTACAATTACCGAACTAACGGAATTAACGAATAAGGGCATTCAATAATTATTATAATACTAGCCAAATTAATAAAAGGAATTAATAAAGGATAGAGGGATTTACTCCCTTATATCCTTTTTACTAATCGTACTACTATCCGCAATAATTATAAATTTATTCCCTTTTAATTAACTTATAATTATAATCCTATTATACTTATTAAATTCGACCATTTATTTTAAAGGCTAATCGAATAGGAAAAATATTTAGAGAAATATATAATAAATAAATTAATCGCCGCCATCGCTCAAATACATTATAATACTAAATACCGCTTTCAATAGGCGGCTGAGAAGGTTACCAATACTAGGAAAAAAACTACCGCGCAAAGAAATTCCGTTAATCTTTATAAAATAAGACCGAAAAACGCTATTATTAATATCGGAGATTTTATCCTTATTTATAATAATATTCGGGGAATTAATATAAATACTATTAAAAAGCTAAATTATAAATAGAAAAATCCTTATAAAATCATTAATATTATTAACGGGAATATTTATTATTACGCATAATTAAACGGACTTCGTTTTAAGAAGCTAATTTCTTCTAAAAATATTAAAAAATTTATTCGCCGAGACGGTATATTCCTTAATCCTAATAAGGAATACAAAAAACTCGATAATCTTAATACTATTAACGGTTTATAAATCCCTAAAAAAGTCTAAATTAATAAATATCTACTCTTTATATAAGAATAAGCGCGAAGGCCAAAAGTAAAGTAAATTTAAACCCGCCAAAATACTAAAAAAGAACGCGAACAAAATTAAAAACTTATTATCGAACTAGAATCTATTAAACTTAAAAGCCCTTAATATTTCTTTAATAAAAACGAAGTCGAATTAGAGTCTAAATTAAAACCCGAATTAAAGACGAAATTAATATTGCGCCCAAACTTAAATTCAAATTAACCTCCGAAATTAAAATAAATATATTCTTTAGTATTTATTTCGTTACTTTTTATTATTATTCGTTATTATTTTATTTTTATACGAAATTAATTCGTAGGAATTTTTATTAATTTCGAAGGGAAATATATATAGTATATAGAACCTTATATTTTATATTTATCTTCTTTATTCCCTCCAATTATACTCCTAAAAACCCTATTAACCCCCTTTATTTAATTAAATTTTTCGCACTTTTTTTTCGGAAATTAATACCTATATAAATAAAAATACGGGAAATTTTGAAAAAACCGCAAAATATAAATTTATTTTTCTATAATATAAATACTAATAATAATCTTTAACAAAACCCCTATTTATTATTAAAAAAACCCTCGAAATTAATTAAAACTTCACGCTCCTAATTAAAATCTTCCTCATCATCTTCATCATCCTCCTTATCGTTTTCGTTATCCTCATTATTATCCCTATTATCGCCCTCGTTATCTTCGTTATTTTCTATATTTTCTTCATTTTCTTTATTATTACCCTCATTTTTATTATTATTATCTTCGCCAATAATAAATTCCTCGCTAAAGGAGCTCAAATCGTCATTATCAATATCGATTATTTCCTTATCCTTATCGTTAATCTCTATTATTATTAATAACTATCTAAATATATCGCGATTACCGCGGATTATAATACCTTTTCCTTTCAACCCTAAAGTCTCGGATTCCTAACGCATATATTCCAACTACTATTTATAATTAATAAAGATAAATTCTCTATTAATAACCTAACAGTAAAGAAGAATATTATCGATTAATATCGAACGGGCGCGATTAATATTATAGCTCTAAATAAAATATTTAACCTAATCGGACTTCAAAATCTTAATAAATTCGGGATTAAAACCTTCGATCGGGTACTTCTTAATAAATTTAAAACTACCCAAAAATTCAACAAATACCGAATAATTTAAAGCCGTCTTATTATACCAGGTATAATTGCTACAAATCCCCCCCTTAATATCCCTACCCAAAGACTTATAACCGACGAAAGGAGCCCAAATAGGAATATACTCCTATTACTAATTAATAATATATACCAATATATACGTTTTTCAGAGTCGGTTAATATAATACGAATAAATAATCCTATTCCTAAAAAAAAAGATAATAATTAATAAAGGGATATTAATAGAGAATAAAAGAATATTTATTTATTATTAAATAATTAAATTATTAACCTAAGGATCCGCTTTTTCTTTACTTTTATATAGGTAAAGTAATAATTCTATAACTAAATTCCTTTTTTCTCGATAAGGATATAACAATTAAATAGATTGCGAAGCGAATTAAATATCCGTTCTAAAGCCAATCGATATATAATAGGCAAATTAAAAGACGTAATTATAATTATTAATAATTTATTATTATTAATACGCTATTTTATATATAACTAACTAGTAATAACGGGTTTATCGATCGGATAAATATTTATAATAGTATTAAATAACCGAAAGCAACTATCCTAAATAATATTTTAAAGGGTATTAAAAGGAAGTGAAGGTTAATATAGAAGGTTAACGTAGATTTTAAAAAGGATTTACTTTTTATTATCAAAACGAAAATTGGTTTAATATACTATTTCCGAAATATTAAAGCCAAAGTATAACCGAAGAAAGTCGCGATTAATAATAGCGATACGTTTTTTAGTAAATAAAATAAAAATATTAATATTTAAATTAAACCAATTAAGTATAATAGGTTCCTCGGTAAGGATTTCCCTCTAAAGGAGGCGAAATAAAGGGTTATTCGTAAAAGGAAAGAAACCGGTATTAGAATTAGAGGAAAATATTATACTAATTTATTACGAAGAATTTTTACTTAATAATTTTATTTTATTATTACTATTAATATTTTATTATATTTAAAAGGAAAAGGTTATTAGGAGGAAAAACGAGGAATAATTATAAGTAAAAACGTACTTTTTTTATACTTTTTTAATAGATAATCCTCGAAAGAAAAAGCCGATAGAAACCATCTTCTTAAAATTATTTATATTATATACCCTACAATTACAAAAAACCTTTAAACTGGATAAAAAAGATAATATCCGTTTATTTAAAGTAATTTCGTAAGGCTTCAAAGTTTTAACTAATTATAAAAAGGGTTACAAACGCCATTTTAAAGTACTTTCTCATTAAAAATAATAGGAAAAGTACTTTAATCCTAAAATTCGATTACGAATTAAAATTTTCAACCACACCGAAAAGCTAAGAAATTATATTAAAAGAAGTTGGATAAAGTTTACCTATTCTACCGCTTAAAATTTTAAATATAAGTAAAATAAATAGAGATTAGAAGGAGTAAATTTAGAGTATTATAAGTGACCTACGAAAGGAAATAAGGAGAAAGGGAAGAATTCACGATTTTTCGACCTCGTAAATAATTTACGAAACGGGTATAAAAACCCTTCATTTATAGCCCTTCCTTTCCTTCTTTTTCTTCCTCTTATATATTAAAAGCCCTTCTATATTAAGCCTTCTATCCCCCAGAATTTTATTATTAATTAAAACATTAATTAATATAAATTCCTCTAACCTTAGTTATAATAATCTACCCCCGATCTCTATTATAAAAGTACCGAACAATTACCCTCCCGCGGTCTTTAAAACTATTCGGCGCTAAAATCAAAAGAACAAAATTTAGCCCCAATTCAGTAATATAATTACTAAAGAAATTTATCCCCTTCGTACTAAAAATAATCTAATCTATTATAATAAATTTTAAAATTGGAAATACCTTAGAATTAACCGGCAATAAAATATTATCCCTAATAAAAATCCGACTTATTTAATTACTAAAGAGCCCGATAACGATAAATAGATAGCTAAAATTATATTCCGCTATATAATTATTCTTCCCGTCCTAAGATGGCCCAATAAGCAACTAACCCCGACTATATCCTAAGATATAATAATATTAAAACTAATTAATATATAGCACTTAATAAATACTAAGAATTAATAAAAAGGAGAAATAATCTATACTAATCTATATTAAATATTATAAAAATATAACGATTAGATCTACACTTTAATAAACCCAACTACTATTATTAAACGTAATAAACTTTATATTAAAGATATTAATACTCGAAATAATTTAAAATTAGTCCGATATTAATACTTCCCTATTATAATTAATAATTACTTCGTTCTTACAATCTTTAATTAAGGAGAAACGTTTTAATTTCTCTATAATAGTCTTTATAATCAATAACGCGAACGGAAAATTATAAAAGCTTATAAAGCATTCGCAATTAAGAACTATATTTTTCTAATACCAATAAGAAATCGAATCCCCAATATTTCCAATAATTAAAAATAATTTAACATAGTATTCCTAATATAATAAAAAACCTAAACTTATAGCCTTTAGGTTTTAAAAGCAGCCCGAATTTTCTTTATCGAAATAAAGCGTCGAAGAAAACCTATTAATAAATTACTTCAAAGGTTTACAATAATTGAACTTTAAGAATAAGGTAGGTATTAATAAGAATATAATTAAATCCCCGATATAAAATAATTTGAAAATACTATAGTTCGGTAATAAATAAAAATAATATACAACGCCCTTTTAACGCAATAGATAAGAAAGAATCTACTTTCGAAAAATCAGAAATAGCTAATCTATACGGTCGTAAAGAAGAAAAGCGGAAAAAAAGACTTTAATCCCCAGCCCAAATTCTTTACGAATTTAATATATTAAAAAGGTTATTTAAACGAATATCGCCCTATTAAAATAGCTAAATACTAATTAGTATAAGAATTTGCTAATCTCCTTCATTTTCCCCATCCTCTTGGACAAAAACCTATTATCCGATCTTTCCCTAGAATTAAAATTGCCCTACCTAATAATAGTTTTACTAATAGCATTTCTTTAATAATTATTAATATATAATTAAGAAGAAATTGCAATAATATTTTAGCGTTTCCTATTAAAAAGAAGTAACTATTACCGCCAATTCCTAGAGCGAAGAGGAAGTATATAGAAGAACGATAAATATTAGCAATTGGTATTAATAATTATAAGGGAAGAGAAATCATTATAATTAATAATTTCGTTTTACTTAATAAACTTAGCGTAGATAATTAATTCCCGCTTGCCAATAAACTTCAAAAACCTAGTAATATAATCTTCGATACTAGATATATTCCGATATTATCCCGATATATTATATTTATAAATTATATTTAAAATGTAGGATATATCACTATATTAATAGCCTAAAATAAAAAGAAGATCGGTTAAAAAAAAAGTAAATAAAAAATAAAGCGTAAACTAGTTTAGAGAGAGAGAAAGAGAAAGGAGAGAGAATTTAAGAAATTAAAAAGGTAAAAAAGGAAGAGGTCGGCTAGGAAGGATTAAAATAATTATTAATAAATCTAATTTTATAGGACTAATAAATAAATTTAAAGGGAAGTTTAAAATGGGGTAAATAAATAAGTATAAGGGTATACGGCTAGATAATAGATTTTTTCCGAATTTTTTCGAAAAATTTTCGTAATTTTTCATTCTAAAGGAATTCTTCTAAGGATTTTCCCTAATTATAATCTAAGAAGAGAGGTATAAGATAAGGATATATTATAATAAATTAATTTAAAGGAAGTATAATAGTAATATATTAAACAAATTAAGAAAGAAGGCTATAGAATAAATTTCGGACTTTCATATAGAAAGAAGGAAAGCTCTAAAGGAATAAAAGGAAAGAAGGGTAATTAGAAAGAAAAGAAGGAAGGTTAGGCAATTTTTACTAGAATAATAATCAAATTTCATTTAATCTTTAAAATAAAAATCTTCTTCAATTTAGTAAAAATTAGCTCCTTAATCAAATCTTTGAAATTTCTTAACCCTGCTTCTGTAATGGGTAAAAGAAAAGATATAATTAAGTCGAAAAAGATGTTCCTATTATTAGATTACTCCTTTCTCCCCTATAGATCTGCTCCCCTCTCTACTCTTTTAGTCTTATTAGAAGTTTTTGATATGGCTCCTTTCCCAATTGTTGTGGTGGTAGTGGTTGTTTGGGGTTGTTTTTCTTCCCCATTTCAATATATAATTATATAAAAGAAGAAAGAAGAAAAGGAAGAAAGTATACGTAGGAGGCCCGCCCTTTATAGGGCGCGATAAGAACGCGTTAATTACGCGCGGTTAAGTGACTTTAACCGTATAGGCGGTGAATAGTAATATAATATTTTATACGGGCGGGATTATCCCGAATATAGTAGTACGTTTTAGGAAGCGACTACTATACGAGTATAAGTACGTAATGGCAATATACCAATTACGTGTAATTACGGCTAGGCCTGTGACATCCTTTATATTATTAATTATATAGGAATTAGAAAGATTACGGCCGCCGATAAGTATATAGAAAACCCGTATAATTTACCGGTAATTTTTAAGGGAATATCCTATTTTAGGGGAGTATCCTATTTTAAGGGAATTATTTCCTTTATTCTTTAAGCCTTTTATACTTTAAATAATCTATTGCTTTATTTAGGGGGAGATTTTAAACCGTTGCTTAAATTACCGGATCCCTTAAATCTTTTATTTATCGAGGCCCGAGAGCCTATAAATCCCTCTACTTTATTATTTCCGCTATTTTTAATACTACCTTTATTTATATTTTTAAATACTACCCTTAATATTATTATTATTGGAAGTATATTAAACCTCTACAATAAATAATATATTAAAATTATTATTAATTATTATTTTAAATTATATATATTATTACCGTTATACTTTACCCCTAATATTATAATTATTTTATTTTACGCTATAGTTAATATTATTATTAACCTTTCTATCGAACCGAAGAATTATAAAGAAGCGTTATAAAACTTCTATTAATTAAATTGGAAGTAAATAATAAATAGTAAATATAAATCTTTAATTAATAATAATACGTAGAATTTCGTACTTATACTATTAAGCTACCGTATTCTTTCGGGAAAATAGGTTTATAAAATTAAAATAAACGTTAACGGAAAAATTATCCGCTATAAAGTTCGATAGATCGTCTATAGCTTTAAATAAGAAAAAGGGATTAATTATAATAAAATATTTATTACCGTTATTAAACCGATGAATTAAAAATTTATTTTCGCTATTATTACCGCCCTCGATTTAGAATTGGAATAGATGGATATCCAAATTGCCTTTCTTTATAGCGTAATAGAGGAAAATATTTATATAGAATAACCTCCTAGCTTTAACGACGACCCAAATTTTATTTATAAATTTAATAAGGCTTTATATAATTTTAAGCAATCCCTTCGAATATAGTATAATATTTTAATTACATTTTTAAAGTAATTCGGCTTTACTACCCTTATTACCGATAATAGTATTTTCGTTAAAGGATATATGTATATTATTATTTATATTAATAATTTACTAATTACTAATCTATTTAAGGCCGAAGTAAAATTATTAAAAGATTTATTTAGCGAGCGTTTTAAAATATTAAATATAGGTTTTTATTTATATTATTTCGGGATAGTTATTTCCCGGGATCGCTTTATTCGTATTATTAGGCTATTATAAAAGGCCTATTTGGAGAAGATTATTAAATAATTCGGGCTTTAGGATATTAAATACGTTAAAATATTAATATAAACTTTAAAAATCCCTAAGCCCCCCGACGATTTTATTATTAACGATAAAATAAAGACTTAGTACGCTAACGCTATTAAATTATTAATATACATTATATTCGGTATACGTCTAAATATTATATTTGCCGTATCCTTTTATAATTATTATATAGTAAAATTAATTATAATATATATTAGCGTAGTAAAATATATTTTTAAATATTTTTAGGGTATAATTGGCTTAGAATTTATTTATATAGGGAGTATTAAATCCCTATCCGGTTTTACCGATATAAATTAGGTTAATAATATTTAAAAACGTCGGTTTACGTCCGGTTACGTTTTTAATATTAGGAATATAATTATTAATTAGAATTTTAAAAAATAAATTATTATTATTTTATTTTTTTATAAAGTAGAATTAATCGGGTAAACTTAAACTATTAAGGAAGTAATTTAATTACGACGATTATTAAAGGAATTAAATAAATAATTAAAAGATTTATTAATAACTATTATTTTTAATAATAATTAAGGAGCCTTTATTTTAATTAAGAACTTTAAATTTTATATTAGGATTAAGTATATCGATATTTAGGATTTCTTCTACTACGAAAAATAGGCCTCTAAAGAGGTTGATTTTAAATATATCCTAATTAACGAATAAATCGCTAACGGTTTTACTAAAGCGTTACCCGCTAATAAATTCTTTTAATTTAAATAGAATTTAGGGTTACGTTAATTTTTAATTATAAATATATTAATTAATTATTATACTATTAAATTTACTCTAAAATAATAACCTTTACGGCTTTAAAATTAAAAACGCCTATATACCTTATATTACTCCTTATAAATTACTATTATTATTTTTTAATATTATTCGGTTATATAATATTAAATTAGTTTATATTTACCGAATTTCTTTAATTAAAGAAATATAGGGGCTACCCCTTTTATAAATCTAATACTATTTAATCTATTATATATCCGAACTGACGATTTGAATTACAATTTTTCAAATCTTACGAAATTTATTTTATATAGGAAATATCCTAACTCAATTTACGAATAATTTTCTCGATTATTCTTAATTAAACGTATATATTATTATTACTATTTTATTCAATTTAACGAGCTCTCTTTGAATTTGTTATCGGTTTTTCGATATCTTGCTTATATAAAAAAGTTTTTATATTTTTTAATTTTTTAACGAAGTTTTAAATTTGTCTTTAAATTTAGAAAAGTTTGGTTATTTTTGTAGAGACTTTTTTCCCTTTGGGTTTTTTATTAGCTTACGATTTAATATTTGGTACTTTAAGGAAGGAAAAAGAGGACGGATTTGGAAATTTGAGAATAGTTTTATTTTTACCGCTTCGGGACTATATTTCGCTCGAGGGGGAGTATTGAAGGGTACCCTTGTCTACCTTGTCTTGGTATTATCGATTTGTATATGGATTTCATTCCTATATATATATTGAGGGATTTTCCCTCTCTCTCCTCCTTTTTCTTCCTCCTTCAATTAATAAGTTCACCACCATTCTATATACACTCTTTGCTCGTGATGCCTTCGTTCCTCTCGTTCCTCCATCCACTTCAATACATCTCCCCTCCTGGGTTGCGGGTCCATGTCAGACGTTTGATCTCCTCGATGAGTTTGTGGCCTTCGGTGTTCATGTTGACGTTGTTATCCATGATGTCGGCGCTTGAGTTGAAGAGGAATTGGTTTTGTCGATGTGGTAAGAGGAACGGGTTTGGTTTGAAATCTTGCGTAGGAGAGGAGAAATGTGTTGAGGAACAAAAGTGAAAATTGAGGAAATAAGCTAATATAGTGTATTTGTAGAAGGGAGAGACAGCCACCAAAGAATAAAAATGTAATAAAATATTTGGCTTCGATGCGCATGCATCTCTCTTTTTTTTTTTTTTTTTTTTTTTTTTTCTATTTTTTTTTTTTCACAATAATGCAGCGTGCAAGAAAATTCTCACTCGATACATTGCTTGATTCTGCACATGTGCTTCGAGGAAAATATGTGCACCTAGCCACCTAGCCGCCATGTAGAAAGCTCAAAGATTCCCAACGGGCGAGTCTTCTGCTTTTTAACCCGACATCAAATGCCACGCTTCTTCCATGTCCTGCAAACGTTTTTCACTACTGAACACCCTGTTGCTTTCCCCTTCTACTAATGTGCCCAGTACATATGGTCAACATGCAAACCCATAGCATCTCTCCTTCCGTTTGAGAGAAGGTTGATGATGGAAGAGCGGAGCTTTTAAGGACAAGTGTAGGTACCATGGTAGGTGGCAGACCTCTCTCAAGAGGAGACCGTGCCAAGAGATTTGCAAAGAAACATGCCAGTGCACGACACACCAAAGTATGTATGTCAGGGCAGTACTAACGCTGGTACTCTCAACCCAAATTCGAGCGTTGGCAAAATGCCACATGTTGATTAGCCCCAGGCGGTGTTACGCGTGAGTTGGGGTAACCGTGGTGGCGACAGTGATGACAGAGGTCAGCACTGTTGGACCTCTACCTTAACCTCGCACGGCGATTACAGAGGACTGTGCAAGATATGGTGGTAGATGATTAATTTTCCATCTAGAACTGTCGCCGAAGGTGATGATAGGATGAACAGCTTATATGGTGCTCACGGTCAGTTCTGACATGGACAGTTGGACACCGGTGACCGGGTCAGACCATGTCCGGCTCTGACAGTGAGGCTGAAGCTACTACGGTCCATAGCCGAACCATGACAGGCGGCATGTGTGGAAGTTGCGCTTGGAACGTCAGACGTGCTAATCAGTGCACCTGTTCCAGTGATGGCCAAAGAGGCTATTTGGTAACACATTTGAGTTTGCAAAAGATTGATACAGTACTTGTTGACAATGTCTTTTATTGAATGACCCTTGAATATGCAGAAAACAAAAGCCGAATGACCTAGCTTCGCCAAAGCTGGAATATGTTGAAATGACAAGCTTGAAAAAGAAAAAAAACCCGAAGAAAAACCCCACTGCCATGCCATAACGTCCTTGAAATGCACCTTCCCTGTGTTGCTTCCATGCTGTGATGCCCGTTTGTGACCTGTCGTAACTCGTAATGTTGAGCCTCCACCTCGCTCAACGTGGGTATCGTGATGCCGCTAATTCGATGAATGACTTCCAAAAAAATTCTCAAACCAGAAACTCCAGATCCGCCTGTAGACTTTTACTACCGTCTGTCTGACTGTCAATGATGCTCATGATATCCAATCCTTATGCCCGTATGTATGCCTGTATGCTCGTGATGCCCTATCCAAGTTGTTGTCCAATGTTCTTACCAAGCCGCTGCTCGCTCTTCACCCAGCTCACATGCCTTAGCGGCTGCGGACATAGGCCGCAGAGGCCGCTGCCTCGAGTTGAGCGTAGGCCGCTTGGGCCCTGGTCAAGTTGCCTAAATGCAACTCGTGGCTCAAGCGTGCCTCGAGGGCAGCTTGGCGACGCTGCATAATGGTGGCCCTATGAACTTGGGCACGCGACCGAAAGAGAGGCGAAGCGTCGTGGTCGCCAGCGGTGAGGGAGGGACGGGCGTGGCGGCGATGGCGACGACCCAAGGTAGGGGAAACGGATGGAGAGGGGTTAGAAGTCAGGGAGCGAGAAGTAGCCGGGCGAGAGGCTCGGGTAGTGGCAGTAGGAGAGCTGGCAACCAGGGCGGTGTTTTGGCGAGCAATGGCCTGGAGACGGCGACGTGCCTCGGAGGACTCTCGGAAGCGAGCGGTCAAAGTCGCCAGCCTCATGGGCTGGTGGCGCTCAACCGACAAGTTGGCAGCGCGGTTGACCAGATTGTCGATGATGTCGGCATCTTGCAAAGTGGAGGCGTCGCCCATGTCGACATGTTGAGCAGAAGGCGCCTCAAGAGACTGGGTTGGTTGAGTGGAGGTCTCCGAAGAGACAGGCTCGTTAGCCTCGTTGAGGATGGTGGAGGAAAAGGCATTGGCCTCAATGCTGAGGTTGTTGAGGCGCTGGGTAATCTGCGCGATCGAGGTCATCTTGTGGTCTTTGTTGGATGGTATTTAAGTGGTGTTTTTGTGGCGACAAGTGAGATTTGCCAAAGGATGTTGGACAAATTATGATGTGCGAGAACGTAGCCTGATGAGGAATATCAACGGACAACGGTCTTGCAGCATGCTATATGTGTGCCAGCTTCCATTCCATTTATCGCTTTCAGAAAAGCCCTAATGCATGCCGGACATTCAGCCCTGTGCAGTCACTCATGCGGACCGGGCTTTTGGGTCTATCGAATTCCGATTTAGCGGACACTGCAGCAGCAGTCGCTGAAGACACATGAAGACACGACCGCTCTCACACTCAGGTTTCGTGTAACTCTTGAACTGTTGAGATTTTCTTTTCCAAATAATGAACGCCAACCTTCATCTTATACTTTCCAACCCATGAGTCGAACATGTCGTCCTTCCCTTGAGCAACTGTGCTTGGTGTCTGACAAACAACGGCAGCCAGGTGACAGATATCTGAAGGATGGTGACTGACACTCATCTTGGTTTTCACCGCATTCTGTTCACTGGCGCCAAGATGCATCGAAAAGGCTTTTTTAACTTCCAGGCAACGTGTCTGGATATTTTCAGAGCCTCCAAAACGTGACTTCACGTCAAAGCACTCGAGTGTTCTCACACCTGCACTCTCTGTTTCTTGGCCCACCCCTGTCATGTCAAAAGTGGATCCATGTGCGTTTGTTAGTGCTGTCCCGCTGTAGTCACTTTTCGATAGTGAAGGCGCTAACACTAACATCGCGTCCTCTTTTCCCAGATTTGCTCCACCGGATCCACTTTTGACATCTTTCAAATTCGCAGCGATCGCTCACTGACCTGGGGCTCCAGGTTCAGGAATCATTAACAAGACAAGCACCCGTGCACGGATGGGGGAAAAGTGAAGGCGACGACGAAACGAACTCACCAAAGATCATCTCCCAGGTTTTCGGATGGGGAAAAGATTAAGATAGAAGCCATGGCAAAATGCAAATAAGCGATGAGGATAACGTAAACAAAAGACATCCGCTGGTGATGCCCCTGGTGCACTCGCAACTGAAAGAACGTCGGGTGTGGCCATTCGAACATCAGAAAAAGCGTCGTCGTCTGGTTTTCGGTCACCGTGATGAGCGAAAGAACTGGAGGTCATAGAAAGGAAGTGAATTCGAGAGCCAACAATCAGAAACGCGGCCCACGGGCAAGGTCGGGATCTGCCAGTGGCAGGCAGTGGCAGGCAAAGCTGCATGTGACTGCGCGTCGTCCCCTTGACACCAGCTGTCCGGCACCGGCACAGGCCACGGTCCCGAAAGTTGGCTGGCGCCTGCCGGAAACATCAAGTATACGTTCCCGTCGCTTTGCAGTTGGCGGAGGCAGGTACCATGGCATATACCTCTACCCTACGTCAATGTGCCCGCCTTGTTAGCCATGTTACACGCCTGCCCCGACCAATGGCCAGTCGCCAGTGCACTGGGCTGGCGCCTTCCCCTCCCTTTCGATAGAAACCAGCTTAGCCTTGCAAGTTTTGGGAAGTGTGGTATCTTCGTAGGTCGCAGCCTGGCATCGAATTGGGTCCTTCTTTCCAGGTTTTTAAGGGCATTTTACTCTTTCTGCCTTCTTGGTTTTGCTCATTGTATGGACTTGGACGATGCCCTCTGTCAATCTGCTCTTGCTGATGGTTCCCTTATAATCTTCATTCTCCACGCTACTCCTATTTGATGCCATAAAACATGATATTCGTCTTCAGTATCATGACACATGACTGCCCATGTACTGAAGTCTTGCACTGCTTTTCCTTCGCAGTCTTCTACCTCTACACTTTAAACGCCACTGGCTGCCAATAAACAGGCGCAAACACCACAGCCACAGACTAGTATGACGGCAGGTCACGACCATATTGACTTGCACGTCTCCTCTTTTCTCCGTTTTTTTCAGATCCCCCCTTCCCCAACCCAGCCACCAAGTCCTGAGAACTGAGTGTGCTTTCATGACTCAACGACACTTTTGACATTTTACCTCTCTTGCCAACTCATAAACTCCCTAAGAAACAAAGCTTCCTCCACCCGCTCCGGACTCACTACTCATCTCCTCCATCGTCGTCGTCGTCGTCGTCCTCGTAGTCGTCCTCGTCGTCGTCCTCGTAGTCGTCCTCGTCGTCGTCCTCGTCATCTTCCTCCATTTCATCTTCAACCATGTCATCTTCCTCCATATCATCTTCCTCCATATCATCTTCCTCCATATCATCTTCCTCCATATCATCTTCCTCCATATCATCTTCCTCCATGTCATCTTCCTCCATATCATCTTCCTCCATGTCATCTTCCTCCATGTCATCTTCCTCCATGTCATCTTCCTCCATGTCATGTCTCCCCCACACCCCCTCATCATCTACCACCCACGATAGCCTCTCCACACGCTCCTCAAACTCCACATTCCTCAAGCGATTCCGACACGACGCCTCCTCGCTCTTCACCTTAAACAACCTCCTCATCGCCTCGTTCCTTGTATCAGCGTCCCCGTCACTCCTCATCCAACGGTCCGCCTCCCGTCGCATAATCCTCTCCAAGCCCTCCAACGTCCGTCTCAACTCCCGTTTCCTCACTTGGAAGCCCCCCATCTTCCAAACGACGGCCCGCACATTCGCCAGCTGCCGCTCTCTCCGCACATTCGCCAACTCTCGCTCTCTCCGTCCAGCCAGCAACTCCCGCGCTCTCCGTCTAGAGGAGGCCGGTACTTGCACCCCCGCCGCCGCCGCCGCCGCCACCGCCGCCTCGAGCGCCGCCACCAGGTTTTCGACTCTGGTATGGTACACACCCTCGTTCCATAAGAGACGGTCCAATTTTTCTACGGCTTCCTCTCTTCTTCTCTCTGGGGTGGTTGTGTCTCGCGCCAAGAGCACCGCCGTCTCGAGCCGGATCCGGTCTCTAATGGAAGACAGGTTGGGTTCGTACTCTTCTATGTAGTGGAGGTGGACGGCGATTTGTTGGGCGAGATTTTCTTCTTGGTGGACGTGGTGGGGGTCGGCCTGGGCCGAGCCCATGTTGGGGTTCTGAGCAGCCATTTTTTCTTTTCTGTTGCACTTCCGGTTAGCTGGTTGCTCAGAGTCTTGTTGTTGCCTACGGTGGAAATGTCGAGAAAAGCTGTTTTACCTGAGTGTGTGTGTGTGAGATTTCCTAACTGTTAACAAGGGAAGCACTTTGTGTTGTGTAGCACAGAAAGTTGGAAGATCCTTGGGGATGGGAAAAAGACAGCGAAGAAGGGTCGTGACTCGGGGATTTTATGTCGTGTGTTTCCGCTGGGACTTCTGCGGCTTGGTTTGATGGCGTGTCAAGGAGGTTTTCATGGCACCGCCAACCGTGAGATCGCGGCATAACATAATGAGGACGCACCTACATACAATGATGCTAAGCAGTGAACGGTCGATGGTATCATGAGAACCACGCCAAACTCCTCGATGCGCAAATCGAAACACTGATCGACAGAAGGTCTTCTGTTGGGAATGGTGTCATTTTTTCGTCCCAACCAGTTGCACATGCCAAGGTATCCATGGCGCTACTGTTGGTGCTACCAAGAGAGAAGCCAGTATCGCTCCATGTGCGCCTTGTGAAGCTTGTCGTAAAGGTGTACACTTGGGTTGGCATCCAATCTGCCCAACTCCCAAGCGGGTTCGTCTGATCTGTTGCATGGTGGGATGGTGCTGCTCTGATGTGTGGCTTCGGAGGCGAATCCTTACTTCGGATGGTATTTTGGTGTCTTTGGGCCACGGTGGGCGTGAGCCTTTTGGCAATGCTTGCTCAACAAAAGTGACAAGACGCAGAGCAACTGCAAAGTAGTAAGAATGAATGAAGAACAACATCGCCAAAAGAAAAAGGGAAAAAAAAAGAGACAGCGTTGAGTCCTTTTCTTGGTAAAGCATCATGACTTCTTCGATATGTCCATTGTCTAAAAATGATTAGAACAGTCTTTCCCATGTTTTCTTTGCCAGGAATGTGTTGCTTTTATGTTCAGCTGTGAAGCTATTGCGAGCTCCGGGCCTCCGGCGGCACGGACCCCAACTGCCTCTGACTATGGCAACCCTCTACGCGTAAGGCTGGCAACATGTCAAGGCCATTCAAGTTAAGGAAGTGCTTCTACTTGCAGCTTGCTTATACATGCTTCACTTGTACATACTTATCTTGGATACCTCCCTCATGCATCTCGCCAGCGCTCACAACGTGTTCCTCTGCACGAAAGCGAGCTGCGCGTACTTAGAGGTAGCTATGGTGCGAGCTTCAACCCTTTAGCGATGGCCATGCGCATATGACCCAGCTCTTTGGATCACTAAGCCCACCTACTTGTATGGTTCGACCACTGCATGCCACCAGCAGAAGTGGCCATCGGCGGAAAAAGCGCCAGTTGGTGTGAGTGGGCAAAAAGCGCTATATTTCCCTCTGGGCTCTTCACTTTCTGTCCTTTCTTTGCTTTGTTTTTCCTCGCAACGACTGGCTTCTGAAGAAGACAGACTCTGAAGTTAGAACAAGACTCTCATAACTCACTTTCTTGAACCCGGGTTACTGTCCCAATTCAGGTATTTGGCTTGTCCATCTCTCCAACTTTTCCTTTCAAGGCATCCTGGCTCTAACACATCCCTCTCCTCTTTAGACCAGAACTTCGAATCTTCCTTGACTCTACCTCTCAATCATCACGACATGACTGACGCCTCTGACTGCCAACAGCCAAAGATGGTTGGAAGGACCACGACCCTTTCACATCGGCCGCGTCCTGGAAACTCTTCAGAGACCCACACGAACAAAGACGGGTTTCATTTACCAATCCGCTTGACCGCCGAGCCAGATGATACAGACAAGGAGATAGAAGAGCTTGGTCAACGACTTGGCCGAGCGGGCCTGAACCAGTCCAGCTCTCAAGCTGGAGCCGCCCGAGCCTTCAGCAGCAGCAACTACCTGCTCTCGGGCCCACCCCAATCGGCGCAGCCCAAGCCGTCGGAGGAGGACGACAAATCCAGCGTCTTTGATCACAGCACGCAGGAAACATTTTCCTCCGCCAAGGACGCATGGAAGGCTCTGAACATGAATGGGATGTCTCCTTCAGCAGCAGCTAGCCAGACCTCACCTGCGGCGGCACTGACCCCCGCCGCCGATCTCCTCGCCCTCGTCCCTTCTTCTGTTGATGATAATAAGAAAAGTCGGGCCTCCCATAACACCCTCTCGGAGGAACTCGCCTTAAGGGTCGACAGGCTTGCTCGCAAGCAGAAGGAGCGCAAAAGGAAGAGCAAACACCAGAGGAAAACATATATTTCTGTTCCCTGGCGATGTAGCATCAACACGGCGGCGAACGATGACACTCGTGGCGGTAGCGGTAGCGGTGGTGGCGGATATGGTCGTCCCACGATACTGCTCGGTGATAACAACCGCATCACCAAAAACACCACCAGCAGCATATCACAGCGGACCGAAAGATCTGCTTATAGTCTCGCTCGTTTCGCATCCAAAGCGGCAGCGGCGGCAGCGGCTAGAGACAGACCGAGACGGCATCGACGGGAGCGTCAAACCAACAAGAACAAGAACAACAACAACGACAACGACGACACAAATTCCAAGAAGCAAGTCAACCTACCTGCCGACAACTTCTATGGTGCCAGTGGCAGTGCCAGTGCCAGTGCCACTCTCATGGCTTCCCTGGCCTCCCCCAATCCCATCAATTCAATGATGGACATAAATCAGGAGTCCCAGTCACTGGCAGAGTCATATGCCCGGTCATATTTCCACAACTCTCACCACTCCCCCGACCAGTCCCACCAGTCCCACCAACCACAACAGCCCCAACCCCAAAACCACCCCTTCACCCTCCCCATCCGTACATACACCGGTACAACCCACGTCGACATGGACCCAACGACCCTAAAAGAAGAAGTTGAGCGGATCAAGAAGAACAGGATGGGGCCCAATGGGCCAATGGATGTTACCTCCGACGAGGCGATTACGCGCCAGATTCTGTGGCAGAGGTTTACCAGTACCTCAAGTACTTCTGGTGATCAGGGTGACAAGAAGTGGCCGAGCAGCAGCTCGATGTCGATAAAGGGGAATGTGGGGAGTGATGATGAGATGGCCCTGGGTGTTGGTGGTGTGGATGATGCTGATGAGGGGGAGGAGGGGATGGGGATGGTGTTGGATGAGCAGGTGAAGGAGGATGTGGATATGAATGAGGATATGGACGAGGTTCCACTTATGGATGAGGGCGGGGACTGAAAGGAGTATGGATTGGGAGGGCGTGGGGGTTGATGCGGGAGTAGAGCGGAGGCTTCTCGCTTGCGAGGGGCCAAATGGGGAACTAAGAAGTTGGGTGGTTAGATATTGACGGTGGAGGGTTGTGCAATTCTGGTTGTGGAACTTTGAGTTCATGGAGGAAAAAGTAAAGGGTTGACGATACAAAGTGGAAAAGCCATGCCACTGACGTTGAAAAGTCAGCATCTTGTTTGGGATGTCAATCCATAGCATTTAAGGCAAGCATGCAGATCCGGGACATCACTCTATGGTGTTTGGGAAAAGAGAATTTGTTACTACAGGTAGTTTTGGTTATGGTCATGAAAGGAAGGGAATATAAAGACTCACCAGCGCAATTGTTTGTCTTGATCTATTCTTGTCCTTGTGTGACTTCTCTTTGCGTGAGCAAGAGCTGATGACTCCGGATTGTTTTCTGTTTGAGCTCAATCGCGGCAAGAACTGGTCAGTTTGAGATCATGCAGCAAACAGATTGTATGTAGGTTGCGGGTCTCCAAGGTTTTAAATGGGCAAGTCCCCCCTTCCATGATGGATCGTAGAATTTCACGGCATCCGGCTTCAGGGTTGGCTCAATCCCTCTACTCCAACCCCTTCTCCGACACAGGTAGTGCGTGAATGTTCACAGTTAACCCTTGGCTGGAACCTCAAACCGGATGCCGGGCAACTCTACGGTAGCAGCCGAGGAGGCATGCAGGTACCGCTCCTCCTGCCAGCCTGCCGGTATCGGCTGTGTGGTGTTATGTAGGTAGAGGTAGGTATGCAGGAGTTTCCCTTCACTAGAGGTAGCGATGGCAACTTCCTCCCTTTCAATCCTGAAAGCCGATCGTTCCTTCCGTCAACTCAACAAACACCACCATTCACACTCTCGTTTTCGCAATCATGACCATCTGCGCGGCCCTAACAAGTCTTCTTCCCTTCAACCCTCTCCGCTTTCAACCATTCACTGTACCCCCATGCTCTCCCAAGCCAACACCCGTGGATGTCCAACAGTCTTCAACAACTCAAAATGGAGCACGTCAAAACCCTCGCCTACGTAATACGCGAGCTCGCCGCAAACCCTCTCACAGCCTTCGTATCGCCACTTAACTCCGCCGACATGGAAGATAATCCGTACGGTAACCCGCCCAACGGCAACAACAACAACGCACCCGGCGCCGAGGCGACTGCACCCCATCAACAAACCACCGACGATACCAACCCCAATCCAAATGTTACCAAGGGCACCGCTACCAACGGCAACGCTACCAACGGTACCGCCGCGGCTGCAAGCCCCACCCCCTTCAAGCGCGCCGAATACCACACCGGTCTAGCCTACAACTGCCTCCACCGGCTCAACTTGCTCGTGACGAAGGTTCAAACTCCGCTGGGGCTGACGGACGACTGCGCCATCCTGCTCACGAAGCGAAACTTTGAGGCTTTGATAGAAACGTGCAGGCGCATAGCGGCCTCGCTTGAGCTATCGCAAGACAAGGAGATTGCATACTTGGAGAAGAAGATGGAGGATGTTGAGGAAATGAGGGTAGCTTGGCTTATCAACAAGGCGGCGGAGGATTGGAGGATGCAGAATCGGTTGGGAGGGCTGAATTCTGAAGAGGCGAATGGAAAGAATGGAGGGGGGACGAGGTGACGGGACATGACAAGCTTCAAAGTATAGGAGCAAGACGAACCAGGAAGGAAGGACAGCAGGACATGCAACAATTAAAGTATCGACTCTGGTATTGCTAAGCGGAGAGGGCTACAAATGGCTTGTTACAGATGGGAGACAAGAGACCGTTCGAATACTGGAACAGTTACGATGGAGCATTTGCATCGCTAGGAAGAAGGATGTGTGCATAGCGGAGACTCTTGCGTGGAATGGACTTGGAGGAGGGAGGCTAAGGACGCCTGCAAAACTGGAGGGAACAGAATAGTGCCGGCATTATAGCAGCTAGCGGGCTGCGAGCTGAAGACTTTTACTTCCAGTATCCAACTAGCGAGCAAGTTCTCCCTTTTGACGTAGAATTTTAGCTCAAGTTTAGTTTCAAGAACTGGAAACAACATCATAATACTCGCACTGCCATCCGCCGTGTCCTTGCACATAGACACAGATTACTCACCCTCACGCTCTCTACCACATTCCGTTGTCCAAGCATCTTCACACAGCGGATCATTTCGAAGCCTCGCTCTCACAGCTTCACTGCGATAGGCACGCCCTCTCTGCTTTCCTTGCCCTTGCGATTCCTTTGGCCTTGGTGGTTACCTTTCCCTTGAGTTCACTCCATACTTCAACGAAACCTTTCTGTCATTCGTCCGACCCTGCGCAGGGCATAATACGATGGCTCGCACCCTAGCCCTGAATCAGGCTCAATGCACTGATATCAGGACGGCAGCCATCGACTTGCCCTGCAGTCCATACCAACGAGCAGCGAACGGATGAAGCAGTGAAGCGGACGAATACCCGATTTGAAACTCCCATATGTCTCGTCGTGGGGAAGGAAGTTTCGACCCAGAACCTCTGGCCCTTTCGGTCTCCCCGACCCTATCAGACCCCCCAATTCCAGCGGGCCTGACAAGTTTCACCAGAGAGCCTCGACGACAGCTCCTCAGTCCGATATTATTCACACATCCCGTCTGCCCCTGTTCCCTAATGGCAGTATTTCCGTCAGCTGTTGTGATTCATTGCGTTCCCATTCCACTCAGTCATGGGTTTCTGGCAAACCTTTTGGCGCATTGCGTATCCAGGGGGCTAGGGAGGCGCACACACGTGTGTGTAAGATATTCTATATAGATTGGCCTGGAAAGGCCTCTCTTCGTTCTCCTCTTCTAACGAGGAACAACAAATCTTGCGAGAATTGCCACCTTGCACAGCAATCGATCTCTTGCCTCGAAAGCGAATAGCTTCAACCAAAGCAAAAGACTTACAGCTAACGACTACCTACTCTAGTCTCATTATCAGACTACTTCTACCAACTTAGCACTACGCTAGCTACCACCGAATTACCACCCCACCAACATCACAATGGGATACGAAGACCTCTACCGCAACCGCCAAGAGGAGGATGCCCAATGGGCTATCCGCTTCGCCAAACTCCGCGAAAATCTCGGCGACCAGCAATTCGAGGGCATCTCTCTCGTCCAGAGGAAATTCGAGTGGACCATCTTCCACCGAAGAAACCAGCTCAGGGAACAGCGGGCACTCTGGGCCGTCCGTCTTGAAGAGCTTCGTCAGCAACTGGGCGACGAAGTTTATAACAGCATGGACTGGATCGGGAGAGAGACGGCGTGGTACCGCCTCGACCATCAAAACCAGGTTCGGAAGAGGCGGGAGGAGGTTCTCGCTGACCTTGCGTCAGAGGAGAGGCTCGCAGAGGCGGAGAGGGCAGAGGACGACTTGCCGTACCTGACGGCCGCGGACGTGCGTCCCGATGACTACTCCCAGGAAAGGGATAATCATTGGGCTCCATTTTGGTACAGGCCCGTTGAACCAGTTCGTAAACCTGTTAGGAGGGCTCCAAAACTTGTTCGTGAGGCTGAGGGAGAGGAGGAGGCTACCATAGTCGAGGAAGCTCCTGAACCAGCTCCCAACCTGACCGCCATGGAGCAGGCTCCCAGTACCAAAGCCACCAAGACCAAGACCCCGAAGCCTCCGAAGCCGACTAAGCCCGTACTGTTCAACCCGCAGTACGAAATCTCGCACGTCAACGAGGCGTACGTTCAATTCTTCAACCCAGCCTTATCCCCGGACGAGCGCAAGGACAAGCTAGCGCAGGCCAACGCCATGCTCCAGATCCTACAGCGCGACATCTGGAACAGCTTGGAAGTCAAAAAGCGCAAGGAACACCTCCGCGGCGCTCCCCTCCCGGCTACAAAGGCCTTTAAGGAGGTGAGGCAAGAGACTGCGGGTTCGGGGGGTGAGGATTCGGAAGCGGATTCGGAGGAGTCAGATGACGAGCCTGTCGTCACTATTACCGAGTCTCCGAAGGCGACACCCGCTGTCAGAGTCAGCCCTGCGCAAAAGACACCAAGTCGCAAGCGCAAAGCTGCCGACGATGCCGACCTCGACCTCGACGCCCCAGCGGAGGAAGCCTCGAAAAGAGCGACGAAGAAGCCTGCCGCCGAGAAACCACCGGCGAACAAACCTCGCATGGCCCGCCCCACAACTGTTGCAGCCAAACTGAACCCAAGTCTTTTGCTCTCCCCGCCGACCACATCCGAGGCTCGTTCGTCAGTATCTCCCGATCAAACGATCCGCCAGTTCGACGCCACCAAGCTCCTCGACGGACCGTCAGCTGCTTCCACCGCTTTGGCTACGGCCATTGCTGAAGAGAACCCCGAGCCTGCAATACCTCCGGCTCTTCCTGCCCCCAGGAAGCGCGGTCGCCCCCGCAAGAATGCGGCGGTGACAGCTGCTGGGGTCGGGACTACAGGTGTCGACACCAAGGCACCTGCCCCGAAGAAGCACGGCCAGCCTCCCAAGAATCCGGTGCCTTAGGTGACGTTCGTGACGAGTCGGTGAGAAGAAGTGATGGCGAGGAATGGACGCAGACACGGCGAAATTTGGAGGTGTGAGAGTGTGAGGCATTTGGGATTGGGTAAGAGACGGGACCAGGGACGTTCGGAAGCGCAGTGGGATTTGGATAACAGGCAACAAACATTGGCCAGGGTAGGGAGGGCATCTGCCAGGGAAGGCGAGGCGTAAAGGACGGAGGGGACAGAGTCTTGGGTTTTAGCAGCACAGGAACGAGGGATAAGAATGAGTTTAGACAAGTCCAGCTGGTCTGGATCGTCGTCGCGACTTTAACGAACAAATGGACCGGAAGAGCATTAGCGGGAAATCGGATATTTGGAGGAAATTAACGTGGGAATTGAACAAAAGTGACTGTTTACTTGCTGGCTAATGTAGAATGGTGATGGTGTCGTCAATTGAGGAGTGAGTTGTTGTAGTGGTCGCTACACTCCAGGCAGGATCGTTGTCGTCCTCAATGGCATGGGTGATTAATGGGGGTTGATTGGAAGCAATTGCATATAGACGGGACATACCAAGACATCGGAACCAAGTTCCTTGACCATCATCCAATTTGATTCAAGTGACCCAAGAGATAGCTACCGTTGCTATCGTGCTACCGTTGCTAAAAAAACCAAGAATGCTCATACATGCTTCGTGATGCTATCGTATCGTACCCAAGTTCGTGACGTGATATCTGTACCAACCATGCTTTTGTTTTGTTTCCTGCTCAATCATACAACCACCCTTCCCCCCTTTTCCCTCAACCCCGTTCCAAGCTGCCCGTCTAGGCAGTCAGGTCATCCCTCCTCCTAAACTCTACCATCACGCCATCCTTGGTGCTAGTAAACGTATCAGTCAACTGCATCTCCCCCCTTCTATGTCTTCCATACTCAGCCCCTTCCTTTCCTCCCTCCGCGGGGTCTTCCACACCCACCGCCCTACGCAAGTCATAAAGGAACAATGTCCTAGCCAACGTGATGCTCATCTCAATGTAAGCCAATCCCTTGCCAATGCAACCGCGCGGACCGATGGAGAAGGGGCAGAAAGCTGATTGGGCCAGGTGGAGCTGGTCGTCGTTCGCACCCACGGTATCCTTTTCAGAGGACGAAGAAAGCCAGCGCTCAGGAGTAAAAGACCAAGGGTCGGGGTAGTAAGCAGCGTTGTGGTGGATGGTATAGTGAGGAACGCCGACGATGGTTCCCTGGGGAATGTGCTCGCCGTCGATGGTAAGACCACCGGGCAAGACTTCGCGGGGAAGCAGGCCGCCGACGGAGGGGGAAAGACGCATGGCTTCGTCGATGCAGGCTCTGAGGTAAGTGCAGGATTGCAGGGCGGGGCCTTGGTGGATATCTTCCACGGAGGAGAACTTGGAGCGGATTTCTTCGGTGACGCGAGCGAGAGCGGACGGGTTGCGGACGAGGTAGAATAGGGTGGCGGCCATGGCGGTGGAGGTGGTATCGGAGCCGGCGATGATAAGCAGGTTGGACTCGCCCCAAAGTTCGGGGGTGGTGAAGCCCTGGCCGGTTTCCGGGTCGCGCGCCTTGAGGAGGTGGTAGAAGAAGTCGCGGCGGTCGGTTTCGTCGCCGAGGGCGGTGCGCTCGGTGAGTTGTTGACGGCTGTAGGCCATGTATTGGGCACGACCGGAAGCGATCTTGCGGAGGAAGATCTTGTCGAGCGAGAGCTTGTCGAGCATGGGCATGGTGCCGCAGATCAAATGTCTGTGGGCGGCGACGGAGACGAGGTCGACGGCGTAACGGTTGTCGGGCTTTTCGAGCATGTGGAAGGCTTTGCCGAAGCAGAGATCGCCCAAGATGTCCATGGCGAGCCAGTTGCACCAGTCGGACATGTTCTTGGGGGTAGACCAGCCCTTCTTATCCGCCAGAGAAGCGAAAGAGGAACGGCCCATGTCGCCAATGGCATCGCAGAAGGTGCGGATGTTGGCGAGGATGTAGCGCTCGACTTCCTTGACGGCTGAGTCGGAGAAGGCGTGAGCCAGAACACGGCGCTTGCGGGCGTGGAGGTCACGGTCGCGAGCATTGTGGGTGTTGGGGGCCGGGTGGACGAAGGCGTCGTAGAATTCGGCTTTGCGAACATTGGACTTGAAGCCGTAGATGTCCTTAAGGGCGGTGTTGGAGTTGATGGAGAGCGAGTTGGGCCCGAAGCGCACGAACTTGCCGTATTTCTCGTGCATGCGCCAGAACTCGAGGTGACGGTCACCCTTGAAGGCGTGGTAGGCCATGTAGCCGTCGGTCAGCTTGGCCAGGAAGGGGCCGGGGTATTTGGCGAGAGGGTGGAGGAAGAGGCGGTAGACGACGAGGCATGTTGTCTGTTAATGTCGTGTATGTTAGTGATTGTCGTTGTTGAAATGATGGTATCTCGGGAATAGACTCACGTAAACAGCTCCGAGGACGACCAAGGCCCCCAGCCAAAGCTGGAGGTGGGCAGCGCCAAATGCCATTTTGGGAAATTGTCTTATACAGATAAGATAAGGAATCTCTCTGCTCGAAGACGACGAGACAGGATGGGTGCTGGTTAGAAGAGAGGTGCAAGTCTTGATGGAGGATGTTATTTAATAAAGAAATCAATGTCCCAAAAGAGATGACAAATGGTCCCGTGATAGTTCCCCCGCCATCATCCTGCTTTGCTTCTGCCGCCGTTTGTCTTGCTGCGATCGTGAGGAGGAGGAGAATCGGCTTGCGCCGGCATTGGGGTAGGACAATGACATCTTTGACCAGGGTTATACTAGCGGTAAGGGAGACATCCAGGGTTATGAGCCGCTTTGTTTTTCTTCAATGCGCCAATGGCCAAGAGCCATCTGCCAGAGCCGCGGCAATTCGCGGTGTTATCCTTGACTTTGACAGCAACGGAATTGGACACGGAAGGTTTCCATCTCGATGATCGACTTCCAGGACCGTATTCCATGCTTGATGTTCCATTGCATTCTTGAAAAAAATGTTCAGGGGTTCAGCACCCGATCGTAAGTAGTAGTAATTGGGAATGAACTGAATGGGATTGGATATTGTCACTCTTATCGTAGTGCATACATGGAGTGTTGGGAGTGCCTTCGTAAGAAATTTCCCAAAGCCTTTGACGCGTAGATCGATCTGTACTACCATATTCCGAGTCTCAGGCTGTGAAACAACAAACGACAAACAACCTGAACAAAAAGAATCTGTCAAACAAAAGAACCGCCGGCAAGAACGGCCTCGAGCGAAAGACATGTCGTTAAACGAACCCCATCGTCTCCAGAGCCCCAGAATCTCAGTGGAGTTGGCAGGTGGGACAGTGGATGAACTCCCCGGATTCCATCCTCTTGGCGCTGTTAGTCCCGATTTTAGCGGTCCCAAGGCCGAGGTGTCCGTGCACGCCGAAAACCCCCACTCACCTTAAGCCGACGTCCACTGTTTTTCAGTGCACTGTGTCCCTGTGGCTGGAACCATGCGTGCTGATCCACTCAACCGCCGCATCATCGCCAATTCAATGCAAGGCTGAGAAGGCTGACTTTCCTTTTGCAACTTCAAAGACGCGACGGACGTGGGTTGTTTCCCTTCGGCATTGTCTACCGCTTCCTGTCGCAACTCTTTTCCCTCCTAAAACCTAAATGCGCCATCATCTCACCATATACCTAAAACCGCCGCAATGACGATTTGCAAATTCTACCAACAAGGCACCTGTCGTTATGGAAGTACGCGTTCTGGGGGAAGTTTGTGGTTTGCGCGATGGACTTTACTGACACTCTACTCCCCTAGATACTTGCCGATTCGAACACCCTCCTAAGGGGCCGAGCGGATTCCAGTCAGGCAACCGATTCGGTGCCCTAGCCGGCGGCGGCGGCGGCTTCAACTCGAACCAGAACAGCGGATTCAGCAACACTCGAAGCGGAGAAGTCCCATACAGTCTCGATGCCGATGCCATTCGAAAAGACCTGACCGAAGAACTTCCAACATGGATTCTTTCGGCTTATGCGCCAGGAAAACAACCACCCGAGCAGCTATTTGGTGGACCGGGGCGGGAACAGAGTTTCGAGGAGCTCCGGTTGTATTACATGAACGGAGTCGCGGCCGGTAATCCCCAACAGGCGATGAATGACATCGAACAACTTTACCAAAATGCACAAGCACAGATCCAGAATGCCCTGAGCAACATACCGGCAGCTATTCAGTTCATTGTCGAAGCCGGTAACAAACATCCGAACCGTTTCGACATATGCGAACAAGGCACCTTACCAGGAGGAACAACGGGCGAATTTGGAAGAGATAGGCCAACAACAAATGCGTTTGGAAGTTCAACTGGCGCCTTTGGTGCTCCAGCAGCAAACAACAATCCATTCGGTGCTCCAGCTCAGCCGGCGGGCGCCTTCGGTCAGCCATCAGCTTTAGGAGCCAAACCGAATCCCTTTGGAGCACCGGCCTTTGGGCAACCTGCACAGCCAGCTGCTGCTTCGCCGTTTGGTCAGCCATCAGCGCTGGGTGCCTCAACATCAGCCTTTGGTGCGCCAAGTGCGTTGGGAGCGAAGCCAAATCCCTTCGGAGCGCCAGCAACAGGAGGAGGAGCCTTTGGTCAGCCGGCTGCTGCTCCAGCTTTTGGGCAGCCTACACAACCGACGAGTGCTTTCGGTCAACCAGCACAGTTAGGAGCCAAGCCGAACCCATTTGGAGCACCAGCTGCGCCAGCCACTGGCGCCTTTGGTCAACCATCGACGTTAGGAGCAAAGCCCAATCCGTTTGGAGCGCCGGCCGCTCCAGCAGCGGGCGCATTTGGAACCTCGACGACAGCTAGTCCGTTCGGCCAGTCTACACAGCAGGCCGCCAACCCCTTCGGACAATCAACGACCAGCAATGCCTTTGGACAGTCAACAACGACGCCAGCCGCAAACCCCTTTGGAGCTCCAGCACAGCAGGCCACAAGCAGTCCATTCGGCGCCTCAACCGGTGCGGCAACTACCAACCCCTTCGGCGCTCCAGCAGCCGCCGCTCCCGCCGCTACATCCTCACCGTTTGGAGTATCCACAACAACACCAGCAGCCAACCCCTTCGGCGCATCTACCACACAACAACCACCAGCGAATCCTTTCGGTGCCTCAACCACCGCCACCCCAGCCGCCAACCCCTTCGGCCAACCAGCCGCCGCCGCCGCCGCTCCCACTCAACCCGCCGCTTCTGCCGGGGCCGGTGCAGCAGCAGGCACATCCCCATACGCCCCCAACTCTTCACGCCAACACCCACCCATTTCTTCCTACACCACCCGCGGTATGGACAACCGCTTAGCGACCTTCAAGGGCAAACCAGTCACCTACCAAAGTATCCCGAAACCGGGCGCTCCCGACACCGCGCCTCCGGAGAAGGAAGTACCGGTGATTCGAAACTTTGATGGGAGTTTCCAGGTCATCTGGTTCCCGGATGGAGCACCCAAGTACACAGCCGACACGGAAGCGCCGGAGCAAGAGTATACGCCTGATGTATTGGCGGTGTGGCAGAAGTTTATGGAGACGGGGAGGTTCGAGGGCGGGGTTATGCCGGAGGTTGCTCCTAAGAGGGAGTTTTGTAGTTGGGATTTTTGAGTCTCCTGAAGGCAGGGCCTGAAGAGGGGATGAGGAGGGAAGAAAAAGGGGGTGAAGGAAAGAAGTGAAAGGAGGGCAAGCGTTCTGAAGCATAGAGGGAAGCGGATAGAATCAATGGCTTACGGAAAAACGAAGACAACGGTTTTGTTTATGTCCAGATACCCCAGCGATTTATGTTATGCATAGCTCTAGGTGTTGGCGAGTGAGTGATTGAACAGGGCAGTTTGAAAATAAAGCTCAGTCGGACTCTACATCTTGCATATCACGAAAATGAGTTCAGACAAACGATCAATTCCCATAAAGTACTCATCGCTGTTAATGTTTATGCGGAAAGAAAAAAATGGTATCTCTTCTCTTGCTGGTCATCAGAAGTTGAAGGGGGCTGCATGAGCCCCTGAGGTATAGCACTAACAGAAATGTATCACATTTAGTCCAGAAACAGTTAGGTGTTTACTTTGTAGGATGTTACAGCTCACGTTCACCAGTTGCAGTTTGAGCTTTTGTATCTTGGAATAGAACAATTGAACAGTGGGATTTGAGGTGTGCTTGAAAATAAGGCAATAGACTGGTCGACAAAGGAACAATTCAGTTACTTCATGAACGTCAAAATTATTTTCGTTTTTTCTGATCGCAAAATATCTCGCTCGCAAAGGCTTCCCACTATCAAACATTCATCACTGTTTCTTCTCTTCATATAACTACTGTATTACCCTTCGACCACCCTCCACCTACGCACCACCAAACCCACCCCTAGCCATCTTCTTAGCCCTCTGATCCCTCCGATTATGATTCGCTCTACTCCCCTTATTCGCCTCCTTCCTTCTCTTTGCGAGCTCCGAATCTGGTCCCCCAGACCCACCAGCTTCACCACCACCCCTTCCACCACCACCACCACCTCCTCCTCCACGTCCACCTCTCCCTCCTCTTCCCCTTCCACCACCTCTTCCCCCTCTCGGCCCACCATATCCTCCCCTTCCAGAACCCTCACCACCATCCGTATCCGTATC
The DNA here is from genome assembly GCA_033439795.1 of Sordaria brevicollis. Lineage (NCBI taxonomy): Eukaryota > Fungi > Ascomycota > Sordariomycetes > Sordariales > Sordariaceae > Sordaria > Sordaria brevicollis. The sequence continues at coordinate 660,404 of JAUTDP010000015.1, read as the reverse complement.
CTCCCCTGCCCCCGCCCTCCACTTCGTCCCCTGAATCTCCGTTTGCACCCCACTAAACGCCCCCTCCCCAAACTTCCTCTCCAACCTCCTCTTCATCCCCGCATCCCTATTAATCATAACCCCCCACCCTTCAACCATCTCATCACTCAACCCCGTCTTATCTCTCAACTCCTTCCTTTCCCTTCCCCGTCTTGTCTCGGCATCTCTTTCAAACACACCTGGAGTGGTTTTGAAGATTTCGTAGAGGAGTTGCTCCGTGGCATCTGACAGTCCACCACTACTACCTTGAGGGGCAGAGTCTTGCAAGCGAACGTCTTCGACGCCCGCGGCCACGGTGGCGGCGTCGACGGTTCCTCCGACGTCTGCCGCGTCGTAGGTGTCGTCGCGCTCGTCGTCGTCGGAGTCGAATGCGGCTAGGGCGGAGAGGATGCGGGATTTGTAGGTGGGGTTGGAGGTTGTGGGCGGGGCGGATAATAAAAGGTCGGCGGATGTGTCGTGACGTTTGCCGAGTTGGAGTTGCGAGGCAGGGACGGAGAGTAAAAAGTCGTCGTCGTCGTTGGAAGCAGGAGGAATGGTTGGAGGGAGAGGTGGGGTGGAGCGTGGTGAGCGGATTTGATGGGGTTTTATTGTGCCGGAAGGGGATGGGGGTGATAGGGCTGCGGAGCGGTCGGCGTTCTGCAGATGCGGTGGGATAGTGTCTTCAAGCAGACAGGCGACTACTTGCTCGGTGTCGTCGGAGTAGTGGTCCAAGAGCTTCGAGATGAAGCCGGACCCGAGGTCGGGGAAGAGATCTTGAATTTGGGAAATTTGGGACATGCGGTGGATGTGGATTTCTTGTTGCTGTTGCGTGTCTTCAAACGAGGAGAGGTCTTTGCCTTTGCCCTTGTCTATGGCCTTTCGTTGGCGGTTGACGAGTCGTTTGGGACGGGGGATGCCACCGCCGGGTTTCTTGAAGGTAGCTAGTTCTTTGAGAACGGATTTCGTTCGGGTGTTCCCTGACCCGACACTTTCCAACTTTCGTTGTAGCTGCTGGAGTAATGGCGTGAAAGTCACTAGCTCTGCTACTAACGAGTCGTTGACGTTCAATGGCCCGGCCTTGTGCGCGTCTGCCGCCGCTTTGAGAGAGTATAGCTGATCCGTGAGAGCAGATAGTTTCTGATCCTGGCTACCGTCTGCCAACCCAACCACGCAGAGATACGTTGTGGCAATGATAACCTTGCGTAAAGGAGGGTTCATGATCTTGTAACAAGATACCAGCCCGTCGAGGAAGTCGCTACCGGCCAAGAAGAAGCTGGCTACTTGGGGTGAAGATCCAATGAGGTCGTTTACTCGGTCCAGCCGCTGTTCGATCCCCTTCAGATCACCGCCCGGTTGAAGGCCGAGGTCAAGATTCTTGATGAGATACTTCTTGAGTGCGGATAGTGATGAGTCGAGAGACTTTTGTGCTGGGTCGGAGAGACTGGATAAGAGTTCGGAGGATCGTTTCTTGCCGTAGACACGACACAGGTCGGAGAGAAATTCCCATTGTGTCAGGGGAACTGGTGGTACTGAGGACCGTAGGAGCCGTGAGACCAAGAGGAAGGTGTCCTTGAGTAGCCGCTTCGCTGATTGAGATGGACCGAGGATGGCAGTGGTGCCGAGAGCTGTTTCCCGGGTGAATGAAGTGAGATATGTGGTGAGACTCTCATCTTTGGCTGAAATGGAGAGGAAGTCTGGGTCGGGAAGCGAAAGGTGACTATCGATGAGTGCGAGCCAGGCGTCTAGACAAGCAACCCATTCATCGGGAAGAAGTTGGTCTCTCCATGCCGCAAGAGGGAACAGCGCAAAGGCGGGAAGTTTGGACGCCATGGTCGATCAAACTCGGGGTTGTAGAGAGTTGGCCAAAGAGGTGTTTGATGCCAAGACTTGGAGATGTTGACGTCGACGAGGTGAGATGCAGTGAGCTTCACTGAGGAGATCCAGGAAAGAGTGAGATACCGGTGCTAGAAAGAAAAGGAAGAAACCGTCTATTTATCAACAAGCCCAAGTCTATGAGAATCGTAATAAGTGGTAAGGCGACAAATGAGAGTGCCGAAAGAAGTTGGATCTGGAAAGTTGAAATGTTGCCCCACGCTGACATTCATCCGCCGTTGGAGTCGTGAAAGGTACAAAGTGACTTTGGTGTTCAGTCTGAGCCAGAGTGACGCCGAATGTGTCATTGCGGGGAGATGCCGGCCGGCAAGTCTCCCCAGGGGAGCACCTCATCGCAGATCCTCAGCCACATGATCCGCCCAAGGTTCTTTTCATCAGCCACATTCAGAGGGGTCAAAGAAACAAAACGCAAGCCACACACACTACCGGTGAATGCCAAGCCCACAAAACGACCATGCCCCATCGCGCGAAAAAATATGGAGTAAAAAAAATATCTCGACTTGTCCGCTCGAACGCTCTCCGGAACAACTCAACTTCCAGTTCGCCAGCTTCCGCCTTCATCACTTTGCCGAAGCCTAGTACAATCTACTCCTTCGAGTCGTGAAGGCACCTTTTTGTCGCAAGTCCTCAGTAGCCAGCTTTCTCAGCAGCCAACCTCATCTCAACACCAAGAGTCAAGATGTCTTCCTACAACAAGGACCAGAAGGATTTCGGCGAGGCCCCCGTATGTCATCCTCAATGTTCTCAATTGCTGTCGTCGCTTCGACGATGGTGATGATGCCGACGACCGACCGAACCGACGACTAACTTCACACTTCCCACAACAGAAGGTCCACCGTGTCCGCATCACCCTCACCTCCCGCAAGGTCCAGGCTCTCGAGAAGGTCTGTTCCGAGCTCGTTGAGCGTGCCAAGACCAAGGACCTCACCGTCAAGGGCCCCGTCCGCCTTCCCACCAAGATCCTCAAGATCACCGTACGTAGCCGCCCGAATTACCTACCCCCTTTTATATCCCCTCAACTCCCTCTTTTTCTTGGGTACCGACCGTATACTAACTTGCACGACAACAACAAACAGACCCGCAAGACCCCCTGCGGTGAGGGTTCCAAGACCTGGGATCTCTTCGAGATGCGCATCCACAAGCGCCTCATCGACTTGGTCGCCCCCACCGAGATCGTCAAGCAGATCATCGTCAACATCGAGGCCGGTGTCGAGGTTGAGGTTACCATTGCTGCTTAAGTTTGGTTACTTTGACTAGGCAAGGGGCTAGAGAAGCTGCTGCTCGCCGCGAAAGCGTGCGAGTGGGGTATCTTTTGGTCCCGAACCGAAACCCAACCAGGGGATATGGAAAAAAATACAAAAAACAATTGGAAAATTGTGGACTGTGATGGTTATTGGACTCGTAAAATAGTGCAATGATCTATCGTTCGTTTCCCCTGGATACTATTCGTTCCGTATATGCGCTTTTTGTGGTGATGGTGACATGCTGGGTATAAAACGTAAAGGAGGATCGCATGAGGCGGAAAGGGGGAATCACTTCCGAACCTCAGGACTTGGGGTATGCGGCACTGGGAGGCATGCGGCCGGACCTCAAACGATGTATATGGATTGGTCATCCCAGGAAACCAACAACGCCATATCGAATTCTGGCTATGTTACGTTTCAGCACACGATTGATACTCCATTGACACCGTTGGCCCATCAGAGCGTTGGAGAACCTGGTTCCAAAGTGGTTAGTTATGTGCTGTTATCCAACATTATATACAGTAGTCTACAACGCCTCGCTGGCCAAAGATCATTACACATCATATGCTACAGATTCCCATCAACTCCCCTTTCCCGTCGGCCTTACGCGTTCCAGTTCACAGTGCCCAACTGCTCGTCAGGTTGGCGCGAAGGGCCCTCACTGTCAACGGGGGCAGGTTCAAGCCGAACAGGTCCAACGATATCTTCCACCTTAGGAGCACCTTCCACCTCCTCCTCCTGGGGCTGGAGCTGTTTTCTCTCTCTATAACCCAATCCATGCGCCTCCGCGACACCAAGAGCCAAAGGAACACCACCTTCCTGCTTCGCCAGCCTCCACTGCAACTTATCCTCCATGGCCTTATACACCTGATGGCTGATGTACGTGCCCTTCAACCACCTCTCAGCGCCCTCCGCCTGCCCTTCCGTCTTGAACTCCCTGCGCCCGTGCATAATGCGCCAGTTGTCGAAGATCACACATTCTCCTTCCTTCATCTTCAGCTCAAACATGTTCTCCTCCGCGCTGATCTCCTTCTCAAACTCCTGCGCCGCCTTCAGCCACTGGGTGATGCTCTGCTTCTCCGGCTCCTCGACAACCCTGTTCTCCTCCTGGGCGTACGCGCCGCCGCCGCCCTGCGGCGAGACGCGCCTGTCAAGGACGTTGGTCGTCGCTTCACCAAGCTGCCGGCTGAACGGCGCCTGGAAGGGCGGCGCCCAGTGGATCCTGCTCAGAAAGCCCTTGCTGTGGCCGACCCGTCCGGTGTAGCGGAACGTGTTGCGCGCCATGTGGTAGTCGTTGCCGTTGCGGTGGTAGTGAAACTGCGGCGCGCTGGAGTGGCGCAGGATGCTGGCGGCCAGGATGTGGCGGGCCTCGAGCGAGTAAGCGGCGCGGGCGCCGTCGGAAAAGAGGGACTCGCCGCCCTCGAACGAGTTGGCGATGCAGTGCAGCAGCTGCAGGCGCGGAGGCGGGTCGATGTACATCAGGTCTTGGTGCAAGCCCAAAAAGACATTGGTGTAGGCCACGTTCTCGGCGCGGGGCTTGCTGCGGACGTCCCAGGTGAAGCCGTAAAAGGTGTGCATGAGGATGCCGATGCGGTTGGCGATCTTTTCCACTTGCTTCTCAACGAGAGCCCGGTCGGACGGGATCGAGTGCACGAAGAGAATGCCGAAGCGGGCGAGAGACTCGAAGGCCTTCCAGAAGCCCTCCTCGGAGTTCAGCCAGTCGTCGTACGAGACGCGAAGGTCGCCGGACTCGATATGTTCTTGGAGTTTGGAGCGGTTCCAGAGCGTGCGCTCGACGGGGAGGATGTTGCCGGCGAGGTTGGCGGGAAGCTGCCACTCCAAGATGTCGTCGGAGTTGTAGGTGGAGGTGTGCGTGGTGGCTTCGGGGGTGTCGTTGGTGCTGACGGTATCGTTTTCCCAGACAATGGTGATGGAGCCGTCGGGGTTGAGTTCGGCGCTCTGAACCTTGATGTCCCGGGGCAGAGAAGTGGTCGAGAAGCTCTTCTGGCCCGAGTCGGGGTTCACGCAGTGCGGGCACTTGCAGGTGTCGCGCAGCCAGTGGAGGTGCATGGGCAAGTGCTTGACGGTGCCGTCGGGTTGGACGAGGGCGACGATGAGCTGCTTCTTCTCCTCGAGCAGTGTCACAGACTTGGGAGTGCCGGGCTTGAACTGGCGTGCTTCTCGGGCAATCTTTTCGTACAGTTCCAGCATCTCGAACTCGTTTTGAACCGGTGAAGCGGTAGTTTGCTTGGTCAGCTTCTTCATGTCTTTAACAGCCTTCCGCATTGCACCCCTCTCTTTTCGCAACTGTTCGTTGGTTTGCCTTAACTGGGCTACGTCGTTTTCCAAGCAGGAGATTTGGTGCTGGAGCAGCTTCTGGTCTTCGCTGAACAGCTTTTTGCTCGACATATTGCGGGTAGGAGTGGTGACAGTGGGCTTAGTAGCATCACCATCGCGAAGGGCGGCTGTTGAGGACAGGGTGGGGATGGCCGTGGTTGATGGGTTGCGTTTGCTGCTCAACACCTTGCGGATAGGAATGGTGGCAGTGGGCTGAGTGGCATCATCATCGCGAAGGGCGGTTGTTGAGGACAGGGTGCGGATGGTCGTGGTTGATGGGTTGAGCGCGCATCGGCCCCGCGCGAGGGGAGCGGCTCCAAGCTGGCGAAGCATGGCGTCGTCGAGAGGGGACCTGGAGCTTGGTGTTGATAGAGGGCGGGCGGGCGGGCGGCGGCGACGGCGGACGAAGAGAAAGAGATTGGGGGAAAGGAGATGTTTTGGTCCAAGGACGGAGGTCGTTGGCGGGCAATGTCGGTTCGGGTAGAGTTGCACGTTGCCGGCCGATATCCAAGGTAGTAGTACCTGAAAAAGAAGCTCCGAGGCTCCGTAACGTAACGTACGATGAGCTCCACTCGAAGCTGTTTTTGCGGGGTAAATTGGAGCTTGTGAAGTTGTGATGGAGCAGGTCTTGGCACCAAGCCGTTTTCTCCGTACAGTATTACAATACATAAATACATCAGCGGGCTTGGTCGCCCGAGTAACCCCTGGCTTGTTGTTTACATTTGTGCTTTCTCCTTTGTGGCCACGGCAACTTGACATGGTCGTCAAACTACTTGATTTCGGTTGAAGAGAGTGAAGGAAATGGAGTTTTATTACGTACTCCAAGAGGCCCGTAAAGCTTAATAACTGGAGATACATACGGTTGAATTCGTGGCCAACCATGGTTCCTGTTTGTCATTTTGGGACTGCATGCGGCTGGTGAGTTCCTTCCCTCGTTCTTCTTTCCGGCTATGATGATGCCCCTTTCACGGAAGGCGAGTTTCTTTGGCCTCTTTCCTGAGGTTATCTCGCTCTTTCCGCCAACACCTCGCACTATCGGCTCCACGGAGGGGTAGTCTGCTCGTTGCCTCGTTTGAGACCGGGCTTGGTCGGTCCCAACCATCCTTAGCAGGATATATGGGGGGGTGGCAAACCTCTACACAACGGTTGACTCATAAATATCCGTGCATACATAGTTAGTTGAATAAACCGTTTATTAAATTTACTTTTATTATTCTAATAATTATTTCGAGCTAACCGTATTAAAATGGTTTAACCAATAAAAGTTATTTTGTAAATAGTAACCAAATAAAATATCTATATATACTCGGTTATCTATTATTTATTTATTAATCTACTTTCACTAGCCGGTTGATTAAAATTATTTATTCTTTTAAGAAACCGGAATATTAATTCATAATTATCCTAATAAACTAATCTCACAAAGTTAGCATACCATATACTCAAGTAACTCTATATACGATTTACTTCCTAAATAATTTACCGTTAACGGAAAATAAATAATTAATATATAGTTTATAAATAGTTAAATTGGTTTACGGAAGCAATTATTAATTATAAAATAAGATAATGTCTAGTTAAAAATAAATTATCGATATATAGTCTGTAATTAATTAATTTAATTAACGGAAGTAATTATTAATTATAGAATAAAATAACGTTTGGTTAAAGATAAGTTATCGATATATAGTCTATAATTAATTAATTTGGTTGACGGAAGTAATTATTAACTATAGAATAAGATAACGTATAATTAAAAATAAGTTATTGATGTATAGTTTATAAATAGTCTATTACTATAAGTATTGGTTTTTATATAATATTAACTTTTATGACCGATGATTTGTATTCACTATTTTTAATTGGTATTAATTAGTATAGAATTATTGTAAACGATAGTCAAATTTATTACTTATTCGTCGATATACTATATATAATTCTTATTAATTACTATCTATCGTTGGCTAATATTAGTAATTATTATTGTATTTAACGGTTAATTAGTATTAAGGTTAATAAACGGTCAATTTATTTATAACTATTATATATTACAATTATTATTAAATATAACCGTTATCGATAGTTAATATAGAATTAACCGTTTATATAAAAATAACCGCTAAAATCGAAATAATTATTTAGTTGTTTGTACGCCAGTCCGAATTAGGGTATTGTAATAATCGAAATTTAGTTAGGAAGGAGTAACCGACTTTATATAATTGAGTAGGCGTATTTTCTTTATATAATGCCCCGTATAACTCCTTATTTAATTTAGCGGTTTAATTATAAAAAAAGTCTATATATTTTTAATTAATTTAATTTATTTTTATTCTTTTTTATAGCCGCCGTAGTAATTAACCGCTTCGCCGTTTTTATTATCGCCGTTCGCCTATTCGGTATATAATATTTGGATACGTCGTTTTTAATAATTTAATATTAATATTAGTTTATCCGTTTAAATTATTATTAATTATAAATTCCCGCTGCTTATTCGTCGTCTTTTAATATATTAATACGCATCGTTCAATTTATTAATAATTATTCCGAATTATTTAGAATTAACGGAAGACGAACCGGTTAACTAATAATAATTATATATCCTTATATAATAGATTTCGTTCCCTATTATAACGCCGTTATTTTTTTCGCCGCCTTCCGTTAATAAATCTCCTATTTCGTTATTATTATACTTAGTTCGAAATATCGGTAATAATTTACTAATTATTTATAATATTTAATATAAATAATATCTTAATTTAATAAACCTTCCTAACCTTCTTAACCCTCTTAACCCTCCCCGCCCTCCCCGCTTTCCCCGCCCTATATCCCCTTCCCCGTCGAAAAGCCTATTACCCTTAATAATTTCAAAAAGAATATAAATTAGGCCGACGGCGAAATAAAGAAGCTATATACCGAATATAAAAAAGCAATTAAAGATTACTATACGTACTAAATTAAAGTTAAAAATATAAAAAAGAATAGTAATATGCCGGCGAATAAGTTCGCGGACGTTCGTATTAAACTCTACGAATATAAATAGTAAATAAAGGAGGTTAAAGCCGTTTATTAAACGGTTTATAAAACCGGTAATAAAGTTAACGCAATTTACTAAATATAATTTATAAAGGAAAATCTCGCCGACGAATTGGAATTTTTTAATTTTAACCTCGGGATCGATCTAACCTTAAATAAAAAAAGGGACGAATTTGGTTTTAATACTAAATATATAAATAATTTACTTATTAAAATTTAGGTTAAGGCTAAGGTTAAAGAACGAATAATTAAGGTTAAGGGTAAGGGGGTAGTAGAGGATAATAAGGAGGAGGATAAAATAATAAATAGGGGTAGGGTAAATAAAGAAGAGGATAAAGAAGAGGAAGAGGTTAAGAGTAGGGTAAAAAAAGAAGGGGGGGATATTAGGGGAAGAGGAAATTAATCGATTAATAAAATAAATTTTTATTATAATTAGTTTTAAAATGTTAATTTATATTAATACTAATCGATATCGTTAATTATTTATAAATTAAAAGGTAATAATTATTCGCGGGTTTAATTATTATATAGGCCCGTTAAAGCTATAAGGGTAAGAAGGGCGAGGGCTTTATTTATAAACCCGAAGATTTAGTAAGTTAGGGTTTTACCCAAATTTAAATTAAAAAAATTATTAAAGAAGAATAGGGCTTCTATAATAAATTTTTTAATAAAGCGGTTTAGTAAATCTTTTTTTATTATTATAATATCTTAGCGTATAAGGAGAAGGTATAATTAATATAATATTCTTATTTATAATATTGAATATTAATAAATTTATATAATTAGATTATCCGTTCTATCTATAGGGATATTAATAAATATTTATTCTAATATAAAAAAGTTCGTAAGGTATTAATAAATGCGGGAAAGTATAATAAGAATTATATTTTAAGGATAATAGAAGTAAGTATTTATATTATTTTAATTTAGTCTTCCCTTTTAAAAAAATTTTTAATTTAATTTTCAACTTATTCTCCATTTTTGGATCGTAATAAATATAAACGGGATATTAATCCTTCGAATTAATTAAATAACTAAATATTTACTTATAATTTATTAATTTTAATAACTCTTCTATACGTACGCCTAAAACCCCTTGTATATTAATATCTTCGATCCTACTATTACTTTTAATAGCGATAAATTTCGTAATAAAACGGATAAATTATAATCGATTTAAAATTTTAAAAAAGTTTAGACTTAGATACGGGGCTATATCAATTATATTAATTCCCATCCGGTAGGATAATTTTATATTAAAAGTATATTAATCGACGAAAAAAAAATTATATTCTTAATTAATATTATAAATATTATATAGAATTTTTTAAATTAATCGCTTATAAAGTAATTAAATACTATCGGGAGAAGGAGGCCGAATTACGCGTGGGCAAGGATACCGAAGTAATTAATACCGGCTACTGTAGGATTATATTGAAATTTTATAATAATTTAATTTATTATAAAAGTAAATTAATTTAACGAAATATATTATAAAATAAATAAATTCGAATTTATTTATTAATAATCGTAATATATTAAGAATTTAAATATATTCGGCTCCGGTATTTTAAATAAATCTTCGAAAGGGTAGGCCGTCGTCGTACCCCTAAAAGGAGGATTTAAAAGGATATTAATACCAATTTAAATATATTAAATTATTATTATTATATTATATTCGTTTATATTATCGTAATTAATAATTATATTATATTAATAATAGCCTACGTTAAAATCCGTCGTTTAATTCCCAACCCCGGTATCGCCCCCCCCGGTATCATCGACGACGACGATTCTAATACTATAGTAAATTTTTAAACCGCCTAGTTACTTCCCGCCTACGCGTCGTATATATTATTGTCTGCCGTTTTTTTTTTTTTTTTTTTTTTTTTCTTTTTACCTTTTTCTCTTTTTTTTCCTTTTATAATTTTAATATTAATCTTTAATACTTCGATTCTACTTATCCTATATACTACTATTAATAATTAATCGACCCCTTCCAATTCCTCTATTTTTATTATAACTCATTTTATTTAATAAAGTATAACTATACCCTTTAATAAATTAATATAGATTAAAATAGGTGGAGGTATAATTATATAATTCGACGATTTAAATTAATAAACCTAAATTATAATCCCCCCCGGCTATATTAGCGAAAAATTCGTAGAGAAGTACGTCGGTCGGTATTATTTATAAAGGTTATTAATACCGGATTTTTAACTTATATAGACCCGGTTAAACTAAGGGTTATTAAATTACTAATTAAGATAATAGGTAATTAGATTATAAAAGAAGTAAATTACTCCGTAAAAGAGGAAATAAATAGGAAAGAGATTTCTAATATTAGGTTAATTATAATTATAAATTTAATTACGCTACGGTTTAAAATAGCTCGAAAAGCGACCGGAGGTTCTATTTAAATAAGTAGCGCGTTAATAATAAAGGCTCGGCTATTAAGTAAGGATATTAATAATACGCTAATTTATACGAAACGTTTCCTCTTTATTTTTGTTAATAGTTATAATATTATTAATAAAAGTAGCAGGTTAGTAATTAAGTACTAGAATAGATTTAGCGTTAAATTTAATTCGAGAGTATTAGAGGCCGCGTATATTACTATATTTAAATTAATAAAGCGTAAATATATATTACGTCGACCGGTCGGTCGGTTGTTTTAAATTAGAAAATATTATTTTAATTGGGTTTAATTATATATAATAATAATTTTAGTTAAATATTAATTAAATTAAAATTTTAATAAATTTATATAAAGAAACGTATTAAATTTATTACGTAAATAAAATAAACCGACCGCAATTCCGTATACCGTAGCGTATTAAATAAAGTACTTAATTAGTTGCTAAATATCCGTTGTACCTTCCCTTAGCGAATTACTTCCACTATTTAATTTAATTTGAAAATTTTATTTAAATCGAACTGCCCTCTTTTTTTCCCGTTTAATTATTTCTGCTTTAATTTTCTCTTTTATTTATTAATTTTAATTCGTTTAAAATACCGCCCGCGACGTTAAAAAACCGATTTATTTTTTTTATTCGAACTAGAAAAAAGAACGCCTACTATTATACTTTATTAATAATAACCTAATTTATTTTATAGTCTATTATTACGTTAAAATTAATATTATATTTTAGCGAACGATAGCGATAAATATTTTAATTATAATTTTAAATAGAATGAAGAATAAACGGCCTTAGTACAATAACGATTTTAGTAATGAAGACCGATAGCCTCCGCGACGATTTCGAGTAAATCCGCTATAATTTAAAGATAAGAATGAAAATAAAAACGAAAATAAAAATAATAGCGGAGGAAACGATAGCGGAAGAGACGATTACAACCCTATAGTAGTAGAAGTTATAATTACTCTTTAGTATTTATTAATATTATCCTCTTCGTCGCTATTATTTACTTCGTCGTTAAATAATAGTACTAATTATAATCCTACTATTCGAAATAATTATAATAACTTTAATTAATCGATAGTTAATTAAACTATTTAACTATTATATTTATATATATCGTCTAATTAATATTTATTATTTATTATAACTTTCCGATTCCGATTCTAATTCCAATTCCGATTCTAATAATAATAACGATAATAATAACGATAATATAATTAATACGGAAGATCTTCCTATTATTATCGACTACTAAAATCCTATTGAAATATATAACGACGAAATCGACGATTCGGAAATTAAAAATATTATCGATAATTTAAGTTAATTAGGCTTCGATAATAATATCGGTAATATAGCCGCTACTGCTATTACCGTTACCGCTATTACCGCCGCGCTTTTAAACGGTATTAAATTAAATATAAATGTCTACCTCGAATTTATTAAATCCGAATTGGTTAATTTCGAATATTAATAATATTATAATTTAATAGATTTTTAATTCGGATAAGGATTAATATATATAATTAATAATATTTCGAATAAATAGTATATTATTTATATCGAACTTTTCCGGATTCTTAAACGCGATTTATAAATTAGAAATAAAGAATTAAATAAAATACCGTCGAGTTTAAAAATATTAAAGCGCCGTATACGCAAAGTATTATTATATTTCGATATACGGACCGTTAAGAATTTAATATTCAATCCGAAGTCGTTATTTACGTTGCGTAAGGAAATAATATAGTCGAAGGGCTTTAGATAATCGTTAACGGTTATTTAAAATTTTTATATCTTCGATTTTATCGATATTTATTGGCGGTTATTATAGTTATTAAGTTTTATTAAGAAAATATATTATAATTTTGCTAATTTCGTAAATAACTTTATAGAAGTATAATATAATACGTATTAAGCTAGTTTAATTCGTATTATTAATAGCGAATTTGTATATTACCCCCTATTTATTAATAATTCTTTTAAATAATTAATATTCCCGGGGGATTTTATCGAATTCGAATGTATATATACCGATTATATATATTATTATCGTTTACGAAATTATAGTCGTATCGCCCCGAAGGATTGGAAGTGGTATTTTAATTAAATTCGAATTATATATTGGGATTAACGTACGTCTTTTCGGTTTTTAAGGGTTAAACGACCGGGTATTCTTCCGACTACGTTAAATATATAATATATTTTAAAGGATAATATCGTTTTGGTCGTCTTTCGAATTATTAATCTTCGTATATTAGCTAATAGATAGATCGATATTAATCCGTTAATAAATAACGACCGCAATTCCGACGAATTGATTTTATTTATTAATTTATTAAAATTAATCGATTTAAATAAAGTTCGACGAGGTTTTATTAATATTAAATTCGATTATATATACGGTAATTATATTATGTTCGACGATAATTTAATATACGATTCGGCGTCGATAATCCGCCGAATATTTTTTAATATAGATAGCGTATTAATATTAATTTATAAAATTTTACTAATGCCGGGTAAATTCGAAATTTACGAATTTAGTTAATAAATATTAATCGATAAGTTTATATATTAAAAATATAATAAAGTATATTCTATACCTATTTTTTAATATAATAATAGTTTTAAACTTTATTGATTAATAATTAAATTAATTATAAGGTCGTATATTTAAATTATTACTTTACCCCGGCAAGAATATATTAAATAGATTAACGTATTCCCGGTTACTTTAAGCCCCTATAAATTAAATTTCGAGGAAGTTATATAAGCACTCGAGTTATTAACTATATTGGATAAAGGTTATATTATAATTATAAATAATTAAAAGGTTAATTAAATATTATAACGGATATTATTTCCAATTATTATTATATATTAAATAATATTAACGTATAGTATTTTTAAATATTTTTATATACTCCAATTATCGTATTTACTAAAAATATACTTTAGTAGAACGAGAATAATAGTATTATAAGAATAATAATTAATTTCGATTATCGCGAATATAAAATCCCTATCGATAAACGAATTAATATTAATAATTCGTACGTCGAATTCTTACGAAGCTATTTCGAATTTGGTCGAATCCGGTGCGAATTTAATAATATATAGAAAGTCGACGAAAAGAAGAAGTTCTATACTGTATATAGTATATCGTTACAACCACCCACTATCCGCTATATCGCCCCAGTTTTGGATTTAATCCGTAGCCGTCCGAATAATATTACTTATTTAGAATTTAAAAGGATTAGCTACAATCTTTATATTATTTTAATAAATTTAATATTTAAACCAATTATTACAATCCGCTATATTAGAATCTTATAATAAATACCGTTTTATCCAAATTAATAACGTTTATAATCGCTATTCAATTATAAGATATATAGCCTATAAGAGTATACCTAATAATTAATTTTAATAATAATCGTTAATTTATTTTAATTAAAATAAACCGACTTTAAAGTTAAATTTATTCGAAGAATATAAGGGGTATTCGATATTCCGGTATTGAGAATTAGCGAAAATATTTTCGATTACGAAATTACTAACTATATTAGGACAATATACAATACAAATCCGTTTATAATTAATATTATAATTATTATATTAATTTAAATTATTAAATTAAATATATTATTATCGGCGTTATCCCTTAGACTTAAAGAACGTATATATTAATATATTTATATAATAATTCGAATTAATAAACGGATATTCCAATTACTATATAGAGCCGCAATTCGGTTAATATTAAAGGCAATTACTAGTAGTATTATTAATAAATAATAAAGCGGAAGACGGAAGAGTATTACGCTAGTCGGTTCGTAAATAGGCTCTTATTTAACAATATTAATAATACCCCAACCCGAACCGGGAAGCCTTATTATCGTTAATAAACCTATTAATAATATTAACGATATAATTAATAATAATAATAATAATATTATTATTATTACGGGTATTATAGCCGACGATATTAATATTAATATATTATTTATCTCTTAAAAAGCGTTTAAATATCGTAAATAAGTAAATATATTAAACGTCTATATTAATTTATATTATTTCGAAATATTTCGTCGATATAATCTCCTAAGGTTAATAATAATATTATTAAAAGAATTTAAATATAAGTAAATTATTCTAAATTTTCGTTTATAATTTTTAATATTGCTAAGTATTTAAAGATAAGTAATTATACCGTATAGTAAAAAATAAATTCGAGGGTACGATAGGCGGTCTATTAAATATTTCCCGTTTCTATTAATTAAGGGTATATACCCAATCGTAGATAAATTAAATAGGCTATATTTTATAAGTAGCGTTATAATAATAGTAAACGCGAATTATTATATTATTATATTTTAATTTAATTTAATTCTATATAATTCGAGCCTTTATTTATACTATTTAATACTAGGCGGTTCTTCGTATAAACGATTTAGACGGTATTAATAATATATTTACTTTTATAGAATTTAGAAGTTTATTATAACGTATTAAAATTACCGCGAGCCCGAGAAGGATTATTTATTATACGAAAATATAATATAATTAATCCGGTTCCTATTATTAGACGGGTTTATCCTCGATAAGCCCGAAATAATTATACGTTTAAAAAATTTAAAAAGGATATTATTAATACTATTTTTAAATATTATTTTAAAGTATAATAATTTATTACCTAAAGACGCGGAGGATAACGATAATCCGTCGACGGGTATTGCCGATATTATTTTTAATAACGATTATAAAAATATTAAAGCGCTAGTGTAAGTAAAAGCGGAGGTATATTATAATATATACGGTTTTCCTATCCGCAATTAATAAATATTTATAGTATTTAGAGTATTACTACGCCGAGCTTATTAATAGGAATATAGCCGCAATATAATTACGATAGGGAATTAATAAATTATATAATAGAAGAAAATAGTATTTAATAATAAGCAAATACCTTACCGACTTTTAATATATCGAAATATATTAATTATATTACTATATAATTTAATATTTTAAACGGCGATCGTAAATGGATATTTTATCGAAGCTAATTCGTTTTTTATTAGCGAATAGGCGGCACCTTAATACGCGCGCGGTTAGAGTATATCTTTATATATAATATAAATACCGGTAAACGCGGCGATTTCCCCTCCGAAGTTTATATTTAGTAGTATATAAATTATTATAGTACGTATTAATAATTAATATAATAATATTATGGGGGGTATATAATAGAAGAGGTATATAGTTTGGTAAATTATATTATATATTCTTTATCGTTAAGTTTATTTCCGCGGCGAATGGTATTAAATCGGAGTTATTAACCGGTTTGCCGGTTATATAAATTATTAAATTAAATATTAATACTAATTAGGCGGATACTATTAAAAATTATTCCTAAGATATTATTAATCTACTTATATTAGACCGTAATAATTTATTTATAATTTTATTTATTAATATTAATAGTATCCGTAAAATATAATTAAATAAAGATATAAAATTTATACTAAATAGTTAATTATTATTTATTAATTAGCGTATATAATTTGCTTGAGTAAATAAATTCCTTTTAATATATTTTATTATTTTATTTCGTTTAAATCCGCTTATATTTTATTTATAATTAGCTAATTAACGATACTATATAATAAATTCTAAATTGGAGAATTATATTATAAATATACGTAAATTAAACTTTCTTTATTTCTTTATTTATTTTGAATTTCTCTATTAATTTTTTAATTATATAATTATTTTTTGCGTTTATATTTAATTATCGAGTAGGAAAGTGGGTAGATTATATTATTAGAGCCGGCTAGGTAGTATATATTGGAGTTAGAGTCGGCCGGGTAGCGGGTAAAGTTATTAAAACCGGCCGGGTAGTATATATTGGAGTTGGAGTCGGCCGGGTAGTATGTGTTGGAGCTGGAGCCGGCTGGGTAGTATTAGGACCCGGAATTAGAGCTGGAGTCGGCCGGGTAGCGGGTAAGGTCACTAGAGCCGGCCGGGTAGTATATACTAGTATTACAGGGATAGTTAACGCAAGGGTAGGTAGTAAATGTAAATATATGTAATTGCATAGAGGAAGAAAGAGGAAAAGGAAGAAAGTGTACGTAGGAGGCCCGCCCTTTATAAAGCGCGATAGGAACGCGCTAATTATATGCGGTTAGGTAACCCTAACTATATAAGCGGTAAATAATAACGTAATATCCTATACGGGCGGGATTATCCCGAATATAATAATACATTTTAGGAAGCGATTATTATACGAATATAAGTACGTAATAGTAATATATTAATTACGTATAATTACGGTTAAGTTTATAATATTACCTCTTTTTAAAAAAAGTTATATAATTAATTATTATTATATAAAATAATCGAAATCCTTATTAAAAAAGTCTTTATAGCTATTATTTTTAAATATAATAACCTTTTCCTCTTATTATATTCTTCTTATTATATTTCCGTTTCCGTTTTTAAGGTTTCCTTTAACGCTATAACCGTATCCTCCCGTACTCCTTCCGCTTCTTAAGCTTTCTATACCTTTTATTTCTTCCGCTTCCTTTCTTCTTCGAATTATTATAATAATATTAGGGTATTTAAGTTTTCCTCGTAGAATTAGCGTATATATTTTAAATATATCGAAACGTTATTCTTTAATTACTAATTAAAGGCGTAAAGAAGTACTTATATAATGTAATATTTTTAAAAGCGGCCTTCCTTCTTATAGCCGTTAATTTTAATAAATTCTTATTTAATTTACTTTTTACTATCGTTAATACGCTTTAAAGTCCGACCGTAATTCGTTCGTATATTTTTATTTAATTATAATTATTTTAATAATTTATTATTTAATTAATATTTAACCTTATTAATATAAAAAGTAGGGTTATATTTTATATTATTAAAGAATTCGAACGTAATAATATAAATACCGGTATTAGTAATTATAAAAAATCCTTCGAAAAGCGGTATTAATTTAATATAAAGGCGGCCGGAATTAAAATTAATAATATCGAATAAAATTTAATTTCTTAATTTATATACCGGGGCGTCCGATTATTAGGTATTAACGTTATTTTTATAATATTATTAAATTTTTCGGGCATTTATTATAATATAATCGAATATTTCTTTAAAACGATTAACGACTTTATAAGTTTTAAAATACTCTTTTTATTATATTATTAAAATTTCGGAGGGATAAGGTACCGTTAATTCGATATTTATACGGGGATTAAAATTATAATTAATAAAAAAGGGGGAAATGTTAATTATTTCGGAAATTTGGTTATTATTAACGAATTCCGCGAATAATAATTAATCGACTTAATTATCCTATATTTAAATAATATATATTTTTAAATACCGTTCTATCTCTACGTTAATACGTTCGGTTTAACCGTTCGTTATTAAATAAAAAGTAGAGGATAATTTTAATATAATTTCTAATTATATTAATAAAGTGTATTAAAATATTAAAATAAATTAAATATTACAGTTAGAAATAATAAAATTAGGGAGGTTATATAAATTATATACCCGTTCGATAAAACGTTCGGCCAATTCTTCGGTAATAAAAATTTTATAAAGGATATAATAACGTATTTTAATAAAATGGTTAATTATTATAATAATATATTTAAATTCTTAATTACGGCGTAAATATAAGGTAAAAGGGGTAATATAATCGATAGAAATTTCCTTTTAAATAATAAAAAGGACGTTTAATAATTTTAATAATTTATAGGGGGAATAATATAACGGTTTAATTTTAGCGTATTAAAAGTATACTTTATAATAAATACGAACTGATTAATATATCCTTAATTAAAAGTATAAACGAAATAATAAATAGAAAATTTTTTTACAATTTGGGTAATTAATAGAAAGGGCGTTATAAATATAACGGATTAATTAAAATTATAGCTTTATATCCTTTAAATTAACGATAACGGTACTATAATAATAGGCTCGCCCTTATACCATTCGGTATTTTATAAACGTAATCCTTATTATTTATTTTCGTACTTCTTTAAATTAAACGCGGCGTTCGGAATTTTGAAAATAAATTAAAAAGTTTGTAAAAAAGACGGATTTTTTATAAAATTCGGTAATAAAATTATTTACGGACTTTTTATTAAAGATTTCCAAATTATAAAGATAGTACGTATTTACGTTAATTTCGGAATTTATTTCCGTTTTTATATTGTTTAATACCCAAACTTTATTAATAAATATATTCTAATCGAAAAGTATTTTATTGCGAACGAATAGGCGTTCGTCTCCTTCGTAGGGAATATCCTTTAATTTATAATTAAAGGCGTTAAATTAAATTTGGAGGGAACCCGGTCGATATTTAATTGTAAAGTTGAATTATAATAAAAATTAAAATTATTATATATACCGAAGAGAGAATTATTTATTAATAGTAAATATTTTTAAAATTTTATAATCCGTTAATATTTTAAAAAGTTATTATACGCTTTCGAATTCTAACTTCTATTCCTTTAATATTTTAATAATAGCGAATAATTCCTTATTATAAATATTATAATTATTTTTAGTTATCGTATATCGTTAATTAAAGTAAATAATTAAGCGTAAGATATTTTCGTTATTATATTGCGAAAGAATATTATTATATACCTAATTAAAAACGTCGGTTTCGACGATTATTTATTTAAATTAATTATAAATTCGCAAAACGGGACCTGTAGTAAATACTTTTTTAAAAGCGTCGAACGATTTCTAATATTATTTAGTTTATATCTATATTATTTTATTTATATCCTTCTTTATAAATTTATATAATAATCCTACGATAATAGAAAAGTATTTAATAAATTATTAATAAAAGTTTATAAAATTTAGGAAATATTAGAGGGAGCGTTTAGAGTCCGGGGCCTCTTAAATAATAATTATAATAACCTTTTCGGGGTTTATTTTAAAACTATTAGGAATAATAATTAGACCTAAATATTTCGTACGGGTAATATAAAATTTATATTTATCAACGTTAAATTAAAGGCTTACTTTAATTATACAATTTAAAATTTCCGTAACGTAATGGACGTAATCTTTTTTATTATTAAAATATATTAAAATATTATTTAAATAAACGGTAATATAAACGTTTAAAATATTATAAAATATATTATTAATATAATTTTAAAATATTTTTAATACGCCCTATAGACCGAACGGGTAAATTATTAATTCGAAAAGGCTAAAACGGGTAATAAACGCCGTAAATTATTTATATCCTTCTTTAACCCGAATACGATTAAACGTAATAATAACGTCGAATTTAATAAAAATTTTTACCTTATAAATAATATCGAATATTTCTTTAATTAATAATAATAAATAGTAGAATTTTATAATAACGTTATTAATACCGCGATAATCGATATAAATATAGATTCCACCGCTAAATTTTTTAATAAGGAGGATAAAGGCTATAACAATAAATTAGGAAGGCTAAATAAACTTCTTCTAAAAATTAATATTAATCTATTTCTTAATTATAACTACTTCGATAAACGTAATACGTCGGAGCTTTATATTAAGCGGCTACTATCTTAGCAATAATTCGATTTTATAATCGTAGGCGCAATACGGCGGGATTTCTTCTATTAGGCGGAGAAAGAAAACCTCAATATTCTTATAGTATTTAATTAAGACCTTAACCTTAACTTCGTCGTTAGATTTAATAAACTTATTACTTTTTTCTAAGAAAATCTTTACGTCCTCTTCAATAATTTTAATAACGTAAATTTATTTAAAGACTTTTTTATATATAAGAATATCCCGGCTAAAATCCCCTATTAGGTTTAATACTTTTATTAAAACAACGGCTTCCTTATCTTCATCGGAATCGGTATTACCGGTTATTATATCGACGAATAAATAAATAAATAACGGTAAAAGGTATTTATATTATTCCTCTTTACTATTTATAATATTATTTATTATATCCTCTATAAATTCTTCGACGTTTATTAATTCCGAAATTATAAATAACCGTTTTAACGCGGCGTAATTAGTAATTAAAGGTTTAAAATTCTATTTCTCGTATATATAATTAAATATAATAACGTTAAATTCCTTAATATTAATTATATTAAACGCGTTATTAATACGTATAAAACGTTATAATCGCGTCGGGTATACCGTTTTAATAGAAATACGGCGGTTATTTAAACGAATATATAATTCGTAAACTATAGGGCTCTTAATTTTAACGAAAAGGGTAACCGTACTAAAAATTCCCTATACCTTAATTCTAACTCGATTAGTAATTAAAACCTTTACGGGGTTATTAATATAGTGTAAAGAATTATTATATTACTTAACTTTAAAAATTAGGGAGGGAATTAGAATAAATTTATTCTTAGGGATTAGAGAAGAGGGTAATAATTTAAAAATTAATACTATTCGCAGGGTAATTTAAAAAGCGGGCTCCGGTCGTAAAATTATTTTAGGGGATTCTAGGAATAGAAGCGGCGGTAAAATTAAAATCAAAATATTTAATTATAATAGTAGGCGAACAATTACTACTATAATACAATTAATAAAGCTTTTAAATATAATAATTTATTTATCGGAGAAATTTAAAAGGAAATAGCGGCTACGGTATTAAATAAAGCAAATAATATAATTATTATAATTAATTTTAGGTCGATAATATTATATTTATAGGAAATTAAGAATAATAAAGTAATTCTTAAAAATATTATAAACGAAAAAGGTAATAATCTCTATATAAAAACCAATACGGAATTAGGCGCGGACTCTTTTAAAAATAATATTTTTAACAATTTTATTAATAAAAATTAATTTTTTTAATCGTAAAAATTTAAAACGCAGGAAGTTATTCTTTTTTATAAATAAAGAATTTAAAAAGGCGTAAGCAGAATAATTATTATTTACTAAAATAATATAATAATTTTTACGCAATCCAATATATATATAAAATAATAAGAGTATTAAATTTAAAAATATAGAACTATTTAAAAATTAAATTCGTATTTCCTTAATATAGACTGCTTTCGCCTCAAAGAACAACCCTGCAATTAATATAAAAGCAATGTGTATTATTCCTATATAAAGCGTAATGTCGAAGGAAGAATCAGAAAGAAAGTGCGTTGCGTACGGAAGGAAAGATATCCTTCCGCAGCAAGCCCACTTTTCTAACCTGCGGTCGTATTAAGCCTACTTTCGTAAATACCATTACAACCGCGCTTTATCGGCCCGGCATACTAAGCCGCTATAGCAATCAATATATACTTCTATTACTTATATAAAATCCTTATATTATATATATATAAAACGTTCTATATTAAATTCCGGCTTACTAAAAAAAACTAAATTATCTTCAATTATTTTCTTATCTATTTCGGATTACGAACGTTTCTTTCCCGATCCTTTAAGGCGGCCGCGATTATATTTCTAACCGGAGCGCCCGCTATAGCGATTTTAATATTCCTTTATTAAATTTAGCGCATTCTCTAAATTCTTTTCTATCATCTACTAATTATATTAATAGCCCTATCCTTTTTATTTAATTAAATACTTCGTTTTTCCGTTTATTTCCTTATATTTTATAATAACTTCTACTTTATATTCGTCGTTAAATTAAAAATCTTCTACTAGATTAGGGGGGGGAAGGCTTCGATTAAAAATATTATTACCGTCGGGTACTAACGATAAATACGTAATAAAGATTATTAGGTAAATCTTTATTCCTATTAATAATTCGAATTAATAAATTAAATTTCCCACCTTTTTAAAAATTATATATAATCCGGATTATTATTATAATAATTTGCGGGAAAAGTTACTAAAATAATAATAACCGTAATATAATTGCAAAAAAATTTTATCGCCCTTTTTAAATTGAACGTTATAATAATAATTATTATATTTACATTTAATATCCGTAGCGGCGAAGTCTATAGCGAAGATAGCGTTTTATTATAAATATTCTTTAATTAAAGGTATTTCGGGGTTGTAAGCTTTTAAGAATAGGGTATCGAATAGACTGGGGAGTTTAAAATTATATAATTATTCGTATAGTAATATATTAGTAAGTTAAGTGAAAGCGCTATTCAAATTCTATTAAAATAATAAGAGGATATTGTATTAATCCGAATTTGGATATATAAAATAATAGAATTATATAACGATTTCGACCATTTAATTCTTATATTTTAATAAACTATTTACTTAAGGATAATATATTATAATTATTATTAATTTCGTTCCTTAAGCCTTTTAAATTCCGGTTTAAAAATTTAATATAAATTTCCGGTCCTTATTGGATATAATACTTTTAAGTATACTTTAATCGTTTAAAAATAGTTAATGAATTAATAATTTTCTCTATTCTTCGGTTATATAAATAAAGTACCCTAATATAAAGAGCGTACGCTTAATAATTCGGTCGGTTATTAATATAAGAGTATTAAAAACGTTGTAATCGTTAATTTTCTAAAGGGAATTTACTATTAATATTTTTAGGAAGTTAATAATAAAATCGAAAGTAATAACGCTTATAGATAGGTTGTATTCGGAGCGAACGGTTTAGTAATTACTATTAGAAGGGTTTCGATTAGTTTAATTTAATTAATAATTTAAGTAATATTTAAAATATTTTTTAATAAGGCTAATTTTATACGGAATTACCAAATTTCGTAAATTATATATTATACGCTACTTTCCGAAATAATATTTTTCGTCGTAAATTATTTATAATATTTCCCTAATATAATTAAATAGTATATAAAGAGCCTTTAAATTATTTAGACGGTTATAGTAAATTAATCTCGTATTTTTATTAATAACGAAAGGGTACCTAAGTTAATAAAATATTCTACCGTCTTTAATAGTTTTTTCTAAATCCTTTTTAATTTTAATAAATTTTATATCTTTTCCGTACCCGTTTACTAAACGGTTGCGAAAAATATCGTTTATTTTTATTTCTAATACGAAAAGGGCTTATTTATTTAATCCGTACGCCTCCCCGTTTTTTTACAAATTATTTAAAATTAATTCTCTATCGGGGTTCTTTTTTAGGGTATTAATAATTTTTAAACGGTTAAAGGCATTAAGTATAAAATTCAATTTGCCCGGGATATAAAAAATCTAAAGGTTATATTATAATAAATAAATAAAGGTATTAATTAATTATTAATTAATTCGGTCTATAAAAATTATACGTAGATTAATTTATTCGACGATACTTTTTATAGCCGAATAGTCGGTTAATACAACTATTAATTAATTCGCGGAATAAATAGTGGTACGTAATCGATAAATAATTTAAATAAAGTAGGCGACTTTTAACTTTAACGGTCTATAATATATTTCCGCTTTAATTAGGTATTTATTTAAAAATATAATTAGAAATACTTAATTAATAAGAATCTACGTACCGAATCTCTATTTATATCCTTTTTTTAAATAAAATATTATTACCCTAAAACCTTATTCGAATAAGCTATCGATTTAAATAAAAAATTATTGATTTAAGTCGTAATAATATAAAATATTCGGTTTCTTTCTATTTTCTAATCCATAAATCGCTTTTTATAATATTTTAAAGGATTTTAATTCCGCTTTAATTAATATAAAAATAATCGTAATATAATAATAATTTCGTTTATTAATATTACCGGCTATTATTTTTCCTAATTCCTTACTTTTAATAAATAATATTACTTTCTATAATTAAAAAGGTTTGGATAATTATATGTAATAAAGGATTAAATATCGTAAAAATCTAAAATTATTAATATAATATTTTAACGCTTTAAATTAATTGGGAAAGGCTAAGTTTTTTAAAATTATAATACGCTCTACCGTAATCGTTAAATTTAAGGCGTTAATTTTAAAGCCGAAGAATTTAACGTTAAAATATCCTAAATATAATTTTTTAAATAAAATTAAAATGCCCTTCTTTCTAAATAGGTTAAAAATATTACGTAAGTACTCTATATATTCTTTTAAAATATTAGATGTAATAACGATATCGTTAATAAAAACCTAATAATAATCTTTATATAGCGTAAATAATTAGTTTATAAATCGTTATACGTAAATTAACGAATTTTTAAAATTTATTAATATTACGGTTAGGGTTTTTAGGCTTCGGTAGCTAATAAAAGTAAAGCGGTCGTAATATAATAATTAAATACTAAATTAATAGAAGAAGGATATTACGTCGATAATAATAATAAATTTTTTACCTTTAAGGCGTATAATAATTTCGGATTAGAATAATAATAAGTAATTATTTAAAATTATAATACGATTTAAAGCGTATAAATCGATAATTAATCGTCCTTTTATTTTATTTTTTACTATTTTCTATATTACAAATACAAGGTAAGCGAAAAGAGTAATTTCCTTATATTATTTCATCTTTCCCTATATATAGAATTTATTAAAAACTTTGTCGACGACGGCCTAATTTTTCTTATTTAACGGATATATATAAGTACTAATCTTTTAATTTTATTACCCTTTAACTAAAGGTATTTTTATTATATTTTCCTCGAGGACTTTAATTAGGCGACCTTCCTCTTATATTTCTTCGTATTCGTAAATAAGGTTTATAAATTCTTTAAACTCCTCCTTCGAATAATTATTATATACGTAAACGCCCTAATCTAAAATTACGTCCGGGATATTACCGTTTATATAAATATTTAAGGTTAAATATTTTTCGGGAACGTAAGGTTTCTTCTCTTCGCCGCTTTTAAGTCCTCTTTATATTTTTACCTCCTTTATTATAACCTTTACTTCCTTCTGTAAACGATTTTACAATTCGACTATTTCGGTATTATAAACGCTAGTAGAAAATATTAGGTTAATTCCCTATGCGATAAATTAAATAAGGGTATTTAATTCGAATTCTCCGCTAAACGGGGCTATTAATAAATTAAATACCTTAAAGTAAATTCTTCGTTTTAATTCGGAAAATGGGCCTTCGGCCGTTATAATTTAATCGACCGTTACGGCTTTCTATACGCCGTCTTAAAATATACGGAAGAAAACTCTTTCTTCATTTTCGGTAATAGTATTAATATTAAAACGCTTATTAATTATTACGGTATTTTACGTATTATTTTTTATAAATACTATTATAAGGGTCTTTATATCGATAATTATATTAGCTATTAAAGCGTATTTAGAATTAAATATAAAATTTCGTCCTTTAGGTAAAGGTTTATAATTTATTAGCAAATATATTTATTAATTAGGGAATAGCGTAACCTTTTTTATAGTAGTAACTTTTCGTACGTAGGGAATATATTTATAATCGATAGAAAAGGGAAGGGTAAAATCTTCTATAATTTTAAATTTTACTATTTTTATTAAATAATCGATATATCCCTATTTAATATTTATAAAATTGTTAACTAGTAATAATTTAATTAATAGATTTAAAACCACTTATACGGATTTAATTATTTTTATTAATATAGGTTTATTATTCTTAGTACTAACTAAATAAAAGTAAAAAATAACCTATTTTTTAATTAATTAGGAATTACTAATGCCTTTAATACGGTGTAATTATTTACGCTCGATTATATAATTAAAAATATTAAGGAACTCTTTATTGATTATAAATTTATTAACGCCCGGATCGATATATACTTCGTTATTAAGCCCCGAAGGGTCCGCTTTAATTTTAACGCGGAAGTGGATATAATTTAAAAGGGGACCGTTTTCGATATTTTATTCGTTTAGTAATTACGCCTCTTCGATATTGTAAAATTCTAATTCCGATTCTTCTTTTTTAATAGTTATATAAAATATATTTAATAGGGTACTATAAATTTTACTATCTTTTATCTTTTAATAATACTTTATATATTAAAATAAAGCGTTTTTTAATAACGCGTAATAATTATAATAAATATAAGTATTTCGCTAAGGATTAATTAGGGCCGCCTCTTATTAAATTCGTTTATTAAGTTTATATTAGTGGGAATACTTTCGGGCTTCGAATTTAAAGAAAAAAGTATTATAATATTTATAATATATTAAGGCGGTATTGTATATAATATAAGCGATTTCGTTACCGGATTCGGAGGTAACGGATATTAAAGCGATTAATATAACGTCGTTATTTCTATCGTTTATACCGACGTAGTAAATTCGTTCTTATTATTTAAAAGGTTTATAATTTTTCCGGTCGAATATTATATAATTTAAATTGCTATTAGAATTATTTTAACGGTTATTATCGAATTAACGCTAAAATAATTTAATATTTAACGTAATTTTAACTTTATTATCCTTTTTATTAGAATCCTTTTTAGAAAAATAGGAAATATATTTAATAAAGGGGTAATATTTAATTATAACGGATATAAGGACGGTTTTAACTTCCTTTACCTTATAATTATAATTAAAATATATATTAATAGAATAAAGAACGTATAAATAGGATTAAATATACGAATTTATTTAATTTTAAATTTATATTATTACTCTTCTCTAATTAAATATATTTTTACTTAAAATACTTATAACTTTACTTAACCTTATTTATTTACTAATAAAGTCGGATAGCGTATTTTCGTCCGCGGTAATATTCTTTAAAATAATAAAGCCTTTGGTAAATTTTTTAATCGTAATAGCGGAATTAGGAGCCTATTTCTTAATAAATATACCGATTAAATCTTTTAAAAATCTTTAACGTAAAGCGTATTTAATTTCGAAAAATATTTTAGTAATTTATTATTAAATAATTAGACCGTTTAGTAATATTTAAATTATTTATAAAATTTAGTATTTAATAAATTCTATAGTATATTCATCTTTAGTAAAGGATCGGAGACAATTTATAAAATAATATATATTTATATAAATAAGGTTATAGCTATCCTATACTACTCCTAAATTATTTAGGTCTTCTTAATATAAATAAAATTAATTAATCTCCTTACGCTTTAATTTAATAAATTTATAATTATCGGAAGCTAGTTTATTATATAATTAATTATAATAAATAAAATAATATAATAGGCCACTACCGTAATTATAATCTAGATTTCGACCGAAGTTATCGCTTTCATTATTATTTTTATCGCTGTTATTATTATTTAAATCGCCTACTCTTCCCGTAATTTTATAAAAAGGGTTGCGAAAAGGATTTGTAGGGGGTAAGTATTTTACGTCGGTATTAAAATATTTTAATACGAAGTATTTATATTCGTTAAATATACGTAATTAAAGATAATTCTCTACCTACTTTTAAATAGCCTACGGGATTAGGATTATAAAAGTAAGGTTATATTCTATAATTTAAATAATATAATAAAATTTATTATACGTTTCTCCGTCGGTAATTCGAAAATTTATAATAAGAACGCTAAGGGTTTTAAATTTAATTTTCTCGATTAATATATTTAAAATTATTAAAACCCCGGCTAGGAAGGCTAATATTAATAGACGAATTCTTACGTTAATTCCTATTATTATAAAAGTAATTACCCTATATTTTCTTATTAGTAAGGCTAGGATATTATTAATTATATTTAAGCTAATAAGGTTAATAAGAAACGAATTACTATATTTAAATTTATTCTTTCCCGGGGGCTTCGAATTAATTTATTATAAGGCTAGTACCGGGATTATTTAATTAATTATAAAGACGTATACTGTAGGTTTCGTAACCGTAAAGATAAAAGGAGGCTAATTTACCGTTTATTTTAATAGGGCGGGACCTGAAATAATTTTATGGAAAGGAGGAATTGTAAAATTATTTAGGGTATAAGTATTCTTCGGCTTCGAAAGATTAGGAAATAGCGTAGTATTATTTATTTATAGGGATTTATAATTAATAAACTTTCTAATTATAGTAGGGGGAAATCCTATTATTATAGGAAACGAAGGGTTTTTCTCGGGAATATTAGAAAATTTAAAGAAATATATAAATGAAGAATAAGGGTGCGATTTAACTAAATACGTTTATATTAAACCGGCGAAATAATTATTCCGATAAATAATAATATTTTAAAAGTCCTCGGCGGGAGTAAAAGAATTACTTTAAATATATTTGTAAATAGATTACGGCTAATACGGGGAAAAATAATAAAATATATTAGACGTTAGATGAAGAAAATTATTCTAAAGTTAAATAGTATAATATATTATATTAGTAATTATATTCGATATATTATCCTTCGGATTCGAATAATAATTAACGTATAATAAAATTATTAATAAAATTTTTAAAAATAATTAATATTTAAGGCCGGATATAATATAAATATTAAATAATCGGATAAAACCGGTTTATAACGTATAATAATTAACGATTTTATCTATTTTATTTATTATTATTCTAAATATAATCGTAAAACCTTTCTCTATATTATTAATTTTTACTTCCAATTTTTAATACCGTTAATTACTAATTTAACTAAAATTTTCTACCGCGTTTTCTATATTCCTAATACACTACCTATATTTATCGATTTTATTCCTTAATCGATTAGTATTTTTATCGATATATATATTCTCTTATTTTACGTAATTGGCTAAAGCTATAACGTACTTAATTAATTCTACATTTATTCTAAATTTCTTAGGAAAGACCGGTAAAGGGGGTTTTATAAAGTTATTAAAAATAGCGTCGTAATTGAAAAATTACTATTATTAATTAAATAATAAATTTATTATCTTAAATTCGTAATTATTATATTCGTTAAAGGATTAAACGTATATATTTCTTATTATAGTTCGTATATCGCAGGGCGTTATTAAACATTTTAATAAGTACGTAATACTATAATCGGATTTAGCGCTATTATTATATTCGTTAAAATATAATATTTTTTATCTTAAAAGTTATTAATATTTTAATAAGGAAATACTTACTAAGAACGTTTATAAGAAGAAAAGCCTATTTTCTACCTAAATTCGAAAATGGGGGGAAATTTTTAGCGTCGAAGGTATTTCGTATATTTTAACGACGAGAGCCTCGGATCTAAATAATAAAGACGTATAAAAGCTCGAAGCTCGTTAGGCGGGGGAAATTTTATAATCTACTTAAATTCGACTATTTAATTTAGTAATTGTCTATATAGTCTACCTAAATTCAATTATTTAAATAGATAATAGTATTTAGTAGCCTATTACAATTCGGTTATATCGATAAAAGGAAGCGCGGATTTATTTTACCTACTACGATTCGGCGTAATAGAAAAAAGGGTTATCGGAGGGGCGTTACAACCTATTACAATTCGGATACTTTATAATACTCTTTAATATACGATAATTGGCTAAATACGTAAGTTTTTATACGATCTACCCAAATTCGATCGTTAAAAAAGAAAAAAAGGTAATTAGATCAAAATCGTTACAACTATTATATAATATAAACTACTTTCGCTTTAAAGAATAACCCTGCAATTAATATAAAAGTAATATATATTATTCTTATATAAAGCGTAATATTAAAGGAAGAATTAGAAAGAGAGTGCGTTACGTACGGAAGGAAAGATATCCTTCCGTAGTAGGCCCACTTTTCTGACTTGCGGTCGCGTTGGGCCCACTTTCGTAAATACTACTACAACCGCGCCTTGTCGGCCCGGTATACCGGGCCGCCATAGCAATCAACATGCACTTCTACTACTTATGTGAAATCCTTATACTATATATATATGAAACGTTCCGTATCATTCCTCTAAATCCTTTAACCTATAATTTGAAATTTACTTCTTTAATAATATTAACTCAGGCCTTTATACGCAATTATATATAGAGGTTAAATATTTCTTTAATCGTTATAATATTCGCCGCTAATAATTTATTCGGCGGGTTAAGCGGGAGCCGGGTTAATAGCCGGGGCGGGAGCCGGGTTAGCAATAGGGGTATTAACGCTACGAATATTAACAATATTATTATTACTACTATTATTATTCCTATTACAACCACGGTTACCATTACGATAATTATTCTTATTAATAGGGCTTTAAGGATTATAATTAACGGAACGAAAATAATTTTTAATTAAATAACCGGACTAACTATAACGACGATAAAGGCCATTACATATACATTAATCTAATATATTAGGGTAAATAATACTAATAAGGTTAATAACGTCGAAATTTATTTTATTACCGCTTTAATTAATAGTACGGTTATTAAGGTTAGAAGCGGAATTAGAACTATTAATAGCAAAGCTAAAATTATTACCGGAATTAATATTAACATTATTATTAAAGGCGCTACTAAGGATACTATAGGCTATATAAGCGCAATAATTAATATCGTCCTAAACGTAAGCGATTTTACGGTATATCTCCAACCACTTATCTTAAGTATCGTTAATAAAAAGTTTACAATAAACGCCGGTATTACGGATACGTTTAGAAACTTTATTCTTCAAATACTCGATTTTCTAAACTTTAATTAGGCTATAAATAATTATTAAAGACGTTAATTCTATCTCGAAATCGGTAAAATTCTTATTAAACTAATAATATTCAATTAAACAACTATGACAGGCCTAGGAGTGCATTTGCTAGGACAGCCAAACCATCAAAAGATGGAACGTAATTCTGTTTGCAAGGCAGAATCGTAATGCACCACTATAAACCCCGTGACACTACCTTCCCTTAAGCGAAGTTGTTTACCAACTTCAAGAAAGGTAATTCGTGGATTTATAGCACCACCTGAAAGCCAGGCTTTCCAATGGGTAACTCTTCGGCAATTCGGTCGTCGCGGCGTTGCATTTTTTCCATTTGTGCCCCTTGTATCCCGAGAGCGTTCCGATTCACTTTTCAGCCCAACCGTAGTCCCCTACTAAGTGAATGGAATGCTGTCGTCGGAGTCGCACCGGAAAAACCGCTCATCGAATGCTTCTGCGAGGAATTGAACCTCTGAGCTTCCCCACCGTTTTAGCAGAATTAACTATGACAGGCCTAGGAGTGCATTTGCCAGGACAGCCAAACCATCAAAAGATGGAACGTAATTCTGCTTGCAAGGCAGAATCGTAATGCACCACTATAAACCCCGTGACAACAACGTTAAATATTCTATTTAATATTAATTGTCTCGAAATATTTAATTAAATACTATATAAATTCGGCGCCCGTTTTCCATTCCTAAGCGTTTTTATTATTTTCGGTTATAATAATTTTAATAAAATCGTTAATACCGGATTTAAAATCGGGGCCGAATAGTATAATTATACATAGAATTTTCTAACGCTCGTCCTAAAATAGTATTAGGTCGTAAATCTATTAAATCTAAATAATTATACACTAAGAGTAGAAAATACAAATACATTTAGCGGAATCCTTTTTAAAACCGGTAAAAACGGAAAAGTCGGCGACCATTTATTTATAAATATTATTAATACCCAAAGCGATAGGATTAGAGTTACCAGGGTTAAAGAATATAACGGCGGTTTAAATATTAAATTTATTATATTAAATTTTAAAATTAGAATATTCTTTTTAAAGAATAATATATAACGTTTAAAAGTTTTTAAAGTCGATAAAAATTATATCGAATTAATTAGTAAAATTATTATTCTAATTGTAAATAAATACATAATTATTATAAAAGCGCTAATAGGCGCGGCCGAATAATTAAGCGATAAATATAAAAGCGGCCTCTTTAGTAATTAAGGAAGCGTAATCGAAATAATTATAAAAGACGAAATAGGGTTCCTTATCGTTACCGAAATTTACGAAAATTTCTTTAATATTTTTATCGGAAGTAAATTCGTAAAAAGTAGTGCGGGCGACGTTAACGTCGGGAATTAAACTATTATTACCATTAATAATATTATATAAAGCTTTTAAAATAGCGGCGTTATTAGGATTAGTAAAATTAATATTAAGAGCCGGAATATTAGGGAGAATATTCGACGTACTATTAAAGGAGAAAATTATAGGGTCGTTATCGCCATTATAAAATATAAAGAATAATATAATTAAAATCGCTTAATTGTTATAAATCTTTTTATCTATTAAATATAAAAACCCTCCCTTATTTAATTAAATAAAGGAATTTAATAATAAAGGAAATATATTAATTCGACGGTTCGTATATAACGAGCGGGAAATAAGCGATTTATTTTAAATAAAATAAAGTTACGTATAAACGTATTATTTTAAAAATATAATTAATTATTATAGGGATAATTAACGTAAAAGTAAATAGTAAATATAAATATATATAATTATATAAAGGAAGAAAGAGGAAAAGGAAGAAAGTATACGTAGGAGGCCCGCCTTTTATAAGGCGCGACGGGAACGCGTTGGTTATACGCGGTTAAGTAACCCTAACCGTATAGGCAGTAAGTAGTAACGCAATATCCCGTACGGGCGGGATTATCCCGAATATAATAGTACGTCTTAGGAAGCGACTACTATACGAGTACAAGTATATAATAGTAATATACCAATTACGTACAGTTACGGCTAGGTTTGTAACAATTAGAGCTGGAGCCGGCCGGGCAATATTAGGACCCGGAACTGGAACTAGAACCGGCCGGGTAACGGGGGTAGGGAGGGACCGGGCCAGGACAGTAGTACATACCTACTATAGCAGAATTAGACCTATAGATATTCTTATACGTAATTGAACTATCTGGCCAATAAATATATTTACTATTATTTATCTTAGCGGTTATTTTTAATAGCGGTTATTTTTGACAAGAGTTATAACTAACAACAATCATCTCTAAAAGCGGTAATTAATAATTATAGTTCGAAATTTTAATAATTATATAGAACTACTATTAATAAAATTATCCGCTGAGCAATATTACAATTGAAAACTTCAACTATAAGTCTATATAATTATTGAATAATATCACCAGTAAATTATTTAGCTAGTTATCTTGCTTAATAATTTTAACATATAACGGTTAATACAAATAATAAGATATGTATACAACCGTTATAAAAAATAATGGTTAGTTAGGATAATTAACTAATTAATAATTATTTTAATAAATTAATATTTTATTTATATATATATAAACTATTTCCTTTTATAACTATAATATTCATTAATTATAATTTTTATTAACTATTACTTTATATAATTATTATATGGATAAATAGTTAGTAAAAGCTAAAGTTAATATAGAATACCGTAATATAGTGTAATAATTTAACTAAACAACTTTATTATTTGAAATATCTGTTTTGTGTACTAACAGCTAAAAATTTTTCAACGGTTGCTAGTACGGTTTATTAATATAATAGAAAGTTTTTCATAAACAGTTTTACTATAGTTTTCAAACCGTTTACGACCCCCCTATATAATTAGGTAAGTCTCTTCAAGTTTTTCCTTTGTACCACGAGGTGGAAATTGACCGAAGCATACACCAAAACCTGTTCATCATTTTTTTCTCATTTCTCTAATTCTAAACCCCTATACAGCATTCGCAATTCTTTGCCTACCCATTTCCTTCAACTCATGCCCATACAGCGCCTGCCGCTCCCTCTCATCCAGTACACCTGTTCCATCCAAGATCTCATCATGACGGTGATATTCAATCTTAATCTCCTGCGTCATCAGGATCCTCCCGCTGTTTCTTGAGGGAGTCCCATCACTGCCAGTCTGAAGGCGGCTCTCAATGTCATGCACAGGCAAAATGGCCCTGTCGCTCGCATTGTCATCGCTTGGGGCATGGCAGCCTCCTCCACCCGAAGACAAAGACAAGCACCCAGTCTCTTTCACACCATCACTTCCGTTGCGACGGTGTTGAGAGATCTTCTCAATGACTGAGCGAAAGGTCCCACTGGTCAGGGTTGTGCTTCCGCCGGTCAAAGTCGTACTACCTCCGCTGCCATTGTTGCCTGTCGGCGGTGCCGAACGCTGTTTGCCATTGAACGTACGGTACTGGGCCAGCAACTTCTTTTGAAGTTGACGGCAGAAGGCGCGGTGGACGGGTATGCAAGCAGCCATGATAGTAGTGGCTGTCTCGGCGGTTGACCACACTATGATCTCGCCAGAGTCATCTGTCCTCTTTGTCAGCATTCATCCTTCAGCTCCCTAGACGGAGGACAGAAGGAAGCAAACTCACAAGTAAAATTCTCACTGGTGATTTTCTTCATCTTCTCGGCCAAGATAAACGCCGATACAGCACTCACCGCGCCGATACTCATGGTTGTCGCCAAGGCCAACTTCTCCCTTTTACGCAAGTTGGTGCCCCAAATTGTCTTCCAAGGGACCACTGCCAGCAAGATATCATAGGTCCCGCTCATGCCCCCCGCGAACGTCGCGAATCCATTCAACGGACCAATCATGACACACATGTCCGGTTTCCCCAGCGCAGCCGGCGACCCGCACTTGGGTATCCAGACCAATATCCCCTGAGCACCCTTGACGAGACAGATGGTGACAATCACGAACCAGACTATCCAGACTCGGTATTGGTGATGATGAGCTTGGTCGCCTGGGGAAGAGGGGTTGTTGCCGCGATGGAAAAGCCGGAGTAAGGTCACAGCCCATGAAGTCTTGGACGCGGCGACAGCGAACATGGAGAGCATTGCGCCGAAGTGGTCGCCAATCATGTTTATGCGCGGGATATTAACCAGAGGGTTGGGAATGTCGCAGGGGTAATGGCCGAGGCCGAAGAAGGAGATGGCAACTTGGGCCAGTATGCAAGAGATGGTGTGCATGGCCTACATTTGTTAGCCATGAAGCCTCTTAATCCTTGAGGAACGGAGAACTACTGACCCAAGCAAGAACGAGGATGTAATCATCCCACCACAGTCCCTTCAGCCGATACATCTTGAGCCATATCCTCGCGGCAAGAAAAGTGGTTGAGAAAGAGACCAAGATCCAAAGTCCCGCCGAAACTGCGGGGCCTCGGTCGGGAATCGGTCCTGTCTCAAGACCGGCTAGGCGGCGGCCGCAGTAGCAGGTAGCGCTATACTTTGGTCCAGCGGGGGCGCCGTTTCCGGTGGCGTTGGCGGCGTAGGCAACATTGTCGTGTTCAACCCCGCGGTTGATGAGAGTGACGAGGAAGTCCATTGCTTGAGTCTTGGTGCTACTTCTCACTGACGGGGTGTTGGGACTTGAGAGGAACCGTCGCACAAGGTGGGTTCCCATGGAAGGAGGAACGGTCTACTAATAGTACCGCCGTTCACGAGACAGGATGACAGAGACGAGGAAACAGGAACAGGAAAGAAGCCTACGAGGCTAAGTGGCGCTGGTGTTGGTGTCGCCGACCACGTTTTCCATGCGCCAAATTCACCCACATCCCGAGCTCATGCATAGCAAGCGAGATATGAGTGGTGTGTGGGCTGTCGAAATCTGAACCACATACGCCAGCGGAAGGGGTTACCGAACCGTGGCGGCGTCTACTTGCTGTCGAGTACATCGACATGTCAGTTTTTGTTGGCGTCCAGGATGGCGCACACTATCGAAAAGAAGATTTAGAATCGAGTTTCGGCGACATGGTCAAACAACCGTCATCTTGGATGGGTGCGGTCCCCGTTGAACTATCGAGTGGCTATCGTGTCGTAGTCCCAACCGAACTTTAAACACCTTGCCTGGGCGTCCGGCTTGAGATTGCCATCATCTGAAGAGGGGAGATGGATCCAACCAGCCTTCTTGTTGGGCGCGATACGGGGCCTCGAAGGCATCAATGGATTTGAAAACCGAATTCTGCATGCCAGATGTTTGCCTGTATCCGGCGTGGACAAGCGGGGGAAATAATCTGCTGTTCTGATACGGCGGGGAAGATCAGCCTGGATTCCGGTCGGCGACCATCGAGTCCAATGCCATGCTTGATGCTGCTGCCGCACGCGCAGGAAGAGCAAAGGCGGTTTTGCAGAGATATGGATGCATGGCAAGCATGCAACGACTCGGACGCCACAGCACTCTCTTTGGGAAATAACCGCCCAAATGATACGCAAGATCGCGCGGTACCCAGTTCTGCAAGAGGAAGCCCATTTCCGATCCCACAGCAAGTTCAAGCGCTTCGTTCGACAACCTCTAGGACAGACTTGTTGTCGGCACCGAAACTCTTTGCCCTGACAATTTGATCGCGTACTCTAATCCACCGCCAGTTGTCAATTTCATGCCTTGGAAATCGGATTGTTTGCGAACACTCCCCGGAATAAGAACAAACAATGACCCTTGCTTTTTGAGCCTTACGGCCGTTAACCCCTTTTCGCGGTGGGGGATAAGCGCCGTTTCGCAATGAAGCTTCTCAAGAAACGCACTAACGAGAAGAATGGCTTGCATGACGGCTCACGCCGATTTTATCTTCCATGGTTCGTCATTGGCTCATTCGAGATATAATTACAACTGGGGGCTGCCTCCAAAAAGCTTCACAGGTCGTTCCCCACCATTGCGCGAGGTCCTCAGTGCGGAAGATTTCCCTTCGGAACCGATAAAAGGGTCCTCGGTTCCTTGTCCCCGGTTCTTCAAAAGCTTGGGTTGGTCTGGGCGTTACATTTGCTTGAGTGAGGCTCTTCTAGAACCATGATGATGCGTGAAGATCTCGATCTATTCGATATCCAAGACTTTGGCGTGCTGGAAACCCGATCCCAACCGTCTCTTCATACCCGAAAGGCCAAGCATTTACGACGGAGTAGCGCTCAACTTGGAAATCTCCTCCTTGTAACTGCTTCCCTCCTTCTGCTCGCTGCTGCTGCTGGAGTCCTTGGTCGATGACGATGACTCGGTTTGCGTCTTCTTGTTCGCTCGGTCCTTGGCCATTTGCTTCCTGTCGTATCAATTCGTTGTCAGCGATTGGTTCCTCAACGAGCATCGGGCATGAGTGGAAGTTAAGTTAAGCGCAACGCACTCCTTGTCATGGATGTACTTGTTCTCGAACGCCTTTTCGCGGTCGGCAAGGGGGTTGGAGGGGTTCATTTTGAAATGATTTGTCGTTGACCGGTATCAAGTTTTCGTTTCTGTCGAGAGATTGGGTGTCAATTTGTGAAAAGACTCTCAATGCTTTGAGCAAAAAGAGAAGAAGAAGAATCAAGGTCAAAGAAACGAACAATGCGGAAAAGGAAGATGGGATCTCTCTACGTCACGTCAGCTGCTGCATTTACGTCACTGGACCGAGTCGCGCTGTTCCGGGCGCTGTAACACTAACGCGGGGGGGTCGCACAGGCCCGCCCAGGCCCGCAAATCAGCCCTATCTACAGTGGGTGCAGCTGGAGGGCAGCTGCAGCGATTCCCTTTGCAGCGATTTGCAGCGGGCGGGAATGGTGGGGTGGCACGTGCGTTTCCACTTTCGACGACATTGGAGTTTTTTGATGAAAACACCATGAGGACACTCGTCAGTTAATCCACACGAATACTATAAGAATTTCCCTCAATTCATGTTAGAGATTTTTTAATAGCTATATAACTGTTTACTATGCTTTAAAACTCGAAAAAGCCCCTTTCCGTCATCATTTCGCAAAGTGTCCCAGACAGGTCCTTTGTCTTTCTTGACCCGTCACATCGCCTGATTGCTCAGAAGCCAACATGTTTTATGGGCATGTCTTCGAGCCATCTTCTTCCCTCAAAGCCCGAAGAAGCACTCTCGACATGGCAACGGCGCCCTAATCCCCGAGAACTATGCTCCTCGATCTGGAACCTCGAGCAAGAAGATGGTATCGTCAACCCAACCATTTGCGCTTGCGCCAGCGGCGACCAATAACTGACAACCGGTCCGTTTTATGAGGAACTCTGGGCCAAAATGAGCGAGCGGGACGCACACGCGAGAAAATTCCAATCTCCACGCCATCAACAAGGCTGTGGCAGCCGGGCGCGCGCACCGCCGCCAGACCCACCCGGTGTCCCGGTCTTCTGCCGAGAATGCGACTTCGTGCACCAAGACGCTCCCTAACACATGCCAGTTGCTGCCTTGATTGCGGATAGAAATTATGAGAAATCGTTTCGCTCTTCTGGCAGAATGAAAATGCGGAATGCTTTTTTCGGATGTTAGAGAACGCCGGGAGACAAGCGCCCGCGCCACCTGCTATCATTGGAGCGCTGCGGCCCCGAAGTCACGGGGTAGAAGATGAGATATAGCTCGTCATGTTCACCGATGCTTCCATCTCTTACCACCGCTCGCCGCTTAGCGACATATAGCGAGGCATTCCAGGATGTCTTTGCATTCCCGAGATGCATTTTCCCGCCGGAGACTGCCCGGGGTCGTTGGCGACGAAGAAGGGAATAAAGCAGTAGCTTCTGAGAAGTGCTGGAGCTATCCGCCGCCACCGTAGACAAATGGCAGGCCAGTTTGAATGCAAATGCAAGACATGCACCCCAAATTTTGGTCCCTCAAAGTCTGCGCCGCCGTCATGGCTGATAACGAGAACCATGCCGCTGCCGCTGCCAACTGGCTGCTATTCGTGAGCAACGTCACCACACTCCTGCTCGCCCCTTTGCGCAATTGCGTCCCAGCTCTGCTCTGTCTCAGTCCTTCCGTGGCGGCTCTCCGGCCAGCTTGAGCAGCGCTCCTGTCTACTCTAACGATCGTGTCACGGCTTACAGCACCATGTCCCCGCGTAAGCGTCGCACTCCCATTTCGGAGCGCACCTTCATGGGAATGGATGAGCGTCGTGCCCGCGCGAGCGCTTCGGTCCAAAAGTTTGGGATGCATGTCCTGTATCCGATTTCACAAAGACCACATCGAAGTTGGTGGCAGCGTTCCCCTGGAGATCCGCTGCCTCCTCCCCTTGGGCGCAAAGATGAGATGCGTCCGTTGCAGCAACTCCAAGGCCAAAGCTCTTTGTGACGAAGCAAGTTCTTCTTCAACCTTTCTAGAAAACCTCATGCTCCGCTAATACGATGATGTCAATTCTCTTCTAAGGGATTGTATGTTCACTGTGAAGAAGACGGGTAAATGGGATGAATGATTCCCGTCCCATATATTGGTACTAATTGGTCATTTTCGTCTCATGTTGGGTTGTCTATCGATATGTGAAGGTTTTCTTTTTGCATGGTATCGTGTCAGATTCTATATCGTGCCTGTATCGCTATGCTACTTGGCCATGGCACTTTAGTTTAGCTGTGGGCTTGTCCCCTTTCTCCTTTATGTTCTAGCCTTTTGGAGCCGCCGGTTGTTCATTTCCTGCTTAATAGTCCTTTCGCTTTGTCGTGGCTAGCCAGGTACTCCATCTCGAGGCGAGCAATGCTTGAGCAGGTGCACTGATCCGCACGCTTGATGTTCCAGGCACACCTTAGAGGGAACCCCCCAATTTTAAACATGGCCTCCTAATGTATAAAAACAGAATGTTCTACAATTAATCCATATTTTCACCGCTAAGTGTCAATACAGTGTAGAGTTTGCCAAACAGTATATCCGTATACGGTCATTATACTTACCAGCACATTCATATAAGCCAGTTTACTATATTCAAATCTCTATTCTCCTCATACCAAAAACTTCTATTCTAGCCTATATATTTTATACGGATAAAGTATATACAACCGTATAAAGTATATCGATTTCCGGAAAATTATTATTATCTTTAATATTATACTTTGGCACTTTTATATACCTTTAATCAAAATTATAATCGCGCGCAATATTTATAAATTTTAATATTAAATCTATATAATATAACGTCTATAATAATATATCTTTTATAATAATTTCTTTTATTAAAGAATATAAATTATTCTTAATATATATTATAAATAAATATAATTTATCTTTTAATATAAATAAACTATAATATAACTTTCTAGCAAATACTATTCGCAAACCAACTTTCTTTTCCTTTAAAATAATATTCTTATAAATAGATATTCGTAATATAATAAGTAATTTCCTAAATATAAATTTATACGAAGACTCTCTTATTTAAAATATTAATTCTATATAATATAATTCTTATAATAATATATTATTTTTATAATATTTATTTAATTACAAAGTATAATTTATTGTAATATAATTTTACTATAATATATATATTTAATCTATAAAGTCTTTTTTATTTATATTATATTTTAGAAATATTATTACAAACGTATATTTTACCTAATATTATAAAGTAAATTTAATTAAAAATATATTTCTATATATATTATATTCGTAATAAATCTCTATTTTCTATTAAATATTTATTTACCCCTTGCCCGGGAATTTCCAATCAGTTCTCCGGATCTCTTTGGCTTCACTTTAGATTTTTTTTTACCCGGCTTTACGTTCCCTTTTACCTAATTCTATACCCTATTTTAGGGTTTATTTCCTATCCCTCTTAATTATATTCCGATTACTCTATTAGATTTTAAATTATTCTTTATTTACCTATATATACTTTATATACGTATATTTTTACTTCGTAAAGTCTCAATCTCCTACCCCCTTACTTCCCTTTATTATTTTCCTTATACGTCTTTAGGCCTCTCTTTTAATATATAATTATAATATTCGTTTTACAGGGTATATTATAACGTATTCTCTTTATATTAATAATTTTACTATTTGCCTAAAACGTTTATTCTCTTTTTTTAATTTTTTATCCGTTTAAAACGCACTAATAGACTTCTATATTTATATTTATTTCCGTTATTTTACATTTTAAATCTTTACGCGACGGGATTTAATAATAATTATATTAATATAAAAAAATATAATTTTATATAAAGATCGGAGGTATTTAACGATAATAATATATTTTTATACCGAATTCTATTCTTTACTCCGATACTTTCCTAATATAATATTTCGAAATTAGCGGTTAATTATAACGGCTAAAGAAAAGTCCGTTTTTTTATTATATTATTAACTTTATTTCTCGTTATATTATCCGTTTCGTTTTTATACTTTTTATTTCTCCATTTTAAAGTAAATTATTTTAAATTCGTATTATTAATTATATTCGGGTCGGCTTTCTAATTTAGTATATTATACTTCAAATTCTCTTTTTTATTCCCTATTAATAATCTAATATACCCTTAACGGATATTATTTTTACGAATCGAAATTCCCTTCGGGAGGGTATTTCGACTTTTTCTATTATTATAAATTCTCAATATTATATTTATTAATACTTAGATTATTAATTTATTCTCTCTTTTAATTTTCGTATTTTATACTTACTTTTATTTAATATATACTTTCTCTTTTTCCTTTACTCTCTTCTCTCGTTCGGCTTATTTAATATATTTTAATATTCTACTTTTTCCTTTTCCGCTTTATTTATTACTTTCGGTATAATCTTCGTATTCTCCTTCCTAAAGGTTTTAATCCCTCTTTTTATAAGTTTTCTATATTTATTAATATCCTTTTTATATTATCGGTTTATTTTTATTATATTTATATTAATTATTCCCTTAATAATATAATATTATTATAATATTAATAATAAATAGCGTATTATTATTTTATTTTTAAGGATACTTACCGATAATTATTTTTCGTCGTTTTCTCTTCTAAACATTTACGTATATTCATCGGTTAATTATTTACGTCGAACGATTAATAAAAGAATTATTATCGGTATAGAAATTATTCTCGTTAATATTTAAATATAAATAGAAATTATTTTTTTATAATATTATATATTATAATATTTAAATTGGAATAGGAATTTCTTTTCGATTATTAATTTAGGTTTTTATAGAATAAATTAAAAGTATATTATTATTCGTTATTATTTTTAATAATTGGGTAAATAATATTATATTAATAAAAAAGTACTTTTCGTTTTATATTTTTATTAATTTTACTATTCCTCCCTTTAATTTGTAAATTTGCTTTTTATATTTAAATAAATAGGATTTTCGGATTTTCGTTAACGTTGATATTAATTTATAATAACGATAATATATTAAAATAATATTATAATAATAGTATAAAATAGGATAATTGGGCTAGGATTAGTAATTTGGGAATATAAATAACGATAAATAGAAATTTCACCTATACGTTCCTACTTTTTACCTCTTCTACCAATTCGCTATATATTTTGCATTTTATAATCCCGCCCTCAATTTACTAATATAGAAATCCCCTCGTAAATAATTCCCTTCCTAATTAAATTTATTTTTATTAATACTTACGTAATATTTAATTCTAAGTTTCAAAATAAATTTTACGTTACTTATTTTCTAAACGTAAGAATTCCTTTTATAATTTTAATATATTTCCTATATATTTAATTCGTATTATTTATTATTCTTATCTCTTCATTTTTAATTAAACGATATATATTTATTATAATAAATCGTTAAATAAATATTTTAATTCGATTATTTTAATATTCTAATCTTTATTTTTTATTATATTAATTTTAAATAAAATTATAGAAAAGTACGAAAATTTATAACATTTATTTCGCGTTTAAATAAAATAAATATTATATTTTACGTATATAAACCTTCTTTTATTTTTCGGAATTATTTATATTTATTCGTTATTTACTTTAAATAATTTAATTATCTTATACCTATTTTATAATTCGAATTTTAAATATTTAATAATAGCTTTTACTTTTTTCCCCTCCTTCGGGGTTTTTAGCGGGGTAATTACTAAAAAAATACGGTTCTTTTCTAAAATAAATATAAAAATTCCGTTTACTCTCCCGAATTTGAAATTTTTAATTCCGTTTCGTCTTTCTAATAAAATAATATTACCTACTTTATAAATAATACAATACTTTAATTTGTATTTTAAATTAAAATAAATAAATTAAAATAGAATATTTATTTATTCGGGTATATTCGTTTAATAAATATAGAAATATTTATATATTTATAAATAAAGTGTATCGGTATTAAATTAAAGTTTTTTCTCTTAAATTAATTATATTTTTTAAATTATAATTTACCCCTAACGCTTCCTATAATTTATTTACAAATATTTCGTTCTTTTATAATTTCATTACTATTAAAAACTCTTCCTTCTTCGTTATAACCTATTTAAATTCGAATTTATAATATACTTTAATTTATTTATATTTATCGTTAAATTTACTATATTTATTCGATATAATTTATAATTTAAATTCTAATTCTTATTCTAAATAAAGATCCTATTTATTAACGATTTTTGGGCAAATTTACTTTAATTACGCGAAATATACGTAATTTATTAGGTTTATAGTCGCGAAGTAGTTTACGAATAATATTTATAAATATTACTGTTAATTCTCTTTTAATATTAACATTATTACGGCATTATATATATTTATAACCTTTATTTCCGATTTAAATACTTTAGCGTATAAATTCGTTAATATTAATACCCCGTTACTCTCTTTTTCTCAATCCTTTAAAAAAATTAAATAAATAATTAAAACCCCGAAATTAACCTTAACTAATTAATTAACCCCCGAAATAATTAAATAATAAAATTGGATTTCCGAATCCCTTAAATAATAAAGCTAAATCCCTAAAATAATTGGATAATGAAATTAAACTTCTAAATCCTTTAAATAATAAAATTAAACCCCTAAAATAGTTGGATAATAAAGTTAAACTTCCGAAAGTAATAAATAATAAAGTTAAACCCTTAAAATAGTTAGATAATAAAATTGGATTTCCGAATCCTTTAGATAATAAAATTAAACCCCCGAAATAATTGGATAATAAAATTAAACCTCCGAAGGTAATAAATAATAAAATTAAACCCTTAAAATAATTAGATAATAAAATTAGATTTCCGAAGGTAATAGATAATAAAATTGGACCTCCGAATATAATAAATAAAATTGGATAATTTCCGGTTTTTATAAATAAATGCCGAATTTAAATAAATTAATTATTTAATACCCAAATAAGCCCGAAAATTATAAATAAGTAAATAAAAAGAAGAAGAAGGCTGGGGAATATCCGAATAAGCCCGAGAGCTATAAATAAATAGAAGAAAAGAAGAAAAAGGTTAAGGAATATCCGAATAAACTTAAAAATTATAAATAAATAAAGGA
Source organism: Sordaria brevicollis (assembly GCA_033439795.1). Lineage (NCBI taxonomy): Eukaryota > Fungi > Ascomycota > Sordariomycetes > Sordariales > Sordariaceae > Sordaria > Sordaria brevicollis. The sequence continues at coordinate 615,539 of JAUTDP010000015.1, read as the reverse complement.
AAAGAAGAAGAAGGCTAAGGAATATCCGAAGGGGTTAAATAAAGTATAAATAAATTAAGGAATAAGGAAGAAAATTAAGGAATATCCGAAGGGGTTAAATAAAGTATAAATAAATTAAGGAATAAAGAAAAAGGTTAAGGAATATCCAAAAGGGTTAAATAAAATATAAATAAGGGGTTAAAATTAGGAAATTAAAAGAAAATAATAGATAATAAATTTTTAATAACGGGTAAGGAATTAAAAGTCGAAAAAGATTAAAACTAAGAAATTATTTACGAATATTTACTCTCTCCGGGTATTATATTCTAAAATATTAAAGGGCTATATTTAATAGAAATACAAATATAATAAAATATTTAATAGACGTTTAATAACCCTTCTTTTATTTCCTACTTTTTTAAAATCAATATTTTTCTAGCGTTCTTAATATCTTCTATTTCTATAATAATATTAATTATTATTATTAATATAATAATAAATATTATTAAAGGAATAATTAATATTATTAAGGGAGTGGGGGAGGATATATAGGAGGACGTAGCGGAAGGGGGCCGGGGAATTAAACGAATAATTTAAAATTATTAGGGTTAGCTTAATTATATTAGTATTAATTAGCCGAAGATTAAAATTAAAATCGTTAACCTTTTAAATTATAAAGCGAAGCGGCTATTTTCCTAACGGTTAAAATTAATATTAATAATACTACTAATATTTAATAGTAGGCGGCCAGCCTTAGGATTTAAGTTCGTTAAAATTACGGGGGTAAATACAATTAATATTAATTCGGAATCGCCTATAGCGGCGGTTATAATAGTTATTCTATTTCTAATAACCCTATTCCTATTTATTATAGTAGAAATAAATATACCTTAGCGGTTAATTAATATTAATATTTAAAGCCGTTAAATTAAAGGTTACCGAATAAAAATAATCGCGGTTATTTTATTTCTTCTATTTATTACGGCTTTCTTTAATCGTTTTATATTTATAATTCGAATGTAAAATATAAATTAAATAGCCTTTCTCCCGTTTATTATTCGTCGGTTAAATAATTTAAAGTCGTTTTATAAATTATTAAAACTATAGGTTATAATTATAGAAAGTATATATATTTAATACGTATATATAATAATTTATAATATAATTGGGGGTTTTATTAAATTTTCGAACGAATTCTATAAATCGTTTATATTAAAATATTAAATTATTACGAATTTAATAATAAAGGGATATAAATAATCTTTAATATATTTATCCTCTAATTATATATATAAAAAAACGGGGGTAATAATAATAACCCTTATAATTTATTATATATTTATCGACTTTATATACTTACGTACTAATAAAATTTATCCCCAATTAGGAGGGAATAGGAATTTCTAATAAGTTTCTATAATTATAAATAAAACTTTTCTTTATAAGAATCTTATATTTTCTAAATTAAAAATAAGGCGTATAAATATCTTCGCCAAGCTTTAATATTTAGTATAAATAACGTTAATAGGCCGGGAAGAAATAATATTTAAAATTAGAAAGAATATCCGTAAAGAATCGAATAAATTAAAATCTACGTTTAGAAATAAGCCGAATTTCTAAAATTATTTCGAATTTATTTAATTTAATTCGATATCACGAAGATATTAGAAATAAAACCGGCTATTTTTTATAATATTGTATTTAAAATTAGAATATTCTTCTTTACCGATTATATAATATTTATATAGCCTTTTTACTATATAATTCGTATATTCCGATATTTTCTACTATTATAATATATTTTTAATAAAAATATTAACGAATAAATAAACTAAAGTATTATTCCCGTTTATAAATAGTAAAATCCTATTATCGAATTTAATTATATAATATAAATAATTGAAAATATCCGAATATATAGCGCCGAAGGCATTTAATATAATTAAAATAATATTTAATCGTTTATCCCGTAATATTTTTAATAGAAATTAGTAAAATAAATAAATATTAAGAATAGAACGTTATATAGATTAGAAAAGTCCGAATTCGTTATAATATAATTAAAAAAATAAAGATTAAACGTTCTTATTAACCCATTTTTCCTCGAAATATTAATGCGGTTAAATTTTTAATTCGAATTCGGTACGGAGAGGATTAATTATAAAAGTTATTTAAAAATAGGAATATTCGTTATTAAAGAAATATTTAATTATAAAAGGAGCGTAAAATTAATATTAAATATCGGGTAAATTTAGGTTAAAATTATAATTAATAACGATATTATTAATATAATTAAGAATTTAATTTAATTTAATCCTTATAATTTTATCCTCTAAAACGAATAATTTTTTATATCCTATTTTAGCCTCCGAAGTTTAAATATTTAAAGCGATTCTTTATATACTTAGCGTAAATTATTATCTAATATAAATTAATTAAATCCTTATAATTAAGTTATTTATTCGACCCTTTTATTCCGCTTTATTTATATAATTTATATTATAATAAATTACCTTTCCAATATAAATAATTTCGTACCTTCGTTTATTATACGCGTAATTTCTTAATCCGTAATTATATTAATAAATAAAGTCGGATAGGAAAATTATATATCCGTTAAAGTATTTAAAAAACAATCCTAATATTATCCGTAATAATTAGCCCCACTATAGTATTTACTATAATTTTTTAATAAATTTATCTATATAATATACTATACTTCGGAAGATTTTTAAGCGTATAATTTCGGAGGCGAATATAATAGTAAAAGTATATTTAAAATCGAATACGTAAATATCTTCTTAATTATTAATTTTATTAAATATAACGTCGATATTAAATAAAATATTTTACTTTCGAAGGGGCCTAATAGGTAAAAATTTATTAAAATTCTTAATTAGCGTATTTTTAAAAGACGGTAAAATTTATAACTCTAATATATTCGTAATATTTTTCAAAATTTTATTAAATTATTTATATATTAATTAAGATATATTATAATATTATATTTATAATACGAATAAATCTTACGTATTTATCGAAATAGACTCCTTTTATTTAAATTCCACCTTTATTATTATATTAATTAAAATTAATTAATATAATAATTTTAATTAAAGAGGTTACAGTAGCGGTATTAGGGCAATTCTAAATATAAGCGTATCCGAAATGTCGATATTACAATTTTAGCCGATTTCTCCCAAATTATCCTTATTATTTTTATTAATATCGTTAATATTATCGATATCGTTATCTTCGGAAATATTACCTCGCATTCTATTTAATTTATTAATTTCTTTTAATTCGGGCTCGGGGTCGGAATTAAATTAATCGGGTAGTATAGGAATTATTACATTTAATATATCGATATTTTATATTTATATATTAATATAATTAATTATATTAAAAGATTTTATTAGGAGGTTTTAAATTAAAGCCGAATTTGGATTTAATATAGGAATTGGATATAAATTATATAATCGCTTAGAATTTTATAAATGCCTAATTCGTTCGCGTCGTTTTTCCGTAGCGGTACGTAAATTTAATTAATTCGTAATATATATATTTAATTACTAAATAGTATATTATTCGAATTATAAGCGATTATATACGAAATTTATTTTAAATTCGTTATTAATTATAATCGAAATATAGAGAAGGATTTCGTCTTTATTCTCGTTTATTATAACTTTTATATATTAATATTTAACGAAATTAAAGTATTAAATATAAGGGGAATATTATAATATATTATATAATAAAGGTTTAATAGGATAATATAATATAGAAAAGCGGTAAAAACGCGGCTTTATTAGGGTATAACGTTATTATATAATTAAGCTACGTATAATATAATTTTAAAGATACTTTTACGTACTCGATAAGGATTTATCGATTAAATCGGTAATTAATTAAACTAATATATACCTAAATATAAATTCGGGTTAAATTATTAATATATATATTTATTATATTATTAATTAAAAGTAAAATAATATTAATATTTATTTAAAATACCGAACTATTATTAATAGAAAGTTTTTTAATTTCCTTCGCACCTTTTTCGACTTCGTACCTTTTTATTTCGCACCTTTCTATATAATAATCTATTAAGTTCGAAATCGAATACTTTAAATCTTAAATTGGGTTATCGAAAAATCGGTTAAATTTTATTTAATTTAAACTCCTTCTATATAATATTTATATAATATACGTTCGAAATAAATACGTCGCGCGGGTCGTACCTATTATTACACGTCGCAATTATATTTTTTTATTAATAAATTAAATAACGCTAATTTTTTTTCTATTTTATACGCCGCTCTAAATCGTATCTTACTTTCTTAATTAATTTAATTAATATTTTTATAATAATTTTATTTCCTATTTTATTAATATAATAACGAAAATAACGAAGAAGAATAATTTCTATATCCTTGCTACTTTTACTTTATTCTATCCGTTCGTTTCCGGCTTCGACGTTTATATTTAAATTATATATACGCGGGCGTATAACGTCCTTACCCGAGCTATATAATTATAATTTTCTAATAATACCGAAATAATTATTATTTATTCTAATTATTCGCCCTTTTCCTCTAATTAAGAAAGAATACTAATAACTTAATTATTCCGATATATAGTAAGAGTATAAATTTTATTTCCTTTCGTAATAACCGGCCCAATTACTTTACCCCGGTATATATATAAATAAATAATTATAATAAAAAGAAGGATTATTCGGGATATTTATACGATAATTATTTATTTAATTTTTTATTAATTTCTTTCTTTAATTTTAATAAAGAATATTAATATTATAATATACCTTCCTATTTAATAATTAATTTAATTATATTATTTAATTTAATATATAGGTATTAATTATTATAAAATAGAAGGCGGGGATAATATTAATTTAATTAAAAAAAAGTAAAAGGAAATAAATACTATTTTAATTTATAAATATATAATTATAAAAAAATTAATATCTTTATTAATTATTTATTTTCCGAAACCTAAATTTCTATTTAATTTTTATTTCTTATTTTCAAATTTATTTTATTCGAACCTTCCCCACCTTTATTCCGTTTTTAATTACTTACCCTATATATATTATTAATATATTACGTTTCGACGCTTAAACTTTATTTTTTATTTCTTATTATTCTATTATCTCTTTATTTACTTCGTTTAACGATATATATTTTTATTTTAATAAATTCTAATTACTTAACGTAATAATATTTCCTAAAGGCTTTAAGAAGATCCTAACCATTCGTTTTATATTTTCGTAAAATTTAATAGCCCCGCGGTCTATTTCAAATTAAATTCCCACTACCGGTTTTATATTTACGATATTTAAGATTTTAAATTTAATTTCGGCTTTTAATATCGTTTAATATTAAATTTAATCGATTCTTAATTCTATTTATATTATTCCTATTATTAGAATTCTAACCCCTCCGATAATTATTTTAGCGATTCTATTTATAACCTCTATAATACCGATTTTAATTTCTATTTCTATAGTTCCCGGGGCTACTATTTCTTAGGATATTATCCTTTAAATATAATTAGAATAAATATTAATAGAAATTCCCGTCGACTTTACGTTTATTAATAAATTTTATATAAATCTCTATTTATTTCTTTAACTTTTAATATTCCGTTAATTATTATTTAATTACTAATATCGACTTTTATCGTTATTAATACTAAACGTTCCGTTCCTTATTTAAATAACCTTAATAACGCCGAAAACGATTAAAAGCCCTAATTTAATACTAATCTATTATTATACTCTATTAACACCGATAATTATTCCGATATTAATTTCCCTACGTCTATTCTAATTAAATCGCTTATTAGTATATTTTTATAATTATTAATTAATATAAATAACTTCAATATTTATAATACGCCCCCGAATAATATAAATTTAATATTAATAATTAGCGTTAATAATTAACCCCCGGCCCGTAAACGTCGTACCGAATATAATAACCCTTTATAATAGAATTTCCTTAAAATTATTTTTAAAAATAGCTATAAAATACAAAAAATTATAATTTTAATTACTATAAATTAATTTAATAAGGAGGCGATTATAGAGGAGGTTATTAAAGATTTAAAAGGGAATATTAAAATATTTACGAAATTATAGAATTTAATTAAATACGCGTCTAATTTCAATTCTTAGAAGTCCGAAATTCTAAAAAAGGTTAAAGTATATTTTAATCCCCGAATATTTTATAAGAATTTATTATAATTAATTATTTTATAGGAATTGGCTAAATATTATTTTAATTAATTAGGTTAATTTACCGGCTATAATAAATTATTTAAGGTTTAGGATTTTTAGTAGTAAAGATGGGTTGAAAATAGTTTTTAGGAATTTCTTTTAATTTTTAAATTTATTAAAGGCTATATCGACGTCCCGGCGTCCCGGTTTAATATTTAAAAATAGTGCCGTTGTAAATTCTCCTATTTATTTTGCGAAATAAATTTTATTAACCGTTCTATTTTACAATTATTTATACCTAAATTATAATTACGGCTATAATAAATATTAAATTCTATTATTCGAACGGTAATTAAATATTATATAATTATATTCTATTCGACGATATTTAATACTATAATAATTTTATTAAAATAATTTACAAACCGGCGTAGGGGATGCCTCCCGATTTTAATAATTTTTATATTATTATAAATAGAGAGTTTATACCTTTAATAATAAACGATAGAGAAGAAGAATTTATTGAAAATTAATTTACGATTTATAATAAATTCCTTTTTATTCCCCCTTCTAATATTAATAATCCCGGTATTAGTAATAACGTTACTTAAAATTTAATTATATAATATATTATTTATATTTCTACTTATTATTTTATACTTTTTTCGTTTTCTATATTTTATAATTTTTATAATTCTACTATTAATACTTTAATTAACGGTATATTAAATAGTCTTTAATAATAATACGAGGGGAGGTTTTAATTTTAGAGGGGATATATTTTCAATATATTTTTATTATATTTTTTAGATTTTTTTTCTCTATTTTTTAAATATTTTACCTCTTTCCTATTAATTTAATTATTACGTTATATATTAGTAATAATTAAGCGGAATTTTTATATATAATTTAAATTTATTATTCTTATACTTATTCGTTCGTATACTTTATAATAATATTATTTAATAACTTACTAATTTTATTATAATATTAACGTTCGGTCCGGTAATATAATTTAATATTATATAATTTAATTCTTAAAATTCTCGTTTACTAATTATTAATACGGTTTTAAATAATTAAAAATTACAAAGGGATATTTTATTTCGCGGTAAGATTATTAATAATTAATTTCCAATATTGGGAATATTTTTTATAATATTACAAAATTATTTATTTTCTCCAAAAGAAAGAATCCGTAACGGCCGCCCGTAAATTCATTTAAATATAATATTATATCGTTTTATTATTTTATTTATATAATTATTTATTAACCTTATTGTATAATACTTTTTATTAATCTTATTTAAAATAAAAGTTTATTTTTAGGTTATTAATATATATTATAGTATTAAATACTAAAAAGAGATTAATTGGAATAATAAACGTATTGCGCCCCTCGTCGCCGCAATTCTACTTTCCTAAATTCTCCCTTAAAAATATCTTTTCTTATTATTATAACTACCTATAGCTAACGTTACTAATAAATAAGAAAGACTATCCTTCGCGGCGGTTTTACTTTCCTAAATTCTCCCCAAAAATATTTTCTACCGTTAACCCTTTTATACCTTCTAATTATAATCGTATATTCCTTTTACCTTAACGTTAATAACCGATTAATTATTTCCTTATTTCTCCTATTAATTAATAACCCCGCCGTTAAGATTAATTTCTCTCTCCGCTATTATTTCTATTATTATTATAATAATTAGGATTTATTTTATTATCGAATTAATTTCCTACGCGTATCGCCGCGATATTATAAATATATTTATTCTTAATTAATTTTCGTACCTTCTTTTCTAATATTTATTAAAAATTTACCGTTAAATTGAAATTAAATTTATTAATTTACGAAAAATAATAGCCGTAAAATCTATAGCGAAATTCAAGAAATAGAAATTCCCTCCTCTCGTTCTTACGAATTAAATAGTAATAATTAATTAAGTACCGAATTTCTTAAATAAAGAGATTATACCCTTGAATTTTAAGGATAAGGAAACGGCTAATCCGAATTCTATAAATAAAGAGATTATACCCCCGAATTTTAAAAATAAGGAAATAATTAACCTAAATTCTATAAATAAAGAAATTATACCCCCGAATTTTAAAAATAAGGAGACAGCTAGCCCGAATTCTATAAATAAAGAAACTTTAATTCTAACCCCCTTAAATAAAAAAATTATACTTCCGGCCCCTTTAAATAAAAAAATTATACCTCTAGTCTTCTTAAATAAGAAGATTATACCTCTAATCTTTTTAAATAAAAAAATTATACCTCCAGTCTCTTTAAATAAGAAAATAACTAACCCGAATACCCCTAATAAGAAAATTATACTTCCGATCTCTTTAAATAAAAAGACGGCTAACCCGAATACTTCTAATATAATTAAATAAATTAGAGAATTTATAAATTTAATAACTAAGGTTCCGAATACTTCCGGTATAGTTAAATAAATTAAAGAATTTATAAATTTAATAATTAAGGTTCCGAATACCTCTAATATAATTAAATAAATCGGAGAATTTATAAATTTAATAATTAAAGTTCCGAATACCTCTAATATAATTAGACGCGGGAAGGAAATAAAAAATTAGACTTTTAATATTCCGAAGGTTAAAAACGGAGTTAAACGCGGAAAGGAAATAAAGAATTAGACCTCTAATATTCTAAAGGTTAAAAATATTAATAAATGCGGAAGGAAATTTAAAAATTAAATTCCTAAAGTTCTAAAAACCGGGGATAATAATAAATAATATTAAATAAAAAGGCTAATAGCCGGGAAGGTCTTAATTATTAAAGGAGAGGAAAAATATATTTCGTAATATAACGGATTTTACCGGAAATTAATAAAAACTTTAATAAAAAGTATAAAGGACGTTAAAAAAGGGCCAACGGTTATATTTTTAATAAGAATTTTAATTAGTATTAAAAACCAAAGCGAAAAGGATTTTGGCCTAAAGTTAAAGAAATTGTAGACCGAATATTATTTATTATACCCGGAAATAATTTACTTCTTACGGCGCTTAATAATAAAAATTAAATTAACCGATTAATAATTAATTAAATCGGTATTAAAAATAAAATTATTTTTTTATAATAAAATATCGACGTAATTATTATTTTTTACGGAAGTTAATTCAATTATTAAAAAGAATTTAATAGGAAAAAAGTTAAAGTTTTTATTGGTATATATTAAAACTAAATTAATTTTAACTACTAAGGATTTAATTATAGTAAAGGAATTAATAATAAAAGAAAAATTAAACGGGGTTTATAGAATTAAAGGGATAAAGGAAAAAATATATAAAGTATAAGAAAATATTAAAATAATTAATATTAATATTATTAAAAAAAATAGAAAAGAAGTCGAAGAATATAATTTTAATAAAAAGGACGGGGGTATTTATTACGCGCCGGGAATAAATATTAACGATAATAACCGGTTAAAATTAAAATTCTAAGAGGAAACGTTATTTACTCTATAAAAATCTTTATTATTTAAAGCCCGAATTAAATATAACGGTATTACTTAAACTTCTATTTCTAAAGCCCGGGGCGGTAAAAGGATAAAAGGCCGAACGTCTTAGCGAGCGGTTCTTAGCCCCAATTCTGGAAATAGGGTTATTAAGCTAATTCCTACGCTACGAACTCTTTAACCTAATAATAAGTAAATAAATTTAAAAAGTAAATATAATTTAAATTCGAATAAAATTAATAAATATTAAAATTAATATACCTTATAATCTTATAAAGATTTTACTTTTTCGAAAATAGGAATACCGGGATACGAAATACTATCCGGCGGTATATACAAAATAATTTAGGAACGTTTAAAGGAAGTAAAATCCCCTATTAATAGAAATATATAAAGGTAACCCAGAATAAGCGAAGATATTTCTAACCCCTCTAATATAAATATTAAAATTATAACGGCAAATCTATATAAAATTACCGCGGAATAATATAAAACTCCTAAAAATATAAAAAGCCCCGCTAAATTAATTAATATCGGAATTACAATAAAGTAATATTAAATTCCGGAATAATTAGAATAAACGACGTACAATATTTATAATTAGGGAAATATAAATTTTATAAAAATCGAATAAACCCTAAAGGTAGAATAAAATTTAATATTATTTATAAATATTAATAACCCGAATATATTATACGAAGAATAGGCGGACGCCTTTTCTAAGAATATTTTACGCATCGCTAGAATAACGGAATACCCGGACCCGAATGCTACCAATATATATAAGAATTTCGATAGCGCCGAGTCTCCTATTATTTAAATATAGAAAAGGGATAATAATATTTTATTATTACCTTTTTAACGCAATAAATTATCGTTACATCTTATATTTTTCGTATATTTAATAAAATAATTTTATAATTTAAATACTTCCTATTCTAAATTAAATATATTATTACCCTAATTTTCTATACTACGCTATTCATTCTACTATCTTTTTTTATTATACGGATTTTTATCGAATTTGAGGATAATAAATTATAATAACGAAATTATTAGGAGGAAATAAAAGTATTAAAATATTTTATAATTTTCTATCTTCTATAATATTAAATTATCTCTTTACGGATTAGGGATATTACTACGGATATCGTTATATACTAGAAATATTCTTTATTTAATTAAAAAAAGGGGGGATTTATATTTTTAAATATTTAGAGTAATATATAATATATAAAAAAGCTAAAGGATTTCGATATTATTTTACGTTTATTATTTATTTTTAAAACCTAAATTAAATTAAATTAATTAGGCGAAGTATTTTATAATATAATTAAAAGTAATTAAAAACTTCCTATTATATTTAATATACTTCTAATTATTTTCGAAACGTATTTAAATATTATTAAAATCTTCTTTATCTACGAATATTAAAATTTTGGTAATATTTTATAAGAATATTATTATACTAACCTAATTAATATTCTACTTTCCTATATACTATTAATTCTATCGCTACTATATATAATAATAATATATATTTATATAATTAGTACGAACAAATATTATAGAATCGCAAGCTAAAAGTCTTAGGAATTTCCCCGCTAAAACCTCTAAAATAGGCAAGAAGTAAAATACCTCTAACGGTTATAATAAGATATCGTTACAAATCGCTCGGAAGCCCAGTATTATATACCGTCTTACTTAAAATTATCGAATATCGGGGACGGGATCCCCGCCCGGGCCCCTAACTATACCTTCTTATAATATAAAGTACAATTATAGTAAATTATAATACGTAAAGAATATTCTATTAATTAAAAATATAATATATAATTTAAAATATTATATTCTTTTAAAAATATTATTAATAAAATAGATAGAAAAAAATAGATAATTATTTCGAATAGATTATATATTGAGAATAAAATATATATATAATAGTAATTATATATTTTCTAATTTTAAAATATAAATTTAATTTATATATTATAATAATATTCGTATTAATATATAATTCTCTATTATTAAAATTTTCTATTATTAGGAAAATAATACTAATTTAGAATATAATAAATCTAATAAAAATAAAACGTGAAAAAAGATATTACTAATAAAAAAATGCTTTTAGGAGAGGAAATAGAATTATTTAAAATAATATATTAATAATTTACTATATATTGAGAATAAGTTTTATAATTAGAGAAGTATATATATTTTGGTCAATTATAGGTTAATAGAAATATTAAATTGCAAATAAAGACAATAAGAGTAAAATTGGATATTAAAAGAGATTTTTAACTTTAGTAATAATAATATTAAAGTTAAATATAATAAAGAAAATAAATTTTGACTTAATAAAAAGAGGAATTTCGTATAATAAGAATAAAATGTATAAATATTAAACTAGAATTAAATATACAAAAGTAACTAAACCGAATATACAAAATTTATTAATTTTAAATAGGGGATAGATAATTATCGGCTAAATATTCCATTTCTCGTTAATATAGGGTCGAGCATAATATAACTATTCGGACTTAAGTAAATATTTGCCGTAAAAATATTATATTGTCCGAAAATATTCTCTTGAGCAGAATATAATAATATCGAGTCTACGAATATTAGACTAGGATAGTACCCGGTGACAATATTTTCACTCAAACAGTATGTGCGCACGGGCCCCGACTTAATAGGCCATGTCTAAAACTTCGGGGTTCCCTCCAAAGCAATTAAGTAGAGAAATTAGTCAGAAGGCTATCACGGCACAAGCGGGCATGCATGGTGTCCGTCCCGAAAGGCAGTGGCAATGGCTCGGAGGCGGGACAGCTGCTCCTCGGATAGGATGAGACGACAACAGACGGCGGTGTTCTACAGGGTGTTTCGCTTGTGGCAGCAGCCGGGCAGTCCTGGCCTCCCGCCTATTTGACCCGTTGGTTCTGCCCCGGCCCCCGGCCCCTCGTCAGCGCCAGAGCAGCCCCTCCGGCCCGGCGTTGCCAGACGACCCGCTCCCTAGATTCTTTTCCGGCAGGTTCGATTTCTGCATTAACGTTCTCCGGGGCGAGAAGATATCATGATGGGTAGACTCCAAAAGTCTGGAATACGTCACCGCCCGCCCCCAGGGAACTGCGTTCAATCCATATCCCCGACCTCATAAAGAAAAGTCGAAGTCGGGAGAAGCGCCTAGTCCACTCAAAACGACCAGGCGTCCAAATTCCCCTTTTCATCCCATATCGCCACATTGGCAGAAAGGGTTCCACGTAATGTACGAAACCTTTCGTAGAATTCCACGTCCAGCGACCCCCTTCAACGCAAGGATGTGTGCGGTTCAGTCAGGTTGACCGTTTGCTGGTGGATCCAATTCAGAACCTTGAACTTGCTATTGTTCATTGACCAATTCTTATTCAGCCACTTGGTTGAACCATTGACTTGGGACCAGGACTGGTGAATGCTTGCGCACAATCTGGGGTTTTAAGTCGCCCATCAAACGTTTTGAATCCCGGAAACTTTGTACAACTTCCATCAATCGATCATCGCAACACAGCATTGATCTCAAAACATCCAACATCACACAAACTTGCCTCTCTACACTTTCACTTCGCGCACATCAGAGCATTCCATCTCCACAACAGGAACAATGCCCTTGGGGTACAACAACAGAGCTTACACTGTTGTACACATTGACGTCGACGGTAAGCAACCAAACAAACCCCCCTCTTGTACTGACAGAACACAGCTAACATAGATCACTCTCAGAAATGAGACCCAATTCGCAACAATCACCCCCTTGCCCATCGTCCCCTCCAACCGGTGGCTTTGCGCGTGGCTTCGCCAGTTCCCCTTCTCTGGCGGCTTTCGCTAGACGTTACCGTAGCCCGCCGCCGGCCCACATTCAGCGGGCATACAGGCCCCCAACTTCACAGATGGCTTCCCGCTCTCGGACAGGGTACTACCATCCCTCGCCGGATCACAACAACTCTCGTTCGTCGGTCTACAGGTCTCGCTCGCCTGTGTATAACTCTCGCTCACCGGCTTACGGCAATTCTCGTTCGCCGGCTTATCACAACTCTCACTCGCCGGCTTACAACCATCCTTCGCCGATGTACAACGCTCCATCACCAGTCTTCAACCCCACTTTCCCCGTCTACAATCCTGCCTCGCCCGTCTTCACCCCTACTTCGCCCGTCTACCGCCATCCCTCTCCGGTCTTCTACCCTACCTCTCCCGCACAGGCCTCCGGCAGTGCATACTACCCTGCCTCGCCGGCCTACAACCATCCTGCCTCTCCCGCTGGACCTGCCCCCTTTTCTCCGCTTTACGTGGACGACATGCGCAACCAAACCCCCTCTCCGCATCGCCAGCAACGTGCGCACATGGAACAGAATGCTCGCGGCTCGTTTTACGTCAAGTCGCCTACTTTCAACCCTTCTCAATCTCCCGAGTATCCATACAATAGTAACGGCTCGCCCGTCTTTTGCCCCACTTCACCTTCTCCCGACTATGCGTATAATGGTCAAATGTCGCCGGACTATTACCGCCCTGGCAATCATGGACATACCAACACCAAATGTGTACAGCGTGAGGAAGAGGTTCGTGAGCAGCAGCGCCAGCAAAAGACAGCGATGAAGCACTTGTCTCAGATGCAGGAGTGGCATTGGACCGGCGCCGAGGATGCGATGGATGATTGGGAGCAGGGTGTGGAGCAAAATGGGAGGGTGTCGCCTGCGGGTTACAACCCTGTTTCATCTCCTAGGTGGTCCGTCGTGAGTGAGGAAGAGGTCAACCATGAGCAAGAGGCTGAAAAGCAGCACGCGCAAGAGAGAGCGATGAAGCACCTCTCTCAAATGCAGGAGTGGCACTGGACTGGGGATGGAGATGAGCAAGCTGCGAGAGACGAACACGAGGAGCAACATGTCGCTGCTTTTTCTGATGAGGAGGAGCTCTATGATCGCGACGACTACGAGGGAGACACCAGGGCCGACGACCTTCCGGACTATGAGTACTATGAGCAACAGGCTAGGGCCGACGACCTCCTAGACTACGAGTACTACGAAGAGCTCGATCGGATGGATGATGCAGAGGCTACAAAGCAGCGTCAGCAAGAGAAGGCGATGGAGCACCTCGCTAAGATGGAGGAGTGGCACTGGAGCGATGATTCTGAGGAAGATGTTGAGAAGAATGAGAAGGTGCAGCAGCAGCATACCGTTGCCATTTCAGAGGAGAAGAAGCGGCAGCTTTACAAGTCTTACGACTGTTTCCAGCAACAAAACTGGACAGACGATCTCCCGGACTACGAGTCCTACGAGGGGGATGACGAGTCCTACGACGGGGGTGACGAGATGACGGATGCAGAGCCTAAAGAGCAAGACAATCGCGAGAAGGTGATGAGGCGCCTCTCTGAGATGCAGAAATGGCACTGGAATGAGGATACACACGAGGACGAGGGCGCCGCACAGAACAAACAAGCGCAGCAACAACCCAACATTGTCTCGGAGACGGAGGATGAGGACCTCGCCGACTACGAGTACTACGAAGAACTCGACCGTATGTCCGAAACGGAGGCCGAAATGGAGGTCGACACACACCCCTCCTCTTCTGACGCCAATCCGTACACTGCCATCGCCGCCCTTAACCAGCAGCATCCGTCTGGAGCTAGTCAATCTCCTCTGTCCTCGCCCGAGCCTGGTCAGCACGCTGAATTCTTTCCGCGCTTATCGCTCCGAGTCTCATCGAGGGCAACCATGAGTAGCACCTCCACTCGCACTCACCCACTCCCCAAGAGACCAATTGGCAACGTCGGAATTCGCAAATCTCCAAGGCTTGACAAGGCGATGTGGCGTGATAAGATGCAGAGGAAGGTGGCGGGCTTGGTTAGGCTGTGCGAGAGATACGTTCCGAAGGGGGTGATGGAGGAGTTTGAGAGGGAGTACGGTTACTAAGATGGAATCCAGAGTGATGTGGGATGGAACGAATGCCTAAAACTAAAAAAAGAAAAGAGAGAGGAAGTAAGGAAGATGGTTTGCTGCACGTGTGGAGAGAGAGGTTGAGACAAGGAGATATGCTGCATGATACGGAGTTTGGTGCATCAGGAAGCATGCGATTACGCAAACATACCTTAGTGGCTTTAAGCAATACAACAAGACTGAATACCGATACAGTTCCCTGCAGAGTGTAGAGTCATCATCGTATACCGTCTAACGATTCCTACGAGCATGCTGACAAAACCATCCTCGGTCTCAAAACATCTAGCAAACTTCCCAATAAGAATATGCTCCATTTCTTTCAACTTGCCCATAGTATACTTTGCAAGTTCCTCCTTTGCTCCTCCAATACCTCGTCCAATTCAGCCCGGCCGCCAGGAAATGAGAAGCTCGTTGACCAGTGAACACAACGAAGTTGAAAATGAATCAGGAAGTTGGTACTATCCTGGGTGGATCGCCAGATTGTCAGGGTGCAAACCCCAAAGACTTGAAAGACTTGTGGAGAACAGAATGAATGATGAGAACTCTGGCACCTCTCTGAAAGAGGGGGGACCTCTAGTCTTATACCTCCTTTGGCCCTTAGGCGTACCTGCGTGTGAGGACTTGCTCCTCAGGAACACGCAAAAGACTTGTATGGACTTGTGTGAAAGTGAATGAATTGATTGATGGAGAAGATCTCTACCTCTCGAACTAGCGGGGGACCTCTGGTCTCATACCCCGACTGGTACCTGAATGTACCTGCGCGACCATACGGGCCTCGTAAGTACCTGCCTGTACTTCTATAACTAATCATGGCAGGTGGTAATAGGTACTACCCTTCATGGGTAAGTACGTTGCTTGTATCCATGTAGTAACGACTGGGTTGCGCCGCAGGCGCCCCCTACACTGCGGGACACAGAAGTGAATGCCCTGCTTGTGAGGACTCGGTCCTCAACGACTTGCAAAAGACTTGTAAAGACTTGTGTGAAAGTAGATTGATTTATTGACGGAGAAGAATTCTACCTCTCAGGCTGGCGGGGGACCTCTGGTCTTATACCCCTTTGGTACCTGGGCGTACCTGCAGGGCACAGAATGCACTGTTGGTACCTACCTGGGCCTATCTAGCTAACTATAGAAGGTAGAAGTCTGTGCTGAGCAACCTGGAAGTACTACCCTTCATGGGTAAGTACAACGCAGTATCTATGAAGTAACGAGTGGGCTGCAGCGCATGCGCCGCGCACATCGGGTCTCTCTCGATCTCGGGCATCCTTTCGCCTGGCGTCTCGCGAGGCTCAGGTCGACGGTCGTGGAATTTAAATGACCAGTCAAGTCGGCAATCATTCGGTCCTGGGGGTCAATTCTTCGCTCTCTTTGTGAGATGGCGATGTTACTTCACAAGGACGTGTTGATGATTAGCATTTCCTGATGATCACCCCGACACCGTAATCTCCGTCCGGCGGCTTCCCCTGCGCCACCTCTCCCCAAAATTTTCATCGCCTTCCTGTGCTGTTCAATATTGTATATCCATCAATAACTTCGGAAACAACATGCTGCTTGTGAAGTGACCGCCATTGACTGTGGCGTCACCTTCCAGGCGCGACCGGCCGCCAGTCGGGACTACTGGCACGTTGGTTCGGTCGTTCAACGGAAGGTTCACATTGCGGAACACAGCGGTATAAGACCGCTGCGTTTCCCGCGCTGAACGCGCGCCCTTTTTCTTAGAACATCAATAATCACCAGTTCATCTACACATGCACTGTTCCTTTCACACTGCTCACGACATGGCAGAAAGCTACTATCAGCTCGACCAGAAATAAAGGTACTAACTCGTCCCATCGGATGAACTCTTCCCTATGTTTCGTCCCAACTTTCGTCTGATCGATCTATGGATGACCACACTATGAGATTCAGACAGTTTCTTTTCCAACCATGCTCATACGAACTATAGGAGTCATATATATATACCCTCTCAACCTTCATCTTCTGGTAGGGGCCCGTGCCTACCCCTCTTCACGCCTGTCATGAAGCGCGAATCCACCTCACAGAAGAACTCCCGCTCGGTGGCAAATCGCGGTTCTACAGCAAGGCCTTCCACGATATCCCAAACATATCTTATAAGCCCAGGGTGATAGCCGCCCAGAATACTTTGAACCATATCCGATAGAACCCGCGGTCCGGCTAGAGCTTAGCCTTCCCCCAGACTCAGAGCCGCAATGTTTCGGAGTAAACTTCGAGTTGGACACCTGCATGATTGACATCGGCAGAGACACCGTATTCGATTACTTCTCATAGTACTTGGGTGTAGTCTCATTCTCTCAAACCGCCGCCGGGGTTTCGCCGGCAGTCTGAGTGGCACAGGCGGCAATGTCTGCGAGTTCCCACCCGGGGGCAGCCTAGAGTCTAGACGTGCTCGAGACGGTCTTTTAGCCAACAATCGCGAATGTACACAAACAGGAGGCAGGATTGGCCGCGGAATTCCAAGCGGCAAAGGACTTGCGGAAGTGGGCCGAACACCTACACTACGCTATATATCGTCTCTTCAACAGGATTTGCGCAGTTGCATGCGGTCGCATCTGCGTACACCCGAAGAACCATCAAGATTAACCATCAAGATTCGAGTCGGTTTAAGGCCAGTTCGGGTCCGCGGTACGGGTAGCGACCTCAAGCCGCAATACCAGCACTCCCTGTGGTTCAGTGCCCCGTCAGCCGCCTGCGAAGAGATCGTTGATCTCACCGAGGAGGATCAGGAACGTTTGCTGGGTGTTGACGAATCTGACCTGGTGGGCGGCAACCTCATCAGCCGCTCTATCGCCTTCCGTCGCCTCAGGAACGAGCTGCGTGCCCTTGCTGACGAGTATGACGGCGAGGCCGCCATCCTGTATGAAGCGGCCAAAGAGGCTCTAGGCCGCCTCTACGAACAAGTCGAGCATGCCAGGCGCAATTACACGCGCAAGGTCACTTATTCAGAGCTTCCGATGGTCAAGGCTATTAGGAACCAGGCTGTTAAGACGATTAGAGTACAAGTCTTTCAAAGTCTCCAGCTTTGAGGTCAAAGCCCTCACAATCTGGCGATCCATCCAGGGGAGTTCAAAACCTCATGACTCATTTTCATTTCCTTGTTCTGTTTCTTTTTTCTTGCCGGTCTTCACTGCTTCGTTTGGTATCTCATTTCCCAGTCTTGTATCAGGTTCATTCCGTCTGGTCCCAATTCCTTCAAAGTCTGCCATTGTGTGAACTCTTGACCGAGGCCATCGTATTCCACCAACCACATTTTCGTCCCAGCTTTCGTTTGCTCTAGAGCAATAATCCGTCGGCGGTGGTCTTGTGTCCGAACGGGGCCGATGGGAGGGAGTTGTCTGCCGTATGGGTCAAAGTGGTAGGGCTCGAGGTGGTCAATTGAGACTACATCATGTATTTTCCATGCCCGTGGAAAGTGTTGACCGACCCACCTAGTTAGCTAGCTGTGCCGTGTGTGTTAGGGCGTGTTCTTTGACTTGGGAGAGAACCTTCTGACTGAACTTCCTCAATCCATTACCACTTTTTACCTTGCAGTCTCAACAGGTTATGAACACCTCGCGCTGCCCTCGCTGCGCTATCTAGTCTGAAGCCATCATCAGATCCTTACGGTTTTAGCGACAAAATAACGAAGATTTCATCAAACGACCACAATCGACTAATTGCGACCGTTCTGATCGCATCCTTCGTTCTACCGTTTTCGCCAAAACACGACCCTCGATCTGACGACCTTCACCGCCAAACCATTCACTTGGGGCGGCCGTTTTCAACACCAACCTTTATTCGGTTTGCGCGCGTCCCAGCTGAATTTTCGATTTAAAGTTCTGTGCGATTGAAGGACCACTTGAGTCATCAATCTTCACGTCAAGTACCAAGTACCACATCCCTTCGAGTATAAGAAGGACGTCTTCCCCCCCCCCCCCCCCCCCATCTCCGCAGCAAAAGTTCTTCCTAGAACCACCAACTTCGAAAAGCTTTCGAACGCGATCAAGAAACCCAGTCTCCTTTGTCAACCACTCTCAACAATACCGCAATCATGCCCTCCGAGGCCCCTGAGGATTCTACTTTGGCCAGCAGCCAGCTCAATGCTGAGTTCGAGGAGCTTTCCCACGACGAGGGTGACGATGGCAATCGACCGAGAAAGAAAAAGCAGACCAAGAAGGAAAGGGATGCCTTCATCATTTCGCAGTTCGACGACAAGGATCGGTTCTTGATAAATCACTTTGTTCTCCCCCCGAAGGTCAAGGTAGACAAAGATCTCCCTTCTATATCGAACCCGCAAGGAGTGACGGGCAGGACTGTTATGGAAACCAGGTTTGCACCCACTCTGGGCCCAAGGATCAATTGGTTGATTCCCACGCCTGAAGAGGTGGATATATTTGCGATCCAAAGGGAGATTGACGAAGCCAGGAAGAAGCGCGCTGCTGATGAAAGGAAGAGTAAAGAGGGAAGCAAGCGTACCAAGCGTACCAAGGAGATGGGCAGCACGTAGGGGATTAGTTGCTTGGGTGTTTTATATCAGGGTCAACCGGCACAATCAACGGCCGTGGCGGGGCAGTACCGTGGTTCCTCGCACAGTCGCTCACCGCTGGAACTAGAATCCAGGCGTAAGAGATGGGTTGGAATACCAGAGGGATGACAGAGGCCTTGAGAAGGAGGAGCGATAGGCATTTTCGAGAAGAAAATTCGGAAGACGATAGTACGGAATGTGGAAAGGCTCGGTGCGGAACAAAGCGTATTGAGTTCTCTGACACAAGAAAACACTGGATGGGGCTAGACGTCTGTCGTGTTGCAGAAGCAGAAGACGATGATGATAACCACAAGTAGACAACATCAACGTATTCTCAACAAAACATACACATACAACTAATGTGCCTCTACCTCATCGCTTGAGATCTTTGCAAGTCTTTGTGATCAAGAAGGTGGGACTGAGCAATCAACGACGAGTGTCGCACGTGCGTATGCGATATCCCCAATTGTTCGGGAAGTCATAATCAACGGAAGAGGAAAGAGGAAATGCTATTGCCTTTTCTACTCGTGTGCCTTTAACCGACTGAGAGTTTTGAGGTTGTTCTTCTCTTTTTCTCTTTGCCTGCTGCTCATGGAACGACCAACGCAAGTACCAAGATCACGCTCCCTGATGCAAGAGTCTGTGCATGCATACCGGTCGCATGTACCTAGGCTCCATCGCCAGTCTCCAAAAGCGCATGCCAAAGAGTCTAGGCGCAAAGCTTGGACTCAAGAGTTGACGACAGAGTCAATCGCTCCTCTCTCCTTCGTCTTCTTCGTCTTCTTCTTCCTTTCACACGTTCGCCATCTGGAGCAACTTTTGGTCCATACCAGTTATCAATATCGACACAAACACTAGCCATATACCGGAGCCAGCGCTTTGCTCTGAAAGACAAGGCCCCGACAGCCCATCGGTTGCATTCGCAGCGCAGCGTCAACGCTAACGTCAACGATTCAAGAAGCATGATCGTTTGCGACGAGTCAACTCCTCCAACCTTCTAAGTCTGTGATAGCCTATCCAGAGTAGCAGCTTAACACGGAACAACCGCTGACTAGGAAGAAGCAGTATTGATCCCATGTTTCGGCATTACAATCCTGCCTCACGAGTAGCGACGAGCAAGAGAACAGTCAGGCATCAATCGCAGTAGACGAGACCGAAAGACCCCATAACCCACGATCGTCTACCCAAGACACCCGATAGAACTTCCGCTGCAACCATGCCTCGTATCTCGATAGCGACTACCGAGAGACACTCGCGCGAAAACATGACTTCGGGGCCTTAGTGATATACGGGAGGCAGAACAACTTTGGAAAGGGATGCGAGAGTGTCGGTCAATGACTGGGAGAAGATGGCGCACGAACATCTGGAGTAGATGACTCCTAGCTCTGTTTACCTCGTCCGGTCATTTGGCAGTGTCCTAGGCGACGCTCAGCTGTGGCTGTCATCTAGAAGGATGGGATGAAACTTCGTGGGCAAAGGTGCACTAGAGAGAAGATAGAGGACACAAAGTGCAGTCTGTCTTCTGTTTGTTGAAAACAGTGGGATGGAGTTGCAGACTTCAGCTCCATCGAAGAGGACTCTCATCTCGAGTACCCAACTTGCGAGCTTCAAGCATTCACCACTCTTCCTCTCTGGGTATAAATATTTCCCATCCCCCGGCTTCTTCTCCAGCTTGTTTCTTCCTTCATCCATCGCCAGCCTACACTGGATCCCCCTTTCTTTTCTCGAGCGCATCGCAAGCTCCTTTTGCTCGACAGAGATTAGCAACAGTTTTCGTGGAGCACGCCAGACACTATCGCACATAACTCCAAGCGCATTCTCTCACACAAAGCAACGCAAAATCATCACTCATCATTATCACCTTGCTCTCAGATCACACACATACGCACACGACACTCGATCATCATGGAGCAGTGGAAGATCCCAGAGATTCGCCGCTCAGCAACTGGCTACACGCTTAATGTCCCGGGTACGTCTTCAGTTAATACTCTTAAGCACTCCCGCTTTATTCTTGTTCTTTTTGGAAAACTAACTATGAACCCCAAATTCTAGGAGATGACCCGTTCCAGTCACGCAGCGGTCTCTCGCCCACGCCCGCTCCGAGCCCTGCCCCGTCCTCCACCAAGCCCAATTCCGCACGCAACGGCAACGGTGTCAGTACCCACACCGACAATATGCCCCGCCCTACCAAACATTGGTGTTATTACACTTTGGATCGAGTCAAGAAGAGATTCAAAGATACCGAAGCAATTCTCAAGGAACGGCTCGAGATTTTACAGATCGAAAAAAGCGTATACTTAAGCGATATCAGGAGGTTAAAGGAAAGCCATGAGTACCTCAAGGGCTTGAAGGACCTGGGCGCCAAAGTAAAGGACTACAAAGAGCAGAAAAAGCGTATATTGGCGGAAGTTGAAGATTGGTGGAAACTGGTGGACTCGCTGCAGGCAGAGATTCCGGAACCTGAGGCGGATTCGGAATCAGAGAGCTCGGGCAGTTTGGAGTCTAACGCTGAGAATGAGTCAGAGGCCGAGGATGAGGACAATTCCGGTGATGAGGCTGCGGACGAGATGGAGGAGGAGTCTGCGAGTGAGGAGGATTCGGAGTCTGGCAGTTCCGATGATGAGGACGGCTACTGAGCTGACAGGCATTTGGGAATCAGGCTATGGAGGGTATCGAGGGGCAGTCAATCACATGAGGATCTAGTCCATACTGCGAGCCGAGCAGTATTTCGACGGACTAATCGGAGGAGCGTATCATCTTCAGGAGTTTACTCTAGCATTTCATTAAACAGACAGTCTCACATCTGATTTCGAGCTTTGCTGCGTCTGTTCTCGTGCGGCTGCCGTTGAACAGGTTGTGCTCGACAACATTTACACCCCGAACCAATACCAAATGGCCAAACGTTGTGATCTAGCTTGCACTCTGTCCAACAGACCTTGAACCTATTAAAGCTAGACTGAGCTCTCTCAATAGTGACGAGGAAGATTGGCTTTTCCAAAACTTGTGGGGCAACCGCACAAAAACAACGCAGATGGCAACACTCGTTGTCAATTTCTTTTTACGTCTGCCATTGTTTGCAAACTACCTTTCCTCCCCATTGACAGACGTCGTCCGCCATTTCATCCGATACCGTTAGGGTGCATTCACGCGAAATTTACGCAATTCCAGGATCTGGACTGCTACCCACTAGTAAACGTCGTCCGCCACTTCATCCGATACCATGAAGGCGTATTCACATTTTCACACAATAAGACGTTCGAGGATCTGGACTGTGGGCCTGACAGTGGTAGTGTAAAACCAGTCCTTCCCACCTCCCTTCTCCCGTCTTCATTCCTGCCAAATCTTTACTCAATCACCTCAACCACATCACAAGCTTCCCAATTTTTTGCCCAACGCCACACAATCAACAAACTCTATCATACTCAAATCAGTATTCAGCTGAATCCCATCTCACCACCAGGTACGTTCCCTCCCAATCCCCATCCCGCAGAAACAACCTCCACCCTCATTTTAACAAAACCCAGACCAAAACACAAAATGTCTCCCACCAAGCAATCCGCCTCCGCTCCTTCCTCTCCTCCTGCTGCTTCTGGAGGCAGCAACAGCAACAACAACAACAGCTACACTCGCCCCTCAAATATGCAAGCTACCAAAGAAACGCTCCGTCGCATCGATGACAAAATCCAAGCCAAACTGGATGCTCAGATCGAGAAGAATGCGAGGATGGCCGCGGAAATTAAGGAGCTGGAGCAGACTCAGGAGTACATGGCGGGGATGCAGAAGTTGAAGGATGAGTTGGATGAGGAGGAGAAAAGGGGTAGGGAGTTGGAGGGGAAGTTAAGGGAGATGGAGGGGTTGGCTATTAGGACGAAGAAGCCGTGATACTGAGGGGGGGTGTTATGTCTGCGACGGGGGAGGTGGTACTTGAGAGCAGGGCTGGAACCTGGAAGTGAAGGGGGAGGGAAATGTTGATGATGATTGATTCATTAGGTTGGTAGCCAGCAATTGAGATGAGAGAAACCGATTTGACGGAATTTATGATGGGGAAGAAGGATGGATAAAGGTCGACTTTCTCTCATGATTTACGATGAATAGCAATACTACATGGCAATTGCCATTTGGGATAAAGACAGGGCCAAAGACAAAGCCCATCCATAAAATAATATAATGAGTGAGCCGAAGAATCCAAAATTGGGCATGAGTTCTAGCATAAAACAATCTCCGATCTCATTCTAACAAAATCCAGACTCAAAACCACAAAATGTCTCCCACCAAGCAAACCACTCGCGCCTCTTCTGCTCCCCCGGCCACTCGCAGCACCGGCACTAGCCGCAACGACAAGCCCAAGTCCACCTCGCGCGTCGTCAAGAAAAAGTCCTCCTCCGCCCGCAACAATGCCACCCCTGGCAACACCCCCGGTAACACCCCCGGCGGCCCATTCGGGTGAGGAGAGCGAATCCCACAGAAAGGTTAGCGGGGAGGTCAGTGAGGGAGATGAAGAGCCCGCTCGCAAGAAGATCAAGTTTGAGGTTGGTGTTGAGGGCGGCGAAGTTGAAGGAGGTGCTGATCAGCAGGTCCTTGACAAGGAGGTTGTCGAAGGTAGTGGCGCTGAGGATGATGAAGGTAAAGAGAATGGTGTTGTTGTCGACAAGGAAAAGGGGAAGGGTCGGCACCGGGTTCAAGTCCCACCTCGCCTACCCCATGCTGCAGCACATCCAGAAGCACTTCGAAGCCGGGCTGGCCCGGCAGAAGAAGAAGAACGAGAAGATGGTCGAGGACATCAAGGAGCTGCTGGAAGCCAGGGATTTCATGCGTCGGATGTGTGAGACCCAGGACCGGTGGTATCAGGAGGAAGAAGTGGGTAGGTCGCTGGAACAGGTGCGGGAGAGATTGAATGTGGCGGTTGGGGCGGTGGGGGTTTGGCAGAGTTGGATGGAAGAAGGGGAGGATGAGGAGAGGCGGAGAGGTTGAGGGATTGATTGAGATGGAATCCCGTGATTGATTTTCATCGGGGAGGGAGGAGAGCTTTATCATCAGGGGAGTCTTGTTGAGTGAGCAATGAAGGGCGAGGTCTTACAAAGTTTACGGTCTTGGTGACGGCAAGGCCAGATGGAAATTACAATTTGAGATGAAGACGGTGATGGCGATAGTCGCTGACAGTTACAATTGGGATGAAGACCGAGAAAAAGACAAAGTCCAACCAGAGAATGACAAATGGTTTCCGTTGAAGAGTTCAGAACTGAAAATGAGTGATGCGTAACACTGTAACAGGTTAGCATTGGTTTAGAATGACGGTTCTTCTTTGCAAGTAGAACATCGTCCTCTCCTTTAAGTTTGGCCTACTAAGTAAATACATCCTTATCCCGTCATAAGATCACAGCACAGCCTAGCATTAATGGCCTTGTTCGTTGATAATATGACCGAAACACTTATGAACCCTCCCTATTGCGTCACGCCTACAACTCGGTCACCCAATACCAGTAGAGACCTGTGTGTGATGATTGGACAACCAGCTCCGTACCAGAGCCCCAGAGGGCAACACATACCAAATTCAAGACGCCCACATCCTCGACATCCCCTTCGCGGCTCGACCGAGAAATCAACATCAGTGCCAGAGGCAGCACCAAGCCCCTTGCTCTTGCTAAGGTAGGTAGTCGAAGACCTCGCCGGCTTGGGAATGTCAATCAAGCAGCAAAACTGCCCTTCTCAACTTGCTTAACCAAGGACAAGTACAAGAAGATGGAGATCGTCTACCAAGAGAACGGCCAATATTGACGATGCAAAGCATGACCAGAGGTAGTTCCTAACTTCGTCCCCTAAGACCTCAGAAGTAGGTACTTTCGCCAAACCGCTGCACAAACCCCATCCCCTGCGCTGAGTTGGGTTGGCGCGTGTAGGAAAACCTCAAGGGGGAAGGAAGCCCGGGAGAAGACAACGAGAAACAAATAACCATGCAAGATTTCCGGCCTCTATTTTAAGACTTCATATTGAAGGGTTGAGAGTGACTAGGTTCCCGGTTGGTGTCTGTCACTCACTCCATGCTGCTGCCTGCCCTGCCGACCAGACGGGTAACTAGCCGTATTACTAGGTAGCCTTTGTCAAGTTAGGATGTCTTTCGTCACTCGCCAGTGATATGCGTATGTGCGAAGTCAAAGTTGATATTAATCTTCGTTTAGCGATGATAGCTTAGACGCAATAACCGAACGAGAGTTGCTCTCAGGTACCCTCTGACAGTCTTACTTGGATCATCATGCTCATGGGTTGAATGTTTGGTGTTGTTTTGTGTGAATGAGCGGAAAATATCGAACTAAGACGAAACGAAACAGAGAGATGACGATAAAAGTGGTGATGAACTTTTGTTGATTCGGCAAGGAAGATGGAAGAAAAAATGAGGAAAGGAAGAGAAAGGGTCAGAGAAAGAGGAGAAGAATGAAATTGATATTATCAGGCGGTGTTTGTAGAAACAGGGCGTGAAGCAAGAACTCGCAAGTATTGGGGAGGTCGGTCATTCGAGTATTGTTCTCTGAGAACCTGATCTACTTCCAGAATCCAGGCTGTTGCGTTCTCCTTAAGATCGTTCGTTGCCGCTTCGTTACCGCTCGGCACAATGTTAGGTATGGTCACCCTGCAAGGTGGCTCTCGGAAGCTAGGTAAATGAAGCAAGAAATTATCATGGTATTCTTTTAACTTCCGCCCAATCGCATCTTGACAGCTCCGACTAACGAATAAATAACTCTACCCAGATTTTGATCATCTCATGATCCTATCCCGCTTTCCCACTCCTATACCTGTACCCATCCTACCTTCTACACCTCTCCCCCTCTCCCATGACCCTACGTAAAACGTACTGCGCCTACCAATAAGAAGGTCTCAACCCCGACAAACTGCTCAACGCCGAGTGTCCCTCGCCATCTTCCCTCTTCCTCTGTCCCTGGAGCTATTTTTGTACCTCGCCGTCAGCGTACGTGTCCACAAATTCACCAATCACCCATTAAAGCATTATAATAAGAAGGACGCAAACTACTCACCTCCAGCTGAACCCCCTTGTGGACATGCACCAGCCAGTCCACGTAGCTCTGGGCCTCGTTGTTTCTGTCCTCCACCAGCATTCTCGCAAACTCGAACTCGGCACCGTCAATGCCCTGCCTGGCCAGCTGGATCGTCAACCCCTTGCTTCCGCGCACCGTGCGCATGTACTCGATGATGTTTCTCGTCTGGGCGTTCAGGTGCGTTTCGAGAACGGGGATGGTGGATGTGTACGGGTCTAGTGATTGTAGAGTGGTCTTGTCTTCGCCGAACAAGTCCTGAATAAGAGCGGGCGCCGTCTGGGCGTGCATCCAGAGGAGGCAGACCTGGCCGTTATCTACCAGGTAAACACCGCCGGGCTCGACGCGGGCGAAGGAGGCGCGCAGACCAGAGGGCATGCGCAGGTGGCCTGTCGTGGCGTCGGGGTAGCCGTCTTCGGGCTGGAGGTTGTGCAATGCAAAAATGCGCGGGTAGAGATAAAGGGAAAGCTCGCGGGCGCCCATGGAGCGGATGAGACGCATGTCATGCACCCGACGGTCGGTGGTCTCGTTGCCACCTTTGAAGGCGCGACACTTGAGCATGCCGAGGACGTACATGGCGAACTCTTTGAGACGTTCAGGCATGACGAGCTGTTGAGGTGGGTGAGGCACAGCAAGATGGTTCTTGCGGTAGAGAGCCAGAATATCGATGGTCTTCTCGGTGAGAGAGGCGCGCACTTCCTTGAGGTTGGCACTGGTGGTTGAAAGCTTGGTGCTGGCTTCCTTGGCCAGGATGGAGACGACGGCGTCCTGGTCGATGAACTTGAGGCAGTCGCGTGCTTGGTCGGAGACACCGGCGATGACGTTGATGCAACGCACACGACGCTGGCCTGAAGCGGTAGTGTAGAGCAAGGCGGCTTGGAAGTGCGCATCCAACTTGAAGTCGAGCTTGCCGTCATAGCCGAAAGTGACAGCAAGGGCCTTGTCAGCATCGATGACACCAATCTCGAGGTCGGCGCCGAAGGTGTGCTGGATAAAGTTGCCATGGTAGGCATTGACTTGGAGGCCGTTGGAGCAGCGGACCTTCATAAGAGCTGCGTAGCCGGTCTCGCGCCTGACCGCGTGGTGGATCTCAAGAGAGAGCTTGGTGCTATCCCTCTGGACAACAAAGTTGGGGTAGAAGAAGGTCTCTCCGCCGGTGGTGGACGAAACATGGCCAATGGTGGCAATATCCAAGTAGCCGCCAGATGGCGAGGCCATGAAGAAGTCGGCACCAACACCGAGGGAAACCATCTTCTCGGCCAGCTTCCTCCAGCCAGGATGCTCCGTAGTGAACAGCTTCTTGTCGGGCTCTCCACCTGGGTGCTTACCGTCGTCTCTCATAAAGAGACGGCCAGGACCCCAGGTAGGCAAAGCCGCAAGCGAGCAGAAGACCTTTCCGCCCGTCTTCTCAAGCGCAGCAACAGCCGCATTGAGTGCGGACAACAGAGCAGGCTCAGGGTTCTTGATGTTGGAGAACATCTGAGGTAGGCGGGTCAAGAGCGAGCTGATAACGGCCTTGGACTCGTAGGGGTCGACAAACAGGCCATCGCTCAGGGGCAAGAAAGGATCCTCAATGTCGGGCATGACGATCATCTGGGCCTGCTCAAGCGCCGGGTTGCAGTTGTAGAAGTGAATCTCCTGGTCGAAGGTGACGAAGCCGACCTTGGCACCAGCGGGAATCTTCCTCTTTGGCTCTCCATTCTCGTCCTGCTCTTCAGCGTCGTCTGAACCACCGTACAGAGCACTCAAGATACCTTCGCAGAAAGACTCTAGGAAGCCCTTGTTGAAAGACTCCTGGGTCACATCGATAACAAAGAGGTAGCGCATGCCAACGGGTTCCTTGGTCCAGTACTCCTTGGGTACAACAAATTCAACAGTTCCGCGAGTAAGCTCGGGGCGCTGGTCGCGGTCAACGCGGACACCCTGAGGGCTAAGGGCGCAGAAGTACTCGGGAGGGGTATCATTAGCGTAGGTACAAAGATTGCAGACAAACTTGTTGCCACCAGCCTTGAACATCATAAAGGGGTTCATGTAAGCTCTGCACCTGTGGCAGCGTGGCGGACCCTGTTCGCCAAAATCGAGGACCGGGATAGGCAACTCGCCAGGCTGAGTCTCGGCAAGGGGCTGAAGCAGAAGACCCAAGGGCAAGCCGGTGCTCTTCAGACCCTCTGCGCTCGCTGGCAAGTTGGTCATGGTCAGACGGGCAAACTTGGGCGAGGAGTTGCCCTGGTCGACAGCAACGAAGGATGTGATGGCCGGAGGCGGGACAAGGCGCTCAAAAGTCGGATATACGTTGGTTTGGAAGTAAGGCTGAACTGAGTCGCGAGATAGGGGCACACTGGGAGTATCGTCTGGCGAAGGCTTGCCTCCCTGAGGACCACCAGCAGCAAACACACCCGATCCAACACCTTGAGTAGCATCCCTCGCGGCGAAATCGGCGGCAGTGGTCGGGACAGGAGCGAAGGCTGGGCTGGCGGGCATGGGGAACTGGTTGTGGCCCTGACCTGGTATCCTGCCAGCGAGAGAGGGGTCGGCGTTGAGGAATTGGGTCGCAGGAGTTCCGGCCGGAGGAATGCCGTTGAAGGGCTGCGAAGAGCCGGCGGGAGCTTCAACTTGGTGGAAGGCATGACGATCCTTCTTCTTCTTTCTCCCGCTGTGTTCGGCACCAGCACCACCAACACCACCCAAAGACATGCCACCCATCTGCGCAGCCAGACCTAGATCATCCATTGGCGACATGGGAGAGTGCGGAGGAGGAGCTCCGTAGGGAGACTGGAGACCGGCGGAAGGGGGGCCGGCCATGGGCGAGGGGGCGCCATAAGGAGAAGGGGCGCCGTAGGGAGAGGGAGCTCCGTATTGTTGTTGCTGGCCGTACTGCTGAGCATACTGTTGCTGCGGCGGTTGCTGACCGGGAGCATTGTACTCGGCGCCGGGATGATATGGGTTCGGGGCAACTGGTGGTTGGAACTGGGGAGCCGCCGGTTGTGTGGTACGGTTGGGATCGTTGGGGTCAAGTTGCTCCCCCTGACCGAGGGCGTGGTACATGGAGTAGTCGGCCATGTTTGTTGTTTTATTAAAAGTAGTATATCACCGTCGTCAACGTCGTCGTCGTCGTCGTCGTCGTCGTCGTCGTCGTCGTCGTCGAGTGGTGTCGTGTGTAGTAGTCGTGGTCGTATATATGTATTATGGAAAGGGGGGGACGGCGGCAAATCGTCGAGCTCTCGGCAGGAAGCTTGTGATCGAGATCGGGTCGGGGTCGAGAAGAGTAGAGGTAGAAAGTGGAAGGACGGCAGTTATCGTGGGACGGAGTTGATGGTGTTGGTCATGCCCAGCAGATGAGCAACTGTGTAGACGGGAGGTACGGTACTCTATGTCGTCGAGGGCATCAACGGGCCATGTTGGAATTACAAGTTGTTAGTGGTTGAGGCCTAAACGTCGGAGTCGCAAGAGGACGACAGTGGTGTTTCCCCGGTGGAGGTTATCTGGCTCTATCGGGACCGCTCCCCCCAATGTCACCGTGGGCGTGGTCCTGTCGAGCTGTCCTTTTCCAGCGAGTCCCGTCTCAGCCCGGGGCCAGCCAAAAGTGGGGCCGCGATGCTGCCGTGTCAATCGCCGGGTCAATTCGTTGGAAGTCCACTGAACCACAGCGCATGTGCCTTCCAAAACAGAGCTCCCCTGGAAGCTGCAGGTGCGTCCTCCTCGCACGAACACGCCTCGGTCTCCTGGGAAGGAAGCTTCCATTGCCGGCTGCCATCCAATCATGTCGACACTTGGCAGCCAGCTGCGATTTCTTCCAACCTGCGGCAGGTACAATGGAAGGTACATCTTACTTGCACCAAACCCACGCGACGATTGGCGACGAACGAGGCGCCTGTAGTGCTGCACTAGGAACCCCCCTGAATGGTCCAATTGGGCCCTGTAACCGCGTCTGTAACCGCGAATCCAGCATGGGTCAACAGAGCCTCTTGCACTGCAATCCATCTTTTCAACGTCGCGGAACGGAACTCCACTAACAATTCATCATCGTCAACTTTCCAGGACTTGTCACTTTTTGATCTTGATCCTTACATCACCAAAATCCTCGACTACACAATCTACCTCCAGCTCGGACGCCCAGTCTGATGGAGTTCACTAGCGGTTTCTACGCTTACCAACACAGGTAGCCGACAATAAGTACACATCTTTCACAATGTTCAGCTTCTGCCCTCTCCAAGGCGCCCTTTCCGACTCGTCGGCCTCCCAGTCGTTGCTCGAACTCGACGGCGGCGTCAAGATCCTCATCGATGTAGGCTGGGACGAGACCTTTGATGTTGAAAAGCTTAAGGAGCTCGGCAAACTCGCGCCTACTCTGTCCTTAATACTCCTCACCCACGCGACCGTTCCCCATCTGGCCGCCTACGCCCACTGCTGCAAGCACTTCCCACCCTTCCAGCGAATTCCCGTCTATGCCACGCGACCCGTCATCGATCTCGGCCGTACTTTGACCCAAGATCTCTATGCCTCGACACCACTCGCCGCGACGACCATCTCGTCGAGTTCACTTGCCGAAGTCTCGTACGCCTCAGGCTACTCTCAGGCCGCCTCCGCCGACAACAGCTTCCTTCTCCAGCCACCCACTCCCGAGGAGATCACAAAGTACTTCTCTCTAATCCAGCCTCTGAAGTACTCTCAGCCACATCAACCACTTCCGTCGCCCTTCTCCCCGCCTCTCAACGGCCTTACGATTACCGCGTACAACTCGGGTCACACATTGGGAGGAACGATTTGGCACATTCAGCATGGGTTGGAGTCGATTGTCTACGCCGTGGACTGGAACCAGGCCCGTGAGAATGTGTTTGCGGGTGCGGCTTGGCTAGGCGGCAACCATGGAGGTGGCGGAGGCACACAGGTCATCGAGCAGTTGCGCAAGCCAACAGCGCTAGTATGCAGCAGTCGCACTCCAGATGCCGGTCTGTCGCGTGTCAAGCGTGACGAACAACTCATGGAGTCAGTTAAGCTTTGTATTGCCAGAGGAGGTACTGTGCTTATCCCCGTCGATTCGAGCGCCAGAGTTTTGGAGCTGTCTTACCTTCTTGAGCACGCGTGGAGAAAAGAGGTCGCCAAGGACAACGACGTCTTCAAATCAGCCAAGCTGTTCCTTGCCGGACGCACAATCAGCAGCACCATGAAGAACGCGAGGAGTATGTTGGAGTGGATGGACGACAATATTGTCAAAGAGTTCGAGGCTTTTGCGGACGAGTCGAGGAGAAACAACAGGAGGGACGAGGGAAATCACCAGACCGGTCCCGGACCATTCGATTTCAAGTACTTGAGGCTACTCGAACGCAAGGCGCAGATCGAAAAGATTCTGCAACAGTCGGAGGATGCCGAACCAAAAGCCAAAGTCATTCTCGCCAGCGACTTGAGCCTGGACTGGGGTTTCTCCAAGGATATTCTCAAGTCTATTGCCGCTGATGCGCGTAACTTGGTGATTCTAACAGAAAAGCCCAACTTTGAGCCAAACCATAAACCATCGATTGCGAGGACACTATGGGAGTGGTGGAAAGAGAGGAGGGACGGAGTGGCGACAGAACGCACAAGCTCCGGCGACACATTCGAACAGGTCTATGCCGGTAATCGTGAGTTGGAGATCGCAAATGCCGAGCGGAAAGCCCTCGAAGGTGATGAGTTAAACGTCTATCAACAATGGCTGGCAACACAACGACAGCTTCAAGCGACCCTACAGAGCGGTGGCACCACAACACTAGAAGCACCAGGGGACGTTTTGGATGATGCAGACACAGACACGGATACCGAGTCAGAAGGTTCGGATACGGAACAGCAAGGAAAGGCTTTGAATATTGCAACCACCATGGCTCAGGCGAGCCGCAAGAAGGTGGCACTCAAGGACGAGGATCTTGGCGTCACCATTCTTATCAAGAAGGAGAATACCTACGATTTCAATGTCCGTGGAAAGAAGGGCAGGGATCGCATGTTCCCCGTCGCCATGCGTAGGAGACGTGCCGACGAATACGGCGAACTGATCCGGCCCGAAGACTACCTCCGCGCCGAAGAACGCGAAGACGCCGAGAATCAGGAATCCGGCCAAGCTAACGCCAACAGTCAGGAGCTGGAAGGTCTCGGCAAGAAGCGCAAGTGGGAAGACGTCGGCACTGCTGGCAGAGGCCGTGGCGGCTCGGGACCCAACAAGCGTCCTCACCATAACGACCGCCGTCGCCTCTCCGCAGGCGAAGCCGACGCGGCTCCCTTCTCCGAGAATGGCCCAGCCGGCGATGATCTTTCCGATCTCGAAGACGAAGAGGACGAGACCCTCAACGGCCCCGCCAAGCTGGTAGTCACCAAGGAGACCATTCCCGTCCGTCTACGCATCGCCTTTGTCGACTTTAGCGGCCTCCACGACAAGCGCAGCTTGACCATGCTTATCCCACTAATCCAGCCGCGCAAGCTTGTCCTCGTCGCCGGCGGCAAAGACGAAACCATGGCCTTAGCCTCGGACGTCAAGAAGCTTCTCACCGCTCATTCCACCGGCTCCGAGTCCGCCATCGAGGTACTCACTCCGGGAGTGGGCACA
The DNA here is from genome assembly GCA_033439795.1 of Sordaria brevicollis. Lineage (NCBI taxonomy): Eukaryota > Fungi > Ascomycota > Sordariomycetes > Sordariales > Sordariaceae > Sordaria > Sordaria brevicollis. The sequence goes on along the minus strand of JAUTDP010000015.1, from coordinate 581,735 downwards.
ACCGTCGACGCCTCGGTCGACACCAACGCCTGGGTACTCAAGCTAGCCGACCCGCTCGTCAAGGGCCTCAAGTGGCAGAACGTGCGCGGTCTAGGCATCGTCACCGTCACCGGCATCTTGCTGCCAGGAGGCGAGTTCCAGCCTGTTGAAAACGGCGAGGCAGCAAAGCGCCAGAAGCTGCTGGAGGACGGGTCTACCCCTTCAGCATCAGAAACTCCTTCCACAGCCATGGTAAAAACCACCGGCACCAACACCTCACTAACCACCAACACTGCCTCTCTACCCACTTTGGATCTCGTCCCGCCAAACCTCGCCTCTTCCCTTTCAGTCCGCTCCCAAGCCGCCCAACCTTTACACGTTGGCGAGCTGCGCCTAGCAGACTTGCGTCGCGCCATGATCAGTTCCGGCCACAAGGCCGAGTTCAGAGGCGAAGGCACGCTGCTGATTGATGACGTGGTGGTGGTGCGCAAGTCAACGGCTCAGGGAGGAAGGATCGAGCTGGAGAGTGTAGGATTGCCGAGCGATGCTATGAATGGGACGGCAGGCGGTGGAAATCTGTTGGATGCGGCGATGAAGATGGGTGGGACGTTTTATGCGGTTAAGAAGAAGATATATGAGGGCTTGGCTGTTGTTGCTGGGGCTTAGAGAGACAGAGGCGGTGATAGAGGCGGCGGTAGGAAATGGGTTTAGGGTGGTGATTGCGTGGGAGGTATGGGAAGGGACTGGGCCCAGGGAAAGGGTGAATGGAGGTTGGTTGGGCTTATTTGATAGGGCTGTTCAGATGAATATGCATCTTTGAACGGTCATGATGGTAACGGCTTGAAAGGGATGTTGTGATTTCTCGCTCATGATTCTTCTATCTTGTCACAACCAAAGCGGATTTTGACAATATAGCTTTCTCTCTTAAACTCCATGTAGATTATTCGATGGGACTGGGAGGAGTGGCTGATCACAACCAGAATGTTAAAACTTGCTAGTACTCTCAAGGGCTGCTGGATTGTTTCTTACTTCTCTGCCCACCTACGTCCTAATTTCGCGATAGCCACAGAACAGGGGAATTTCGTTCGAGTTATCCGTCTCAAAACAATCAACTTGATTTCACTCATCACCAACCAACCAACCACCCCCTCCACCCTAACGCCAACACAACAAACCTATGCACATCACCAATCATTCATTCATTCACCACACCAACGCCTGTACACAATGTATCCATCCATCTAAACCCCCTCCATCAAACCCCCTTTACCTCAAATCCATTTACAGCCTCCCCTTAATCTCCTCATGCAACTTCTTCAGCCCCTCCATATCCGTCGCCTGCTGCGGCCAGCCCACCACAAGCCCCTCCTGCTCGTTGGGCTTGGGAATCATGTGCACGTGCACGTGGCCGACTTCCTGGTGGGCGATCTTGCCGTTGTTCTGCAAGATGTTGAAGTCCTTGGCTCCCGAGGCGATGGCAAGCTTCTTGGCGATGGGAAGGAGTTCGGTGAGGGAGTCGTCGGGGATGTCGGTAAGTTTTTCGCCGTGGTGTTTGGGGATTACGAGCTTGGGGGGTTATTAGTATTACAGGTGGGATGGATGGAGCAGGGGTATGAAGGAAGGGTATAAGATGAGAGATGGGGATAGAGTGAGGCAGTGAAAAGTGAAAGCTGAGAGGAGTGGACGGCCGTGGTGACGGGATGGCCCGGATGGGTCGTATCGAATGGAGGTGGGTGACAAGCACGTACAGCATGGCCACGAGAAAGAGGCTGGATGTCGAGGAAAGCAAGAGTCTTTTCGGTCTCGACGAGCTTGAAGCAGGGGATTTCACCTGTTGTTGAATGAATTAGTCTTGAGCTCTTTACACAGCATGTCTCTCATAAGATGTCGAATTCGCTATTAGCTGATGTGCTTACCCTTGACAATCTTGCAGAAGATGCAGTTCGCGGAAGAAGCCATTTTGCCCAGTATTCTGGTTACTTGCATGAGGAAAGTTGAAAAAGAGAGAGTTGGTGATAGCTTCAGACTGAGAAGGAAGAAGAGGAAGAACTGGGGGAGGGGCTTGACGTAGAGGTAGCTCAGGTACCTGGTCCGGACCGTAGCTTCCAGTAGCTGCTGCGGTGCCGTCCCGCGATTCGGCAACGAGGGATCGCGGTCACTGCCACTTTTACAGGGGCTGTATACGCGGGGAAATGCACCCCACTGGTTGGTGATGTTGCTGTTTAACCCTAACCCTCCAGGAGGATATTCCTCGACAACTTCAACATCTTCGAGCTCGAAGACGAAGACAAGCTGAACAGAAAGACATCCATGCCAAGGTGAAGAGTTGCTGAAGAGCCACAGTCATTCCGCTTCGTTGCCTGACTACATGAAGCTCCAAAAACCAGCCAAGCTTCAAAGATGCTGAGGTTCAATATGGTTGGCCTGCTTCCAAACCAACCGCTTGCTGCCTAACACCAATGGGTGTTACTCCCCGCCGACTTTGTTAGTGGCTCGTCTAAAGGAGCTCTTGGCCTGTCACAGCCCCGGAGAGCACCCCGCCATGGCTAACTTCCAGGCAGGCCATCCCACCCAACGACATCATCCTGCTTGGAGTCCCTGTCAGCCAAAGTGGTGTGTCGCAAAACCACCAACCACCATCGTATCGCATCCCACCATAACCATCTCAGCCTGACCACGACCAAGTTGCGACAACGGTTAAATACCCTCCTTCGAACTCTCCCATCGATCCTTTTACTCAGCGCATCTCATCCAACACCAAACACCAAGTATCAACACACATCCCAAAATGACCAGCTACAAATCGACCCCTCTCTTCGGCGGCGCCATCGTCTGCGACCTGCCCGAACACTTCGCCGACGTCTCGCGCCTGCGCCAAGTCCCCGACAACCAAGAAGTCTACATCGACAAGGACGGCTTCACATCCATCATCGTCGACATCACCGAGCGCGTCGGTCCAGCCGGCCCCACCTCGCTAGAAGAGGACGGTCGTGCTTTGACGACCCACTTGGAAGAGCTAGTCGGGGACGACGTCGACACCGTCAAGGTGTGGAATACCACCGAGACGCAGTTTACCAAGCTTGAGTATGTTTCCCTGCTCTTCCTTCTGTTCTATACAACAATAACAAAAGCTAACTGACACGACAAACAGCTCCTCAATCCCCGCCTACACCCTTATCGCCACACAAACGCCCAAATCCTCCGACTCGGAATCACGAAGGGGGCAAGCACCCGATTTCACGGCCCTCATTCTTACACTCGTCAGACTGGAGCGCGAAAAGACGGATATTCTGGTGACCATCAACGTCCCGCACATCAAGGGCGAGTACGACGAGGAGGAGGTCGATCTGGCGCTCGGCAAGCAGGGCGCGCTGCTCGGTAGTGCGGTCGAGTATGCGGCAAGGATTTGGGAGAGTTTTGAGGTGAAGGATTGGGGGTTGTTTAATGAGGTTTAAGCTTGCCGTCTGGGATGCTGGCCATGGGAAGAAAAGACCTGTCAAGGGCAGAATCGAACTGAGGGAGGCCGAAGGGTACGAATGCAGAAGCAGAAGAAGAAGATATGGGATTTGGTGGAAAAGAATTGGGGTCTGGGCATGGTTCATGAAGCGAAGCGCTTGGATATAAGGATACCTTTGTGGAGGAAAGCTAGTTGAAGAGGGAGAAAGACAACGGGACGAAAGGATACCAAGAGAATTGGCGGATTAAGGGGCGTTTGACATCAAGGCCGCGGTGGCGAAGGAGGACGATATATGGGCTCTCCAGGTGGGATACCTACATCCCTCTGATTGAGCCGCGACATCTTTCACGAGACATGTCCCTTTCCTATTTCTTCTTATTAGATAGTATTTACAATTTAGGTAGCGAACTGAATGTTCTCTGTTCTTATACAGGGTATCAATAACTTTTATGATCGTACAAGTACAAACAGCCTACAACCTCTTGTCTGTTCTGGATAACTTGGCAGGACATTGCCGATGCCATCCGCTCAGTCATCAGCAGTCAAATCCACGACGTCCATCATCTCTTCATCCTCCAGCATACCCGGACTGTCGTCTTCATCAGCGACGACATCCTCCAGAAGCGTCGAAAGCTTAGTCCCAACCTTCTTGTCCGCCGACAGGGCCTCCTTCTTCGGCCCCTTCTCCTTCTCCCTCCTCACCTTCTCAACCTTCCACCGCTCCGCAACCTCCTTCATCACCTCACCAAACGCCAGTCCCGGTTTCTGAGCTTTAACCACCTTCATCTGCTCCTTAACAAAGGCTTGATACTCTGAAGTCTTTGCTTTCTCCATGATCTTGGTTGTGCCCATTCCTCCGGTCCCTTCTTGTTGACTCCCTTCTCTCTCACCACCACCACCTTGCGATGACGCTTGTTGACCCCTCGGCGCAGGTTTAACCTGCCTCAAAACCCCTTTACACACTCCGCATCGGTGGCGGGCAGGATCAACACTTTTCGAGTGGCGTTTGTATTCCGTTCCACATCCCTTTTCATCAGGACCAGAGGCAGGACCATCACAAACCCAAACATACCTAAACTCAATCTCATACCCATGTCTCGTCGTGACTTCCACACTGTACCCGCCCTCCCATTTCCCATTCTCTGGGTTTAGCTTCCCCAACGGCTGCTCACCCCGAGTAAGTCCAAATTCCTCATTAGCCCTCCTCGCCCACGCCTTAAACTCCGCCCCATGCGGTCTCGTAGTAACCCCATCAATCATGAACACCGCCAAGTGACAAAACTCGTGCGCCAAGGTGTTGAACAACCTCTCGGGCGTGCTTAGGACTTTGGTCGCCAATTCGATAGAGGCATGATGCTTCACTTCCTTCTTTTCCTCTTGTTGCTGCCTGCAAGGCCGCGAAGTAATACTCTCCTTCTTCCAATTCGCCCTTCCGGCCGTCGTGTTGAGCGTCTTGCTCCAGACAATCTTGATGCCACCCGTGTTGGCGGTGAGGGACGATAACCGGCCGGAGGTTAGGCGGGTGTCGAGAAGAGACAAAAAAGTGGTGGCGAGGGAGTGTTTGTGGGTGTTGAAGGCTTGGCGCAGGAGACGGGATTCGCGGGCTTGCAGGGCGGCGAGTTTGGAAGGGCTGGGGGGTCGGGGTTGGCCCTTTTCCTTCTTTTTCTTCTTGTTGGGGGAATCATCTGGTGCGGGTTTGTTGGATGGGAAGAGTTCTTTTTTGACGGGGGAGTGTTCGTCGTTCCAGTCGTCTACGAATTCGCGAGACCAGAACAGGTCGGAGGAGGGGCGGTGGGGGGTGGAAGGTATGCGAGGAAGTTTCTTGGGGGAGGGTGGTAAGTTCGGTGCTGCATTGGTCGTTGGTTTGAGCTTGGGGATCTTTGGTGGAGGGCTGGGTGTGCGGCTGCGCTGCTTCTTTGGACGTGATCGCTCGGTTTCGGTTTCTGAGCTTTCGGAAGACGATGAAGAGGAGGACTCCAGCTGAAGACAGGAGAAATCCTGCGTGACATCCTCCTCGCCACAGGTGTCTTTGTTGCTTGAGGCTGTCCTTGATTGTCGTTCATCACTCTCGCTATCATCAAAGAGAGTGCGGTTCTGACTTTCCCATGTCGTATCCATCTGTCTGCTCCTTGAGTTCTTGGTTGACCGAGGTTTCGTCGGGGAAAGATGGCTTTCTCTCACCATCGGAGTCTTTGGTTTGCTGTTTAACTTTGAGAAGAATGCGTCCAGGTCTTCGTCGGAGTCATCGTCGTCATCCTTTGGGTTTGATGCCGTGTCGGTCTTGGATGCCTTCGTGACCTTGGTTTTGGATTCTTCCTCATCCGACCCAGAAGACTCCCTCGAGCACGCTGTATGGAAGGACTCCTCGGCAAAATCCTCCAGATCTTCAAAGATATCCATCTCCTCTTCCTTGTCGATTTGCATCATGTTCTTGCTCCTGCTAACGACTTGTTTCGTGGAGTGAACAAGACTTGCCAGTGGCGTTTTCTCCTTCTTTGCTGCCATCGTATCCTCCAAGCCTTTTCGCGGTTTCTCTTGTAGAATCTGCTCGCTGACAAGACTCTTGGTGGTTGTCTTCACCACCTTCTTCCCAGTAACCGTACTCCCACCAACGCTCTTCACCTCCTTCATCTTCCTTCTCTGAACAACCGGATTCTCAGCCTCGGAATCTTCCCCATCCCCCTCATCACCCATTCCTAAAGGCAGTCGAGATCCAAACGGGTTATTGTTGGAGGCAGTCAAATTCCTCCTCTTCTTCCTCACCGGCGCCTCATCCTCCTCACCATGAGCCGGCGTCCACTTTCGAAAAAGCACATTATCCGAGACCGCGCCAAGGAGCAACTTTCGCCTCTTGACACCGCCGCCTGTGACTGTTGATGAAGCAGCGTTTGGTGATGTGGCTGATTCGACTACTGTCCTTCGGTTACTGCTGGTAGAGGTCGTGTCCGTGGGAGGGGAAGGTCGCTTTCTTCTTGTGGGTTGCACAGTGTCATGTTTCTTGGCGATATCCGGAAAGTCTGAGTCGGAGTTTGAGTTTGAGGAGCCGTGTTCGGATTCGGATTCGGATTCGGAGGAGGATGAGAAGATGGTTCTTCGGGCCCGTGAAGGAGGAGGTGGGCGTGATAACCTCGCCATTGTGATTTGATGATTATTGTTGTTTTCGGTGTACTAGCTAGAGCTGTAGTTGGATATGAGTAGGTGGGGGGGCTGAGGTTGTCTGCTCCGCTGAGTTGTCGATGTTTTGAACGTTGATGTAAGTACAGTGCCGTGGGTTGACGATACAAAGTCTGTCGCATGTATCAATGCAAAATACCTCCTGCAGGTGAATTAATTCTGAGGTGGTGTCCGACAGCCAGGAGATCGGTTTAACCTGTGTTCTTGGCTGCGCGCAACCTCAGGACCAAAGGAATGCAAAATGTTGAGTGCTATGTTTGAAACCGTTGTACAAAAACGGAAGAATGTTGTCGATGTTTTTGTTTGGTTACATTCAGCAAAGGTAAAGGACATTGGTTGCCATGGGTGATTAGCTAGCGTTAGCGTTACAGCAATGTGCTTAGGGCACTATGGGGGCTAGCTCCAGACTTGCATTTAGCGAGGCTTTGCATCTACTGATCCCCTCCTCCCATACAAAACTCGTAAAATCCGGGCAGGCAAGAAGTTTGCACTCGCCCGTTCCGCCCACTTACTATAACTTGGGAGGTCGACCTTCCCAGCACATAACAAAAGAGCTTAGCAGCTGCAATGATACTTTTGACTACCGTTGAAACTCGGGCCATAGGGTTTGAGGGGTATCTAATTAAACCCTGAAAAGTTAATGTGGTGAGTACCTTAAGCATGCTCTAACCTTCATGGCCACTAAAGTTCTGGTGCATGATCATGATTTTGAACGCTCCGAGCTCTACCTAACGTTAACAACTCCCCCTCTTCCTGCGAGAAAAGAATGCACATCTTCGTACTGCTTGCTTACCAACCACATTGACTTTTTCAGGGTTAGATTAGAGACCTAACACCCTATGGCCCGAAACTGTACGGTATGCCCATTATCTTTTTCCAGTGATTTTCTGCTGGCCCGGTCCGGGGTGCGTTACCTATGAGGTTTGAACCATATCGATCCATAGTCCGGGCATATTTCGCGTCTTGAACCCTACTAACTTGACCCTTCTATGTAGCCCTTGGGAGGTGAAGCCTTTGGAGTTTTGCCACGCCTCCCGCCCCCCCACCCCCCCTCTCCTCTCTCATGCTATGAGAATGGTAAGCACCTTTGAAATATTTTGGCAGGTGAGACGTGAAAATGCCACTTCGAGGGCAGTCCCTGATCCCCATGCGACGTCGTCTCCGCCACCTCCCGCCTAAGGTCTTCAAAGGAATACTATGGCCCGACTTTCTGAAAATTTGCCCGGCCAAGGCCCTCTAAAACTCTTGGAGTACTAACCCCAATGCTCGCATCGTAAGTCAACGAATGGCCAAGCCTGTTTCGAAGGCCCAAAAACGCTCTGAAATCGCTACCATAGAGAGTGTGAGAGGGTACCTAGTTACCGGTATGTCACAAGTGGAAAGGGAGCGTTGCACTTGCAGGGGACATTGCTTGTACAGTACAGTCCAGGTGTCAGATACAGGGGTGGGTTTCCTACCACCGCCTTTCTTATATAATCTAGATTGCTGGGTAAAACCCTGATTTCTGTGTACGGGATTTTCCTGGTCACAGAACAGATTCTATACAATACACACTCTGCACCCTCATTCTCAATACCCCTATATTACTACTATTCTATAATTAAGAGTCTTATTTACTACCCCCCTAATTATAGTAACCCGGTAGAATATAGTAGTAATAGCGATATTCGATTAATAATAATAATTATAATAATATCCTCAATTATTAATTTTAAGAAAGTGGGCGACGCCGTCTTTAAATTTATTAACGATTAAATTATATAGGATAAAGGATTCTAATCGAAAGTATTCGAATTAAGATTGTAGAAGTATATTAATCCCGATAATAGGAAGCCGTAACTTATTATCCCTATAAAACCTACTATTAAAAACTTTATAAATCCTTTAATTTACGCCGCGGCCGTTATTATTAATTCGATTAATAATTTTAATACTAATAATTCCTAACTTTAATAGGAGATTTTTTAATTTATTAAGGAAAATTATATAATTAACGGACCCGTTGCGAAAATATATAATTATATTTCAATACCGCCTCTTTTTTAATAGAAGGCGACCGCGCTTACGCCTAATAGTACCGCCGTTATTTAGCCGGTTACCGGGGCCTTAATTTTTTTTATTACCCCGGCCCTAATTTTAATTTTATACGCGGCGCGCCGTTATAATTTCTTAATTAAGCGTAATTATTATAATTATTAAAAAGTTATGGCCGATTACTGTTATAATAAAAAAATTTAGGAAATTTATAAAGAAAAAATCATTACCCTTTATATTTAAATAAAAAATAATATTAATTAATATTTCTAATTAATCTACTTTAAAGGAATTACTTCCCTGTCCGTTTAGTATAATATAGTGAAATTTAACGTTTAATTCGACGAAGAATAAATTTACAATAATATTTATTTGAAGCTCCGCTTCAACATGAGAAGTGTTGAAAAACACGAGCGTTGAGCGTAGCTTCTTCTATAATGGGACCATACCCCTGCGTCGATCCCTAAAATCTTCCCGAGGTTTCTCGACCTGCAATTGGTTGAAAAAAATTTCTCGAGTTGGAATTGGCTGGATTAAATCCCCTATCCCTGTCCGCCAAGCTCGCTTAGGGCTTGGCGTTTAAAAGTGGGTACTAGAATGATGAGTAAGCAAAGACGAGTACAATGGTACCACTCACGTGACCGTAGCTAGCCTGCCGGCCGAGAAAAACGGCTTTGAAAAAATCTGACGGATATATAAAAAAAATCTAAAAAGCTTATCGATAGGGATAAGAATATTAATATATAAAATAGGTATCAAAATAATGAGTAAATTGAGGCGAGTAGATTGGTACTACTCACGTGACCTTAACTAGCCTGCCAGCCGAGAAAAACGGCTTTGAAAAAATCTAACGAATAGGTATATAATAAAAAAAAAAGATTTTGTTTTCTAAATAAAACGTCGTAGCTAACCTAGCAAATGTACGGTTATAACATATAACCTTGAGCGGTCGGTTCGATTCCCGGCCGGAGTAAAAATAAAATCCTTTTAATAATTCTTTAAATAGTAAATAAAAAATTAAAAATAAATAAATAAATTATAATAAATAAATAAATAGTAATAAATAAATAAATAAAAAAAATATATAAATAATAATAATAAAAATATAATAATAATAAATAAAAATAATAATAATAAATAAATAATAATAATAAATAAATAGTAATAATGAATAAATAATAATACTAAATTAATAATAATAATAAATAAATAAATGAATAAACAAAGAAATAAATAAATAATAAATTAAATTAAATTAAAGTATACTTTAAAACCTTTGTTAAAGCGGAGCTTCAAGTAGAATTCTGCCCCTTTGGAGTACGAGTGTAAAATTTGCCGCAGGCAAATTTTGCGGGGGTACGGGGGCGGCAGCCCTCGTATTAATTACTATAATAAGATTAATATTACAATTTATCCCTATAATTAGATTAATTAATTATAGGAGTAGGAATATATTATAATTATTAATAAATATTTTAAAATCGACGAATATATTAACCCTAAAGTATAGAAGACCGATTTTTTTAACGTAATAAATAAATTTAATAATTCCCTTTTTAAAAATTAAATTACGTCCTTTAAAATTACGAATAAGAGGCTCCTAAACGATAATTTTATTTATTTTAGCCTAATTCGTAATTTTAAAGAACGGGTCTACGATTATTACCTTAAAAAGTCGCGTAATTAAATCCTAAAAGGCGGTATATTTCCTACCTTTATATTTAATAGTCGAATTACGAAGGACGCTTTTAATAATACCGGTAAAAAATGTGGCTAGGGTATTAATAATTAGGATAATAAGCGCTAAAAACGAATTTACGAAGCCTACGAAAAATTTAATTACTCTTATAATAAGTATTAATATATAATCCCCTTTTTAGCGCCTAATTTTAATTAAGTTCCTAATTAACGTATTTAGGGTATAATTAACGAAAATTATTAAAAGAATACTTAATTTACGTAAAGGTTCCGTAAATTGAATATTAAAATTATATTAATATAATAGATTCCTATTAAAAGGTTAATAAAATTTACGATTAATACCTTTAATAATAAACTTTAATTTAAAGGTCGGAGGATTAGTAAAATTGGTTATTAATCTAATTTCTTAATATTAAAACTTCGATAGGAAATTTTAATATATTTATTAAGAGATTTAATTATTTTTGATTTAGGTACGATAATTTATATTTTTAATGAAATTAACCGTTTTAAAGACTTTACCCCTATAAATAAAGGAGATTACGTTTAGGCTAGTAATAGTTTATTAATAATTGAAGGATACAGAACCGTTTATATTTTAATTAGCGATAATAAAGGTAATTTTTTTAAATTTCGTTTAAACGATATAATACTAATTCTAAATATAGTTTACAATTTCGTATTTCTTCGAAAGTTTATAGAATTCGATTATTCTTAGGATATTATTAATTCTTATATTCGCGCCCCCGATCTTTTTTATTATTATTCTATTTTTAATTATTTTTAGTAATTTATTCTTGAATATATCCTTTTTAATTCCTATAAAGATAATATTAATTAATCCTTTTTTAACGTTCGAATTCCTTAAAGTAAGACCGCTAAGAGATTTTAAGAGGGAGATACTTTACGTTAGTATTTTAGATTTAATTACCTTAAATCCGAAACCTTTATTTAATTAATTAATAAAGAATATAATATACGTTTTAAGGGTTTAAATCTAATATATTATAATACGTATATAGTAATTAAATTAAAATATTAAATTAGGAGAGTTGCCCGTATTATATTTAAAAGATTAGGATAAAGGGTAATTATTGATTTTTTCGAATATATTCTAATAAAAGTAGGATTTAATTAAGTCTCTATATTAATAATAATAGTTAACCACTAATTTAATTATTTTTAAGTATATTATTTTATTAAGAAAATTACTAATTTTATTATCGTAGCCCTATTTTCCTTTATTATTAATTTAAAGATTTAATACTAAATTTAGGTATAAATAATCGAATATAATAACGAAATTACGATAATTAAATTTAGGGTCGTTACTTTTTTATTATAATAGGGTATTAAAATCGAGCTTTCCGCGCTATATACTTAAGTATAAAACGGCGGCGTTAAGCGCTCCGGGGGTATATTTAGCGAAAAAATTAGAATTATAAAAAAATTTATAAACCTTTTAAAAGAGTTTTAGAGAGAGATTATAGCGGTTATAGCCTACCTTCTTAATAAAATTCCTAAGTATAATTTCAATTAGAAAACTTTAGAAGAATGTTTTAAAATTTATATAATAAATTGCGACGGCGGCTAATAAAAGGTAATCCCTATTTTAATATATTTGAAAATTTATAATTATAAAGCCTTTACGCTTATAATAGAAATTTTATATAAATATAATAAAATTAAGAAATTTAAAAAACGTATTTAGGTTAATTATTTAATCGGTTATTAATTGTTAAATATTTACCGAATTTAGAATCCCTATACTAATTCAATTATAATAATTAAAAACGTAGTTTTTAACGAAAACGAGGTTTTTATAGGTAATATCGAAAAACTCTAAAATTCGTTCAAAATCTCCCTAAAAGAATTAACCGTACAATTAAATAATCTTTATTAATTAGAAAACGATTTTATTATACCCTTCCTAATTTTAAAGAACTATATTAATAATAAATTAAATAATTTCGGTTTAATTATCGAACTTATACCCGCGGAATTGGAAATTTTTACAATCCTTACCGAGCCCGCCGGGTATATATATAAATAAAAAGAAGAAATATTACGTCCTTAAATATTAAAACGATTGGATAATTAATAGGATACGGTAATAAATAAAACGGATAAACTAATTAATTACAATTTATTAATTCTCTTTAATAATTTAATTTCGTTTTTTATTAAGAATTTAAACCGCGTCCCCTTAGTACAACCTCCTACCTACTTCCTCCGAGCGGATTAATATTTATATTAAGTAATATCCTTCCTAAATATATTTAATTTTTATTAAATTAATATATATAATAATTGCGTTATTAATTGTATTAATTTAAATTAATTAAAGAAATTCGGATTAGAAATCGATAACGACGATTTTTATATAAATTCGAAATTTACTATCGATAACGTTAAAAAGTATAATATATTAAATATATTAAATACTTTATATTGCTAAAAATTCCTCCTTCTATTTAAAAACTACCGAAACTTTTATTTCTATCCTTTTTAAAAAATATTTTGTTAAATTAAAAAGGAATATCTTTAGGATTATAATATAAAGGGATTGTAAAAGTAAATAAATTAAAAAGAGTATTAAAGAATTATCCCCTTCGATTCTATATAAATATATATTTATAAATTTAATATAGCGGGTTATTATTTTAAAAGTAAAGTACGTGTTACGAGCGACGTAGTTACGAGAGACAAGCTTAATACGTTGAATCTAGGTCTATTATAGAATTACAAAATAAAGAAGAAAAGAAGAAACGAATAAAGGATGCGCCCCGCGCTAGGGTTTTATGCCTGGGCGCGGGCGACCTACGAAGGCGGCACGCAATTACGTACGTTAATACAATTAACTTTTATTAGGTAATTGCCCGAGCGATAACCGGTCCGCCGGATAGGGACCCTATCCGCTAGCGCCGTAATACTACCCCCCCCTCCGAAAAAAATTCACCCCGAATCTTCGAAATATTAGAATTATTATTATATATAAAGTGGGTTTTTTATTTCTTAGCGCCTACTATCCTTTTTAGCCTCCTTATACCTTTCTTTAAAGGAATGTTATTATCCGGATAATTTTTATCGAATTCCTCCGTTTCCGCCTTTTATAATTATTTTTCTAAATGTAACGGCGGGCCCGGGTACTTTAAATACGCTTTGTAATAAATTCGTAATAATTTAGGTAAATTTTTGAAATTCTTAACGTTATAAAATTTCGGGTCCGGGTCGTATCCCTTTTAATTTATTCGGTATTAGAATTTATTAAAGTATATTCGAAAAGTTAGGATTTCCTTTATTTCCTATTTAATATCGTTTTTTATATATTCCTTTACTAATTCTTTTAGCTTCTAATTAAATAACGGATTATTAAAATATTTCCGAAACTTATTGGCGTAGAAAATATTTATTCTTTTCCAACCCTTTAATACTTTTAACCTAAATAAATAATTATATTTTTCTTTAATTTTAAAATATTAATTCGTTAAAGGAAAATTGAATTTGTAATTTGGCCGGTTTATAAGTTTATTCCGTTTAATAATAAATATTCTATTACCGGGTCCGAAATCCAGGACGCGTCGATATTTATTTAATTATTTAATTATCCGCTCCTAAGCTTTAGTAATAAATTCTTTTACTTTATTTATATATCCTCGGATCCGATTTATTAAATTTTACGCGTCTTCCCGGCTAAGTTTTTCTCTAATTGTTAATTATATACTATTAAAATTAATTCGAATTTCCTAATTTAAAATTCTAAGTATTAAGAATCCTTTTAATATTTCGTATATCACAGGATTAAACCTGTGCCATACCCAGCACACGCACTAACCACCCTTATAGGTGCCCAGCTCCCTAGTGGCCATTTACAACCATAATATATATACTATAGTACGATATAGCCTAAATCTAATTACCGGTAGTTACGTATAATATTACGTAAGCGTATACGGGCTAGGGTATAAGTTCGCGCCTATATATCCAGCCCTCTACGCACACTTCCTATTTCCTCTCCTTCGTACTTTAATATATATTTTAACCTATATTTAATATGTACTTAGCTTATAATAATTTAAAGTATTAAATTATTACGTTGCGTACGTATATTAAGGAAGATTACGATTATTATATTCTAATTTTAAAATATTAAAAATTCGATTACTAAACGACCGTAATAATCGCGTACCGGTCCCGGACGTCGAGCTAAATAAAATACCAAAACGAATATTACTATCGAATCGCTCGTACCCTCTCTCTTTACTTTATACCTATTAAGTATATTAATTTAAACGATTAATATTTTCTTTAAATTAGCAGCTTTCGGTTCCTTCTACTACGAATAACTTTATTGCTATCGCTACTATTAATATTTTTATAGTCGTATTCCCCGATAACCTTATTTATTTAAATTTAGTAAATATTTTATTTATTTTCGATTTTATTATATTCCTTACTACTATTACTATCGATTAAACTCTCGACCTTACGATAAACCCCGCTTTTTAATTAATATTAATAACCCTTATTAGGCTTATTTATTTTAATATCGTCGAAGCGGGCACTAAAGTATATAATTTCGAAGTCGAATTCCAATAAGCTAAATCCGATCTTTAAAATTTAGAAAGCGCCTACGCCGCGTTCCAAATTAAGTACGATTTTCAATTCTAAAACGTCGTGGCCGAACGTTAATACGCTATTTCCGACTTCGAAACTAAATTATCCAACCTCAAAAATAATTTCTACTAAGCCTTAAAACGCTAGACTGAAAAATATTAAAAGATAATTACCGATTTTCGTTAACGTATTACCCAATTTTAATTAGCCTAAGAAAATTCGTTCGATACAATTACTAATAATAAAATAATTACCCCCGTTCCCCCCGCTAATAACCCTATTAACGGTAATAATTATAAGTCGGTATTATAAATAATAATTATACCCGCCTTTAATAATATTAGTAATTCGATTAAATACGCCGCTAAATTTCATTACTAAAATATTAATATCCAATTCGCTTAGGAGGATAACCCAATTTTATTTAATATTATATATATTAAATACTCTCTAATTACCTATTCCTTAATTAATAAGCCCTTTAAAATTATTAAACCCGAATTCCTTAAGGTTTTATCGGGAAAGGACCTTAAATAATTTATAATCGAGGATTTATTTAAATAAATAAATAAGAAGTATAATAACGTTAATACCGTTATTTAATCCCGCCGCGAATTCGAGGAATTAAAATTTAATAAAATAAAATAGTTTAATTTCGAAGATAAATTCGTTACTCTAATCGACCATTATAATTTTAATAATAATATAAAGGTCTATTACTTCCACGCCCGTTTTAACGACCGTTTATATAACGCTATCGCTCTATAACGCCCCTAACCCGATAATAATAAATTTAATAAATAATTTATAATAACCCGCGACCTAATTAAATAATTAAAAGAAAAGGATTAATATAATAAAATAGTTAATAATTTCCGCCCTACTACTAATATTAATACCGGTACGTCCGCCCCCGGCTTAAACTCCGCTTCCGGTATTACCTCTATTCCTAAATTCATTATTAATTAGGGCGGCTCTACTATAGACCTCGATTCTATATCCCCTATTAATATTTAAATATCCTATATAATCGATAAAAATATCTTCGAATAATATATAAAATTTAACGCTTATATTTATTATAACCGTAAGAATTATTTTACTACCGAATGCAAATTTTATATTAATTTTAATAAAAACCCGCTTATTAGCCGTTGGAAGAAGGATAAAAATACGAAGGATAAAAAGAATAAAAATAAGAATAATAATAATAATTCTATTAATAATAACGATAATAGATAATAATAATATCCTATTTAAAATTAATACGGTTACGGTTAATATAATTAATATAATATTAACGTTATAAATACAAGCGGCGTTCTAATTTATTATAATACCCCGGCCCTAAATAATTATTATATACCCCCTATCTATTACCTTAACCTTATATACCTTTATAGCTTTATAAGCCCGGTTATAAGCGATAAAAATAATTCTATTAACAACTAGGGAAATATATAACCTCCCGCTTAAATTATAATTAAAGGCTATTATTTATTAAGTATAAAAATAAATAATAAAAGAATATCCTTATAAAATTAAATATCGTAAAAATTTATTAATTTTCTATAAATAACCGTTATAAATACCCTAATTTATTAAATCTTTCTATTTATTTATCCTACGGACCGCGTAAAATATATTATACCGCCTTTATTAATAGCGGTTATACTACTTTCGGTTTTATTAATCGTCGTTTTATTATTCGAAATAACCTTCCTTTATTTCCTCTTTAAATCCTTAAATTATTATACTTAACCGATAACCAAATTAAAGGTAATATTATACATTTTAATAAATTAATTATAAACGTTGGCGTTTATTACGAAATTATCGACCTTTTAATTTACGACTTAATCGACGATAATTTAATAATCCTTAATTATTTTTAATTAATTTACTATACTTTAAATATTAATTAATTTAATAATCGCTTTACTTTCGGCCGGTTTTATAAACGCCGCGATTATTTCTTACAAAGAGCGTTTTTCTACCTTCGCTACGTACTTTTATTTCGCAAATATTAATAAATCCCCTTCGTTATACTATCGATCGCCCCCCCTAAAATTATCCTTAATATAAAGCTTATATATTAAAAACCTTCGGTAGAAAATATTCCCGACGAAGGCGAGCCGGATTCCCCTTCCTTAATAAAATCCGTTCGTAAAATTTCGATTTTTACGATAATACGACGCGCCGCCTATTAAAAGTTTAATAAATTTAAATAAAAAGTAATTAATTATATAAACGCTATATTTATAAATAAAATTATCGGCGGATAAACCTTTATATTTATAATTATAATACGTTATTTTCCCCCGCCGTTATTCTGTATAATACCTATACTTTATAAATTCGTTAAAGGAGTCCGTATTTTATTCCCAAATTACTGTACCCTAATCCGCCTTTATTATATCCCTAAAGGCCCCTTCGATTTAAATAATATTAAAGAATTATTAATAATTATATTTAATTAATTTACCGAAAAATATAAATTTTAAATTATCCGAATAATACGAATAAATATAATGAAGGATATTTAGCGTATATTCGACGAAAATAAAGTAATAAAAAAAAAAAGCGCTTTAACGCTTAACGTAATTAATAAATCCCTTATAATTAATATAATTAAAGACGTTATAAATAATAAAGTATATTATTATAAGAAATTCTTCGGTAATAATTATTATACGTAAATCGACGCTCTTTATAATATTAGTACTAAAAAAGTAATTAAAATAATTAAAGTATTTACGTCCGTAATACTTATAAAATACGCTTCCGACTTTAAAATATACGAGAATATTATTAATAATTATTTTACCGCTAATAATATTAATATTAGTAAAATTACTTTTAAAAACGTAATAAAATTCTATAAAAAAGCCGATAAGCCCCTTAAAACCGACGCCTAAATCTAAATTAAATTCCCTTACTAATATTAATAATAGACGAATAATTTTAAATAGGAAATAATTAATATATTTCCCCTAAATAAATTATATAATTTTAAATTCGAATTTAAATTTAACGCTATATTACTTACGTCCCGTAGCCGTACTTTTAACCCTAAAGAATTTAATATTATTAAAAAATAGATCGACGATAATTTTAAGAAGAAGTTTATCTGGCCGTTATAATTAGAAGCTTCTATTTTTATTTTCTTAGTTAAAAAACCGGGCAGCGGAATTTATATTTGCGTTAATTATCGGAATATTAATAACGTTATTTTTAAATCCCACTACCCGTTCCCTTTAATTAAAGAAACCTTCGATGCGATTTATTATATTAAAATCTTTATAAAGTTCGATATTATTACTACTTTTAACCGCGTCCGTATTAAAGAAGGATACGAATAATTTACTATATTTATAATATAATTCGGGCTATTCGAATCTTTAGTAATACTTTTTAATTTCTAAAGCGCGCTAAGCGCCTTTTAAAATTATATTAATAATCTTTTATATAATATCCTCGACGTTTACGTAATTATTTACTTTAATAATATTTTTATTTATTCCGATAATAAAAAGGATTACGAATATTACGTTAACGATATCTTCGAACGCTTTATTAAAGTAAGCTTTAATATTAATATCGATAAATACGAATTTTATATAAAACGTACGAAATATTTTAATTTTATTATAATACTAAGAAGTATTAAAATAGACTTAAATAAAATTAAAACCGTTCTCGAATAAATACCGCTATAATTTAAAAAATCCCTATAATAATTCTTAAACTTCGCGAATTTTTATTATTAATTTATAAAAAACTTTTTAATAATAATTTTACCCTTATACGAATTAATAAAGAAGGATATATTATAATTGTAATCCGACCGTTATTAATTTATATTTAAAGCTTTAAAAAAGGTTTTCGCTATTAGACCGATTTTAAGGATTTATAATTAAATTAAAAAAACCGTCGTCGAAATTAATACTTCGAATTAGGTAATAGGCAATATACTCTTATAGTATAGAAACGATAGCGTATTATACCCCGTAACCTATTTCTTTACGAAATATTCTATTTAAAAATATAATTATAACGTTTATAATAAAGAATTTTTAATTATTATTAAAGTATTAAAAAAATAGTAATTAAAATTCGAAGGTGTATAATAACCTTTTAATATTTTTACGGATTATAAAAATTTAAAAATATTTATAACTAATAAATAATTAATATAACGTTATATATAATAATCCTAATTTCTATCCCGCTTTAACTTCTAAATCTAATATACCCCCGGTTTTAAAAATTTACGTCCGGACGTACTCAATCGCAAACCTAATAATATCCCTACTAGGGCCGAAAATAAACGTTTAACCGCCCGCTAACGTATATTATTATAACCCTTATAATTTGTAAACGGATATTTTAATGACTTTACGGTATATTTTTCCCTATCCCTTATAAATAATTACGAAAATAAATCTATCGACAATATTATTCTAAATAATTACGAAAATTCTATATTTTTTTAGGAGGTTATTTCCGTTTTAAATAATTTAAACGCCCGCAATTAATTAATTTCCGTCCGTAAAATCCTATATAAAACTTTTAACGAATATTAAATTATATTTAATAATATAGCGAAATAGCGAAGTTATATTATTATCGACTTTTATAATAAAAAATTTCAATTTTAATTAATTAGCCGCTAATATAATTCGCTTAATACGGGCTATTTAGGGCGTAACGTTATATATAAATTACTATTTTACGAATTTTATTAAGAAGGGATAATTAACGATATCCGCGTTTTTTATAAAGTATACCTCCTATATATAAAAACGAAATTCCTTAAGTAGGGATATATTAACCTTCTTAAAACTATCCTAATTATTATAATACTATAGATTATAATTTTAATCGATTACGTTACCCTACTATTAAGTAATATATACTTTAATTAAGAATTTAAATATATTTACGTTATTATAAATTAATTAATTAAAATACGGTATTTTATTCCAATAATTACACTATCCATTAAGGAATTAATAAAACGATTTATCGATAGGGTTTATTACTTTTATAAGTTTTTAAATTCCATCCTTTCCGATTATAATACGCAATTTATATCCCGTTTTTAATTATCCCTTTATTAATAATTAAAAATAACGTATAAATTTACTTCTATTTTCTACCCGTAAATTAACGCCTAAACGGAACGTATTAACGTTAAAATAGAATAATACCTCTACTTATACGTTAATTAATCCTAAACGGATTAAATTAAATAATTCCCCTTCGCCGAATTTATAAAAAATAACGCCGTTTCTTCTTCGATAAATTTATCCCCCTTCTTTATTAATTATAAATATTACCCTTATATAAATACCGAATTTTATAACCCGCTACTTCCTATATTATTATTTATATAATTAAAAGAATATTATAAAGTTAACGAATTCGCTAACCGATTTAAGAAAATTTAAGACTTTATAATTTAATAGACGAAACGAATTTAAAACTAATATAAGGAGAACGCTAATAAATATCGTATTAATTTAATAAAATATAAATTTAGGGATATAATACTATTTAATACCTTTAACCTTTCTAATAGCCGCTTATATATTAAATTCTTTCCCCGCTAAGAAGGCTTATTTATAATCCTCAAATCCGATATTTATACTATTAAATTAAAACTCCTTAATAATATAAAATATTCGCCCACCTTCTACGTTTTTATAATATAACGCTAATTCGGCCAAAGCCTTCCCAATTAAGTAACTAATTTTAATATTTATATTAACGAAAGAAAAATAATAATCCGCATTAATAAATATAAAGAATACGTAGAATAGGGCTTCGATAAATTAATAAACGTCGAATAATAAAATAAGAATTACTATTAATATTATTTAATTAAATAGAAGGGTAATTACGAATTAATTTAGGAAAAGGTTAATAATATTATCGATTGCGAAATATAATTCTAAAAATTCTATTACAAATACCCCGATAAACCTATACCACCCCGTATTCGAAACCTCTTCGACCGATTCCGCTAAAAGGAACGAAATATTATAATAACGGACCCTACTACCGCCGCCGCCTACAATGAGCCTCCGCGCCGCCGCTCCGCCCAATTAGTATAATAATTCGCTACCTTGAAAACGGAGATATTACTATTAAAGAAAAAAGAGGAGGAGGGGTTAATAAAAGTAATAATAAGGATTATACGATTTTTAATAAATAAATAGTTTAGGATACGGCTAACGTTACGTTTAGGAGCGTTCAACGAGCTATTAAAGGATTCTAGGATATAATTATACGTATATATAAATTTTTCAATTCTACGAGCTTCTTTTAAAGGGGGATAGTATTATAGGATTAAACCTATATTATACCCAATATACGTATTAACTACCCTTATAAGTACTTAGCTCCCTAGTAGCTATTTACGATTATAATATATATACTATAGTACGATATAGCCCAAATCTAATTACCGGTGGTTACGTACAGTATTACGTGGGCGTGTACGGGCTGGGGTATGGGCTCGCGCCTATATATCCAGCCCTCCACGTACACTTCCCATTTCCTCTCCTTCGTATTTCAATATATATCCTAACCTATACCTAATGTACACTCAGCCCGTGATATCGTATAATTATATTTTATTTAAATTATCGTATAGTATTCTTATTTATACCGTATTTATTATTAGAATCGCTTCTAATTAATTATTTTAGAAATAATTAATAAAGGGACGAAAATATTAATTAAAGTACTCGTTTATAATTTCGGCCTACCCTATAATTTAATTATATTCTGAAGAAGTTAATTTCTATTTAATATTTAAAATTTTAATTAATTCGTTTATAAAGTCCAATATAAATTAGGGGCCTCTATCCGAAATAATTTCGTTTAATAATTTATAAATATAATAAGGGCCTTTGTAATATATATAGGTTGCGTTTCGGGCTATTACCGTTATAAAATAAGGGATAATTTATAATACTTTATTTAATTGGTCTATTATTATAAATACGTTATCGAATCCTCGTTTATCTTTAAATATAATTTTAAAATTTACAATTAAACTTCATTAAATATATTAAACCGTTAGGATAGGCTCTAATTTATTAGGGGTTTTATTCTAAAGAACTTTTAAAGTATAATATATTATATAATTAGCGACGAAACGATCGACGTTATTAATTATTCCTAATTATTAATATTATATAAATATTAAGCGTTTTAATTTATTTCGGCTTAGATAAGCAATAGTAATTTTTACGTATAGTTTATAAATAATTTAGGCTTTTAGGGTATTAAATAGTATAATAAATTTATCGAAACGGGTAAGAATCTTATCGGCAATAAATCGATATTTATTCTCCTCCTTTCTAATTATATTTTAATAGATTTTTAAATCCGGGTATATTTTATTTTCGAAAATAAGGCGATTTATAAATAAATAGCCTTCTAATTATTCCTCTCGGGTTCCCTCTACGATTTCGGGGTTAATTTTTATAATAATTGTATTTAAAAATATAATTAACGCGTAAATTGTATTAATACTATTAATTATATTATTAGGTTATACTATCCGATTATTATTAAGGTTTTTAAAAATTTAGAGGGTCCTTTATACTTTTTATTTTACTTTTTAATTCTTTAAATCTTTTACTTTCCTTAATAATACGTCTACTATACCGTTTTCCTTTTTTAACCGGTAAAAAATAATAAAATAATATTAAGATAGGAATTCGGTTTACCCGGTTTATCGTAGGTTTAAAAATCTTTTAGTATTAAATTATTTAAAGGCTTCGTTATTTATTAGGATTAAAAAGGGTTTATATAAATTAATAAATTCGGTTCTCTAATATTATAAAGTTTTAATAATAGTTATTAATTTTTTATTATAAATAGAATAATTATATTTTGCGCCGTATATCGTTTTTAAATAAAAGGTAATTAATCGTTATTTATTATTAATTAATTATAATAATACGCCGGCTACTACTTTATTTAAAGCGTCCGTTTTTACTTATATTGGCCGTTTATATTTAAAATATATTAGGATAGGTATTAATAATAATCGTCCTTTAAATTCTTCGAAAGTAGTTTGGTAATCCTTATTTTAATTAAAAACTTCTCCTTTTTTTATTATTATTATTAATAATTTAATAATCCGGTTATAATTTTTAACGAAACGCCGGTAGAAATTATAAAACCCTAAGAAGGATTATACTCTTTGTATATTTATTAAAACCTATTAATCCTTTACAACCGCGATCTTTTAAAGGTCGACGAATATATTATTAGTCCTAATAATAAAATTTAAGAATTTAATCTTCTCGACGTAGAATTCGTATTTATTTAAATCCGTTTATAATTCTATTGCTTCTAATTTAATTAATACCTTTTTAATATAAATTTTATATTCCTTTAAATTATTTGAGAAAATAAGAATATTATTAATATACGCGCTGTAAAAATTATCGAAATATCTTATTAATATTTTATTAATATACCGTTAAAACGTTAATAATTTATTAATTAATTTAAAAAGTAAGACCTTATATTTATACGTATTATATTTCGTTCGGAATATTGTAAATTTTTTATTGTTAGGGTATATACGGATTCGATAGAAGGCCTATTTAATATCGATCTTCGAGAAAATTTTCGTTTAATTAATTTTAATAATAATTTTATTAATTAAAGGAAGAAGGTACTTATTTTTCCTTATAATAGTATTAAGTTTCTGATAATTTACGTAGAATTTTAATTTATTATTAATTTTAAATACAAAGAGAATAAGTATAATTTAAGGTATAAAATTGCTTTTAATAAAGCTTTTAATTAACGCTTTATTTACGTATTTCCGATAGGCCTTTAATTTATCGACTGATATCTTATATAATAAATTATATTTAAAGTTTTCGGATTTTATTCCGTTTATTAAATTAGTTTTATAATTATTAATATAATAGTCCGGTAGGGTATTAAATTCCTTTTTATTAAATATATTTAAGTATTCGTAGGCGTATTTAAGGATTTTTTTTTTAATTCGTTTGTGTAATTTTACTTTATTCTTAACGAAGGCTTACTTTTTATAATCGTTAATAAATCGGTCGAATTTATAAAAATTAATTACCTTTATATATTCCCGTTTAATAAATATAAGAAAAGCGTTAATATTAATTACCGTAAAATCGTTATAATATTTATATTATCTTACGCTATTTTTTTTCAATTAATATCGGCCCTATACGTTTTCGCCTTAAAGGAGGTCGTTTTTTCGTTTAGCTTTTAATATTTCGATATATTTTCGTTATATAAATATCGCGTCTTCTTCTTTTATCCTTAGGGCGTATTAATTTAATAATTATTATTTTATTTTTATTAGGTCTTTATTTTTTCTACGTTAAATCGGTCGTTCTTTTAATTCTTCGAATAATTCGATTAGTCGGCTAGGTTTTATTAAAAGCGATAGCGTTACGTTTTTAACGAATATTTTGAATTTTTAAATACGTTTATTAAAAGCTAATAATATTATAATTACTTTATCGAAAATAAGGTTAACGTTGGTAATATCGATTAAAATTTTATATTTTTTTAGTTAATATTTACTTAGGATAACGTTATACCCCGAATTAATAATAATTATTATTTCTTTATCGAATTGTTAATTTTATACTTTAATAATTCCCTTTAAATATTAATCGATCGTTTCGCTATATTGCCCGGTATACCCTCTTATAATGTAAGGATAAAAATTATATAATCTTTTTATTCTTTATTTAATTATATTATTAATAAAGTCTTTATTTATAAAGATATTACTATTTATTCCCGAATTAATAAGCGTATCGTTCGTAAATAAAATTTTTCTATTATTATTTATTATAATATAGGATGTAATTAACGTGGGTCTACCTAAATAATCCTTTAAAAAACTTTTATTTACCTTTATACTTTCTAATAGTATTTTTTTTAAGTTCTTTCTAAAATAAATATTTATTAATTCAATTTCTAAGAAGGAATTTAATATTCTTAGGGTAATTAATTTTCCACTTTATTATCGGCCGGCTTATCGTCCTCTTTATTTTTACGGCTATAGTAATCGACGAATTTATTAATATAATTAGGGTTTCTACTACGGCGGTTAAAATAATTACGGAAACGATATTTAATTTTTTTATATATAAAATATTTATTTTCTTCGAGTAATTTATAAACTTCTTTATAAATTATATCGGGGGCGCGATAGGAATTATTTCGATTACCGCTACTAATATTAGTATTATTATTAATAATATTATTAGAATTTTTATTAAAATTATTAAAACTTTTAATTTTATTAAACGAATTTATAGAAGAGGAGGTATTCTTATCCTTATCTTTATTATTTTTTTTAATTTTATTATTATAAAAAATATATTAATTAATTTCGATTACTTTTTTAATTATTAAAGCGTATTAATTAAAAGTAATATCCTCCTATCCGTATCCCTAAAAGAGGGTATTTTAAATAATACCCGGGAATTTCCAATTAAATTCTTATTTTTATAAATTAGGAGGGCGATTATATTCTCCTACCAAACGTACGAATTTATTACAAAATTCTTAAAAATCCCTATTCATTTCGAATTTTAAATTATTAAATTCGTAAATAACCTTTTCCTTTTGATTATAATTATAATATTCGGCGCGTAAATAGGCGAATAATTTATTAAAGGTTTTAATATTATAAAGATTATTAATGAAGTAGGATTTAAAATCCTAAGTAACTTTATTAGTAATACGATTCTTAATATATATCTTCTTAATTTTATTATCGGAAAAGTAATTAGTATTTAATTTAAATTTATTAAAAATATAGCGGTATTAAACGTTAAAAGTAATAATATTTTTATCTTTTTCATTATAAAAATAGAGCGGATCCTTTTCTTTAATTAATAAGCGACCTTAATTAATAGTAAAAAAGTCGGTAATAAATATTTCTTTACGATACCTTCTATTATCGTTATTTTTATCGCGGTCGGCGTAATTATAATATTCGAAGTTTTCGGGAGTTAAGAAAACGACTTTCTTTTTACGAAGATTAATATTTTCTTTATAAAGGTCGATATTTTCTTTAATTAAAATAGCGATTATAATATATAAATCGGCGACGTTACCGTTCCGGGTAGTTATTATTCTTTTTAATTCTTTAATTTAAACCTTTATAATTATTAAATTATTATTAATTTTAATAAGCTCTTTTTCCTTCTTAATTAAATCGTAATAGGTTTTATTTTATTTAATAAAGAAGTGGGGGTAAAATAAATAACCTTTAATTAAGGAATTATCTTTTTATTCGTAAAGGGTATTTTATTTATTAATGCGACCGTTATTAAACGGAATATTATTCTAAACCTTTCCGTCGTCGGATAAATCGTTATTTTAACCGTCGTTAAACGGGGTATCGTTTTAAATTCCCTTATTAAAGTAATTAATAATTTAATATAACGCGGTAAATTGGACTTAGAATTTATAATTCTTTTTATATAATATAGCGTTTTTATAATGTAAAGTCTTATAATCGTCCGGTTCGAAGTCGGGATCTTTATTTCCGCGGGCCTTTAATAATTAGCGTATTAGGAATATATTTTTATTTTATTCTTTACGTAAATTTTTATAAAAGCGTTTATTATCTATTTCGGCGCCTTTCTAATACTTTAATAAATTAATAGTATATTCGTATATTTATCTTAAATTAATATTCAAATTAATAATAATAATTTAATATCTTTATTATTAAGAAAGGATAATTTTAATTAAAATAGCCCGTAATTTAATTTCTTCGAAAATAGCGCGTATATTTTCGGAATCCTCGATAATAGATTTGAAAATATCGAAATCTATTAATAAAATATTATTATTATTCTATTCCTAATAATTTTAGCCTGTGGCTATTAAAATTTTAAAAGCAAAGGCTAAATAACCCTTATTATATTAGGCTTAATATTTCGCAATTGCGTTAATTTTCGTATATAGGAAGCCGAATAAATCCTCCGTATTAAATATATAACGAACGTCGGCGAATTTATTAGTAATTTCTTAATTAAAAAATATAATAATTTCGTCTATATCTTCCGGAATATTATAATTCTTCAAATTAGATTTATCGATATTATATAACTAAGTATCCTATTTCTCTTTAAGAATACCGATCGTAATATTATTAAACGAGCGACGCCTAAAAATATTGTTTTATTAAATAATTATATTAGGAATAATAAATATATTTGTAATATCGAATTTAATTTATTCGACCGCGAGCTTATCGGATATATTCTTTTTTTAAATTTTATTTATTTAAGCGCTCTCGGTAGTAAATAATTTAATAATTTTAGCCGCGGTAGCCTTTTCGTCGGGGGTATACGCCATCGTAATTAATTATGAGGGTATATATTATAATTACTTTAATCGGTAAATAAATTTAGGATATTTGGATACCTCCCTAATATATTA
The DNA here is from genome assembly GCA_033439795.1 of Sordaria brevicollis. Classification (NCBI taxonomy): domain Eukaryota; kingdom Fungi; phylum Ascomycota; class Sordariomycetes; order Sordariales; family Sordariaceae; genus Sordaria; species Sordaria brevicollis. Next base: position 554,281 of record JAUTDP010000015.1, on the reverse strand, counting down.
AGAATAATTTTGTAATTATTACGAACGACGTAGTTACGAGAGATAAATTTAATACGTTGAATCTAGGTTTATTATAGAATTATATAATAAAGAAGAAAAGAAGAAACGAGTAAAGGATGCGCCCCGCGCCAGGGTTTTATACCTGGGCGCGGGCGACCTACGAAGGCGGCACGCAGTCACGTGCGCTAGTGCGGTCAACCTTTGTTAGGTGACCGCCCGAGCGATAACCGGTCCGCCGGACAGGGACCCTGTCCGCCAGCGCCGTAACAGTACGCCTTATTATAAAAGGAGATTAATAACCTCAAAATTTATAAAATACTTATGCGGCTATTTTAGTAATTCGTACCTTCTATATTATAATAATTATTATAGGTTACTTCAATTTCGAATTTAAATAATATAATATTATTAACGCTTTCGTTAATACCCTTCTTAATAAACTTATTTATATACGAATATTATTAAAATATACCCAATAAAGTAAAATTATTAAATTATTACGCGCCTTCTATAATTTTCGGCGCTCCCCCTTACTATAGTAATACAAATTTACTAAAACTTTTATTACTATTAATTTAATCCCTATCCTTATAGAATTTTATATATTTATTTATTAAAGTATAATAGTCTTCTTCTACGTCGATAATATTATTCTTACTTACCGAAACGAAAATAAATATAATATTATTAGAATTATTAACGTTTTAAAAGGTTATTATTAATTAATAGGCGGTAATAATATTTAATAATTTTTAAATATCGAAATTATTCGAAACCGAATAAAACGGATAATCTAATTATTTTAATACAAATATATTAGAAAAATTATAAAAAAACTCTAATAATCCTAATCGTTTCCCTAAATTCTTATAAATATTAAAGAGTTCTTCCCTTCTAAAGGTACCGCTAATTTCAAATTTATTAAAATATATTAAAAGGTAATCGGCGAAATTATATACGCATTAATTATTATTAAACCCGATAGCGCTTTTATCGGCTCTAAATTATCCCGTTTCTTTACTAATCTTAACGGTATTTATTATATTACTATTAACCGATTACTCATTTACTTTAAGGGTATTAAAAATTACGCACTCTAATTAAAGGGTAGTAATTTATTTTTAATTTTAATTAACGCCTCTTATACCGATAATATTCTAAATCGACGAAATTTATAAAAATTCGCTATATAATTATTAAGTAGAATTATTAATTAGCGAATTAATAAATAGGATATCGTTATTACTTTTATTATTAAGGTTGAATTATTATCTTTATTATAAAGGGTTCGTAAAGGTTTATAAATAAAACGCTTATTCGATTTATTAATTTTCAATTTGGGAATTAATAATGAAAATATTTTATTAGGATATAATAACGTTTAAACGATCCGTTTAATTATTAAAAAAAACGTTAAATTTTAAATTAAATTTAAATATATCGATATTTATAATTATTAATTCCGAGAGGGATAGTAGCGCGGTATATTTAATATATATTATATATTTATAACCGAAATAATCGCCGACGGGTTAACGAAAGCGCTAATTATAAAGAAATATAAGGAATTTATTCGCTAAATAAATTTTATAAATATTTCGAATTTAAAGAAGGAGAAGGAGAGGGTATTAAAATTAATTAATACGAATATATTAATAATCTAATTCTAACGGGGATAAAATATTTTAAAAAGGTAAAAAGGAAAAATAATATTATTATAAATAATTATCGATTTATATTATTCTATTGAAATAACCTTTATAAAATGAAAGGATCCTATATAATATTTGTGAAAAGGAAAAAAGGTAAAAAATTTGGCGCTAATAGGATTCGAACCCGCGACTTTTAAAGATAGTTATTAAGGATAATCTAGGGAGTATACTATTAAATATAATTTAAAAATACTATATAATAATTTAATATAGGACCTTAACGCTTTAATTACTAAATTACGGCGCCCGGCTAATTATTAAAAATTAATACCGCGGACCTTCTAAATATAGTATAATTAATAGGCGATGCCTTTAAAGGCGATTATTTAGGGATTTATTAACTTTAAGGGTATAGAATTTAGGAATAATTTCATTTAGGCGCCTTTGACCAACTTTTTAGTATACGCTAATATAATTGGGGGGTATATCAAATATAGGGGTGGGTTTCCTACTACCGCCTTTCTTATATAATCTAGATTGCTGGGTAAAACCCTGATTTCTGTGTGCGGGATTTTCCTGGTCACAGAACAGATTCTACACAATACACACTCTGCACCCTCATTCTTAATACCCCTGTATTGCTGCTATTCTACACTAGGTAGCATCCAAAACGTCAAGGTCTCCGGGCCCCGGCGCCGTTAGGTGCGGGCCGCTGCGACGTGAGTGGGTCCATGAGCCGCATGCCATGCCGGCCGGACCGGCCTGAGGGGGTTGTTATACGCTAGCTACATGTCGAAGGATTCGGATGCTGCCCCTTGATTTGTAAAAGGTTCTTGCTTTCCATAGTTCAGTTGTCTCTCCCTTTCTCTCTCCCTCCTTCCCTCCCTCCCTCTCTTCTTTTTTTTTGTTTCTCTCTTCAGTGCTTTGCTCGAGAGTTCGGCCCAGCATACCTAGACCTTCTTCAGTTATTGTTATAACTAGGGCTAGGTAGCTGGTGCGTTTGTCACGACAATCAAACCGTAGCATTCTTACCTTCCACTTGAATATCACATTCATGATCTTGAGCAACATGCGATTTTTGAATTTGATTCTGATTCGTGACTTTCCGAAGCACGGCAACCCCAGCCATATCATCCTGTCATTACCACGGTCGGGGCCGTCTAGATCAGTTCTTGCCCAGCCAGTATCATGCTGGTTAGGGTGCCACATATGGTAGGTAGTATCGTTGATGGTGAAGGGTGGTTGAGAATGGCATAACGCACTGTGAGTTCTGCGAGTTAACGCCTTTGGAGAAACATACCCTTTTTGTTCGTAGTACAGTACCATACAAATGCCGGGAGATTTTACTGCCGCGATCCTGGGGTGTATAGGGAAACAGGGGCAGACCATTGGCTTCGAAAACCTTTCAATGCGAAGATGCGTTGCAGCCTGGCACTTTGAGCTCACAGACAACCAACAACCACTGCCTTCACTTCACTTTCGCTACCACGAGCACCGCTGGCGATGTAAACCCTACTTGACCAACTCGGAGGAGGAAAGCGGTTGGTCTGAGTACAACGTTGTCAGAGGGTGCATAACCACTGTGAGTCCTGCGAGCTTCGGGCCTCTTCAGAAACTATACTACTTTCTTGTTACAGACAAGTTCATGATAGATATCCTTGAGGATGCTTGGAGTGACAGCAAAGTCGACGGCCTGTTGTCCAGGCTCTTTCCAGGTTATAAAAGGGCAGGACGAGCCCGTCCTTCTCAACCTGCTTTTCCCTTCTCATCAGATTCATCAACCGACAAGCCCTCATCACAGCACAGTACTCCGGCAATCAAACCGATATCATCTTCATCATGTTCTCCTCCATCCTCACCGCCGCCGCCGCTCTGGCCATCCTTCAGGTATGAGACAAACCTGCAGTCTCTTCTCTTTCTTCGATACATGTCAGCTGATGCGTTATGTTAGTTCCCTGCTGCTCACGCCGCCCCGACCGTGATCGAGGGAGACTCCGTGACCACTGTTGAGCCTATCCCCGGCTACAACATCGTGGATCTTACCTGGGAGGTTGAGATCACTCCTGGTGGCCCTACCATGAACGTGACTGGCACGATCCAGGACGTAGTCAAGCGCCTCACTGAAGTCAACCCCAACTACGTCTCCGACTTTGGCCTCGACAAGCCGATTGACGACATGGATCTTCCCGTGCAGACTAGGGCATGGGTCGAGAGAAATATTTTCTGTGATGTCCCCTTCAGTGATGCCTCAAACGAGGAAATTGTGAAGGGCATCAAGTATCTGAGAACGGTCAGCGGCAGACCCAAAAATGGTCCCGGTCCTGACAATTGCGGACGGGTCAGTTGCTCGTATTATAGCGCCATCTACTGGTGCAACATGGTATGTTTCTCTCCAACTCCCTCAACAATAGCTGCCAAGTCCTAATTCTATGCTTGCACAGAATGCGTACGATATGACACTCGACGGCTTTTATGATATCGCGAATGGTGCTCAGAGAATTGTTGACACATGTCGCCGCGGTTCGAGGGTTGAGGGCCAGGTTCACTATACTCGCGGCTGGAATGTCCTTGTCCGCCACGACAGTTGCTAGATCCATATCGCGCTCTGGGGTGCTAACTGGAAATGTTGGTTGGTGTTGGTGACGGTGGTAGCTTCCATTTGCGTCTTTGCCTTGCCGCCGTGTTACAGGAGATTTCTTGAGTGTAGCACCTCAAGGTTATTGACAGCGGAGCGGTTCGGGCCGAACAATAGCAGATCAACTACTTTGTTTTGTCTGAGATAGCACCCACACAAGTCCATAGCGAACTGATATCTGGGTTGCCGTCGTTGCTGTCTTTATTGTTGATATTGATTGCCACCTTCCCCATTCCAGTTGACCTGAGATTCATATCAGAGAAGATATGGTTCGCGGTTCAGGAATGGAAATCAGAATGCAATCGTACTTGGGAGTGTGATGTGATGGGTGGTGGCGATGGTGATGGTGATGGTCGTAACAGGAAGAAGTTGGGAAACTTGAACGTCGGAGGGCTGTGGTCTTCTTCACCTCGTGAACCTCGCTCCTATTTTTTTTTCGGCCTTCCTTCCTTCCTTCCTTCCTTCCTTTTCTCCTTGACTTCTTTTCTCTCTTTCTTTTTTTTTTCTTTTTTTTTTTCTTGCATCTTCCCATTTTCCGTTTTCTTCTTCTTCTTTTCTCCCCACATCCCTTTTTTTTTTCTTTTTTCCAATTATCGTGTCGTTGCAGAACCAAAGATTCTTCTCATTTTCCAGGTCTTGCAGCGCGTACAGAATGGCAGAATGCCTTTGATGTCTTAGAAGCTCACCAGGGATGACAACGAGATCCTCATAATTGTAGGATACTCCAAAATCCGCCAGCAGAGGACACTCCGAGCACGCCGACACAAAACCAACAATAGCAACGCATTAGCGGTCTCGGTTTAGCACTGGTCGTCGATGGGAAGTGATGACCCGAGGTTTTGACGTCCCATCTCAACGTTAACGACGGTAGCCCCTTTGCTTGCGACCGCCGATGCCGATGGCACATCACTATGGCTAAATGCCGATCAAAGAACAGAAGAAAAAGATACCCCTGTAGACACGTACTAGTCTAGGCTGCCATACTATCACGCAAACTCCATTGGTTCTCGCAAAATGGGCTGGCAGTGGACATCTAGGCTGATGTGCTATCCCACAAGAAAAAAGGCACTCATCTGGATATCCTTGGCTTGCGATGTTGCCTGGCTATTATCAGGGTCCTACCCCGGCACGCTTTATTCTCTTTCCCCGTACCAAACCCTTGAACGATCCTGCAGCTCACTAATCTGAGGCTCTTAGAAGTCACAGAGTGGTATAGCAACAGAGATCGACGCGCATATACCTAATAACACCTACCGACAAGTCCTGCCTGAAATACTCGTACTATATAATGACGGTTCCTGCGTCGCCCTGTCAAGGTATGTGGGAGAAGACTGCCATATCCGCTACTTTGCTCCTTTTTACGTACAAAAAGAACATTTTGTTTCGAAAAGAAACCAATCTGTTGCCAGGTATCATTGTTCACCTCCAGTTACAGAAAAATTGTAATCGGATACAATCTATTCTATGAAACGAAAAACTGCCAATAGACACCGAGCATACATGTTGCCTGAGCTTTCATCTCGTCTCATCCTGTTGATACCCGAAATACCTGTACCGCGTATCTGTCGCTTGATGCAGGTCGCATAGATCACGTATACATGAATATGTAAATTAATGGGAAAAGCAATGGAGGTCCAATTTTTGTTGCGTTTCCCGAGTGCGTTTTCGTTCCCTGTCGCTGATCGCCATCTGGGAAAGACGTTGTGTTACCATACTAAATTCGCGTTTCCCCAAAGTAGTATGATATCTGAGTGGCCGGAAAAAAAAAAGTCACTTGGCCGTGATTTGTGTCTCGCTCTATAACGACTTCGTCGTTTATGATACTAGACCGAGATGCACGTCTGGAAAGGAAGCGCACGTGTGAAGATTGCGAGCATGCGAGAAACACAACAGGATACTAGAAGAAGAAATAAGACGAAATCTTTAGATATGTGACGTCATTTTTAAGTTTTAGTTCATCCCGAGTTAAGAGTTCGGACTTTTCAACCTTACCAATGGAAAACCATCTAGTCTGAAGTTCTACTGAAGTTCAGATTGGAGGGTTGCCCGGACCTGGTCAAGTGACGATTAGTTGATAGTTCATCCGGTTGTTATAGTTACTTTGTGTCTGTGCGGTTTGTGGCCGAGTTTCTCCATCTGCGAAAAGAAACTTAATGAACTTCGAAATATCGCATCCAGATTACTAGAGATAATTTTTCACCCGCAGAATGCAAGATAACTACTGGCACACATGCACATTGCATAGCATAGCTGCACAGAACATTAGCATGGCCGATCCTCGCATTGCCTATCTTCCATCTCTCACTTATCACGACAAGCTTTTAGCGTTCAAATCAACAAGACCACACACACACACACCAAGGACATGAAACCCACCTCCAACTCCTCCCGTTGAGTATGAGTGCGTGTCTCAAAGCCACGCCACTCATCAAGCCTCCCTCCTCCTTTCTTCGCGCCAGTCATACCTTCAACTAGGTATCATCGTGTGTCCCGGCACGGTACTCAAAATCCACATACCGCACACATGTTACCCATGCCACGACATGCATCCTCCCGCTTTCTTCTCTGTTCTTTGTGTGACCCACCAGATACTGATACGGTTCTGTGCGACCTTGACTGATTTCTTGTGGGTTGTGTTTGATTTCATCTTGTGCGCGTGGATTGTGCCTTCTGAGGCGCATATACGGCTTGAAATTCTAGCAGCCAAGATTTGATGGGCAGGTATGCGATTCGAAGAGTCTCGGACCGGACACAGGCACATAAGATGGGAAAGGTGCAAGTTCTCATTTTGCTAGTTATTGTCGTATCAGCCCTGAGGAGGTTTTCATGAATTATAGGAAATTCGAGTGTCGAATGTTCGCGCGCGGTTGTTCGTCTCACGGTCTTACTATATGTTTGTGTCTTCGTGAATTTCTCAATCGTGTATCGCGGGGAAAGTTGTGTTTCAAGAACCTCAAGAATTCCAAGACCCGGAGTACGACCAATAACAACTTCCCTTCTTAAACACATTCTTTTGTGTTTTGTGTTCAAACTTGCCACGTCTTTTCCTTGTGAAATGTTTCCCCGATTCAAAAGATATAAATAGTACCTACCTTTGGATACGGAGTCGGGCAATCAAAGAAGTACAAACTGCGGGGGTTGATTCGCCGGCCGGTAGCACCGGCTTACATTGAATACCGGGGGAGTTTCCCGGGGCCATGGCCCCACCCACACGCCCGGGCCCGACCCGACCTAAAGCCGGAACGGAGAGTGGGTCCGATCCGTGCCCCGGGGCGGTCTTAATTTCCGAAGGCCCTTTCTCCACTTGTTCACTTCAGTCTTGTTTCGTATGATCTGATAAAAAGAAAGGGAAACGGCCTCTTCGGATGTTGATCCAGAGTTATGTAGAAGCGCAGGCGACGGATGTGAAACATATTCATGTACACAGTCTCGAGACAGTAAAAGACGAGTGCATACTAAGATTTTCCTCGCATTTGCCCCGTCGACGCAGGAACCGTCGGTCGGTGGCAAAAAAAATGTACAGTAGGCATCGCGGCAGGATCGCCAAGGTGCATTGGAGCAGAGCATCCGGCGATTTGCACCAGATGTTCGTACCTGCGTCTGATACTGCGAACTGCGAACTGTCCCCTGTGCAGACGGCGTGATGTGGGATGGAGAACGGGGAGAAGTGAACCTCGACAACGACAAGAGACACTTCCAATCTTTCGCGCGAACATATAAGCGCGTATACAACCTACAGCAGTAGAGAGTGAGTGAGCACTAACAAAAGTGATTACCGCCCATTCAAGACTCTGACATCCTTGATTGAATGGCGCCACCCTCTCTCTCTCCCTTGCGGTCGGTTTGTACCTACACAGCCTCTATTCTAGTCGCCGCCGGAGATCTTTGTGGTCTGACGGTTTTTTGACAGTTTTCTTTGGGGTGGGCAATGGTAGGGCAGCAGGGCGCGGGGAAGGGGGATATCGTATAAAGTGAAATTGCAACCCTCGTCATTCTATCAATTTTTGGTTCTCGGCAGACGGTTGGCGTTGTTTGGGTCTGGGCGGTTGTTATTGACTGTTGGTGGTTGCCTACACTATTCGGGGTGATTCTTCTGGAGTTTCCGAGGTTTCGATGTCAGCAGCGATGGAACCTCACGGCTGGATGGTTTGCGTGTGAGTGAGTGAGGTTGTTTTGGTTCCTGGACGGGCCGGGAGAATGTGGAGAGGTTGTGAACAACTGCTGCTGTTGGTCATCATCCATCATCCATCTCCGGCTTTATCATCCTTCCCGATGACCGCTCTCCGTTCGGTTCCTAGATTTCTCAGCGTGTACGCCCTGCCGTCAGGTACAGCGGAAAGCATGTGAAGCCATACCGTGACGAACGGGTTCAGCACAGATGCGTGAGGAGGTTTGTTCGCGGACGATTTCCATGCACAAGTCTTCTTTTTGCACTTCTTACTAAAGCCGTCTTGTCTCCCGACACATCAGCACTCATTACCACCAGCATTCCCATTTTCATGGCTCACACAAACACCATACAATCTTCATCCATCACCAACAATCGAGAAGAAGCAGGAAGAGAGCGGGGCAACCTTTCTCTTCTTCGAAGCTTCCGTCCCGGCGAGATGGAAACTGGAAAGTAACAGAAAAGAAAAGGGTGGAGGTTATTGTAATCTCAAAGTGGATGCTGTGGGCTCTCCGTCGCAGCGCCGTGCCTTGAAAGGTCGGGAAAGTGTGGACTGGTGGAACAAATTTAGCTTCGTTCGGACACAACACCACTGCACCATGATGAGCTGGAAATAAAAAAAAAAAAGATAAAAGCTGACGGTGGAGTCACACGGACCACCCGAAGACTGGCTCCGTCCGTGGTGAGCGAGTGAGGTGCCATTGCCCCTGGCGAGCGCAGTAACGATGATGCCTGTGATTTAGCGGGTGACGGAAAATCTCTCCACTTATCCATAACCAAAGAGCTCTTATTGGTTGGAAGCGGTCGGCAGATGCCGCCAAGACGATGTTGAGACCGTGAGAGCGAGCGTTGACAGGTGGTACCCGCTGTCAGTCTGAAGAAGAAGAAGAAGGGAAGGCCTGTTCTCGCCTGTCTGGCCAGCACTGTGTTCGGAACAATCGGTTTCAAATGTGTCAGGCTTGTCTTGTCGGTCGCTTTTTGTCGAGAGAGCACCTAACAAGGGGGGGCAGCCGGGGCGACTTCGAGAACAATGCCTGGTTTGGCGGCGATGAGACGACAGGGACGAGAACGACGACGGCGACTGGACGTACACTACTGGGCAAGGGGCGGCCGCGATCATCACCTCTCCAAGAAGCCGTGGTGGGTGACCAGTTGTCTGGGACGGAACATTGCCGACGGAATAGCATGTGGTTTTGGTTTCTTGTGGTTGGTTTCCCGATGGTGAATTTTGGAGCATTGAGATGGTTCTCAATGGACCAGGGCGGAGAGGGAGAGTGGGAGTGGCTCTCGCTGTTCGGTACCACGGTAAAACCAGTTTCAAGTTTCTGGGCTGGAGTTTGGAGCCTGTGGACAGCAAAGAGCCAAAGACCGCCAGGACCGCCGAGTCGGGGCCTGCTTGCTTGGCTTGTCTTGTCTCAACTATCGCCATGTGTGCTGTGTATGCGTAGGCATGAGGCGACGGAATGTTTATCATGTATCAGCATTTGAATTGCGATCGTTGTGTGTTCATCGTCATCGTCTTGATTTCCAGACTCACCGTCCGGTCGTCCGTGGTGAGAATGAAGACAACCGGTACCATAGTAGCTTCGGCGATATTCTTAATAATCAAGAGCCTTTTTCTTGATGCGTTGTTGTTATCGAATCTCGATCCAAGCCTGCCAGCAGGCCCCGGTGGAGGATCACCGGTGGAGGAGCCCCGATGGAAAATCTGGAACGATAGAACGGTGAGCCTCGGGCCTGGTGAACTTGCCGTGTACCATATACAGTACGTCTAGACATAGATTGTGAGCTGGGACTGGGAGCCGGGTTCCTCTGCCGCGATGCCATCGACATTGCACATTGCACATCGAACATCAAACTTTGCGCATCGCATCACCCTGTCGCCCTATCGGTCGCTATAGCGCAGTATTTTCTTTTTACCTTGTCGTCGTTTATCGCGCTCTGGAGATGTGTCGCCCGCCTGTCAAGGCTTCTGCCGTCCTTGTGCCTTGTCTCTGTCGGCCCTGTAGGATTCCTTCGCAGTGTACCACGCCAGGCCATGCCATGATTTGATGCCTCTTCCCGCTATGGCATTCCCAAAAAAGGCCCCTCCCATTCCCACCCCAACCCTTCCCGTCGGTTGTTCGGCCGGTCGGGCTGCCATGTCGAGTAAAAGACGTGGATGATCTCCGGTTCAAACTTCAAAGAGAGGTTGGTTTAGCCCCGGCCATGTGGGATCCATCCTGGAGCCTGGATTTGGCCTGCTTTGGTCTTGTTGATGGTCGACAACGAGCGAGTGGTGGTGTTGTTGGGACGGGAAGAAACCAATTTGTTTACCAAGTTTCCAGCTTTCTGCAGCAATCGTCGTCATATCGCTGCGAAACCAAGCTTTCTATGCAGTCGCGCAGGACGCCAAATGGGCACCGAATGGACACCAGATGGACACCAGATAAGGCTCAGTACTTGCCAGGTACGGAAAAAATACCTTGGCCGGATTGCAATAAGGGGAACAGGTACGAAAATGTGGCGGAGCGGCAGTGCACAATTTCAGCTTGATTGGCAATCCGAGCGTGTTTGAGAATCTGGTGCCCCATAAACACCGGTCATCCCTTTTCATTGGACGAGACCGTCAAGTAGCGCAGGCCGTGGCGAGCTCTCTCACAAAGTCGCGGAAAGTTCTCTAGCCGTACTCCGTACGCAAAGTGTGGATACTACAATGGAAATTGCCAAGATCGAAAAGGACCAACCGAACGGCATCTCCTAAAGGCGGTCGCGATTGAGCATGGGGGAGAGATATCTGGCAACCTGCGACGTGGAATCAGAATTTCAACGACTCTTCAGTTCAATCATGCATTGAGGATGGGATGAATCAACGGCATTGCACCTGCAACTACAGAAGTACCTGTACTCACTTCCATCCCGACGGACCGCGGGAGAAAAGCATAATGCACATAAAAGAACGGTCCGGAACGGGGCCAAGCAGCCAGTCAAGCAGTACCGACATGCCATTTATATACCTAGAGGTATTCTCCGTGAATACGAGATGGGATGGCAACAACTAACAATTTTTTGAGGGGTATATTGAGGCTCAGAGGCTTTATCGAGAAACCAACGAGATTTCAAGGGCACTCCAGCTGTACGGTTCTCCTCGTTCGTTCCCTCGCGTCTTGGAGCCTGTTTTCTACCTCTACAAGTAAACACTCATTGGAACATGGACAATACACTGCAGTCAGCACTTGCCCGTGCAAGCATTGAGAATTGAAAAGGAATCGAGAATGATGGAAGGCACATACAGTAAGAGCCAGCAAATACACACACGGTATGCTCCTTCCCCTTGCCAAGTCCCACTTTTCCCATTTTACGATCCCTGCCAAACAGTGCTTTCCCCCTGACAACGACGATGAAGCGAGCGATGCAGCAACCACTCAGAAACGCCGTTTCGCTTTCGTCTTGTCCACTCTCTCCCATTGTTGCCCACCGCGCGGCCAGCTGCGACCACTGAGCAGAGGCCTCTGTCCACCCTGCCTGTCAGGACGGTCAGGTCCTGCCGTGACTGACGAAACGCATTGGACATTGGCCCTGGGACGGAGACCGGATGGGCCATTCCCTTCAGCGAAGCAGTGCAATTCCATGCTCCCGTCGGGCTACTGGAGGCTCCTAGCATTGGATCCTGTTCCAGCGCAGTCCCCAGTCGATGCCGTGGACGGGAGCGAGTCCCAGTCCCAGTCCACAGTCCCAGTCGGTGCCTCCTTTTTTTCCCTTTCCACTGCCCTTCCATTTCCAATTCCATCCACTTTTCCTCTTCCCACTTCCACTCCCCTCGCTCTTCTCCCCCCCTTCCCGGCTTCCGCCTTCTTCATCAACCAAACTGCCAGGATTCCTGCCAGCTTGTTGGCTTTTCCACTCTGTTTGACTTTTTTTTTTTTCCCCTTCTCCCCTCCTCTCTCTCCTCTTTCCCCCTTCTCCCTTCTTCCCCTAAACACACTCGCTCAACGGCAAACCTTTTGTCACTCGCCTCCTCCTCCCTCCCCTTCATCGCTCGTTCCATCGCGCGACTGTGATCAGAGAAACCTCGTTGGACACGCCTTCGTGGACTCGAGGTGATTTGATCTTTCAGGAGGCCTGCGTCGTTGGCAATTGCCCACCACCAAGTCACCACGCCAATCGTTTTTGTTTGGAGAGAAGAAACGCAAAAAGACGGTGGTTTGGAAAGGAAGAAACAGAGAAAATAATAATTCGGCTCGACTCGTTATCGCTGCTCACGGCATCGACAAAAAGGCCACACCGCAAACTGCCAGCTGAGCCCAACAGGCACTCGCCGCAGCAGCACGACAATCTCCACACCTCTATCTGCCTGCAGTGCCGCGCTGCATAGCAACCCGGACACGCCTACAAGCAGCCAGAGCAACTGACAACATTAGTCAAACGCCAACCTCCTTTCTGCGCTTCCCCCCACCGCGCACGTCGATCGCTCCTCCTTTCTCGCCCGTTCCAGCTTTGTTTGTCTAGCACAACAAGGCCGGTTCACCGCCCGATAGAACGGCTCTTCAGCACCCACCGCTCACCATCATCAACAATCACCACCAGGAAGGAGCTGCATTGACTGCAGTGGCCCGCCACTTCTGATATTTCTACGCCTATCAGCTTTTGTAATTGTCGTTGTTGTCGTCCTGCTGCTCTGTTTTTGCAAGCACCATTCGGCAGCAATTCCCAGTTTTTGGTCTAAACGCTAATTATCCATTTTGTTGATTTGCCGTCTCCCCATGCGCTTCTGATCTGGTGAGTTCTCTCAATTCGAGCCGCCATGGCTCCCCTCGGTCTTGTTACCACCCACTGACCTGTTTCGCCCAGCTTAGCTACCCAACATGTCGGGATACCCACAGCAAGGCGGCGGAGGCCACCACGATGACGGCTACGGCCATGGTGGCAACGCAAACGGAAACGGACACCCAGATTCGTACTACAACGACGATCAACAGTATTACGACAACCGTAATGGAGGAGGACACGCTGCTGGCGGTCAGCAGCACGGCGAGGGTTATTATGATGAGTCGTACGTTCTGATCCTTCTTATTGCCCGTTCCTGGCCGCGTGCGACTAACGCCTTATTCTCACCTGCAGCGGCTACTACAACGCCGATCCAAACAACCCGTACCACCAGGATGGCGGTTATTACGACAACCACGAAGGGTACCAGGACGGTTACGACAACGGCTACTACGACCAGCATGGCTATGATCAGCCCGGCGGCTATCGCGACAACCACGCCGCTCGTGGCTCTGAGGAAGATTCCGAGACCTTCAGCGATTTCACCATGAGGTCTGACATGGCCCGTGCTGCCGAAATGGACTACTATGGCCGCGGCGATGAGCGTTACGATAGCCAGTATGGCGACCAGGGCGGTGCCCGTGGTTACCGTCCTCCCTCTTCCCAGATTTCGTACGGCGGAAACCGCTCATCTGGCGCGTCGACCCCGAACTACGGCATGGACTACGGCAACGTTCTTCCTGCCGGCCAGCGCTCCAAGGAGCCGTACCCTGCCTGGACGTCGGATGCCCAAATCCCCCTCTCAAAGGAAGAGGTGGAGGATATCTTCCTGGATTTGTGCGCAAAGTTCGGTTTCCAGCGTGACAGCATGCGCAACATGTACGATCATCTGATGACTCTCCTCGACTCGCGCGCTTCTCGTATGACTCCCAACCAGGCTCTTCTCTCCCTCCACGCGGATTACATTGGTGGCGACAACGCCAACTACCGCAAGTGGTACTTCGCTGCCCATTTGGATCTGGATGATGCCGTCGGTTTCGCCAATCTCAAGGGCAAGAAAGGCGGCCTGAAGCGGACTCGCAAGAAGGGCAAGAACGACGAGCCCCAAAACGAGGCCGAGATCCTCCAAGAGCTGGAGGGTGACGACTCGCTGGAAGCGGCCGAGTTCCGTTGGAAGACTCGCATGAACAGGATGTCTCAGCATGATCGTGTGCGGCAGCTCGCTCTTTATCTTCTGATTTGGGGTGAAGCCAACCAGGTCCGCTTCATGCCCGAGTGTTTGTGCTTCCTCTTCAAGTGCGCCGACGACTACCTTAACTCGCCCGCGTGCCAAAACATGGTCGAGCCGGTTGAGGAGTTCACCTTCCTCAACAACGTCATCACCCCTTTGTATCGCTACTGCCGCGATCAAGGTTACGAGATCTACGAAGGTGTCTACGTCCGGCGTGAAAGAGATCACGAACAGATTATCGGTTACGATGACTGCAACCAGCTCTTCTGGTACCCCGAGGGTATCAACCGCATCGTTCTTGAAGACAAGAGCAAGTTGGTGGACGTCCCTCCGGCTGAGCGTTATCTCAAGCTCAAGGATGTCAACTGGAAAAAGTGCTTCTTCAAGACCTACAGGGAGACGCGCTCGTGGTTCCACATGATCGTCAACTTCAACCGTATCTGGATTATTCACTTGACCATGTTCTGGTTCTACACTGCCTACAACATGCCTACCATCATCACTCCCCTATACGAGCAACAGGTCAACCAGGGCCCCCCAAGGGCTGCCATGTGGTCCTTTGTCGGTTTCGGTGGTGGCGTCGCTGCGGCAATCAACCTCGGAGCAACTTTGGCAGAATGGGCATATGTTCCTCGCAATTGGGCTGGTGCGCAGCATCTGACCAAGCGACTGTTTTTCATGCTCTTCGTTCTCATCATCAATATTGCCCCCGGTGTTTACGTCTTCATCCCTGGCAAGTCAGGCAAGGACCTTATTGAGCATCAGAACAGCACCCCTGCATATGCTGTCGGCATTGTGCACTTCTTTATCGCTCTCATCACCTTCTTGTTCTTTGCCGTCATGCCCCTTGGTGGTCTCTTCGGCAGCTACCTCACCAAGAACTCGCGCAAGTATGTCGCCAGTCAGACGTTCACCGCTAGTTGGCCCCGCCTCAACGGTGCCGACATGGCCATGTCGTTCGGTCTGTGGGTTGTCGTTTTCGGCGCCAAGTTCGGAGAGTCGTACGTGTATTTGACTTTGTCAATCCGCGACCCAATCCGTTACATTGGTCTTATGGATACCACTTCGTGTATTGGGGACAAGCTCGTGCAAAAATATCTATGCGATTACCAGCCTCAGATCACCCTGGGTCTGATGATCTTCACCGATATGATCTTCTTCTTCCTTGATACATATCTGTGGTACGTCCTGATCAACGCCGTCTTCTCGGTCGCCAGATCCTTCTACCTCGGTTCCTCCATCTGGACTCCTTGGAGAAACATTTACTCTCGCCTGCCCAAGCGTATTTACTCCAAAGTTCTCGCCACTACGGACATGGAGATCAAGTACAAGCCCAAGGTCCTCATCTCCCAGATCTGGAATGCCATTGTCATCTCCATGTACCGCGAGCACCTTCTGGCCATCGATCACGTCCAGAAGCTCCTTTACCACCAGGTGCCGTCTGAGCAGGAAGGCAAGCGAACTCTGCGTGCCCCCACCTTCTTCGTTTCCCAGGAGGACCATTCTTTCAAGACCGAGTTCTTCCCTCAATACAGCGAAGCTGAGCGCAGAATTTCCTTCTTCGCCCAGTCACTCTCGACTCCCATCCCTGAGCCCCTTCCCGTTGACAACATGCCTACCTTCACTGTCATGATTCCTCACTACAGCGAAAAGATTCTTCTTTCTCTGCGTGAAATCATTCGTGAGGATGAGCCCTACTCTCGTGTCACTCTCCTGGAATATCTCAAGCAGCTCCACCCCCACGAGTGGGATTGCTTCGTTAAGGACACCAAGATTCTCGCGGATGAGACTTCGCAGTTCAACGGCGACGCCGAGAAGGAGAAGGAAAATGAGAAGGCGAAGGAGACGGTCAAGAACAAGATCGACGATCTCCCCTTCTACTGCATCGGTTTCAAGTCCTCAGCGCCCGAGTACACCCTCCGAACCCGTATCTGGGCTTCTCTTCGCTTCCAGACCCTGTACCGTACCGTGTCTGGTTTCATGAACTACGCACGTGCTATTAAGCTTCTCTACCGTGTCGAGAACCCCGAAGTCGTCCAGATGTTTGGTGGCAACTCTGACAAGCTCGAGCGTGAGCTTGAGCGCATGGCCCGCCGCAAGTTCAAGCTCTGCATTTCCATGCAGCGTTTCGCCAAGTTCAAGAAGGAGGAGATGGAGAACGCCGAGTTCCTGTTGCGTGCTTACCCCGATCTCCAGATTGCTTACCTCGACGAAGAGCCTCCTGTTGCCGAAGGTGAGGAGCCTCGTCTCTACTCTGCCCTCATCGACGGTCACTCTGAGATCATGGAGAATGGCATGCGCCGGCCCAAGTTCCGTATCCAGCTCTCCGGCAACCCCATTCTCGGTGATGGCAAGTCCGACAACCAGAACCACGCTATCATCTTCTACCGCGGCGAGTATATCCAGCTTATCGATGCCAACCAGGACAACTACCTGGAGGAGTGCCTCAAGATTCGCAGCGTTTTGGCCGAGTTCGAGGAGATGAAGACCGACAACCTGTCCCCCTATACCCCCGGTGTCAAGAACGAGGTCCGCCATCCTGTTGCCATTCTCGGTGCTCGCGAGTACATTTTCTCTGAGAACATTGGTATCCTCGGTGATATTGCCGCCGGTAAGGAACAGACTTTCGGTACGCTGTTCGCCAGAACCTTGGCCCAGATTGGTGGCAAGCTCCATTACGGTCATCCTGATTTCCTCAACGGTATCTTCATGACTACCCGTGGTGGTGTCTCCAAAGCGCAGAAGGGTCTGCATCTCAACGAAGACATTTACGCCGGTATGAACGCCCTCTTGCGTGGTGGCCGCATCAAGCACTGCGAGTACTACCAGTGCGGTAAGGGTCGTGATTTAGGTTTCGGCTCCATTCTCAACTTCACCACCAAGATCGGAACTGGTATGGGTGAGCAGATGCTCTCTCGCGAGTACTACTACCTCGGAACCCAGCTCCCTCTCGATCGTTTCTTGTCGTTCTACTACGCCCATCCCGGTTTCCATTTGAACAACATGTTCATTATGCTCTCGGTCCAGCTCTTCATGCTTTGCTGCGTTAATATCGGCGTACTGCGTCATGAGACGATCCCTTGCGAGTACAACCGCGATGTCCCCATTACCGATGCCCTCTTCCCCACCGGCTGCTCCAACACGGACGCTCTTTTGGACTGGATCTACCGCTCCGTTCTTTCGATTTTCTTCGTCTTCTTCCTTGCTTTCGTTCCCTTGATTGTCCAGGAGATGATGGAGAAGGGTGTGATCCGCTCTGCGACTCGTTTCCTCAAGCAGATCTTCTCGCTGTCGCCCTTCTTCGAAGTGTTCGTCTGCCAGATCTACGCCAACTCCGTCCAGCAAGATTTGTCCTTTGGTGGTGCCAGATACATCGGTACGGGTCGTGGTTTCGCCACCGCGCGCATTCCCTTCGGTGTGCTCTACTCCCGTTTCGCCGGTCCCTCGATCTACTTCGGTGCTAGATTGGTCATGATGTTGCTGTTTGCCTGCCTGACTGTCTGGCACGCCGCCTTGGTCTACTTCTGGATCTCGCTCATGGCCTTGGTCATCTCGCCCTTCCTCTACAATCCTCACCAGTTCTCTTGGGGCGATTTCTTCATTGACTACCGCGAGTATCTCCGCTGGCTCTCGCGTGGTAACTCTCGCTCGCACGCCTCTTCTTGGATCACCTTCTGCCGTCTCTCGCGTACCAGAATCACCGGTTTCAAGCGCAAGATTATCGGAGATCCGTCGAGCAAGCTCTCGGGCGATGTGGCCAGGGCTGCTATCACCAACCTTTTCTGGGCCGAGATGCTTACCCCGTTCATTCTAGTCTGCTTGACGGTCATTCCGTATCTGTTCATCAACGCGCAGACCGGTGTCGCGGGTGAATTCGGAAAACACAAGGATGAAAAGCTCCCGGAGACCTCCGCCTTGGTCCGTCTCTTGATTATCACATTTGCGCCCATGGCTGTTAATGCGGGTGTTCTTGGCGGCTTGTTCGGTATGGCATGCTGCATGGGCCCTCTGTTGAGCATGTGCTGCAAGAAGTTTGGCAGTGTCCTGGCTGCTATTGCCCACGCTATCTCGGTCATCATCCTTTTGGTTATGTTCGAAGTCGAGTTCGCCCTCCAGAACTGGAAGTTTACGCCTACGCTTCTCGGAATGATCGCGATGGTCTCAATTCAGCGCTTCTTTATCAAGCTCATTGTCTCGTTGGCGTTGACTCGCGAGATGAAGACTGATACTTCCAACATCGCCTTCTGGACTGGCAAGTGGTACTCTATGGGCTGGCACTCGGTCTCACAACCCGCTCGTGAGTGGCTTTGCAAGATCACGGAGCTCAGCATGTTTGGCGCCGACTTTATTCTTGGCCATATCATCTTGTTCCTGATGTTCCCGGTTCTCATCATCCCCAAGGTTGATGTGCTTCACTCTGTTATTCTCTTCTGGCTCCGTCCAAGGTATGTCAATCATTGTCTTTTGTGCTGTTTTGGCTGTAACTAATACGATATCTTTCTAGCCGTCAAATCCGTGCCCCCATTTACTCGTTGAAGCAGACCAAGCTCAGAAGAAGACGTGTGATTCGCTATGCGATCCTGTACTTTATCCTGCTTGTTATCTTTGTCGCTCTTATTGTTGGACCGATTGTGGCCGGCAAGCAGCTGCCCTCTGACACGCTCGAAATGGCTGATGATGTGGGAGGGTTTGTCCTCAGGCAGCCACCCTGGAAGTTGGGACGCGGTGGCGACAACGATGACACCCGCGGTCGCGAGGAGACAGGTACCAAGGATCCATTTTATTCAGGTGTCTGGACCCCTACGACGACATCCGACTATGGATCCAAGGCCACTAGCAAGGCTGAGAGGAGGATGGCGTTCTAAGGCTTTTGAAGCCAAAAGGGGGGGCTGGTCTGGTAACATGGGGATGAAGGGTTACTTTCGTACCAGTTCTCTGGTGTTTTGTTTTTAATATTTTTTCTTCTTCTTTCTTCTTTTGGGTTTTGCGTGGTTAGTAGCAACGGAAATCATGAATTGTGGTGTAAAACGTTGATCGATTGCGCGTGTGTGTTATAGAGTGAGAGAGGAATAAGCAGAATGAAAGATATTTTTGTGTGTATAATATGATGTTTTGTGTCTTATGTTTTGATTTTCCACCTTCTCCTGCCTCGTCATCTTTACCCTTTGAATTTGGGCGAGGGTGAGGCAGTGGGGGAAGCAACGGGAGTTTGGTTCGGTGGCTGTCGTGACGGTTGCAGTTTAATTAAGGCATAATACAGCTCAATATGACTTGCTCTAACATAGTCTTTCCTAGCTCTTTCGTGGACGCACACTCTCTGATACTCGAGCATTCTTTTCCGCGTTTCTCTCTTTTCAACTAGTCTAAGTATCTTTTTTTTATCATGTCCAATGTCGCGCGAAATTCTACAGAGTATAGTATTGCAGTTGAGGTAGGACTTTTCCTACTAACTATGTACTTTCCCTTGAGTTAGACCCTGAATGTTTACGTGTTGATGATGTGTCCATAGGGTAAAACATGATTCTAGGATGGAGACATAAAAGTACATATGGTGTTCCTCGTGGTGGTGGTGGTGTTGTTGTAAACTCGTGTCGAGTCGAGTGTCGTCGGTGGTGGTTCGATGATGGATTCAAAATTCCGAGGCATGACGGGACTCGGTGGGTTCTGTTTGAAGCCTGGAATCAAGTGCTGTGATTGGTTCACAAGAGAAATTTACCCCTGAGCTTGTGCAGCGACTTGGAAAAAATTATGCAAGGGTGTTTGGTTCTTGAACATGTTCAGGGCTCCAGGATTAGGTTAGTACCTTGGAGGCCACTGCCGGTGGTTAGAAGTATTCTGTACCTCATTAAGATCGAGAATGCGCGGGAACTGAGGTCACCAGTACAATGGAATGGAACGGTAGCTGGAACACTCCGAAGGGTCCGACCGACACGCATCGAGCATCGGCGCAGGCAACCCCCAAACCGCCGCCTTTCGTGGACCACCACCACCACCTGTTGCAGTGAGCCTCGTGGGATTTCTTGACCGCCCAACTTCTCCGATTCTTGGTACTGAACACTGGAGTTAGCCACGAAGCATCCTGTGTTTGGGAAAGACCAGACAGACAGACGGCTTGACTTTTTGTTCATGTTTTTTCTTTCCTTTCCTTTCCTTGAAATCTTTGTTTATACCTAATCAACTTTCAAACCTTTGACACCACAGACGGGAGTGACTTTGACACCACTCCCGAGGCTTCTTCCCCCAACGAAGAGGTTCCCTAGCGGTACCTCTCTCGATTTCTTCGGTGTCGACGGACGATTCACGGCCACCTGCGCTGATCGACCACGATTCTCACTCTCTCCCTGACCTCTACGACGTCGAGTAGGATTCAGAGTTGAAAGCCGAAGCTATACGCAGACCTATTTGGTTCGCGCGCGCGCGCAGTCATCCGACTTTCCCACGCATTCCGCCCGTTCGATCGAGCGCAATTGTGCCCCCCTCGATCGCAATCGCAATCGCATCGCATCGCATCGCGTCGCATCCCCTAAGCATTTGAAGTCACCCATACAGAATACGATCCCGACCGCCCATCTACAGCTAGATAGACCGAACAACACACTACGCAACAAAAGATGGAGCTCACAGAACTCCAAGCCCACCTGACGGAATGGCTCAACGAAGCCATCACCCTCTTCCAGAAGGTGCCCGGTTCCGCCGTCCTGATCCGCTACGTCAGGTCCTCGTACCAGAACGACCCGGTGCGCTCCGCCATCGAGCTGGTCCTGGTCATCTTCTTTATTCGATACCTTATGGCCCCCGCGTACTCGACTTCGAAACAGAACTTTATCAAGTTGACTGATGATGTGAGTTACATGCACCACAACGAGCGAGGGAAGGGGAGGGAAACTGGATGGAGGACAAGCAACCTGAGGAAAGAAGAGAATGGGAGGTCAAGGAGAGGAGAGGAGAGGAGAGGAACTAAATGCTGATTTTGGGTCATGACACACACAGGAAATCGATGAGCTTGTTGATGAATGGACTCCTGAGCCTCTGGTGCCCAACATGACCTTCCTTGAGGAGATGGAGGCCGAGAGGATGCCTGTTATTGTTGGGTAAGTTGTCTCGTTCCTCATCCATACTAGTAGACAAAAGACAAATGCGCTGATACATCGACATGCAACAGCCCAACCGGTCCCAAATCCAAGCTCACCAACGGCCGCACCGTCACCAATCTCGCCTCGTACAACTTCTACAACCTCAACGCCAACGAACAAATCAAGGAGAAAGCCATCCAGACCCTGCGCACCTACGGCGTCGGCCCCTGCGGCCCCCCTCAATTCTACGGCACCCAGGACGTGCACATGCGCACCGAAGCCGACATCGCCAACTGCCTGGGTACCGAGGGCTGCATCGTCTACGCCCAAGCCTTCTCGACCATTTCGTCCGTCATCCCCGCCTTCTGCAAGCGCGGCGACATCATCGTCGCCGACCGCGCCGTCAACTACTCCATCCGTCGCGGCCTCGAGATTTCCCGCTCCAACATCCGCTGGTACGCCCACAACGACCTCGACGACCTCGAGCGCGTCATGCAAAAGGTCGTGGCCGAGCAGGCCCGCTCCAAGAAGCTCACCCGCCGCTTCATCGTCACCGAGGCCCTCTTCGAGACCACGGGCGAGATGAACGACCTGCCCCGCCTGATCGAGCTCAAGGAGAAGTACAAGTTCCGCATCATCCTCGACGAGACCTGGTCTTTCGGTGTTCTCGGAAGAACCGGCCGCGGCCTGACCGAGGCGCAAAACGTTGACCCCACGCAGGTGGACATGATTGTCGGTTCGCTCGCCGGCCCCTTGTGCGCCGGTGGCGGTTTCTGCGCCGGTCCCAAGGACGTCGTCGAGCACCAGCGCTTGACGGCCGCCAGCTATACCTTTTCTGCGGCGCTGCCGGCCATGTTGGCCATTACTGCCTCTGAATCTTTGCACGTGATCCAGGAAAACCCCGAAGCGACGCTGGGCGTGTGCAGAGAGAACGCGCGGTTGATGAGGGCGCAGCTGGATCCCAAGAGCGACTGGGTGGTTTGCACCAGCGCGCCCGAGAACCCGATCCTCTTGCTTGTTTTGAAGCCGCAGGTGGTGGAGGCGCGCAGGCTGACGGTGGAGGATCAGGAGAGGTTGTTGCAGGAGGTTGCTGATGAGGTCTGTCCTCCCTTTTCTCCCTTTTCCTTCCCTTCCCATTGTCCCCCACTTTTTTTCCTTTCCAACTTATTTTCCCGATACTAATGAAAACGACAAAACAGTGCCTAGCAAATAACATCCTCGTCACCCGCCTCAAGGGCGGCCCCATCACCTCGCACATGGGCCTCAAGGATAACGTCTACACCGCCACCCCAGCCCTCAAGGTGTGCGTCACCTCGGGCCTGAACAAGAAGGAGACGGAGAAGGCGGGCATCGCGATCCGTCATGCCATCACCAAGGTCATGACCAAGAAGGGAAATAACAAGTTGGGGGTTCCTACTGCTTAAAGCTTGGACGGGCTGCAGATGTTGTTGCTCTGGAGAGCTGGTGGGGGGTGTAACTTCGTTTTCTTGTTATTTTGCATTCTTGTGTTGACGTTGACAAAAACTATATAAATACTTTATTGGATTATTCGATGGGCGGTGGTGGAGAGGAGTAGAGTTGTTGAGTACGGTGTGGAAGTTGAACGGGTAGGAGAAAAAAAGAAAACGAATGGTTGAATGACATGGAAAATGACTTAGATGGATGGGTTGGAAGGGATGGAATGGGCAGGTGGACGGATGGATGTCATGATAGACCAAGAAATAGTTTAATACGTATTGATGTGAAATGGTATTTTGGATACACTACGCGGACAGCCATTATCGTCTACCTAGTCATGAGAAGAATGATCATCTTTGCTATCGATCGAGGTTAGAACATGTGGTCTGATCTTCTCTATCACTCGTCAAGTCCTCGTACCCATAACCGTCTGCTAAAGCAATGTCCTCACCCTCATTGATATCCGGAAATCCACACCATGTTTCCTTTAGCAGTAACATATTCCTAGTTATCGATCATACCCTCCAAGAAATCCAAAGCAAAATGACGATATGAACAACGAAGTACGTAGTAAAAAAAAAGAAGAAAGAAACATGAACCTCCAGTTCCAAAACCTAACAACGATGCCTCAACAATGCACATAAATAACCAACACAGAAAAAAGACAAACAGAAGCACAATATAGGTACTACCCTTCCTTCAACCACCCCCAATCCCGCTCGTCAACCCTCATCAAGGCAATCAATCACTCATGTATCCCCCAAAACTGCTCCGCATAAAACGTCCCCTTTTCCGCCTTCTTCCACGGGTCATCAAACGCCGTAAAAAGATACACCTCAAAATCACCATCATCCCCAAATTCTCTCTCCTTACCCTCTTGCCAGATCTTCCTCACACCCTCCACCACTTTCTTCTGTTCAGCTCTGCCGGGAACAGCTTTATTGTTTGCATTTCCCTGCGTGGGCCAGCCCGTTTCTGTAATCACCAGCCGTTTCTGTTTTTCTTTTTGCTGCTGTATCCCTCCGTTGCCGTTCTTTAGAGGGGAAGCAGGAGGAGGGGGGCTTTCCCGAGATTAAGTCTGGGGGTTGTCGCTTCGCGCAGGTTAAGTACCTGCCTCTTGACAAAATTCGCGGCCTTGGTCGCATCCGTATGCGGATCGAAAAACGGGTGCAGGTTGACGGCGCAGTAATCCGTATCCGGGCTCGCGCACAGCTGGGGGTGTTTGAGTACCGCGACGAAGGTGTCGACTGTCACTACAGGGCCTGTATACCCCTCGCGCCGTAACGCTTCGCGCACGCGCCGGACGGCGGAAAGGACTTGTGCGGGCGTGGCTTGGCCGTTGTTGACTAGTTCGTTGCCGACGCTGATGGTGTCGATCATGGTGTCAAAGACTTGTTCGACTGTCATTTTGGGTTTGCCGTTTCCGGGATTGGAGGCAAAGGTTTGGATGTCGCGGACGAGGGTGGTGATTTGGGATGTGAGGTCGGAGAGGTTGAAGATACCGAGAAATAACTTTAGGGGAGGGGAGACGGAGGAGGCAGCCCGTAAAGTGTGGAGGACTTGGGAGCAGTCGACGCCGTAGATGCGCACGGAGGAGTAGAGGCCTGTTTTGGAGATCTTGCGGAAGTCGGAAGCGATGTTGGAGGGGGAGCGACAGCCAGAGAGATCGTAGGGGGCGTAAGTGACACCGGGAAGACGTTGAGGGAGGAAGCCCGGGTGGATTTTGGTGGTGGTATTTGTGGATGCCACTGATGTGTTTGGGTTGTTAATTGACTGGTTCGTGGAGGTCTTGGGCTTGGGTGTGTTGGGCTTGACGACGAGCTTCTTGTTAGCGTTGATGGAGGAGAGGTAGGAAGAAAGGTTGGTTCGTTTGCTCTTTTTGTGGAGGGTTGTCTCTGCTGGTGATGAAGACGAAGACGAGGATGCCAATGATGAGGTTGCTTGTGAGACAATCGGAATAACATTCGTCTCCGCGCTCATCGTTTGGGAGTTCTCATCGACGTAAATGACTACCTCTTCAACCTCGGTGGCTGTTGTCGTCGGAGCGGTATCTGTTTGGTTGGTCAAAGTGTTCTCTCTTGCTGCCAGAGTCATGCTTCCATCTTCTTCAACTGTGCGCCCTGTCTTCGTGGGAAACTTCTGACCGCTCCAGGGATACCTCCCATCTTCGAATCCTAACAAAGCCTCGGGCGGTTCCGTTTCGTTTACACGGACAGGTAGCTCCAGCAGACGTCGAGGATGGTAGCGGGTATGGCCATGGCGAGCATGAGCATGGTGTTGATCAACATCGTAAGACCTATCTCCTGATTTTAGACATTCTAGTCAGCATATTGGTAATTTGCCTATGATCTCCTTGTGGGTTGAGCGACTTACTGTGATCTCCAACAAACGGAATAGACACAACCTGTCCAAAAAGAGTTGCCACCACCACCAGGGCGAGTGGAAATACTGGTGCGGAATATCCCATCCTGAACAGACACTTCTGACCACACACACACCGAACTGTCGACCTCCTTCTCTCCGTCTTTAGGTCAGCAACAGTCAAAACGAGTGGTACAATCAGTAGTCGACCAAAAACGAGAGAGTGACCACGGTGGTGAAGACTGCGGTGGATGGGTTTATGTCAAATCCGACTAGTTGGCTAACAGGCCAGCTCTACCATCCAAAAGAAAGCATCCAAAACGAAGGTGGTAAACTGTGACGACGATACACCGAAGCTCAGCTGTCAGTCAGAGTCCCTCAAGCGACAGAAGAAAGAAACCCATGGTCTCATCGAAATGAAAGCTTTTCGGTTGCCTTGCTTTTGGTTGCTCCTTCTGTTTATGGTTCATGCACTCGGCTCACTCATCACTTTTAAGGAAAGACCAGATGAGCCCCAGTAGCTCTTTCCCGCAGTTAATGGGTGACAGGAAGCAACCAACCGAAAGTGTTGTTGTGTGCAAGTGGTTGCGTATCGATGAGTCCGACAGATAGCATGTATTAGTGTTCATCGTCCCTCTCCCGTCGTCTCTCAAGTACGGTCCATGTCATCACAGCACTGGAATGTGAAACTTTACGAGATGTCGCCGATGAAGTTCACATGCCCACGTGTCCCGTATCCAACGAAAATAGTAGTATAGCGACATTAGCATTCCATTGAACTCTTCTCTTGCTGTGCTTCTGCCCTTCCTGCTTTGGGAAAGTCTCTTGTCAAACCGAGTGTCTCACGTCGAGTGTAGCTATAGTCTACCGATGGGGGTCTGGATTCTGGGCGAGTCAACTGAGAGAGATGTATGCGTCAAGACTCAAGAAAGGATTATGGTGACAGGTGAACTTGCGTCCTCATTTACCTACAAACGCCTCTCTCTGTATAGCTCTATCGTATATACCCAGTCATAACCCGTCCCAAACCCCTACTACACCTCAATCATCCCATTATAAACATCTTATAATCTTTATATATCCATGAAAAAAGGCATTATACACAGTTAGTTTCCAAAACCAGAGAAAAGTATCACCCTCCTCCACCATACACCAACACATCCACCCCCTTTACTCAGTCAACATCATCCGCCTGGGTATCGTTCACCCCCACCTTCGCCACACCCTCCGTTATCCCACCGACACTGTTCTTCTCCTTGAGATACGGATCCAGCTTGCCCCCCGGCAAGAGCACACCAACGCGATCATAAAAGCTCCTAGCCCTCACGTACGGGTCCAATTGCCAATAATCCACCCTCAGCTTCTCCGCAATCTCATCCCTCTTCTTCTTCAACAACCCACTATCACCAGAAGAAGATTGTATCCACTGGAGGGTAGCCTCCTCATACTCCTTAACCAGCTCGGCGCGGGCAGCCTGGAGCTTGTTGAGGGTTTCGACATCCTTCATCTTGTCGTTTTCACCCGGGATGGGCTCGACGTACTTGTACTCCCAGTCTTCCTGGCCGTCGAGGTCCTTGGGGATCTTCTCGGGGGAGATGAACTCGGACATTTCCGAGATGTTGTTGGTGAAGTGCACCTTGTTGGCGACGACGGGGTCGAGCCAGCCGCGGATTACGCGCCAGATGCCTAACAAATTGTTAGAAAGGAGGGGGAAATGGGGGGGAAGAGGGAGGAAAGAAGAAAGAAAAATTTACCCTGGAAAATCCACGGCGCCTTGTGCACCAACACGGCACCCAAGCACTCGGGGTAGTTGGCCTCGAAGCACTTGACCATGAACTTGACGGGGGTGTAGTCCATGTTGGCCATGGAGAAGCCGGTCATGTCGAAGACGATGGTCTGTAGTCACCCGTTCACCCGTTAGTCACCACAGATTTCCACTTTCTCAAAAAGTTGGACGACACGTACCGCAGTATCAACACCCCCCTGCAACAACATCCGACAAGTCTCAATCAAATAAACCGTATACCGCTCCAAGCTCTCCTCGCTCTGCTCCCCCTGCTTATGCAACCTGACCCTAACATAGCAAATCGGCCTCCCCTGCTTGTCGACACCATGGACATAACTCTTGCCCATCCTCGTCTGCGTCAGGAAATCAATCGCCAGCTTTTTTTGCTTAATCTCCTCGGCCGTTTTGGCGTCGCTCTTTTCGGCTTCGACCGCCCCGCCCTCGCCGGAGCGCATAATGTCCGCGTCCACCTTCATCTCGTTGTGCCGCCAGTTCATGGTCGAGATAAACATGACGAGCGCCTTCTCGACGTCCCACTTGCGCGCGCGCAGGAAGCGCAGGACGAGCGCGTCCGGGTGGTCGTGCTTGACCATCGACCAGATGGTTTCGCGGATGTCGGCGGGGGACTGCGAGGCCAAGGTTTCGTGGAACTTGGACAGCTGGTTGTACTTGTCGTCGTCGCCTGAGGTGGTGCTGGCATTGAGAATAATGGCGGGCGAGGCGGGCGCGGAACCCGAAGCGGTGGAGGCGGTTTCTGAAGTATCGTCGGAATCCTTCTTGTGCTTGCGCGAGAACATGCTGAGCTTGGACTTTTTCTTCTTGTCATCCGAGCCCTTGATGCTGGCGGCGTCCGAGTTGGCTGTGGCGGGAGGAGCGACCTCAGCGGCAGCGGAAGCGGCATTGGGGTCGGAGACGACACCGCAGACTTGAAAGATGAGCTTCCATAGCTGCTTGAGCTTTTCTTCTTGCTCGGGGGTCAGGTTGCCGGGGCGGCCGGGGGCGATTTCTCCAGACATGATTTCGTCGTCGTCGAGGAGGAGGTCTTGGATGTTCTTTTCGATTATGGTGCTGTAAGCAGAGGCTTCGGACGAATGCTGCTCGGTAGACTTTTGACCGAGAAAACCGGTGATACCGTAGCCGAGACCTAGACCGAGGACAAAGAGGAGACCGAGACCGGTTAAAGAAGCGCGAAGGACAATGGGTTGTTGAGGGGTGGTTGCTTGATCTCGCTTGTTCCTAAGGGACGACGGGAGGTTGTTGTTGCGAGTAAAGAAGGTGGCGGTGGAAGGGGGGATCAACTGGGGACCTTGTTGTGAAGAAGTGATCGCCGGTGCTTCTGCCCTGACTTTGGTACTAGCAGTTCTTTGGGGACCCCTCGAAGTCGAAGGACACGTAGCAAGGGGTAAAGTGGGAACAAAAACAGATCTGGAAAGAGCGGATCTCTTCGTCAATCGAAGACGGAAAAGTTGCTGGGTGATGGTGGTGGTGGGCGTGGAGGAGGGCGGTGGGAGTCTCATTCCACACTGATGATGAAAGTATAAGATTGGGAGAGGAGGGGGATGTAACCAGGAATCGGGAATACAGCTCGTGGCTGGACAGGACGGGACGGGATGCCTCTAACACGTGTGCTTGGTAGCGGTAGGGCGGCGGCGGCAACAGGGCGGGATGTTGGTACTGTACTGTAGACTAGCAAAAACACCAAGAAGGAAGGCGGTCACCAACAACTCGGCTGGAGGGGTGAAAGGGATGTGTCAATGTGAGTGTGTGATGGGGGCTGTGAAATGAATGTTGCTCCAATTATCAATGTGTCGGACAAGGCTATCCCCGGGCGATCCGTGTCAGCTTTTGGAGGCGCAATTTCTGGTGAAGTGGAAGTTGTGATTCTGAGAAGTGACGTATATGTAGAACAACCGAGAGGACAAAAAGTGTTACAGCAAATTTTAAAAGAGCCGCGAAGACATGGGACGACAGATGTCAGATCTGTGGTTACCAAAGTGTCGGAACCTTTTTCGAGAACCCGGAGTCTATTTCCACAGAGTCAATATCCAAGGCACAATGTCAAAAGGGAACCAAAGTCGGCGCAATAGGCAAGGCAAAAGACGGTGTCTTTCGGAAAAGAAAACAGGAATTCCTCCACATGGACAATTCATCAATCCCGGTGTAAGTGGGGGCAGTTTGGAGCAGATGAAAAGAATGGGATTTCATTGTGCATTTTGTGCAATCCAGGGCCCCAAAGAATGGTGGGAGGGAAGAGAAAGATGGACCGTGCACAAGGGATGCCAAGGGCTTGGCCTGGTCCATAATTGCCCATATAGGGTTGGTCCCGAGACGCACTAGTACCAGGTAAGTCTAGCGGTAAAATGGCGCACTGGTCCCAGTCCCACTCTCTAAACCACATCGGACGAAAGGTCTTGGGTTCAACTCCCATCGAAAACATTACCCTTCGGAATTTTCGCTATGGGAGAGCTGTCCGGGTGCGCCCTGGGCACTCTCCCATGGTGAGCAAACTCGCCATAGCGACCGACCAGCGAAACAACAGCGAAAACCAGCGACAACATCAGCGACAACACCAGCGACAATCAGCGAAACCAGCGAAATAATCTACTGCCATATAATTGCCATATACAGCCATATATCTGCCATATAATCTGCCATATATTAACATCTATCTACTATCTAAGCAAGCGCTCTGGGTTTTCACCAAGCGGTTTCCCAGCGAAGTATCATTATTTTTTGCAATTTTTTCTTCTTCTTGACATGCCCTTTGTCCCTCTCCTATCAATGCTTCTACTAAGTTTTGCCCAGCTCTTCCACACCGGACAGGATCGTCGATGATGTTCGGGGTCCTAGAGTTGTCCGTTCCAAAAACACCATGGAGATTCCTAGGGATCTTGATACACAATCTCCATGTCCAGTCCATGCGACCAGTGTCTTTGTTCATCCCTGCTGAGATCCGCAACCTTGGAACCGGAGATCCAAATTCCAGAAGCTTGTGTAACAAAGGGGTTCAATTCTTCAAACTGTGCTTCTCAACAGATATTGATAATCACAACCCATCTTCATTTGCAACCAACATGGAAACTTGGATGGAAAGCGAAAACGAGAACCCTCATGGTCACCCAATGATGAAATCCCCCCTGACCCATGGAGCATGCCCTCGAAATGGTCTGTGCGCCTCGGCTTGGCAGTGACAAAGTCGCACCGCAAGAGGGGACCTTTAGTGGGGTCAATTAAACCATCGTCGCGTCTCACAGCTTCCCGATCGCGTCTTCCCAGTTCAACGCCAATCTTCAACATCACACTTTCTTACGAAACCCACACCCACCATCGCGACCCCCGATCAACCCAAACATCGCATACCATAACCTCCCAAACCCCCGTCATCATCATCATCATCATCAACAACAACAATGCCAGAATCCCAATCCCGCCCCCGAACTCCCAACCGACCAACCACCCCCCTCCGCCCTTCCTCGCGCTCCTCCCTTCGTGACTCCGCCCGCGAATCCCTCCATGGGGGGCCCAACGGCTCCTCCTCGACATTCCCGCTAAACGCCTTCGAGCCGGCCTTTGCCGAGCTGAGCGATGCCATGGCGGACTTGGAAGCCAACATGATGCATTTCCAGCTGATGCACGAGAGCCTAGCCCGATTCAGCGAGGACTTTGCGAGTTTTCTGTACGGGCTGAACATGAATGCGTTTTGTGTGGATTTCCCGGAGGGTCCGTTGGGGGAGAGTTTTAGGAGACAGAGGGAGAGGGAGGAAAGAGAGGCTGCGATGGGTATGGGGCAGCAGGGGCAGGGTGGTGGGAACATGGAGGGGATGGTGGCGACGGTGAAGCAAGAGGGGGGAGAGAGGTTTGAGGGGAATGAGACTACTTTTATGTTCGTTTTCCCTACTACCTGTTGCACGCTGGTATGTATGGAACTGTTGCTGACGTTTTGCTTTTTGGGAGGGAAACAGGACAACAGATACCTCCTTCGTCGATAACCCGACCTCCAACATCTCCGGACCTACACCGCGAAAACCATCCGTGGCTCCCAAGACGCCCGCTCCGAGACAGTCGAGAGTTCCTGCGCCATCGGGCACGACGAGAGGCACGAGTGGAAGAGGTGCTGCCGGCCGTGGGGTGACGCCTGCTTCCCGAACGACGAGCCGCGGTGCGATTACTAGGACTACATCGTACGGGCGAACCGGTGGGAGGGGTGTGAAATGAATGACCAGAAGCGAGGATGCGATACAAGATATGACAATGGATGTTATGAGTTATGATTATATGACGATAAAAGGGGGGTAAGGTATCGATACCCAGGTTTGAAGGGCATATGGATGCGCAGTTGGTCAGTTTCTGAGTTCTGGGTTACCCTTCGGCCCACCAAATCGCGTGGGAACATCGAACCAATGTCGAAGATTGTACGACCGCATGATGACGCTGTCTCAACATCATTTTCCAAGCGCAACATCAAGCCTCAGTCGCCTTGTTCAGATACGCCTTCACCCTCTCAAGACACTCCTCCTCCCCGCCACCATTACCACCACCACCGCCAACCCACGACCCAGGCGCAGAAACGGCAACGGTCTTGGCTCTGGACTTGAGACCCTGGGTGATTTCGAGGTTGGACTTGGGGATATTGAGAGCCTGTATAGTTAGGTACGGCCTGGAGTTTTTACTGCTTCGTTTCCCGAATGAGGAAACATGGCTACAAGGGCTATCGTGAACAATGCGATGCCCGGTACAGGCTGTGTGTGATGTGGATACGAGAAAAGGAAGTCAAGGCAGGAAGAAGATGTGAGGACATCAATAGCACAAAATCATGACTAGAGGTAGCTAGGTCAGGGTGAAGATTGACGCAGATAAACTCACCTCACTCAAAACCTTGACAACAGCTTTATTCGCCTCCCCTTCCTTTGCTTGAGCCGCAACGCATATCTCGACTGCTTCTTCCGTCAAAGAAGTGACGCCCTCGCGCTGCTTGCTGGCACCGGGCTTGACGTGGCAGTGGATGAAGATGGTGCCCCCGCCGGCTTGGGGTGAAGATGATTTTTTGCTGGCTTTGCTGGCGACGAACCAGAGGGCTCTTTGGGTTGACATTGTTTGTGGTTGAGCTGGTGAAGCGCTTTGGTAGAAGATTTCCTGAATGGATGTACTTCTCGAGCTAATATTTGCGATAAAACAAAAAGGAGAACTTAACGTTCAAATACTCCGTTGATGTAGGTATGGTGGTCCCGAGTTGAAGGTGTCTGATTCGAGCTGTGAATTTCAGACTGAAGTTCGCGAAATGGTTTCTCTTCAATCCGATTTCGGGTCCAGCGGGGTAGTATCCGCTAGAGCTTTGGGAGCTTGGCCCCTGTAGCTTCGAAGCTCCCAGATGAGGTCAATGACTTGGACTCCCATCAATTGAGCACCGATGTATAGGCAAATTACGCTTTAATGATCCATTATTCGAGAAATGTATCCTGAGGATCAACTCATTGACGAGAATGACAAGCAACATTGGTGTTGATAGCTTCAAACGCTTCCCCGTGGCACGCCATCCTCGGTGATGTCATCCACTAGAGGTATCTTATCATCCCAACCCCTGCCTCAACCCCTGTAGCTTCCCACTGAGGGGACGAAAGGGACGCGGCACTCCTCGTCGGGTCCGAATCCAGTTGACAACAAACCCATTTCCCATCTTCCATCCTTCTTCTCCCAATCACCAAACAACCACCAATTCCTCACCACCAATAACCAAAACCGCAACCATGCTCACCCGCACCGCCCTCCGCGCCTCGGCGCCCGTCTTCGCCCGTCCCGCCGCCCCCGCGGCCGGCCGCTTCTTCTCCTCCTCCCCCGCCCGGCTCGTCAAGATCGGCGAGCTTTTGCCAGAGGGCGAGCTCCTCCAGGAGGGGTCCCCCGGAAACAAGGTCGACCTGCGCAAGGAAGCCGAAGGCGCTCGCAACATGTTGATCATTGGCGTCCCCGCGGCTTTCTCCCCCGCGTGCAGCGCTAGTCACATCCCGAGTTATATTCAGCATCCTAAGACGCAGGAGTTTGATGTTAAGGCGGTGGTTAGTGTTAATGATGCTTTTGTGTGAGTACTTCTTCTCTCTTTGTGAATCAAACTTGGAGGTGGGAAGGGGTGGGTGGAAGGGAGAAGGAGGGGAAAGATGGCGAAGGGGAAGACGAGGAAAATCTCTGGGAAAAGAGGATGGGTTCGAGAGGGAGAGAAGAGACTTATGAGAGATCTTGGAGGGAGTAAAAGGTCTTAAGAGGAGGGTAAAAACAGAAAAAGGGGACAAACGATGGCAACATCAGAAAGAGGACCAGAAGGGGAGGATCAAAACAAACGGCACCGCCGGTCGAGAGGAAGCAAGGCAGTTATTTCAAGAACACAAGCTGACACTCAAACAGCATGAAGGCATGGAAGGAGAACCTCGACCCTGCCGGCGAGTCTGGCGTAAGTTCCCGTTCCTCCCCATCACATGCGACCG
The DNA here is from genome assembly GCA_033439795.1 of Sordaria brevicollis. NCBI lineage: Eukaryota > Fungi > Ascomycota > Sordariomycetes > Sordariales > Sordariaceae > Sordaria > Sordaria brevicollis. The sequence continues at coordinate 520,698 of JAUTDP010000015.1, read as the reverse complement.
TCCCTAACACCACAACAGATCCGCTTCCTCGCCGACCCCTCGGGAGAGTTCACCAAGGGTCTCGACCTCCTCTTCGACAGCAAGGCCATCTTTGGCAACGACCGTTCCAAGCGCTACGCCCTCATTGTCGAGGACGGCAAGGTCACCAAGATTGCCGTCGAGCCCGATAACACTGGTACTGCCGTTTCGTTGGCCGACAAGGTTCTTGCTTAGACGGAGACGATGATAATGAAGGGGTAATATTGGGAGTTCAAAAGTTCCATATATATAGAATATGAGTAATGAACTGCGTTCAACGGCACTGCTGCAAAGGGACGTGGTATGAGAGCCACGGTGTGACAAGGCCATGCTTGAAGTGCCATATAGTACGGGATATGATTATGAGCTGTGTGGGACTGTACCGCAAGAAATATTATGCCATGAAGAAACCACAAGGCCAAAATGCCACAACTCCTTGATTGTTGTCGATGCAATGCATAACCAAAAATCATTTTTGCCATCCAAAAACCTAATTAGACAGTATGTACAGACATCTCCCGCCGGGTCCCGTATCCCCTACCATACCATACATCCCTTGGTCGTACAATCTTCACATCATCACCCAGCCAGCCGCTTAAAGCATGGGCTTGAGGTCAGGGGAGACAGCGAAAGGAGCCTCAGTCTTGGCCTTGATCTCGTCAACAGTGACACCGTCAGCAATCTCAATGAGAGTAAGACCCTTGCCAAAGTCAACATCGAAGACGCCCTGTTATCGTTTGTTAGCTTCTCATCCCATACTATCAGATATCTGGGGCTACTCACCAACTCGGTAATAATCCTCGACACACAAGCCTTGCCAGTAAGCGGGAAGGCGCACTGCTTGACAATCTTGGCATTGCCCTTCTTATCCGTGTGCTCCATGGTGACCACCACCTTGGTCTTCTCCGGGTTCGACACCAAGTCCATGGCGCCGCCAAAACCCTTGACCTTGCCCGGCAACATCCAGTTGGCCAGATCGCCGTTGGCAGAAACCTGCATGGCGCCCAAGATGGTGAGGTTGATGCGTCCAGAGCGGATCATACCGAAGGACTCCTCAGACCCAAATACCGCCGCACCGGGGGCCAAGGTAACAGTCTCCTTACCAGCATTAATCAAATCCGCATCCTCCTCACCCTTCTTGGGGTAAGGACCAAGGCCCAAAATACCGTTCTCAGACTGCAAAAGGACCTCAACACCCTCCTCCACAAAGTTAGGCGCCAACATCGGCATGCCAATACCCAAATTGGCATACATGCCATTCTTAAACTCCTTGGCCGCCCTCTTGACAATCCTCTCCCTCTTGTTGGCCGTCTCCCCACTGCCCAACGCCTTCTTGGCATCAGGATCATTAGGATCCTTCGCAAAAGTAAACTTCTCAATATTCTTCTCCGCCGTGCTCTGAATCACCCTCTGCACGTAGATGCCCGGCAAGTGCACCGCCTCGGGGGGGATCTCACCGGGCTCGACAATGTGCTCAGCCTCGACGATGGTCATCTTGGCGTTGCGGCCCATGGCGCCGTTGAAGTTGTGCGCGGCCAGGCGGAACTGGCAGTTACCCAGCCGGTCGGCCTTGTAGGCTTTCACAAAGGCGTAGTCGCCCGCGATGGAGTGTTCGAGGAGGTACGATTTGCCGTTGAAGACCTTGACGTCCTTGGGGTAGGAAAAGACGTCCGGGGTGCCGTCGGGTTTGTTCTTGAGCGGGAGCTCGCCGGTTTGCACGACGGTGCCGAAGGCGGCGGGGGTGTAAAAGGCCGGAATGCCCTTGCCGCCGGCGGCGCAGCGCTCGGCGAGGGTGCCCTGCGGGGTGAGTTCGAGCTCGACCTCGCCGGTGAGGTACATGGACTCGAAGGTCTTGTTCTCGCCGATGTAGGAGGCGATCATCTTTTTGATTTGCTTGGTCTTGAGGAGCTTGCCGAGACCCGAGGCGTCGGTGCCGGCGTTGTTGGAGACGGCGGTCAGGCCGGTGATTTCGGGCTTGTGGATCATTTCGTCGATGAGGGTGTCGGGGACGCCGCAGAGGCCGAAGCCGCCGCAGAGGAGGGTGGTGTTGGGCTTCATGTCGGCGAGGGCGGCCGAGGCGGAGGGGTAGAGCTTGTTGATCTCGGGGCGGCGGAGGGTGGTGGAGAAGCACCGGGCTAGGAGGGCGGTGTGCTACATTTTGGGTTTTTTGTTAGTTTTGACATTCGAGGAACGAGTTGTGGTGGTGAGAGAGGAATTGGTAGTTGGTGATGTTTTTGGTGGTGACAATGCCGGTGGTGTTGACAATGACATTGACACCAGCAATGAAGATCAGGGGTCTCCGATGTTCGCGCAGCAGCAGTCCACCAATTCTCGCAAGGAAGAAGCTTCTAACGGAAAAGCGAGACTCACGTTGTTGCCATACTTGGCATACGCCCTCAGCGTACGAAGAGCTGTAGACATTTTGGCTGATGTGATTTTATAACTGTGTTTCCTCCAGAAAAGGCAAATGCGACGGAAGCTTGTCTTTATATGAAGCTTCTGAAAATCGCAAGCCGGTTCTCGGTCAATCGGAGACTAGTCTAGTCTATACGCTGAACCCAGTCGTTACAATTCGTAAATCGAAAAGTCGTCGGTGCCCAGGTGGGTGGGAATGATTCGCGCGCGCGAGGAGGGGGTGGTTTGCGTTACGGTTAATAAATAGTTCAAACTCGGGGGTTAGAAGCGGCAGATGAGTATCCCTCTCGGTAAGTGGGTGGTGGTTGAGATCTTGGCCCGTTGATTTCCGCAACACACTCTCGGCGTCCTGGACGACTACAACCCAACAGAATAGAAGGAGGAGATGGGAAAGGGTATCTTGGTTTCAGAGGAAGAAAAGAGGAAAAGAAAGAGAATCAAGAAAGGGAAAGAAAAAGTTCAGAATGACAACCGGGCGGCAGGAGCATACATATGTATACATATTAGACGCAACGGAACTACGGTACATTGTCATTGTCATGATGAGCCTACATCTACCATACCTCTACATACAGTACTTCAAAGGTACATACGTTATGAGCGAGTACCTTGCTGGACATTACATCCAGATCCCGTGGTCCTAGCTTTTCCACTTCTTGTTGTTGTCACTTGTCATTCCGACCCCATGTCTTGATGGCTGTCCTTGGTGTTGACTGGATCAAATCTAACCCCGAGCTAGTTGCCGTACTCCAGCGTGGACCCCGTGGTTTATCCATCTCCCGCCCGGTTACCGACTCTCGGAACCCTCCATCGGCAGAGAGTTTAACAGGTGCAGGGGTTGTTCCGCATTCCGCCTTCGGCATTAAGCGGGCGCGGCGGGTGCGAGGGACTGGACGTTGCGAACGGCGGGGAAATGTGTTTACGCGCGGTGTGCTTTCATCACTGTAGGGGGATGTAGCATCTTAACGCTCTGAGATCTTATATACCGTCTTTGAAGTCTGTTCTCTCAGTACTCATAGTCTGGAGCTTCTGCCTCTACTTGAAGACATCTCTTGACTGATCTATGAAGCCGTTTGTAATTTAAGCTGTCGTGGTTGCGAGTTTCTTCCTGAACAGTCCAAGAGGACAATAAGCAGGAACCTCTATCCCACGAGAACGAAGCGTGGTGAATTTCTGGGGTTCAGTGGGAGAGGTGGGCGCTGGATCCGGGGGTTACATGCATGTTCCTGGCGCCGTGAGGTTGCAGAGATTCGGGGTCAGTGGAGGGTACTTAGTGAAGGGACGATATCGTCAACTAACGTGTATAAAGAGGTTGAGGTCCCAGGTTGAAGAACCATTAAAGTGATTGCCATTCTGGGACCCTCAGGACGTCTTTTGCATTGTGGTCAGCAAGATTATCTTCTTTAATGGTATTTCGGTACGAACTTGGAAGGGACAGAAACCATCGATATATGACCTCGAGATACCAGCTCCCACTCTTCACTAACAATATTTTAGCTTCGCTCTTCGTGGAGTACCGAACCCACTGGGACCTGGGGAACAAACAGCAAACCATCCCACAACATCCGACATCTTGGTGGCTCTTGTGTTGTCATCGTCATCACCGCCAGCATCACAGCTTCACAAAGACAGCTCATAACGACCTTCAGCTACCAGTTGTCAACTTTCACCAACTCTATACCCATCTCATTGTTACCGACCAACGTACATACCCGCCTCTTCAAAACCCACTGCGATATCATCTAAAAAGAGCTTATATGGAAATCAAGAGCTATGCTAACCTTAACAATGGCTTGCGTATCTACCCATTCCCCGCCTCCCAGCGCCCATTGTCGCCATGGAAGAATGACATTTACGCTTTAAGAAACATATGAATAATCTGTATGTCCCAACCGAAACCCGAGTAAAGAACTCCTAACCGAGAACAAATTCCAATCCATCCGTCCATCCATTCATCCATGCTCGCTGTGTGGTGTTGTTCCATCTTCTTCATCCTCGTGTTCTATGGAGAAAATACAGTTTCAACACCTCTTGCGCTAAAAATCAGGCAAACAAAACCCCCCAATTCTCTCATGACGCTTCGTGCTTGACTTTCATGCGCCTGTTGACCAACTCCGGCAATGTCTTGAAGCCGCGAGTAATAACCCGCTTCACCTATCCTATGCACTTCCCAGTATAAAGCATGAATCCATCAAGACGGGTTACGAGACGGATTGGACGCCTGTCGAGGCTCCGTCACCGGTAACCCCTCAAAAGGCGCCGACGGCGTTGGAACAGTTGGATAAAACCCAAAACGGCGATGAATATTCTGACCGCGAGTGCAATCAACACTAGGATCAACCGTCGGATAAAAGCCCAAGTGGCCGTCGATATACTAGCCGCGAGTGCAATCAACGCTCGAGTGGCATCGGCTTCCTACACTTGCATTATCTCCTAACGACCGCTGCTAGTACCGGGATTGGCGGTAACACCGGGATTGACCGAAGGACTGACGACGGGAGCACCGCTGGTCAGATCAATGTTAAAGGTCCATTTACCTAGTTACCTGGTTAGTACAAACAAGTGGAATAGTAGCTTCCAAGACAAGACTTACCTTTTTGGAGGTTCTCGGCAGTATCCTCGAGGAGGATAACACGTCGCTTGTTGCAGTACGCCGTCTTGTCCATGATGTCAACCTTGAGACCAGGCTGCGCAAGGTCCTGGACCGGCTTCTCAAACATCTCGGACAAGTTCTCTACCGCCATCTCCAGATCCTTTTGATTGCTCTCAAAAATTTCTGTGAGATTGTTGCGGGCCAAATAAAAGGCAAAGGCATATGTCCACATGAGTGTTTGACGGCACGTCTGCAACGCCTGCGATGCAGATTGGAGGTACTGGACTTCAATCCAGGACATACCCGATTGCTTTTGCAGCTCCACCATCTTCTTCTCCGTCTTGACATAGAGATCCTTGTCCAGCCGAGCTGACTGCTCGTGGTTGTGGTAGCGGTTGTAGTAATGGAGATAGCGCTCCAGAGAAACTCGAGACTTGGCCTGAGCATCGCGGGCCTCGGAACCGCTCTTTTCCTCAAAGCGGTTGCAGTTGTACCAGCTCGTACCGTGTTCAGACCAGAGCCCCATGCACATCCAGCAAAACTCGTACTTGCACTTGCGGCACGTCATGTGGTTGCAGCCACCATTCTTCTCGATAGTGCTATTGCACTTTGGGCACTCTTTGGTGTTTGCAGATATCCAGTTGGCAGTTTCCGAATCGTCCGCGCACTTCTTGAGCCACCTCTTGACCAGGTCACAAGGAGCTGGCTGGTGGTCGGTGTAGATGCAGCCAAAGCAGAAACGGTGGCCGCACAGACATGACACTGTGGGCACAACCTTGGTGAGGTCCTTCTTCTTGACGCCACACTCAATGGCGTTTGCACAGTCGGGCGAGGGGCACCATTTGAGGGTTTCCTTATCCTCCACATATGTGCGCATGAGCAGCTCGTGATATCGATCCGCCAACTCGGGGGTGACTAGGAGGTCGAGCGACCGGGCATCGATGATGAGATTGCAGCCGTCCGAGGGACACTGAATGCGGGCGGCCTCGCCCTCTTCGCGGATCTTCTGTGACAGGTACTGTCTGTAGCAGTCGACACAGTAGCGATGACCGCACTTGATGGCAAAGGATTGGAGATTGTCTCCGTCTTCGCAGCAGATGTCGCACATGAAGCCAGGGATGACTTGTAGCCGGGGCTTGTCGGCGGCGGTCTGTGCGAGACCGGCAGCATCAAGAACTTGTCGGGGTTTGTCCATATAGTCCTCGATTAGACGCTCTCGATTCCACCGAAAGTGCCGTAGCAGAATAGCGGCTTCTTCTTTGGAGATGTCAAGGATCATATTGACCTCGTCGACCAGGTCATCCTGCTGTTTTTGTATGTCTTCGGGGCGATACACCTTGAAGTCGATATCGAGGTAGTTGCGCTTCTTATTTTGCTGGGAGTCCTTAATACCGGCATCCAGGTCGGGCTCATCGTCAAAGTCGAAGTCTGGAACAGGCTCGTAGGGTCAGTATAGGCTAGGGTAGGGAGATGGATGTCATATGGTAGTAGTGGTTTCTCTCACCCTCGGGATTGGACATGTCGTTCTCGCTGTCATCTTCCTGCATCATCATGTCCTCCTCAGAGGAGAGGTTGGACATGAAATCGTCGTCGGAGTCCATAGCGTCGGCGGCGGCGAGGTCAATGTCGCTGTGGCTGCTGTCGTTGCCGTTGGTGGTGGTAAGGGGAGTCGGGGGAGCGGCTTCGGGGCCCTGGTGGTGATGATGTTTGCCAGCTGAGGCGAGCTGGGGTTTCTTGTTGGGTCGGGTGGTGTCGTCCGAGATGGGGGACGTCGTCGCCTCAGCGGAAGGCCGCTTTCTAGTTTGGGGAGGAATGGTGCCGGCTTTTAACAGTCGAGTAAAGATCTTCGACTCGCCACCCGGATTCCGTAGTGGATGAGCGAGGGCCTGGAATGGTGGAAGGGCGTCGACTGGGTGAATGACTCAGCAAAAGAGCGAGAAAGCCAGATGAGTGACGTCGAGAAGTCGAGGCTGTTGGGGGTCGGGTCGGTGCCGAGTATTGCGCGGGGTAGCCAGTTGGAGTGTATTGATGTAGGTCACGGAAGATGATGCCGGATATTTGTATGTACGAGATAGACACGAGGTTCTGAGTGACGGGGAGTCGAGATGGGATGATTGCTTCGGTTTGGGTGGATTTTGTTGTTTTGGGTCAAGATGGATTTCACGGGCGGAAACTCCCTATAAACGGGCAACGGCACAGGGCGACAGTCCCTTTTTGTACCAGTCAAATGTTAGAGGCTACCAATATTCACTGACTAAAGGCAGGTACCGTGCAATCACCTGCACAAACAAATGCAAGGTGATGTGTACTAACGTTACTAGGGCGAGTAATCAAGGCAGCAGCGAATCCGAAGAGGTGTTAACACAGACCTGAAGAACCTCGCTGTTGTAAGGTGAAGAGACACTTAGAGGTTCACTTTAGTTAATGGGAACCTCAAGGCGTGAACTCTTGTGAACATTGACGGCGGTGATAGTGACGGCAACAGCGGGTCAAAGAGCTCATGGCCTGTGCACTAGTCACTCGCAATGGTGACTGAATGGAAGGAAGAAGCTGTGATGCCTGTCACTGCCTGCCCGATCTTTCTTGGCTGACGGGACCCCTGCCGAGCCAACAGGTTGACAAAGGTGGATTGGCTACAGGTTATTCATGTTCTACCTACTCTTCACCTTGTATCAAAACCAATATTCTGTTCACTTGATTGGAAATGGCATCCCCGGACTCTTGGTCAGCATGGCTTGTTTCTCCGTGGAAACTCCCCGGCCATCGAAAGTGGATTCTGGGGAACATGAAAAGGGTCCATTGCAATCAATATCAAGTTTATGGAGCTGGTTGCCTGGGAATAGCTACTGACGATGTACATGTCAATATGGAGTTGTTCCAGGCAGCTCTCTGTAACTCCAAGTGGGAAAGACTCAAAGTTGTTCTGGCATGCTCTATGGTATTCCTGTTTCCCCGAGACCTTCAAGCAGTACCAGGATTATATACAAGACACTTTCAGGCGTTCCGAAAAGCAGATGATCCTCTACCAGACCATTATTCATAAGGACCGTATACGGGTAGGGTCAGTTGGTGATGACCAAAAAGGTCACAAGTAAACAAATGGGGGTCATGGGATAAGCCATCTTCCGAGATAACCAGCTTTTCTGGTTTTCTTCCCGAATCACACCCCAGACGGAGACTTGAGACATACGTATCCCGTGTGTGTGTGGTGTGCATCGATCGACTTGGTGGTTGTCGAAGAGAAGAGAAGTGTGTAGAGAACCAGGGTTAGGGTTAAATGATTACCCATCTGGTCTTGCTAGCGTCATGACCCAAAGCTTCGAATTCTTTTCCAGAAACATTTTCTACCAACAACTTTTGGTCGGTTGCGCCATTGACTCTTCCGCCACGTCGAAAGGAAAATCGAAGTTTGTAACATTTCGGAACCTACGATCTACAAACGAAAGGAATCAAACAGCATCAATGGGTTCGGAACGCGCAGAAGACGACCATAGGTCGCGTCGCCGTGACGACTACCGCGACGACCTCAGGGACGGCACAAGCAGCAGCCGACACAACAAGCGCGATCCAGCAGAAGATTCTCAGAGACATCGGAGGCGTTCTCGGGACCGATCCCGTGATAGGTCTCGGTCTCCAAGGCGAGATCAACGAAGACGATCCAGATCACCAGATTCCAAGAGACGCCGATCGCGTTCGCGCTCACCACGCGACAGGGCAAGAGAAAGAGACGGAGACAGGGAGAGGAGGAGAGAAAGGGACCGATATAGAGACCGAGGAGGCGATGACAGCGATAGAAGACATCGCCGACGCGACGACAAGGACAAGGACAAGGACGGCTACTCGGATAGGGACCGGGACAGAGAAAGGGATAGAGACAGAGACCGTCGGAGGAACCGCTCATCAGAAAGACATTCTTCCCGGAGAGGAACCCAGCAACCCGATGACTCCAAACCTGACTCAGACATGGCCGACAACAAGCGCAGCCTAATCAAGCGAAACGGCCCCTTACCTTCCCAAGGCGACTCCTTCGCGGTCAGCACAGGAGAAGAACCCGAGAAGCCCAAGGAGAAGCCGAACTTTGGCAACACAGGCGTCCTTGCTGCCCAGTCCAACACGGTCACGCAAGCCGACGGGACCACGGTTACACTGAAATACCACGAGCCACCCGAGGCCCGCAAGCCTGCCCCGCGCGACCAGTGGCGCCTGTATGTCTTCAAGGGCGACGAGGTCATCGACACCATCGAACTGCACACGCGCAGCTGCTGGCTAGTGGGCAGAGACATGGCCATTGCTGACTTGCCGGCTGAGCACCCGAGTATCAGCAAGCAGCATGCCGTCATCCAGTTCCGCTATACGGAGAAGAGAAACGAGTACGGGGATAAGATCGGCCGGGTAAAGCCGTATCTGATTGACTTGGAGAGTGCGAACGGTACAAAGTTGAACGGCGACAAGGTGCCGGACAGTCGGTACCTGGAGTTGAGAGACAAGGATATGATTCAGTTCGGGTCCAGTACGAGGGAGTACGTGCTTATGCTCCCGCCCAAGGATTAAGAGATGGACAGAACGACAGACGGTTACTACCACCCGTATTGTTGGGCCAAGGAGAAATACAGTAGGGCGCAGCCATAGTATACCCGCGAATCTTTTTCCTGGGTATCCCCAAAAGCCCAAGGGGAATGATGTCACTCTTCGACCGACGAAGACCTCGGCTGGGTTTATGCCGAAAAACAACGACAGTTTTCTCACCATGGTGGGACATGAAGAGAGGCTATGGTAACCCCCACAGTCCAACGATCTCACCTCAACTGGATTTTGGCATGGTACAGCAGAGCAAACAGTCCTGGATGACTTGGTAACCAAGGACACACAGATACCCGGTGATACGCTTATAATTAGAGTTCCATGGTGCAACCTGTCACCGGGCGTGGGATGGGCTCACTCACCGCCGGCGACACTGGAATTTCGAGCCCTTTTTGATCCTCGGGTTGTTGGATTAGTGTCGGGCCGACCAGAGATGATGTTGATCGCGGACATACCGGCGTTGGCATTAGGCCAAGCGGTCCGGTGAACGAAGGCAACCACAACGGATCTTCAAAGGCACGGCCGAGAAACGTCAATACTCGGCTATTCTTGACCCAAAACACCCCATATCTGTGAACGAAACAACGTGCCTCGGTCTGAAAATAACGAGGATACGCAACACGATGATGACTGACACGAGGCTGTGGCAGGTCTCTCAGTCACCGTCTCGCGGAGAATAGTGCCCAGACCCATAATCATCACAACTTCCACTAGCGAAGTAGGTCATAGTCAGTGTACGTGTTTTTGTCTACTACCAATAGCTACCATTGCCTCAGTCTCAAACTCGTGATGCTGAAATGAATTTTATCCAACCAAATCACTTTTGCAGTTTCATTCATATCCCCGTGCTTGCAGCGATATTATGAGCAAAGAACGGCGATCGGATTCCCAGAAAGGGTTATCGGTCAAGGTAAACCAGACAGTAACATGTCAACATGCAAAGGATAAGGTGGTGCTGGTCCTAAGTACTTTCTGATGGCAAAACCTGCCCTACGGTAGATCATCTTACATGCTACAGGATAATGAGGCTCAGCGCGGAGATAGCAGTTGGCTTGCGAACTCATTCGGTCAGGTACTACAGCGTCAATTTGGACCAAACTATTGGAAGCACCGCCGTCTTGGCTCTGGATATTCAGCATGTCACTATACGGCGCGGGCGCGGTTCCTTATGACAGGTTTGGGGATATGGAAGGCGAGCCAGGGGGAGGCCGTTGCCGCCAAGGCTTCCTTTCGTTGCCCCGCCTCCACTTCTGCCTTGTGCCTCTGACGTGCATGACCACTAACATCCCAAAAGGGAAAGCATGATGCTGAAGTTAAGTATCTTTTCAGCGAATGCTGCGATTGAGCTATCAGTAGTAGAAGCTTCAGATCAATCAGGTCAATTGAACTTTTCGAGATTCAAGATGGATAACACAGGGCACGGCAAGAGGAGCCGAAAGGTGTGAATTTTGATGGGCGTTCTGGATGGTGACACACACCGAGATCCAGTCATCATCACTCAAGCATTCAAAGGCCTTGAAGAACGGCAACATTGCTGACAATCTGCAGCCTTGAAGTACAGTGCATCTTACTACACATGGCCTATAGCATGGAATATCACGTACATGTGGTTGATGATGGGAGGTGTACCTGACAGTAGCGAGCACACCACCCCTTGCTCGCTGCCCCCTTCCCGCCCCGCGATTCACGATACGGCACTTGTCAGTCAGTCAACAAGGGTGGTATCAACGACAACGAAGACACTACATCATATCACAGGTTCTAGATGGCGTACAAAATCGGTAATTATACCAAGAAAAAACCAGGACAAGAAACCATCAGTTTTGACAGATTTCTTATCCCCAGCTGTGCCTCAAGGTACCTGTTGATGGAGGGGGAAGATCTACCAACAAGGGGGGTCCCCAAAGGGGGCTCAGCTGCCACCCACAATTGCGACCCCTCGGTCACTCGATACGCGGGCCTCGTGACGAGGCCACCACTCAACGACGACACTCACTCAAATGGTTTCCACTTTCAACGGCAACTCCCTCCCATCATACTTAGTTCTAGGACTTGAGTTCTACTTCCTGTTGCTTTTCAAAATTCAGTCGTCAGCCACACTTGATGCCGGAGTTTCCAACAAGAAAGTCACAAAGTTACTTTCACTGTGACTGTCCATCTCCCAAGCGAGAGACTGGGGAAACTGAGAAAGAGAATTGTGTGGGACAGACTCACCTCCGCGCATTACTCGTGAAGCTCGTGATGGATCTCTATAGTGGCCAGTGGCCAAGATATCCGGGACTGACCACATCCAAAATGTCCTCTCCGGCTCGGTTGACCATGATTGACCATCCCGAGGGTCAGAAACAAACTCGTGGTTGATGATGACAATAAACTGGAGAAACAAGGACGGAAAAAGAAAACAAGACGACTGGTCATGTCGCACTTTTTAAATTCGCACCTTGCGGCGAATTTTCGCTTCTCACGGCCGCGGTTTGAGACTTTTGCCAGAGTTCCTATTCTATTCATGGCCACTCATCCACCCTCCATCCCATCTTATAAGCCCAGTCCATCTAGCTGAACTACTGCCGGGTTTCCCAAAAGGTTTTTATGCAAGCCTCATCTTCTCATCAACAGTCTTCCTCACTTTTCTCGTCCACTCATCATCTCCAAGCCAGTCCAGTCGTTCAGTTACTAGCTGCGTTGCAATCCTCGCAGTTCCTTTCCTGTTCCTGCCCACCGAGACGACGTCAAAAGCCTTGGCCCAAGTGAGGCTCCTTCCCTCTACCCTTATAAAGACGCGTCCTGCCTAAAAGCTGAAACGCGTATCAACAGACAAGTACCTTGACGGCTCAAGCCAAGCCACACGACAACTGCTGCCTTGCTATATAAGAGTCACAAGGACCGTACCCCTCCATCACTCACGTCTATCAGCAGCCGCATCACTGCAGCAACCCACCTGTCCTGTCGGTCGCGATCGATCTCACACAAGAACTTTCTTGTCCTGACAGTTTTTCACTTCTGGTTTTCTCTGCCTTATCCCATTCAACTGCCGGCTTACTTGGTTTTCGTCGAGTCTGCTTGCGACTGAACTTCCCTTTTTCGACTCATCCTTCTTCGGTCGTTATCGTATTTGTCTCTCGTCTTACAACCAACCAACTTTGACTCTCGCGTCTTGACGCTTCATACGATCCCTTTGTGATTACTGGTTGAAGCAAAACCTTCAGTCGGCTGTCAGATTTCCTTTTTTTCCTTCTCCCTTCTCAGCTGGCCCTTGGCCTCAGTTCACGACGAGCATGGTACGTATCACTTTTTCTTTTGTGATTCTGTGATGGTCAAAGCAGTGTCATTTGAACGATCCAAAAGGCACGAAGCTGACGTGATATACAGGGAAGTGTCAACAGGCAGATCTCGCGCTTCGAAGTCACAGCGGTTTACACCCACCCGCAGGCGACTGCGGACATCGTCCTGGTCCACGGCCTCAACGGCCACCCAGAGAAAACATGGACGGCCGCCAATAACGTGTTCTGGCCCACGGACTTGCTTCCGGCGTCTCTGGAGCTGAAGAACCAGCATGCCAACGTCCTGGTCTACGGCTACAATGCCGATGTCTACTCAAGAGGGACAAACACGCCCAGCAATAACTTCATTCACCAGCATGCGCAGTCGCTAGTCACCTCTCTCACATCATTCCGCAAGAGTGAAGGGACAGAAAGACTGCCGATCATCTGGGTAGTGCACAGTCTGGGAGGTATAGTCACGAAGCGTGCACTACTATACTCAAACGACATCCGGGCCCATCAACAAGAAGACCTCCGCTCCGTCTTCGTATCCACGTACGCCATGATCTTCCTCGGCACCCCGCACCAAGGCTCAGACCTGGCAACATGGGGCCGCATGATCCAAGCCATGTCGGACGCCGTCATCCCGCGGCGCTTCTTCGAGACCGAGTCCATCCTGCTCAAGTCACTCAAAAAGGACAACGAGACCCTCCAGGGAATCAACAACCACTTTCTCGACATCTACCAGCGGTTTAAGATACACATGGTACATGAGAATCACACCACGGACTTGAGAGGAACGAGGGCACTCGTGGTAGATGCGAACTCGGCTAGTCCGCAGTTGACGGGCGTGATTTACTATGGCATTGAGGCGACACACTCAGGCATGTGCAAGTTCGATGGCCAGAACGCGCCTGGGTATAGGACTGTGTCGACGGCTATCATTGAGTGGGTGGGGATGGCTAGGACTGTCATTGATATTCGTTGGGAGGCCGAGGAGGAGGAGCGTCAGAAGAGGACAGCGGATGAGTTTTATGAGAGGCATGTTGCTATGCAGGCTCATGTAGGTTCTTCCTCGTCACTAACCTTGCAGCAGTTTGTGATGTGCTAACAAGAGACTCACAGCAACGCTCACATTCACCGGGTTACAACAGCCATCAGCAGTTTCCCTCGATCGGTAGGTTCCGCAGATCACCCTCACCTTGTCATGGCTATGAACATGCCCATGACTACGGCTACGGCCGGTATCTTCCTGTCCTCTTTTCTTCCCTTCCTGTTACACCCCCTGGTTCTAGACATGGACAGCAAAATGGAGGCCCGAGGGTCTGGTCAACTATAGAAGTAGAAGAGCACAAAGAGGAGGAGGGTTCGCACCATCATCATCACATCTAGAGCGTTTTCCATATTTTCCTTTCCTATCACATACTACTCCCCCTCACGTAATCACATTATCACAAGGAACACGGGCTGATTAAATTTGCTGGGATTTTTCTCTGGCGTTGGTGCATATTATAGACAATTACAACAGTAATGAGACGCATCTCCTTCAACACGGTCCTGCCAGTCAACAAAGACCCCTCGAACTCGTACGCCGACCGGCATCCTCGTTTCGATCTCAATCTGTTGTGTCCACGCGCGAACCCACTTTGGTGTTGGAGCCAGGCGTTATCAGCCCTGGCCAACCTACCATCGACGAAAACAACAACGAGGACAAGGACGGTCCCACCCCTACCGAGACCACCACGACCGACCTCCAACCTCCCCAACCTCAACAACAACCCCTCACCCCACCCCCTCCTAACAACCAGCTCATCACCCACCGACACTCCCAAACCCAAACCTCCTCCCCTTCTTCTCCTCAACAGGGGCAACCGGAACCTCTCTTCATCCACCCGGACTCCTTCCGCCCAAACTCCTTCTTCATCGGCCGTGAAGACGAACTTCGCGGTTTGCACGAGATGCTCCAGGACCGTCGTCGCCGACTCGAAGGGACTTCGGCCGTGCTCATACAGTGTCTCCCCGGCGGCGGCAAGACTCATCTCGCGAGGGAGTACGTCTATCGCTATCGCGAACATTATCCGGGAGGTGTTTACTGGGTGAGGGCGAAAAGTAGGGGGGAGGTGGAGGCGGGGTATTGGCGGGTTGTTAGGGTTGAGATTGCCGCCGAGGCTGAAGGCGGGTTTCTCTCGGGGAATGGTAAGGGGAAGGGGAAGGATCAGGTTGGAAAAGGAAAGGGCAAAGGGATGTCAGTAGGTTGGGAGGGTCTGAGGGAAGATCCAAAGACGATGATCCAGGTTGTTAAACAATGGTTCAACACCCGCCGCGACTGGCTTTTGGTCTTCGACGGCATCCAATTCGACATACCCGGCCTGTCAGATTTCATCCCCGATGCCAAACATACCAGTATCATCTACACCAGCACCGAGCGGGCCGTCACCGGGGATCCGCGCTTCGATAATCCGCAGGTTATGGAGCTGGGTTTGCTTACTCCTAAACAAGCCGTCCAGTTACTTTTGGTTGAACTCGACCGCTCCCCTCTTCCCTCTTCCACCGACAGTAAAGAGGTGAAATACGGCGGCTGGCAAAACGAAGAAGAACAACTCCGTGCTCTAGAGCTGGTTAACCTCATGGGCCGTCTACCGCTCATGATCCACGTAGCGGCGCAGCATTTGAAGGCTACCCGCGAACCGTTGGCGAGGTATTTGGCCGGGTGGAGACAGAGTAAACCGACTAGTAGACAAGTGGGCGGATTGCATGCTTATAAGAAGGTGAGGGAGCAGTTGGATGCGAGGGGGAACACGGCGGCGTTGAATTTGGTGGCCGTGTTGGTTTGGTGGGAGCAGTTGGTTCCGGTGGAGATGGTTGTTTTTGGTGAGTTTTTTTGGCATCTCTTTTGTCGTCTCAAACGAAGTGGTAGAAGAGCGGAGAGATTGAGATGGGAAAAGGGGCTTAGTTTCACTGCTGGAAGTACTCCGACACGTGGATGAGCCCCTGGCTATTTTTTGTTTTTATTTCCCTTTAGCGTTCCTTTTCTTTCTTCTTCTTCTTTCGCGTATTAGACCTAGTGGTCCGAATCTGACATATCGAGATGTGTTAGCGAAACGGAAAGTGTGGCTGGGATGATGAGAGTAGTATTTGAAGGTGGGAAAGAGGCGCGTCAAAAATACCTTCAAGTGAGGGACGTGGAGGGGTTGGAGAGCGAAGAAGAGAGGAATGGGGCTTCACCATTTTGGGTATTTGGCCTAGTAGTCAATACCTGAGAGGTGCAGAGGCCCTGGCGAAGGGTAAATTGGCTGCTTGGGAAGACGGAAATCGCAATTTGAAGATTTCGAAGAAGCGTGTCGAACGATACTCACAAGCAGATTCACATGGCCACGAAAATGAAACTCTTTCATGAAGTCGTCATGGAAGAGACGGCAAGTGTCCAAATCCGAAGCAAGTGGCTTCGTCAGGTCAAGTTCAAAATCCGCTCTCCTCTCTAACCATCACGCAACGAACAAAATCCTAACACAAAAGATAGGCCTCCCAGCTCTATCCCGCGACACCCCCGTCAAAACCTGCGACGCGTCCCATAAGAAGACGACGCTCAACAACACGCTCAAAGTGCTCATCAAGTTCGCCCTCATCGAACGGACCACCGAGTCCGACGACAGCATCGTCACCCCTCTAACCCGCAGTCCCAGCGCCGCCAGCTCACAAGCATCCAACCACAGTCACAGTGGTCGCGTGCTCGACGCCGCGGGGAACTACTACCGCCGATACGATTACTCGTCCGACTCGCTCGACCTGTTGAGAATTCACTCCGTGATTCAAGCCTTCTTCATCGAGACCCTCGCCGAGGAGAAAACGGCTGTGAGCTGGATTGAGAGGTCGGCGAGTGTCTGGTGTAGGAGTTTTGATGAAGCGCAGAGGCGGATTCAGCTTGATAGGCTGGAGACGCAGGGTGATGATACCAAGAGAAGGGTGGTGGGGGTGCCGGATGATTATAGACGGTATGGAATTCATGGACAGAAGTTGTTGCAGAATATTGAAAGGTTTGCGAATGAGAAGAGGGATCCGGAACGCAAGTTGCAGAAGTGGAAGGGCATGGTCAAGCAGAGGGTGGAAGAGGCGGGCAGGGGCGTGGAGGAGTTGAGTCGGTTGGAGAGGATGGGCAGGATTACTGCGTCTGGTGATGATGACGATGGCAATAGGAAGAACGGACGTTGGGAGCGACAGGTACAGGTTGTGAGCGTCTTTGACAGGAACAGTGGCAGCCAAGGAGGAAGCAGTGTCTCCGAGACAGATTCCACAGCTACCACTGCGCCAAGTCATGAAAGTCAGCAAGAAGAAGGCCATGTCGGTCCGGGAAGCTGGGAGAGTGCGTTTGGGGCCGCCGAGCTCGACGAAGGGTTCACGCCGATGGAGTCGCCGAGCACTTATCAGCACTCACCTTCTTCGGGTCGCCACAGGCCGTCCAGCCTCACGTTGGCATTATCGGGCCAGATAGCTCCTGGTCCGTTCCCGTGGACGGAGATGGGCATGGAAATTACCGCGCCGTATCCGACTGAAGGAGTCATGCCGCCTACTCCTGGACTTGATCACAAGATTAGGGGCGTGTTGGATGATGGGCAGACCGTGGTCCCGGCTGCGGCTTCTACTTATTATGAACCTGTTGATGAACAACATCAACCTCTTGACGAAGTCACCCAGGAAGATGTCACGCCCATCGTGGAAACGCCCAGTGTCTATACAGCTCTTGACGGGTTGGAGATTCCCACGCCTGCTCTCGAGACGGGACAGTTCGAAGACTGGAACGGCGTCATTCCCAATCATCGTGTCATCAAGAAGCAGGAAGCCCCTCAGTACCGTGACCACGCCGGAGCCTGGAGAGATGTCAGGACTGTTGGTGGTGCGAGAGTCGGTATCACGCTGGATGTGGCTGTTGGATCACTAGCTGGGAAGCCTGTAACAAGTGCCACAGGTGTGGTGTCAGTCTGGCCGCCTCATCGACAGAGAATGGTGACCTCGCAGACACAGAGCGAAGCTCAACTGGAGCTCAACAAGATCCGGCAGAAGGCGGCTGGTATGCAGGCCGTTGCTGCTCAAGCCCAAGCCCAGGCCCAGGCTCAGTCTCTCAACGAGGGAGGAGGACTGGGTGATAGCTTGACACTGCCTCTGCCTCCAAGGAAGACAAGTGCCGGGGCCTTGTCCTCTACAAGCGATCTCTCTCCTCCTACGCCATCATCAAGCGGTCTTCTCTCCCCGAGTGGATGGCTGCAACGATTGAGACAGGGCTTTGGCTCAAGCGTACAGAGTGTACCAGCGATAGTTGGATCATCATCACCGAGTATCCCACAGGGCCAGATGCACCTTTCTCAATCGGCACCGCAAGAGGACGAGCTCCAGATCGTTCCTGGCCCCATTTTCAGAGGAAGTCGCACGTCTCGCTCCAGTCCGGCAAACCATACCTCATCACCCTTCCCACCTCCTTCGTTTGCTGCTACTGCTGATCTTGATGAACCGCTGCCACCTCGCAAGACTAGGGGAGCCCATGGATTCTCGGAGCCGCCTAGTCAGGTTGGTTGGGATCAAGAGAATGATTACCTCTCGTCTTCGCAACCGGCTGGTCCGCTGCCTCAATGGGATCGTTTTCCGCGATACAGTACCTTTGGTCAACAAGGACCTAATCGACCGTCTCGGCCTGTTTCATACAATCCCACGGTTGCGGCTCAAACCCGGCCCGGCCCACTGCCGCTGATGGTCCCGAATCAACAAGTACCCACAGGGTATACTTCCCAACCCATGTCAAGAGATCCATCCCATCAGTCATCCGCGTCAGGAATGGGACAATCTTCTGGAGGAGCAAGTAACCACAGTCCGAGTCCGTTGTCGTTGTCAGTGCAGAGTGTCGATGGGTATTCATCTTCTGTGCCAATGCCCGGCACTGGAATGCCGGTATCAAAGCCCAGACCGATCGCCAAACCTGTCATCGCTGGCAGTTCCCCCTTGGGAATCAGCTTCAACAACAGCAGCAACCCCTCGATTTCCGGCGGACTCAACGTCAACCTTGGCGGTAACAACATGAAACCTTCCATGTCGCCTATGCAACTCCAGATGCCTTCATCACTAATGTCCATCAACATAAACGCTCCTCCTGGATCTGGCGCCGGTCGACTTGTACCTCCAATGAAGCAGGCTCAACAGCAGCAGCAGTACCAACCAGCGGCACCCTCCTACACAGAAACGGAACCCTCCCCCAGAACGGAAAGCGCGTTCCCGGATGTTGACACGAGTTACTCGCGGTATACTGCTGCTGCCCATCATAGTTACCAATCACCCACCGCCGGCGGCCATGCTCACCAAAAGCGACCCTCAACCTCAACCTCTACCTCAACCAGTACCTCCGCCTCCGCCGGTCCCACCACCGCCAGCCCAGGGATGAAAGCGCCATCTTCATCAACTTCACCTCCCCGTCCACATAACCCTGCGTCTGCTATCCACTGGCGGAATATTGGTAGGGGGGTGGGGTTGACGAGAAGGAGGACGAAGGAGAGGGTGAAGAAGGTTGTTGGTGGGGGGCGGTCGGAGCAATCCGCCGCCAGCTCGCCGGCTCTTTCCGTTTCGCCTGCTGCTGGCCCTGGCCCGGAGCCGCGCAGAGGGTCTGCCCCTGCCGTTGGGACGGGGACGGGAGGCATGGCCGGGACGGGCGGAGGCATGGGCATGGCTGGGGCAGGCATCCTCCTCGACGACGGAACCATTTTCCAGTTCCCCATCACGCCTATCCAGGGGGTGGAAATGCCTTTTGAAGGGCCCGGGATGCCTCCTGTCCCTGCCATGACGCCTATGCCAACGCCGCCCACGCCTCCTTCCCGCCCGGCCACTGGCTTGGGTATAGGCTTGGCCGGAAGGACCAGGACCGGGACCACGGGCAGGACTAGAGCTAGAAGCGGGAGTAGTCCTGGGCCTATTCTGGGTCCTTGGAGGCCCTCGCGGCAGTAGGGAGGGTGTTTTGTCGGTTTCTTTATGTTTATAGGGGTTGGGGGGCGTTGGGGTTATTGCTTTTTATTTGCTTTTATTATAGGGAATGCATTTGGGAGGGACTATGGGATGAAAGTTGACTGTTATATAGGTTGTTCAGTTTATGTTTATAATGATGTAATACATATTTTACTTTCTTACTCTCGTGGCATTTGACGGCGTCGATAGTGATCAATCGTAGTGTTTTTCTCTTCGCTCTGCGCACTAACAATTGCACTAGTGATTACTCGACAAGAGCGTTAAAGGCACCAACAAATCATGAAAAGTAAACGTCGACAAGGTGAATATTATGAGCTTTTGATCTTTGATGACGGACTACACTCTTCCATTGCCATTTCTTGCCGCTATACTATTTTGTTATGCATGCATGAATAGAAAGTGAACTTGGTATCTCCATCACCCAACCTATCTCGTGGCTTCGTCTTTTCCCGATCTTTTGAGGCCCTTTTTTTGGCCTCTCCTATGACCAAGCATAGTGTAGCTAAACTAATAAAAGAATCCATATGAGAAAAAACAGACCATAAAACTCCATTATCCTGTGCAAAGCTGTGTAAATGCTATTGCCCTTAAAACGCCTTATTCCCATTTGCCAGTGCCCTTTGACCCCTTTGCCCCTTGTAAAACCCTGGATGAAACCCTTTTGATGATTGATTTGATCATGCTTTTGATCATAACAATGCGCAGACTTGTAAAAATGAAAAACCCATTTGATCCAATCCACATGATGGATCGATGTGAAGAAGGAAAGCAAAGAAAATCATGCCAATCATGCTCCGGACCCCCATCTCTCTCTCTTTTCTCCTCGATTCGATCAAGATGAGACCGGAATCCCGCCTCCCTCCCCATCCTGATCAACTCTCATATCTCCCACGTGCGTGCACTTAAAACTAGGAGATCGCACCCACCTAAGTGCACAAATTCCTATTCAACGCCTTCAAAGCCTCAATCGCCTTGTTATCCGCCGGCGCCGTCGGTGTTGTCGTCGTCGCGGCCACAGCCAGTCCCTGGCCAGCGATGGACGGCAGACCATGCGTCGTCGGGGAACCGAGCGGGCTCCTCGTCACTCCATTGGTACTAACGGGCGTCGTTCCGTTGGGGGACTCGACTTTGATCCCATTCACAACACCATTAGGCGGCGGAAGCAAAATCGCGTGGATAGAAGGTTTGGTGCTTGCCGACATGCGGGTGGGGCTGCTTGATTGCTTGATGCCGTTGTGTTGGGAAGCGGCCAAAGGTTGGTGGTGGAGGTTTAGTGGTGATAGGACGGGCTTCAGGTCCTGCTGGTGATGATGGCGGGGTGATGATGATGAGAGGCCGTTCAAGGCGGGGAGAGGAGGGCTGGGGACGAGGCCAGGGCCGGAAAAGGGCGTGTTGTTGCCGTTTTGCTGAGGAGGTTGTTGAGGAGGGGAAGGGGACCACTGCCGAGACGGGAGTCGAGGTTGAGTGATTCGCGAGCGGCGGCCATTAGTTGTTGCGACTTTGGTGAGTCGATGGGTGCGATTCTAGGCGCGGCGTGCTGGGGTTGTTGTGGCGGCTGCTGCTCGGGGTGGTGAGGGTCGGATGGTAGTTGTGGTGAGGGAAGATGGTGGTGAGGTGGTGGCGGGCCTTGGTGGTGAGGCATATGTTGTTGTTGGCTTGGATGAGGCGGGCCTTGTTGATGGTGGTAAGGTGACTGTGGATGATGGGGAGGCGGTGGTTGTTGATGTGGGTGTGGTTGGTAATGATAAGCCGGTGGTGGAGGTCCTTGCGACAACGACGGCGGATACGGAGCTTGGACGGCATGCGGATGCGGAGGATATGGCTGCGGTTGCGGAAGCTGAATGCCGGGCTTACCGGCAGGCGGCGGAGGCAAGGCGGCCATGTGGTGCTGAGGAGGAGAAAAGTGTCCTGGGTGAGGGTGATGAGCATAATGGGGCGGCATTTCATGGTGATATTGCGGTCCTGGAGGATACGGAGCGGGATGACCGTTGTAAGGAGGTGTCGCGACCGGAGAAATGGGTCCCCAATAGCCGGGGCCGGGCGGAGGTCCGTGAATATTCGGGTCATAGGCGTACGGCGGTGGAGGGTTTCTTGAATGCAAGTATGGCGAATGTCGCTGCATAGGACCCTTGGTCGTCACCGGAACCGACGTCTCGCTAACACTGGACTCGGGGTAGATGCCCTTGGGAATGGTAACATGCCTCAGCTGCGGGTCGCTCGAAGGATCGGGCAAGTTGGCTGGGCCCCGGCCGTCCCGGGCATAATAGGAGATGAGGTGGAGGTGCTGGCCATGAGAAGTCGTGATGCTGAACGACTGCTTCATGAGTCCGTCGGCCTTGTACCTGTAGCCTTCGTGGTGATCGTCCGAACCCCGGTCCTCGTCACTAGCGCGGGCCGAGTCTGGAGTCCTCCCTGCGTTCCTCCTGCCTCCGAATCCTGCCCTCTTTCCCTCCATTTCCCGGTACGTGAGAAAGCTTCCTGATACTCTGCTGGCGCTCCATGACTTTCCATCGGTCCATCTCCGCATGCCGGCTTCCCTCTCGTCCCAGACAAAGACCGAGCCCGGTCGGATGGCTTGACGCTCTTTCTCGGATAGTCGGCGTTGTACTCGGGGCAGTGTGCCTACTCGACATGCCTCGAACAGCTTGATGGCGTCGGCGGTTGTGCGGACGCTCCCGTAGTAGGTTTCCATGGACATATTCGGATGATGGCGCGACATTTTGGGCGATATGTCGAAACTCGAAAGTGAGTGATCTGCCTAGGTCTGGGAAATAATATGTGGTCAGGGTGGATAGGGGCGGGAGCCTGTCGATATTTAAAGCAAGAGGGGAGCAAGCAATGAGCTAATAGGCAGCTCCACCGCGGCAACAAACGGATATCGGACAGATTAAGTTTCGTCGAGCCAGGATTGCGGATTTCAGGCCCCGGCGTCGAATAATAGAAGATGGGGATTGTTGGTCTTGGGCGGCAACTTGGGAGGTCCACCGGAAATCTTGGCTGTGGGGATCGATCCCAGCGTGATATCCCGGCGAGTAAAGGCGGCTGCTAACTACGCGTATTGGTTTGTAACGTGGTATAATTGAAAAAGACGTTTCGACACCCTCGGGGGGTGGGGACAAGGTAAGCTAAGATGCCTGTTCTTGGCGGAATTGTTAACACTCAACGACGTTTAATTTTACGTTGCAAGTGGAAAAAGAAGCTTAAATCCAGTTGCATGTGCAGGGCAGTGAGTAGTGTGTCCATGTGCAGTGAATGTGAATGTGAAAGTGTGGGCTTGAGCGTTTGAAAGTGAAGAGGCGTAAGGCATTACCACCTCCACGGGGTTCCGCATGACAAGCTCAGAAGGCCATCCCTGGAGGGAATGTGGACCAATGTACCCCGTAGCACCTGGGCCGCTTGCTGCAGGACCGAACAGGACATGACACCGACCACCATCTTTCAGGTTGCGAGTAACATGTGTCCAAGTGAAGGCAGCTCTGTTTGGATTATACAGGTGCCTGTCCCGCCATGCCTCATGTTGTGGCTGTGATGTGTGAAATCCACAGGTACAGCTGTCATGCTGCCTGCCCTACAACGAGCAAGCAATGCCGGGCGTAGTTTGACGGGAATAGTCCCTCGGAAAAGACTCGGACTTACGGTGAAGAAGGGGGTGTAATGGGGTAGGATCGAGGTTTTTGAGGTCATGGGGAAAAGAAGTCAGGTATGTACCTACAGATTTTCTCTGGAGATGTAAAAGTCAAATCAAGATAAAGTGTCGAGATATTTCCGAGGTTGTTGACGAGTGGCCTCCACTATGATGTTCCCGTTTTTCCGGCTGTCTTTGACTGGCGAGTCATGGGAAAGCCCTCTTGTTGAAGACTCTCGGAAACTTTCCCAAATGGCGGGCACTCGGTCGTCGTGTTCAACGGTCGTGGTGTAATGTTGCTAGCTTTGCGGCCGAGACAGATGTCACCACCAAATAAAACGTGGCGCGTGTTTCTGGGTGAATGAGGCGACTCGGAAGATTTGGCAATGTGTGGTGGGATTTCCAGATGGGAAGGAAAAAGAATGGCGAAACAAAAAGAGACTGGTGTAGCTGTTTTCTTCTAGTCTCTCTGTGTGTCAGATTTGCTCAAGGCGAAAGCGGCGGCGGCTGACCGTTGGTTGGTCTCGGATTTAGAGTTGTTGGCTGCTGTTCTGCTTCACTGTCTTTCAAAAACCAAACCGGGCTGTCCAAATGGAAGGCTCGAGTGACTTGTTCTCTCCCTTCCCGTTACCAGTCGTAGCAGCAACCAACAGACTGCTGTATCGTTCGGTTCAGACGGCCTCAGATGAGTGTTGGCTCTCCTCTAAAAAGCCAAGTGTTGCAAGTGGAACTAAAAGAATTTAGGTTGCGACTGTCTTCGGGCCTTGGCGGCTGGTTGGGGGATCGGCTGCAGGTCGATGACGACGCCCACCAATGGCGCATGTCTCGGAATGTGGGAGGTACCTAGGACGGGGCGTGTAGCCAGGAGCTGCCAGGGAGCTACGGGCCTACGGTACGGCACTGTGATGGTCTGGGGTTCGAGTTCGAGTTCCCTTTCTGCTTGTTGCCCTGTGCGCGTTGTTGGGTGTTGGTGTTGGTGGCCAAATGTTTAACACAACACTGAAGATGCCCCGGGGGGCGTGCAGCTTTAGTGTTGGAGATATCGAATCTGAAAGCGCGGATGGGAAAGGCCGTGAATAGCGAGTGTGTGAATGGTGGTTATGGCGTATTTTTGGTAATTTTGATACATTGGACGAACCTTGGCTGTGAATGCGCAAGTTACCAAACCTTTCAGTCTGTTAAGGTTAGGTTGCCTAGCAGAGTTGAAGTGAGGATGAAACCCCGCCGGCTCGACTGCCCGTTCGCTTCGCCTTCGTGCGTTCGTGCGTGCGTCAGCTTCACTTGGATCAAAGTTTTAAAGTTGACGATTGAGTTTGCGGTTGCGAGATGCACTCTGATGGGATGGAGGATGGGGGTGGCGGCTGAAAGTGGATCCATAGAGTAGGTAGAGGCAGTCGCTGCTTCTTCCATCCGTTCTTGCCATGCCACTGCCATGTTGTTCAGCGCCTGCAATTCACTGAGTGGTTCACTGGAAGCGAAAAAGCCTCTTGGCCCTGTAGCCTGGATATTACATGACCTGCAATTGAAGTGCATGTGCTGACCAACACGTCGAGAAAATCAAAGCAAACGCGGCACCTCTGACAATTTGAGGCAGGCAGCCATTTGAGTTCACGATGATAACTTCTTCCATCTTCCAGTTGATATCAAATCGAAGGGCTGAGGGAAGCATCATTCCGAACCTCGAAGCTATTCCCAAGTGCCCCCAAATCTGTTACAATCCCAAATACACTTGGACGTAAATTACCGGATTTTACCACCCAACAAATCTCCGAGTCCAAACGTCCTCGCTCGTATCGCCAGAACTAATTAAAAACCTTCGTTAGTCTACACCACCGGCGGCTCCTCACAGCCTCAATAGAAGATTAAAGACCAACAACACGCTATCCAGAAACGGGCAGTTGGTAATCCGATGTTCTCCCTAACGATTGAAGAAGCTGCCGTAAGCTTATCGGAAAGAATCAAGGGTCGGTATTTTTCATTACATAGTTGGGGCGGCATCACACCCGCTCGCAGCAGCCCGCTTTCTGACACGCTTGTGCCCTGTGGTGGCAGTTTTTGGCAGTTTTGGGATGAATTATGATGATCTCCCGTCAGCGCATCGCAGCAGGCATCTACCATAGCATTCAGTCGAGTTTACATGCCGTATGCTGTGTATGAATGTACCAGATTGGACAGATGGATAGACACAGAACGGTGATGACGGCGGTGCACAAAGTACAACAGATGAAATAACCGGGAGAGCTTGATGCTGTTGGTTGAAAAGTCGAGACTGTTGGTTTGTTGGTTGGTTGTTGGTTACGCCTATCGATCTTGCTTTGCGGCAGTCCAAGTTAATTAGGCAGGCAAGCAAGCAAGCAACCATCCTTTTAACTTGGGTGTTGGTGGCATCGCACAGCACAGCTGTCACCCACTTCAACCATGTCCGGTATGCTTATTCCCTTGATATGCTTGATGCTGTACCACTACCGGCGGCGGCCGGTTTTGTAGCAGGTATGCTGTGCTGTGTTATGCCGTGCTTTGTATGGTATGTTCCGTAGTTAAATCGTCCCAACGAGCTCCCTTCATGTCTTCAGAGAAGTGACGACGATGAACACTGGTTATCAGTTGAGTCACAACGCAATCGGAACTCGAAATGACAGTAAGTAACCAACAGCAAAACGGTTGTTGGTGCTTGGCTTTTAGCAAATACGGTATTCCTTTCCCAAACCCAAACCCAACGAGCCGTGACAAGAGTCAAAAGTGGCTTGTGTGGGTGTCAAAGTGTTCACACGGACGGGCAGTTCGTCCGTTTGTTCCTGTTGGTTCTTCGGTCAGTTATGATTTGATAAACAATCTGTGCGTGCTCATCCATCTCGCTTTCTTCAAAGCCGAATTCGAGCGAGCGAAGCGTGGCTTTTGCAATCAGAACCAACATTGGTC
Organism: Sordaria brevicollis; assembly: GCA_033439795.1. Taxonomy (NCBI): domain Eukaryota; kingdom Fungi; phylum Ascomycota; class Sordariomycetes; order Sordariales; family Sordariaceae; genus Sordaria; species Sordaria brevicollis. Next base: position 494,288 of record JAUTDP010000015.1, on the reverse strand, counting down.
ATTGGCAGAAACAATCCCACGAAACCGAAAAGGCCAAGAAAGCTTGCCAAGAAGAAACACAGCTAATGCTTGGCCTAGTCTTGGCTTGGAGACTTATAGCCTTGGCTTTTTGGGGTGAGTGATCTTTGGTTGAACGAGGCGGGACAAGGACGCAGGGAGAGGGGTGTGTGCGTATAACCTTGAAAGAATGGAATGACAGCTAACGGAAAATTCGTGGAGAAAAAGCAGTTGGGGAGAAGTGCCTTTTTCGAACAGAGAATCGAACAGAGAAAAAAAAAAGGTGTGGCGTCCTCCTTCGAGTGCAACCAAGCGGGATCCCTGCTGCTGCCTTTTGCAACACTCCAACCCGCGGATGGATTTGACATGGAAATGTCGTCGAAAGAACCAAGCTTATTTTTCGGTAAACGGTAAAAATCCTGCGATGATGCTTTTCACCACCACATGTGTCCGCGTCCTGGATAGCTCGGACTGCGATTTCTGGGCGTTGTCTTGGTGGTGCTTGGTTAGTTCTTGGTAATGTTTAAAGTGACTCCATCTGGATGTCCATCCCGTCGAATCCGCTTCGCCAACCCAACCACGCACGCAATGTGTTTTTCTCTCCGACAAATAATCTGGGGGTCCGGTCCAAGGAGAGAGTCGAGACGGGCTTGGCAAAACTCCGCTTCAGTTGCAGTTACGGAATAAGCTCGGCGGGTGGGTGTGGGAACAAAACTAAAACTCGTGACTGGTTTGTTTTTGGCGATTTCATCAAAATCCATTTTGATGGAGTGATTACATCCGTCTTGTCCGGTTTGTCGAAGTGGTGGTGGCCCCTTTCTTGGGTCTTGTCATCACGTAATCTACCACTTTTGCTTGGTGCTAGCTGTGCTGCTGTGGTGTAGCGAGCAATCGATGCAGATTGCCGGGCCATTAATCTCTATTTGGGAACTCTTCTTACAATCTTACTCGTTTCTTCTTCGGCCGTGTTTGAAGGCTGACGACTGACGGCAAGTCGAATGTCGGGAACCGATGAAGCGAGAGTACATCCACCTAGTGATAAGTGATACGGGCCATAAGAGCCGTGGAATCAGCCGTGGAATACGTGCGGAATATTCGGGGATTGATGATATCCACTGATGAGAAGTTTCCGTGGAAGGAGAGAAGAGTTTGAAGCAAATCTCGAATCTCTACACGGCACCCCCAGGGCATGACCATGTTGCACTGTCCGTGTTTGAGAGATATACAAAATGTCCACGGATGGATGAGTCCTCGTACACCGTTCCCGACCGCGTGGTCTCCACTGGGAAATGTCTTGTTCCGTTGTCGGTCAGTGTCGCTGTCGGTGTCAGTGTTTGAATTGGAGAAATCGTCGGTGGATTTCACATTGTTCGTGTCTCGTATCACTCTCTCTTGTTTTCTTGTCATCTGGTGATCCGCGTGCCCCAGCCTTGCGTCGTGATTTCGGTCACTGCTGGTGTCATGATGATGAATGATGGGATGGGAGTGGTACCTGACGAGCGAGGACGAGGTTCCATTTCGAGTGGAAATCACAAGTTCTTCGTGAATTTAACGTTAACTTTGTGGAGTCCGCGCTTTTCCCTTGTGAGTTTGTGACAGTTGCAAATGGTGGATCCATCCCATTTCTTGGCGCATCCGCCGACTGCATGTCCAAAAGCTTGGCGGTCTCGGACGGAACTTGGCGGCAGTTGGAAGTGGAAGGTGGGACTCCGTTCCAGCGGGCCTCCCAGCGGGCCTCCAGCGGACCTCCAGCGGACCTCCAGGGCTGTCATGAGAACGAAAGAAAAAAAAGATTTTCGACTCCGCATTTCTCCAGCTCGGCCGATTCAGCCCTTGAACAACGCGAAACGTCCAACGTGTTCTTTTTCTGGAGTTGCGATAGCCCGAGCCGCAAGGCCGAGAGAGAGAGAATTGGAAACATCATGTCCACTTGTCCTTGTCATTCACTCATCACAGAATTCAGGTACACACCGACAAGGAGTAACAAGGGACAGCATGTGATTTGTTACCATCGTTACCGTTACCATTACCATACGATACACAATACACGATACAGACACACGGAAAGACAAGACTCCCTACCAAGTATGTAGACCAAGCATCCCAAGAATCGGCCAAGGAGAGGAGTCTGGTTAAGCATGATTTTAAGCGTCAATGTCATCATCTTCATTGGTCATCTACCCCGTACTAGCAAAGTCAGGTACCCACGGATCCGAGCGTCCGAGTGTCCCGATTGTCGGCCCTCCCCTCTCTGTCTTGTGACGGCATGACGGCATCTGTCCAAATTCGAAAGACGAGACGAGGCGGCGACTTCGGGACTGCCCTGCTTCCACAGCACCGACTTGAATTTGGGGAGCACAATATGAACAAGCACTCTCAAGTCATCTACCTATCCATCTGACGCCGGCGACACAACAAGACGCAGCATCGCGCTCACTTCCTTGTATCACACACTAATCTCACAGCAAACATCGAGCCATAATCGCACCGCAGCATATCTCTGACATGACAGCAAGCAGTCTACCGAGGTCCTGTCATACCCGGTTACACGGAAATCATTTCCAACAACGACCCTCAATCAACGCCAGACCTCCGACGAAGACAAAAAGATGATTCTCAGAATTGAACAATAGCCACCACGGCTGACTCGGCACCGGCACTTATTACGCAGTTTCGAACCTCTTGTTCAGAGGTAAATGGGATATGCATGGTTCTTTCAGAAAACTCCACAAAGTGATGACCTCAGCTTAAAGTGATTGGAAAGCTTACCGGTCACACTAGAACCCAATGGCTTTGTCAGTCAGTTCCCTAGCTGGATGGGAGGGTAGAAGCGTGCGTGGCGTTTCGCATGTTCAAGAGCTGTGCTTGAGTACACCTTCACTAAGGATTACCTGTCACGGAACACATTGGCACTTGTGTTGGTGATCATGTGTCTGTACACCTCCATCACCTTGGTTGAGTGGTCAGCTAGAACTTGGTGAAATATTCCAGAAAAGAGGCACCATCTCGCAGACGATACAGCACACACAAGACACACACAGTCACATTTTGTCACATTCAACCCTCGTGCAGACTTACCATAACCAAACCAAGAAGCGGCACACAGGTTATGAGACCTACTGTACTAGACAATGGAATCCCCGGTCACAGTCGTCTGAATAAGGTTAACAAAGGACGTGAGAATGCGGCGCACCCACTACCCTCCGTCCTCTGTTCTGACTTGCAGGCTCGGACTTCTCTGAGTACATTTGGTACACTAAATGACCAATCGAAAGCGAGCCGTGGCGTCTTCACCCTCACTCAGTTACTTGAGCTGCTTGGTCACTCGAGAACATGACATGACACTCTCCAGCCAGAGACCATTCCCAAGCTCCGTAGTTTGGTTGGATGGCTTTTTCCATCGTCATACGGCATTATGAATGCGGTTTTCCATCCCCTTCATCTCCCAATAACGGACTCTGGTTGACGAGATCTCATCATCTCACTCTTGTCTACCTGTCGGGTTTCGTGTCGTACGAAATTTAAGCGATGAGGCGGCTATCCTGTTTCGCACTACAACCCCATCAAGCACATTGGCAGCAAGCCTCCAAGTCACCGAGTTTATCGTCCATCATCTTCTTGCCCGGCACTTGGAGGGTTACACGAGGGAAGCCTCTACAGCGAGTGACAGTAAGCAGCAACTACTTGTCGAATACACAAAAGGGCGCTGATAAGCTTCTCACCAGTCCTCCGTGTTCGGTCGGACATACGAAACCACAGGATTTAAGTCTTGAATTGCTGACACACTACACACCTCCATACACGAGAGTATACACAGGTATCATCCTCCCATGTTCACTTCAGATTCTCAGACACATCGGATGTTGCCCTTTCGGACGTAACATGCCCTCCATACCTCTTTTCACTCGTTTGCTCAACATCACACACACCTGGCTCGTTTGTTGTGGGCTTGCGATACATTAGAAGGACCGACCTCCTTGTTGCTGGTAGTGTGTCTCACAGTCGTACTTGGCCGTTGAACAAGGCCTAACGAGTTTAACAAGCCGTCAACAAGCCGTCGGATACCGACCTTGTGGGCTCAATCTGGAACAGTCTGACAAGATGTGACAGAAGAAGGTGGGAGAAAAGCGGCCGCCAGCACTCCAAAAAGGTATCGCACAAACTCGAGTGACTGGGCGGCAATATTTATGAAGCTTCATCAAAGACGCCGTAACTCAAATGGTAATTTAGGTACCGTCAGCTTCGATAGGTACGCAGATACGGAGCCTCCATCAACCCCGACGGGAAATGTGGAGGTGGGGCCGTTCTGAGCGGAGTGCTGAAGCTGACACCGCCCGGGCCACCCGCCCAGCGCCCGCCCGCCCGCCGACGCCGACACCGACACCGACACCTCCGATCATTGAAATAATGAGATCCAGCACAGCTGTCCCTTGGACCGCTCTGATGTGGAAATAGCTTCCAAATTTCCACTTTCGGTAGATGTAAGCCGAGGCAATGACCTAAAGAAATGTGGTCAAATAGCCCGGTCCTTGTTGGTGTCAATGAATGGAGTGGAAGCTGGATCCACGAACCATGACACAATCACACCTCGATATGGTACCAGAATCTCGGGAATCGAACACCAGAGCACAAATTCCCCAGGCAAGGCTTCATTATTCAACCCCCATCAGAATTAGATTTTTAGATTGTAGAATGGTGAAGGAATGCGTGGACCACATAAACATGGCTCTGTCTAGCTTTCCCTGCGTGCGCTACATGCCATTCAGGCGGAGGGATCTGCCCTGACTGCCCTGGAATACGCGGAGCAAGCTTGAACACGCGGACATCACGCATCGTTAAACCTTATTTACACGACTTGCAGTATTGATGGCATTGGATCGTATCCTACATGCCTTGTAGCCGCATGCCCACGCGGCCGCTGAGAAATTATTGAATACATTCGCATTTAAACGGATCGAGTTACTTGCAGCATTAGGCACAGCCAGCATCTTATCATCGCCGTCAATGAACCTTATCAAAATCATTTTCCCACAACACAAGTCAAGCGTTATTCCCGGCCCGTACCGCCCGCTTTTCGAGTTTTTGCCTATCTACCTTCCCATCGATGGTAACAAAAGGTTGTAGACATTGTGGGCTCTTTACTTCTTCGATCGTTTACTCATTAAACAATTGGCATTAGAAGCGAGCGAGTTGTTATAGCGTAACAAACCGACGGGATGAGATGAAAATTACGTACAGCCCCAAATTTACACGTAATAAACCCTCGCTATACCAATCTAATTTCTCCCAGGGGTGTTCCCCTCCGCTAAAGATCTCGGCGAAGTTAACTTTAACAGCACTGCTACCACGCCGAGCAAACGGGTTTTATAAGATAAATGTTCGGCATTGGAAGTCTCCGATGTAGATTGCACAAATTTGTTCGGACAAGACAGAGACACTCGGGGCGCGTTCCAGTTTTCCAACCGTTGATTTGTTCGGTTGATCCGAGTACAAGCCAAAATTACAGCAGTGCAGGGGGTGCTTTTCGTACCTCTGCCAAGACTGGGCCTTGGCTTTGAGTACCAGGGTTGGCTCTTCACTTCGGAATGGTCAATTTTTGAGGTTTTTAAAAAAGAAAAAGAATAGTATCATTAGAAAGAGGCATTTGAGATCTTCGAGGAAATGATTTTCTTTTATTTCTTTAATAAGAAATGAGCGAGGTATTATCAATCAACAGCAAAAAAGCAGCAAAATGTTGTGTTTTTGGATCAACGGATCTTGGCATTTCCTGCACGCGTCTGCGCGCGTTGATTGGCTATATACCCATTACCGAAAGATTATAGGCCGTAGTACTTCCTCAGCTCTTTTAGGCCAAATACAGTGTGATCAACCGCATATTTACTGCAGATAAACCGCATAATAACGGCAGGGTTTATTTTATATGGGAAACAGATCAACGGTTGGAAAACTGGAACGCGCCCTCGATGAAAGATGTGAATAATCTTGGCCAGTTTTCTGTCCGTGATATTCCCGGAATTTCGGGGATAAAGTTCGGTAAAAGTCAGCTTGTGGTTCGCTCCCGTTGTTTCTGTCAGCAGCCAGTCTGCCCCGAAAGCGGCCGCTGCTGAGACGCACAACTTCAAGAGATAAAATTTGGTGGTCAGACGGTGATGACCTTGGTCGAAGATCACTTCAAACTAACTACTTCTTGGAAGTTTGTACAGCTTTGCAAGGAAGCTTGTTCGGTTTCGAAGAGGCGTGAAAGTGCACCGATAAAAAGGAAGACTGAAAACAAATTTCTTGATCCTTCCATCACGACAAGTGTATGCAAACTGCAGCTGCCATGTACATGCCTCTCGCAATCGACACTTTCGTTCAGGCACCCGACATGAAAAGAGACCATGGCAAAAATGGCAGAGAAAGAAATAACATGCCGATCTGCCGGGCTGTGGTTTAAGCTTACTTCTGCTTTACATGCCTTGAACTCGCCTGACGCTCGGGGTGCAGCATACAGAGTGAGATGCATCCTTCTCTATACAAAGTTCTTTCTACATCGTTGAAGATTTCATATTCATGCTATTGCCTTCTCAATCTTCCAGTTCTATTTATCACCTCGTTCAGCAGTTTGATGAATATGGCTACATACGGTACTCCGAAGATTCGAAGCGTCAATCCCACAATCCCAAGCGGCGCCGGATCGGCAACTTCGCAAACCTCGGCCGGCCGGGGCCCTCCTTACCCCCAAAATTACCGAGCAACCCCCTATTAACATACGATACGGGGTATCAATTACCGTACGATACACCCACTCTCTTCCAGGTAATTTTCGAAGCCCTGAACACGGCACGCCCGCACCGCCTGAGCTTATTTCGACCACCACCACACCATCACCTGCACATATGCACCTCCTGATCCCGTCTTGGGTAGCGAGCAGCCACTGAAGACACACCCACCATCGTCCGATATCCAGAGCATGCCATATCTGGTTAATCTATTAACACCCTCCCAGATACCGAAAAGGCTGACGCGTCCTTTTGGTTGGGGTTCTGCTTTTCCCAAAAGATGGATTCCTTGCGAAGCACTTTTCCTCTCGGTTCTGACTCGGAGTTGTGGACAACGTCTGGAGAAAGATAAACGTTACCAAACCCACAAAGGCTCGGGAAGATCGGATGGGCTGAAAACAAGCTTATTCATGTCTTTGAATCGGTAAATGTTTAAAATGATCCGTATGGAAACGTACCGAGTACATACTTACCGGAGACATATGGAGTCTGATCATACAAAAGCTCTGAAGAGATATTGGTATCTCGATATCGTTCTGCAATATCGGAGGACCCCGACGGCAACCAAGGTCTTATCATGGCATATCTACCATGAGAGAACAGCCAAGAATAAGGCTATGGAATATCATCACTTACATACCATAACCAAGAAGCCAAGTATGAAGCCAAGCCATTCAGAACTATGGAATGGTGACGAAGCCCTCCTCATTCGTACTCGTACATACTCTATTCGCATGTCTTGTCTATTTCGCCATGTTAGCCAAGAACCACTCATCGCCTTTTAGAAAGTGTGTTATCTGCTGAGTGGCTTTTGCCAATGCGAATTCCATGCCTCCATGGTGACAGGTTATGACTGGTGCCACACAAGTGTTGGGCTGACGGGCTTTCTTGGTCTCATGAAAGCGGCTTCACAGGCCTTTTACTAAGATTAGCCAACCGATTGTTCACTTATTCGATCAGATGTGCTAACGAGCATGAACCAACCAACCAACCAGCCGGCCAACCGTGGGATTAATAGTGATGAATGAGCCTCAAAGGCTAACGAGTCAACGTCGAACGCGAGTCCGAGCAACGGAAACTCGGAAGACAGGCAGCGACTAAACTGTCCGCTTAGTCATATTCCCGTGATTGAAGTGCAATCCATCGTTGCCGTTCTCCTTGTCATCTGTGAAGCAGTTTCGTTATTCGTCAAAACCCCAGATAACTAACTGCGGTCAGCATAAACTTTAGGGCGCGTTCCAATTTTCCGCTTGTTGATTTGACCTGTTGATCTGGGTACAAAGCCAAAATTACCAGCGTTACTCGTACCTCTGCCAAGGCGGGAGCTTGGCGTTGTAAAGAAGGTTTAAAACGGCCACTTTGAAAAATCGTTCAAATTTGATGAAAAGGGTGCCATTCAATAGAGGAAATCGTCAAATGGCTTCATTCGAAATTTGAGAAAGAAATATCAAGAAATGGTAAAGCCGTGAGCAAAATTAGTAAAGCTATCACCAAATCAACAGCATGCGACGGGTTTTGAGCAACTTTTTGTTGTGTATCCGACGACTGACAATTCAACAGGTCTTGGCAAATTCTTAGAATTTTGATTGGTTCATTTCCCTAGGAAACTACGCTAAGAAGATTTCAAAAAGATTACAGGAAGAGGTACTTCTTACCCCAATTCTACCCCAAATGCAGTGTGATCAACTGCATATAAACAACAAGGGGGTCGTTTTATATGGGAAATAAATCAATAAGCCGAAAATTGGAACACGCCCTTAGGTAAAACCTAATCGAAAAGCCTCTTCCCCGGCGGGCCGGCCAGTCTATCGAATGTGTCGTATCGGTCATCAGTTCCCGTATTGGGCAACTAACTTCTGGGACGATAAAGAAACTTTTCCCGCCATAACAAATGTGTAATGTAATGACCGATATTAATTCAATAGACACACCCCCTCTCAGGGAAAAGGATCGCTGATGCTAAGCATTTCACTTGAAAGAAAGCTAGAAAATGGGAAAACCGAGAAACGAAACAATCATCAGACGCCAACAACATTGGCATTTGCTTGGGCTCCCTTGGCTCACTTGGCGAGAGGTGATCCCCACGCCGCCGAGCCCGCCCGCCCGCCCGTCTGTATCCTGCTGAGTAGGCATGGTTGCTGAACAGCTGACAAGACTCGCTTGGGTCTTTTGGATGATATGATGGATGATGTTTTGGGGCAGGCAGAGGGAGAGGCATGAAAAGATTTTAATCTCATGGAAACTCTGAGCAGTGGAGACCGAAGCATACCTAGCAATGATGGTAATGAAAGCTGGGAAGTTCTCACCAAGATACCAACGGAGATTGAGATGAATGCGATTGGAAAGGAATTTCCCACCTGTCAAGAAACTTTGCCGATCAGCTTCCCGTTCCATGCCACGATGTTCCACTGGGACGCTATCGTAGCCTGCGCAGGCAGGAGAAACGAAGGAAAGGTCGGTTGTCAAAGTAAGGTTAAATTCTTACCGCGCACATCCGAGTTCCCGCTTTCCCAGTCCAGTCACGCCCCTCGCAGACGAGCCGACTAGGGCGACTGTATAACTGTCTGGGGCGACTGTGTGGGGCCATACAAGTTCGATGCCAGTAATGCCAAGACCGCGAAGTTGAGCATTGATTTCGCGCGCCGCAACCATCACCAGAATCCTCATTTCAAGACCGCAACAACAACGCTCTAAACTCAGCCTTTTCGAAGGCATTTTTTCCCATTCACACGCGGGGGCCTCTCGCCGGCCCCCTGCACCCCCGGAACTAACCCTAACTAACCCTAACCTACCCTAACCACTAACCTAACCCTAACACTAACCTAGACTTTAGCTGAGACTTAGACATTGGGCTCCACACAGTCGCCTTAGACACTTACACAGTCGCCCTAGTCACCTCGCTCGCAGAGTCGCAGCTAGACATGCCCAGAGCCCAAGCATAGGGCCAAGCATCACACCCTGTCAGATTGGCCACTACACCACATCAGCAAAATGTGAGCGCTCCTGATAGAGGAGCAGTAGGTACAATCGTCGTATATTCTGACACACCCCTCCCCAGCCCCAGACAGGCCCAGTGAGGGTCTCCAGTCAGTTAGGGCATCGAGTTGCCCGTTTTGCGTGGTTCTCCCGATAATATCCGTCATGAGCTAGGCCGCAAAGGGAAGGAGAATCTCACCGTCCGCAGGGAAAAATAAAAGGCTTAGCAATCAGAGAGTGATTCTTCTGCGCTAAAAGTCAAAGCTCTTCGCATCGAGATGAGTGATGGGCATCCGCCGCCAGCCGACCGGTTTGCCGTCTCCATTAGTGTCGTATAGGCTGGCAGAATTACCTAAAGATTTAATCTTTCGCGGTCAGCTGCCTCCTTCGAGATTTCTCTTCACAGGGCGTGAGGGACCGACCGCCTGTTTGTGCTAGCGCAGGTACTTGCGATAAACTATCTGACGGTCAAGTAGGATCGTCCGGGGATAAACTTAATTCCAACCTACCACTATGGTGTCCGTTAGTGGTACCTGCCGCGCGACTCCGACATTTGGAAAAAGAAGAATTTGTCAAGGACCAGGGAGGTTTGACACATGGAAACAGAAACGAAAAACGGGACAGCGTAACGTAACGGTAACAGCACCCGCGAACTGAGAAGTTTTTTGTTTCGTGAGCATCAACGAGTTACGAGACACCACACACCCCGCCGAGAAGGTGTTGCGTATCGGGCTGGAACAAGTCTGGAGCGACTTGGCCGTGCTTGGCCGAAGCTTGGCCAATCTTGGCCCGCCCGTCCGTCACGCCGGCTTGTGCTTACCGGCGTCGACCGGGCTTGGCCGGAGTCCTTCAATCTGGCGATCGGCGCATCCTCCGTAGGAAGGTTTCGGGGAGCAACGGTATCTCGTCTCGTGCCAACTCCGTATCTCTGCCTGTCTGTGCCGGATGTTTGAATCGACTTGTTGTCACTTTCGGAGTTTCGTGACGACCACCTCCTGATCGGCAGGGATGACTGCTATACCGGCATTCGGCAAGCCTCTCAATCTATCAATAATCAGTTCAGTATCATCCGCGCAAGCCACCGTTACCACCAATGCAACGAGGCCATGACAGCACGAAACCTTATATGTCCCGTGCCTATCCGACTCACCCGATACGTTCGACTGCTGGCGTCATGTGTGTGTTGCCGTGCCATCCAGATAAAGTGAAGAAAGGAAGTAGATGAGCTCTGCAAAGCATTTCCGGCCCAACTTTAATATCTGTCTCTGAATCGTTAACGGGAATGGCGACCAGCGTAGCCTAGACGGAACCGATATACAACCTTCATTTGGCCATCGAAGATGGCAATGATGACTGTGCCCATAATATCTTTGGATGCCCAGCTTACAAATGCAGAACCAAGGCACCAAAGAGGACACAACTCTTGATGCAAATGAATATCGTCTGACAATGTGCATCAGCCAAGCGATCACCAAGCCAGCCAAGTAAATGAAAGGTTTTAACGAATGAACCAAAGGTAAAGCCGATACCAGCAGTTCATCACTCTCACAATTTATTACCACATCACTACATGGGCAGTGATGGGTCGCAAAAGGGCGCCACCGACAGCCTCAAGCCTCCTCTTTCTCCTCTCTTGGGTATACATACCTCATGGCTATCTCATGGCAACCTCATGGCAGCCTGTTGAAACTGCTCGTGCTTGCGTTTTGTATCTCGGTCTCGCGTGGATGAGTATCGTCTGGCTTGTAAAAGTGCAGCCCAGCCGCATTTGCATGGACTGGAACCATGCCATGCCATGCCATTGCCATGCTGTACCAGGTCGACGTCCTTAGACGAATGTACCAGGCCACGCGTCGTCGGCGTGTTGTGTAAGGCCCATCATTTGGGGTAGTATTAAATGGCGAAAAAGAAGCCACAAAAACGCCTCGCTGTCGGTAGTGTCAACGCCTGCTTCGCTTGATCGGGGAACACTGGAATGGCTAGCTGGTTACCTATGGTAGCTGTCGAGAATGGACTGGCTGCCTCTGCGTAGATACTTAGCATATCATGGTCAAGAGTGGAAGGTACAGTTTGGTCGAGACTTGCAGAGATGAGCACATGGGTATTTGATCACTCAAGTTGCTGTAGAGAATGCGATCTCCAAATGTCATGAGAGTCTTGTCGAAATGTTGCGTGCAGGTGGAATGGATGCCCCGAGTACCTACAACCATGCCATGAACGACAAGCCACAAAATTTCATTTCGAAGTGCAGCAAGAAAGCAGACGGAGTTGTAAAATCAATACCATCGAAACGCGTCGAAACTTAAAGACCGTTCTATCCTTCCTTTCGGATAATCAAAACTTTTCATAATCTCAAAACTATGCGGGTATAAAAAACACTACATTAAGGAAGGTACAAACTACACCTTAATAGACACGAAATTGCGTGATCCCACTGCGTAACCCGCCAAGTGCCTCGTTCCTTCCACTTCAAGATTCAAAGCCAACGATGCCCGGGCACACAATATCTCCGTCTTCGGAGCACTACGAGGGCTGAGGGAAGGTGCAAGTAGGATTCCTCCTTCCTTAGAATAGCCTCACTAATTTCAACGATTAGTGATTTTAGGAAGGAGCATCAAGTTATGAGCAGGGCGCGGCAAATACAATCAATCTGCATCATGTGCTCTCAGCTTGCACGTCCGACTGTCTCAATCTCACGATGACCTCGTTTATAGCGTTTATAAATCAGGGCAGAATGGATAGAAATACCATTTCCTAATATAGATCCGGGCAATTCGCATCAGATATATCGGACTCAACAGAACTACGGAACCGTTTAATAGCTAGAGGTAGGTAGGGTAGGGAAGACGGATCGGGGCTAGGGTCGGCTCAACGACAGCAAGTAAGAGATCCTGCAAAACATCGTCAAATAGAAATTTCCCACGAGGATCGGTAAATCGTCAAATTCCCATATGCGTAGTCACTAAACAAAATGTTGCCGTCGCGCGCCACTCGGCGTACAAACTTCAGCCATCTCATCGAAATCGTTATCTTGGGGGGTAGATAGATAAATGGATGGATGGATGAAACGAAGACATGGTGGCTTATTATCTCGTACAGTGGCAATTTATCGCGACGTATAAGTGTTTGGGCAAGGGTCTTCCATGATGACTGTTCACGTTCTTCTTTATGAAACGGGTATTTGGCAATTGTTTCATCCCATGGCTGGAGTTGATGGCGCGGTAGCTCGACTTGCCGTCGACGCCATTCCAGATGGCACATCACGCGCGGTCTTGAGATCGAGCACCTATTTCAGTGGCATCAGAACGTGGGGAACTGGCGCTGGCTGATTTGTGTGTATTTTGGGGATGACCTGCTGGAGATACCTTTTCTTCACCGTGTGTTTGTTCGCTGTCCACTTCCCCGACACTGACAAACCGGGGCGCATTCCGTCACAAAGAGGTCGTGTCGTGGCGCTACACACCGAAACTTGGTAGAATTCAGGTCGGAAGGGAGGAATTTCGTTATTCCGTCTTGTTCCTGCAAAACATAGAGTGGGGATTTGGGATTTAGGCCCTCCTTTGGAGTCAGTCAGATCGACGTTTGTCGCGGGTATCGAAATGACTGTATGGGTATAGAATGCGCCTAGCCGCGCTCAGATCTGAGGTTGACCCTCTCTGGAAAACATGATAAGGCCGTAACTCGCGTCCAAGGTGTCACAAAGTTCTCAGGTGTGGTGCCAGATCAATCTGTCAACACCGACAACTTCTCTCTCACACGCGAGTTATGGGGTGTCTTGACGCCGCCTCTGCCGCCGCCCCCCTCATGGATGAGAGAGAAAGAGAGACAATCGGTGCGCGCCCTCCCTCGTGTGCATTTGGCGATTTCCATGGAGCGGTGTGGGCTAGATCTTGTCCGAAAACAATCGCTTCATAGCTTCGTGTCACCGAGGCGTTATTTCCCCCCGCATCCAAGCTAGGCAAGCCTTGACGAGCAGCATACCCTGGTGGGAGTTGCACAAGAGCGCCACCGAAGCAAACGTTGGGACCGTTGCCCTCTTCCAAAGGCAACGGTTCCTTAACAATCGCATCGGCCAAACCAGCGAGGGAAAGAGACCATGTCTCGAATCGTCTGGACGCCAGACAAGTAGCAGAGGAGTCGATCAAAGCCGATTCCAAAGCCGCCATGTGGGGCACAACCCCATCGGCGAAGGTCGACATACCAGTCAAGAGGACCGGCTTTTGCGTCTTTAGGAGCATTGCCATCCATAGAGCTGTGGAAGTCTCCAGCAACAATGTCATGGCGCTTCATGGCCTCCAACAGCGGCCCTAGACGGTGTTCGCGCATAGATCCGCCAGCAATCTCGCAGAGATCGGGCACCAGCAAGTCGAAGCACTCAACCGTAGGACCTGGGGCGGGAATTTCTGGGTTTGACTGGCCTTCACGCATGTAGAAAGCCTTGATCTCGCGAGGATAGTCGGTAACAAAGATGGGCTGTCCCTTTCCAACGTGCTCGGCGAGGAACTTTTCGTGCTCTGAAGTCAACCCTTCGCCCCAGACGGGCGTATGTTCGAGCTTTTCGGCATGCTCCTTTAGGATCTCGATAGCATGCGTGTATGTGATACGCGGCCAGTCCTTTGACATCATGCCCTCCCATCGTTTGCGCACCTCCTCAGAATTCACGAGGTCGGAACCGACGCGACTATCGCGGTTAAGGAACTCTTGGACTTGATGGGTCTCGTACATGGTGGTGCACATGTTCCGGAGCGACTCCTCAGCCAGGTCCATAACCTCGTTTAGGTCATGTGCAAAGTTCATTTCGGCCTCGAGCATGTAGAACTCGCTGAGATGACGGGCAGTGTCGCTCTTTTCAGCGCGGAAGACGGGAGAAAGGGTCCAGACATTACCGACAGACTGAGCCAAGGCCTCGAGATGAAGCTGAGTAGAGACTGTGAGATACTTTTTGTTGCGGAAGAACATCTTGCTCTGTCCTTCCTCGCTGGTAAGCTCGCCGACGTTGGAAGCCGGGGCAACGGTAAACACTTCTCCGGCACCTTCGCAATCTGACGAAGTGAGGATGGGCGGATGAGTTTGGGTAAAGTCGTTGTCGGCATAGAACCGAGTCAAGGCCGCGACGGCTGCAGAGCGCATTTTCAGCAAGGCAGCATTGATGGGGGTTCTCGGCCGCAAGTGGGGGATTGTGCGGAGGTACTCTGGTGTCTGATATTTCTTTTGAATGGGGAAAGTCTTGATGCGGGTTGGTGTGTCAGAGACAGACAGTCACTGTGGTAGCATGGTAAGGGCCATAGCAGGCAAACTGACTGACCTTTGCATCGGACGGGCCCAGGATCTCAACCCGGGTCACTTGCATTTCATGAGACTGGGACGCGCCAGGCGAGGGGACCCATTTGCCAGTGAGACGGACAGCAGCGCCGATGGCCAGGCTGCGGAAACAAGACCGAGTCAGTATTTGATGCTGCACCTTTGCTATCCGAGACACGCATGACGACGCTCGGAGATATTGCACGGGAGGTAGTGGAGGTAGTGGAGGTAGTGATCGCACCCTTCGGCCTGGTTGGTGTCGACGGGCACGACGGCCTGGAGAGAAGCCAGCGAGGACCCGTCGCCGAGGGAAACGAAACGGTGAGTCTTCATGCCCCGGACGGACCGGACGTAGCCTTGAACCATCACATTGTCCTTCTCCGATTCTGGCTTCCACCGGAGGCATTCGGCAATCGACAATTGTGTCAGGGCGGTGGTATTGCATTGCCGTTCATGTTGCTTTATCAGTTCTTGAGACTGGTTTATCTTTGCCTCGATTTCTTTGATACCGACATCTTTCAGTCCTCGTCGTGATGTGCTGGAGATGCTGCGGCGGGAGGAGGTGAGGGCCTGCTTCACATCTTTGCCGAGTGTTGGTTGTTGTGGCTTGTAGTGGTGAGATAGGACAATGTTGCGTATCCCTCTCATCCCCCGCAAAGTCGGCAATGAGCTTGGAGTGGTGAGAAGTGAGCTCCTCATCCTCATCCTCATCCTCATCCTCATCACGGCGGCAGCGGACGACATGGTTCAAATCCGGGACCGAGTCGCGATTATTTCCCCCTTCGCTCCGAATCCTCAATCTCACTTTCGACGTAAAAGGACGACCAGAGACGAGACCTTGGACTGAAATATGTTTTCGGGCCGCAGCATATGGTCGATATCCAAGCTGCCAGTCTCAGACTCTCACTGCTGTTGCCGGCGACGAAACGGGCGCAATTTAGGCGGAGACCGGCGGCAGTTCCAGGGAGTCGTCGTTGTTAGCGTTGTGTTACGGCCGGAGAGGCGCGAAGAAAACGCTTGGCAGGTACAGGTGACGCACGGGCCATCTGGTAACTGTTCCCAAGTTACAGTAATTATCCCTGCAGTTGCAAGCCCCCCCTTTTGCTAAAACCCCCCCTTTTGCTAAGGAATCTGGCTGCACGCATTCCGTCTGCGGGGAGGATTGCTAACTGCTATTGCAACGGCTCAAGGCCGGATTTTGCAAAAGCAGGGGTCTGATTTTGGTGGTGCGGTAACTTATACCCGCATACCGGGGGCTTGGCGACCCCCTTTTTCGCGCTGGTCGCCCTCGCCCATTGGCCAGAAGGCTTTAGGGTGGCCTGTGCACTTCCTCCCTCTTTTGCAAAGCCCCCCCTTTTGCAAAGAAATCGAGTTGCACGCCCCACTTGCAACTGCAGGGGTAATTACTGTACCTCTAAGAGCATTGAAAATGGCCATTGTTGGATACCCTAATAGGATGGGAGGATAAATGAATGGATGATTGGACCGTTGCAATCGCAAAATCATGGATCGTAGATCATCGAGTCGCGATCTCTTTCCCGTTGTTTCGTATCGTATCATATCAGATGCAAGGGTTGGGGTTCATCTGAGGTTGAGAAGCTCGAATCGATCAAAGACATTGGAGAAAGGCGCTAAGATTGGGATGAGATTCGCGACGGAGATAACTTGATTTGGTGGTCCGAGCGTCTTCGAGTCTAGTGCACCAAACCAGCAATTTGACTGTTCCGGGCAAATGTCACCGATGTTCGGCTTCGGTGAGCCGAGTGCAACTTCCACCTGGGAAATGACGAGACTTTGATCACTCGACTGAGGTGGTGAGGATTGCAGTGAGACGGGAATTGGGCAAGTGCAAGTGGAAGCAACACGGTGAGGTGAGCACTGGCAGTGCGGGCTCCACACCCATCGGGGGGCTGTTGCCTGCCAGTGAGCTGCTACTGTCCGCACCTGCCCTGCAGTTCATTATGTCAACTGCACTCACTGACACTCTCCCACGCTGCACTCCCGCCGCACCTTCCTCGACAGCTCGACTTTACCACTGCACTTGCAACCTGGATCACGCGATCTCGGAGACTTCCCTTCGAAATGACACTGCCTGGATTGCAGTGATGCCCTCAATTGGTTGACACAATGGGAAAGAACGAAAACTCTGACATCTGACCGGCTTTGGTCTTTCCATTCCAAGTGTCTCCCTGCTGAATGGAGATGGACACTGACTCTTCAGGTCGAGTGCGCTCCAAAATCCGGAATGGCCTCGTTTTCCATCATCTCTCTTCACCACTCCCATCGTCCACAATGTTCCAAAATCAATGGTAGCTATTCCCGTCCAGGCCTATCTCGACCTATCCAGAACCACGGAATCTCCACTCATACGCCTCAGCTGTTTCTGCCTTGTTCCTCCAGTCATCATCATCATCACCTCATCATCCCCCCCTTGGAGATGGCAACCACACACCCCCATTCACACACCCATTGCTGACCGGTCTTGGATGCCAGACGTAGCCACGATCCCGCTGAGAGGCCGATAGTCTCTATTTGCCATCAATCAAGTCGACGGCCGTCCTAATCGTACTGTTGCATTGGCAGTGTTCTCGCCCCCATGATGTGCCCTTCCTGCGACTCCTGCCTGGGTCGAGTTGTTGCTTCTGCTGGGTTGGATGGACGCCCAAAGCACGCTCCTGACTCCCTACAGGCAAAACAAAGACAAGCACCCAACAAACGGCTGGCGACCATGTACAGGATCAGAGTCAAAAACTGGCTAGACATGCCGCAGGCCTGGCCGTCTACCCATCTGGATCCTCCTCGCCTGCTCCTTGTTCCAGATATCCAGATGAGCTGAGTCCTGTTATATTCCCATGTCTCTACTCAGAACCGCGTTTGCTGCATGAGCAAGCAATACCAGCATTGCTACGGACGACAAGACTCATGACCGGTCTCAGAATAGCGACGGAGAACGGCTTCAGTCCTCGATATCTCAGTTGACCCCCAGTTGATCCCCGGCCCTGCGCACTGGATACCCGCCGGGAGCTTGTATCAGCAGCCCCAGCACACTGGTCCCGCGAGGCGCAGGAGTACCAGATTGACTCAAGATGGCGTATAACCTGCAACACAGCAGTAGCCTGCCATACCGAGTCTCGGTAGCCGGCGTCAGCAAGATGGGGCAAGATGGGGCAAGATGGGGAGGTGGAAAGAGGGCCAGACGGGGGGTTGCGGTAGGCGTGTGGACAATGCTGGCCCTGCAACCCCCAATGGTCTGTCTGCCTCTACTTGGGTCACCGTGTGGACACTGCCCTCTGCTTCATCGCCCAAGGCAAGTCACGGCTCGTGGCCAGTGGGCAACACTTCCTCACAGTACCATTGTCATGGTCCGTGGCCCATGGTGCTCATCCCGGCAACCACAGACCTGGAACCCTGCTGTAGCATGGTAACACGGTAGTACGGTAGCACGACGGCGGTGATTTGTTTCTGACAGATCTCGCAGACCGCAAAAACTGATCAGGTAGCCGGTATAGGTATGGTCACCATTGTCTGTTCTGCCCGCAAAACATTGGCTAACCACGCCCAAGGTCTCCAGGCTTACCAGGGCCGCATATGCCCGTCATATCTCTTGGTCTAGTCCAAGACAAGACATGCTCAGTTACACGACCCCATTTCTCTTTTCGATATGCACCAAATGCATTCCTACCCAGGGCACCGACCAGGCCGCCATCCGGGGTCGGTTTCCAGATCTCGCCAACAGCCGCAGTCTGGGCTTTGCTTCTTTGTACATTGATTCACCTTGGCTGTTTGTGGCCGTTGCTTGTTGCTTTCTACCACCTCTTGCCCAATTTAGCTTTCCCCTCCTGGAATCTCTCTTGGTCGTGTATAAGAACGCCTCCGTATCCTCTCTTATCACCAACACAACTCCATGATCCACAGTCACACCTGGCCTCAAGCATCTACAACATTCTCGTTTCACCACAACACTTCTAGTAACCTTCTCACTTGCTTTGAACCACATTCGCAATGGCCCCCGGAGGCTCACGATCATCCAGGCCCAAGCCGTCTGAAGTGGCTGCCGAAACCAAGAGGCAACACATTCCCTACATCAGGTCCTTGGGTACATGGGACATTAGCTCCTATCTTCTGCACCAGCCGCTAGCGCAGATCAACTTCCAGCAGAGACCTCTCGATATTGCCCCGCCCCAGTTCTGTAAGACCCCCACGCTTCCGAGACATGTCATTCCTGTCTAATCCCCAACCTCAGTTGTCTACAATGGCGATCCGGTCGACTGTGCCTTGAACTGGGCAAAGCAGATTCCGGAACCACACACGGTAGCCTTCATTTGCGCGGCCAACGACAAGAGGCCAGGCGGAGACTGGGAAACGGGAGCTGTTGGCTACGAAGAACGCCTATGCCGCCGAAGCACTCTCTCTGCGAACTTGGCAACACCTGCCCCAGGATCAACAGTGACCGAGAACTATCCCATCCCAAGCTATGGCGGTATTTACTCGCGAGATGTCGGTTAGTAAACCCAGCTCGCTATGTGATGAACGACTTGCTGACCCCCGATGGTCTTAGTTGTATTCCGAGGACCTCACGACAGATATGAGAAGCTTCCGCCCGAGCAGTGGCAATCGATCCCTGTTGTCTCTGTTCACCCTACCCGTTGGCCGAAACTTACGCAAAACGGGACGAAGTTTTCCTTCCAAAACGAACGCGACATGTTGAAAGACTTGCTACGAGGAGCACTTCGGATTGCAGCCTACAACGGTCACACACAGCTTGTCATTGGCGACTTCGGTCTTGGCAATGGCTACCGCAACCCGCCCCAAGAGGTGGCCGAAATGTGGCGGGAAGTCTTGCTCTACGACCCTGACCTGCGTGGCCGTATCACATCGGTGGCCTTCGTCTTTGAGGACCCAAATCAAAGTACCAGCAAATTGATCCTGGAGGATCTGGCCAAGAAGGCCAGGGAAACCCTTAGCAGCGCCGCTGCTGCCGCTTGTCCTTCCGACTTGGAAGTATTCCACCGAGTGTTTCACGACACGGAGATCCAGCGGGTAGTCAGCCAGCCAGATTCTCGGTATGGGCTAAATAACCTGCTCGCGAGCTAAACTTCCCTTACTTTACTGTTTTGTCATTCTTGGGAGTTGGCGTTTGGCTTAGCTTTCGACTGCATAAAAGCGCGGATTCTGCCGCCATGGTGGGCAAATACCCCAAGGCCCTGGCAAGGGTCTGAGAAAGCGATTGTATTAGTGTTTGTGAGACACCCTAACGGAGTTTGGGTTTCTTTGGTCTGGCTTGGATGCAGCGAAATGGCGCATAATGGTGGGCTATGGGGTACGCTGTTGGTCGCTCAGGTGTCTTGCTTGTTCTCTTGCCCTTTTGGGCCCCTTCTTCTCTTTGAAATACAGACACTTCCCCCACATTGTTGGTTGACTACACATTGTACTCTGCTGTGCTTTTTCATGTTCCCGACTGTTGACATTTCTACGAATGCTACCTTGATATCCTTGGTGTGTACTGCCGTGGGGAGCGAGTGCTGTAGATGAACCGCCACTACTGCCAGGCCTGCTCATCGAACTGCCAGATCCTGCTCAAGTGACTGGAAAAAGCAAAATTACTCCGGTGTCTTGGACGTAACAGTCACTTATTGGTCTGTTCATTGGCATGATCAACCCGGTGAAGCGCGCTTACGATCAAGTCAGATACAATGCCAGGAAATTTTTCGTGCTAAGGTGTTACGCATAGAGAAGAGCATTGACCCTTCGAATGTTCTAGGGAGACTGGGGGCGCGGTTGGTATGTACCCTCACTGTTGATACGAACACCAAGGGTATCCCGAGGAATGAGAACAAACTCAACGGGCCGACGAGCTTGTTTGTCGGC
Source organism: Sordaria brevicollis (assembly GCA_033439795.1). Lineage (NCBI taxonomy): Eukaryota > Fungi > Ascomycota > Sordariomycetes > Sordariales > Sordariaceae > Sordaria > Sordaria brevicollis. The sequence continues at coordinate 473,385 of JAUTDP010000015.1, read as the reverse complement.
AAAACCAAGAGAGTTTTTCGGGTGTCCAAAGTGGATTCATGACACAGATTGACATCCTAGCCGTATCCCAGTTGAATCAAACTGCAACTGTTGTCAATTCACTTAGACGAATACGACACCCATTCTCACGAGAGGATGGAAAATACGATCTCAAGATGTTGGGTCGACTTTTTGGGGGCCAGTGGACGCCCGGGGACCTTATTTCACTAAGCCATGCCATTTGCCTGCACCAGCCAGCAAAAGCAATGTATGTACATCGACTGACTGTTGGCCCCATCAGTGCCCAGCTAATCTGCTACTGCCATTAGTGTTTTCCGTTGTGCCCCTAGCAGTTTCTGGGTCAACTCGCGAGAAATTGGCAACCGAGAAGTGAGTGATGAAGTTCATTTCTGACGCTTAATGATGCCACAAGTCACGGCTGCGACTGAAACGACTCGAAACCAGCCTCTTCACGACATACAAGGCAGGCCGCTTCAAGACTATACTTGAAAAGAAGACGTTCTAACTATTACTTCAATATGGACGACATGACATGGTGGTAATTGAACAACTTCAGATGTTTCCTATTCATACAACTCTGCCCTCATCAACATATTCTTGGCCGGCTCAGAAGGATCCATAGGGTAAACTCCTACGCCGCAGCTGATCCTACACGAGACTATTCTGCATTTCAGAACGAGGCAGGTTTGTCATTCAATCTACGTATCCCCTAAATAGCCCCGCTACTTAGGCTTCGTTCATTATACGGCAGTTTTCTTGGAATCGGGAATGTCCCCAGCATGTGTCCTTCGATCGAGCCTAAGTCACGAAGTAAGGAGTTGAACCAGCGGTCACATTGCAGCACGGGCTCTGGGCCACAAACATACCAGTTCATGAGGTATGTGTAAGATCCAGATCTCAGTTGCTTAAAGCTTCATAGGGGATCCGAATGCGCTAACCTATTATATCTCCGCAATTCGTGTACATGGTAAAGGGCATTACGTACGACACAGTGATCGAGACATCAAGACTTTGTACGTTTGTTTCAAACAACAAGCCTGCTCCTTTTCCGTCGTGGAGTGGCGCATCTCTGCCCCTACCCTTCAATCCCGCGCAGCCCCCAAATCCCCTTACGAGGCAATCAACCTCCAGCGTCGTAAGTCCGTCCAGTCTCAAATCACCTTTCGGTCACTCCGTTGACGTCGTTCTCTCTATTCTACGGTGAAAACTCAGAAAATGGAGCAGAGAGCTGATGGCTCACAAATGGTCCTTTGTTGCCATGGCACTTGGTTGAATGCAACTCCCAAGTCGAGTTCACACCCTTCATTACTCGGGATTTCCCCCTTCCGTCCCACCTTCAAATCACATAACGGGTTGTTCAGGCAATCAGCACATCCATCACATAACGATAGGCCTTTGTTCTCGCTTACCCCGTCCGAGAACGGATGGTCACTCGAACAAACCTGGTACTGACTACCGATCGGTCCAGTCCGAACGCTTACCACCCCCACGGATCTGGAAAATTTCCGTACGAAACCGCGTGTCATTTATTGACTGTGTGAGTGTTTTCAGGAAAATGTGTCAAATCACTCAGATTATACGGTGTTGTATGTAATCTCTGGTAAGCCTGCCCAACTGATCCCCTTTATGAGCTAACTGGACGAGCTATGCATCACAACATGAAACTAACAACGGTCTAATATTTCCACATAGACTGAGAACTGATGGACATCTATCAAGCACCAGGTCAGTTTCTCACAAAGTAAACCTGACAGTATCGATACAAGCCACTTTTCTAACTACTTCAGTGCCCTGGCATCTTCACCATCTGTGTCCGTTGCACAAACACACGAACTGTACTACACAACGATCGGATCACATCACGCTGGGCGATGTCGTTGCGTTACGCAGCACAGAAGACAATAATCTTCAACAAATAGCATCCATGGTGTGTATTGGTCGCTCTGTGGGTATGCCTTGTATGCCCTGTAGGCCCCATGGACTCCGTGATGGGAAACGGCATGTTTGTCTGCGATCTGTACCACTCGATCTCACACATCATCCTCACTGTGGCTCCCTTGTGTTTCCCCAGTGCTCTTTCCCACCGCATCTTTGTATGACACAACCTTGAGGCCGCGAGTGCTACAAGCCTACCAGTGGTCGTGTCGCCAATAGACTGACATCCAGTAGACAGGTACACATGAGCTACCGCCCGAAACTCCCTGTCTGTTAGCAGCATGTCTCCAACTTACCGCCATTACGATGTACATGGAACGACATATCTGTCTCTCTGTCAAGTATGACCCAGCGCTTGAAGAGAGTTGGCCGCGCATGCGACCGCTTTTGTGTTACCACACTATCGCAATTAAACCCACAACCGTCAAAGACTGTGTTATTGCACGTTGTTGACCGCAGGTTTAACGCCATAGGATCTTCCTAACGGTAGCTATATCCAAACTAGCGGCGGACAGGCAACGCATCACGAACGGCCCGGGTACGCCTCCGGGTGAGAGATTGATGATCATAACGGAAAAGCTACTTTAGCTCTGACCCGCTTACGATGATGGCGGGGTGGCAATTATCCTATCATGCTTGGACAGGAATCCTGCTGCCCCCAACAAACTATCAGTATGCCTGTTTATAAAGGCAGTCCGCGGTTGATGTTCCCGTAACTGACATCATATCTTGAGCGGGTATCGTACGATATTTCTCGGATTATCATCAAACCATCACCCCTCAAGTCGATGCCCTCTTTCATTTCATCTTTTGGATCATTTCCATATAAAATGCAGTTCACACAGTAGGTCACCACCACAAGAAGTGCTACTTCACAGTGTTCCAAAGTTGGCATTATACATGGCAAGCCGCAACCACCTCCCCAGTGAATAAGATAATCTGAGGCAATCTGAAAATCTAATCGATTTGCCTCAAATTGTTTCAAATCCCTTCGATTTACTTCATTTCGATAGTTAGATTATTTACCTCATTTCGGAAATAAATCCGGATACCAGTTTTTCCAGTCCCGGGATATAATATTTACACACCAATTTTAGTCGTAACATTCCCAAAATACAATAAAAACGACTGGAAAAATATATAGAATATAATATAGGAAAATAAACCAAATTAACTAATAAAATAGTAAAGCTATTATAATACAATTAAACCATCCTCCTTCTCAATATCGATATTTAATTAATACTATACCTTTAAGTATAATAATTTATTTATAATTTTATAATATAAACGGTACTTCTATAGTATTAAAATTAATTTTCCTTTACTAAAAATCCGTTCGTATTTATCCGCTATCGAGGGTATAAATAAGTAATTGAATACTATCCTTACTATATATAAATATCTCCCTTTATTATACCGCTACTATTATAGAGGGTCTATTATACGTAATAACTTTTCCTTAAAATAGGCTGTTAATTCGTCGTCGAAGGAAAATAGTAATATAAATAAAATATTATAAAACCCGTCGGGTATTAACTAATTATAGGGATTAAAGGTATATTAATTCTGGGGAATATTTAATATTAACGGGGTAATAGTAGTAGCGCGCTTATACGCGATTAAATCCTTAATATCCTTCCCCTAATATTATTCGCGATAAATTAATTTAAATTAACGAAGGATTTCGTTAATTTTAAAGCGAATTAACTTTATATCGAGGTATTTCCTTCGTTACTTAGGATAGAATACGTTAATAATCTAATACAACGACGATTTACCTACTAACGTAACGTATTTTTCGAATTTGGCGATCGTATAGTCGAAATTATCCCGGATAAATTAATATTTAGAATTCGAAAGTTTAAGGATAGAAGGAAATTAATTAGGGAGACTACTAATTTAATTGGTAGTAAATTAACCGGTAGAGGTATAAACCGATTTAATAAATTAACTGTAACGAATCTATATATTAGGGGGTTAATTATTGCCGTAGCGAATTCGATTACTAATATTAATATTAATATTAATAATAAGAGGAGAGGAGACCGTTAATTAATAAGGGCGTTTAAAGGATAGATTAGGTATATCGAATTCAAAATTATTTAAATAACGTAATTTATTAATAACGCGGCAAAATTATTAATTTTAATTATTATTATTTATTATCTCCTATAATAATCCTTTAAAATCGATATTGCTATCTATCTTTATATTATCTTTATTATTATCGAATTTGTAATTGGAAATATCGCGGGGTTTTATCGAATCCGCTATTATTTTTTTATAATAAAAGGATCGTTAAGTCTTAAAATTATTAACGATATAATAGAGGGTAACGAATACTATAGGGAAATACGGTTAACGTTATTTAAAAATCTTAGTAGTAATTTTAAAAGGATAGAGGATATCGAAAATCGCGTTAAGTATTTACTAATTTTCGGAAAATAATATATTATCGGTAATAATTTTTTTATTCGAAAAATCGTCGTATTGAATACTCTAAATATAAAAATAATCGACCGTATTGCGCAATTTAAATACGCGCTCGATTATAAAGAATATAGAATTCTAACGAATATTATTATAATTAATAAAATTAATAATTCGAAAATTAGAATTAATAAAAATATCCCCCAATTCTTCCTTTTTTTTAGCGGTTAATTTCCTTTTTACGAAGTTAAAGAATTTTTCCCTACGTTAGAGAGAACGGCGTACGTAAATAATAATATTACGCAATTTATTAATAGGACCCCGCTTTCGCTACTCCTTCTTAATTAAATTACCCTTATTATTATTATTATTATTATTAACCTCTTTATTTAATACGCGCGTATTTCCCTCGAAGAATACTTTAGCGCTAAAGTTAAAAATATAATTAAAATAATAAACGCGAAAACGGTATTTCAATTTATTATATTAGTATTTATCGATAAAGAATTTAATATTATTATTAAATATATTTTTAATTATATAAATAACGTAAATATCGTTAAATTTTATATTATTATATTAAAAATATTTAAATTAATTTAAATCCTATAGGCTATATTTTTTAAGGATTACGAAAATTAATAACCCAATATTAATACTACTATATCCCCCTAAAACGCGTCGAAACTTAAAGAAATAATTCTAAAACTATTAATCTTTATCGAAATAATAAACGTAAACGCCTAATAAAGTATAATTATTATTAAAAGTCCAAAAGTCGAAAGAGATATACTTCCGGAATAAGTTAATTAATACCTTTATTTTAATTATTACTATCGAACGAATATAATTATTATCGACTTACGACCGAATAATTATCCCGCTTTTTAATAATAATTTATTTACTAAATCCGGGTTAAAGAGGGATAAAAATTAATAGAAACTCGGGTTAATAATACTATTAAAAAGTACGTTATAATCGATAATCCAATTAATTAATATTTCCTTAAAAGTATCGGCTATTAACTTTAATATAAAAATTCGACCAAACCCGTAAATTTCGACAAATTATTAATATATAATTTATATTATAATTTTCTAGTATTTAAAAATAGAAACTTTATCCTCTTCGTCGTTAAATCCCTCAATATAATAAACGTATTCAAAATACTTAATTGTAAAGTTAATAATAACGCTAATATAAATTTAATTATAAAAACGGTAAACCTATATTTAACCGACGGTTTTAATAATAGCTTCGCCGTCGATAATTTAATTTTTAATCTTAAAGAATTATATACTATAAAATTTAATAGTAAATATACGCGGGTAAATATATACGAATTACGATTCGATTACGTATTCCTTACCTTTATATTTAATGCGGGGGAATTTATTTATTTATAACGGTATTTATAATAATTAATAATTAGCGGTTAATTTTAATATATTATAATAATAACGGTAGCGGGTATATATTTCGTTTTTAAACTTCTAAGTAAAATTTCTAATACATTAAAAGACCGTATTACCCCGCTATAAAATATTAAAAATATTAATAGCGAACGTAATATTATTAATAAAGGATTTGGCGGCGGCGGTAGTAATAAAGGAATTAGCGGCGGTAAAGGAATTAGTAACTTCTATAAAAGAAATATTAAAAATAGATTTTACTATATTAATAATAGGGAGAGATATAATAAAATAATAAAGAAGGAGTATAAAGGAGTTTAATATATATAGATAGGAGGGTTATAATATAGTAATATAATATAAAGTACAATATTCTTAATACTACGGGAAATATTACTAAATCTTAAACTAATCGACTAAGCTAATACGTAACCCCCCAAAATAGTATTAAATTACTAAAACCTTCTAACGGCCCGTCGGGAGTAAACTTTTTATATAGCGTTTGAACGGGAACGACGCTATATTATAGATATTGTAATAAGCCGGATTCCTAACTAAAAGTACCCTATAATATATTAGGAGCTATGGTCGAGGTCGATTTGGCTCGCTAACGCAAACAAATAAATAGTGCGGACCCGGTCGATTTATTACGGTTTTTACTCGATTTGCCTTACCAGATTGCCTCAGATTGTTATTTGTTATTTGTTATTTGAATTGTCTGATACACTGCACCTCCCACATACCGGCGGCTGCTACTGGCCCAACGGACTTACACTATTCCAATGTAGCTTGGGTGGGACAACGCACACTATCATCCCTTGTACCTGAGGCCCAACAGACATTCCTGGACACACCACCCCAGAAAGACAGACAGCATCGCTGCCGGACTCACCCCACCCATACACAACCATGCACTCGGCATTGGAGACGCCAGGAACAGAGAGCTTCAGCCCAACAGACAAGGCCAGACAGAGACAAAAAACAGGGGCAAGGTTTGTCGTCAAACAAAGGAGCACAGGGGTTTGGCAGGGCTAAAAGGATGATCACCGGCACGGGCCTGGCAAGTATTCAGTATGTGGCGTTTGGGAGTGCCTCATGTGGGGTGCTCTTACATACTCACCACCAGCTTACAATCCCTGAGGTAATGAGCTTAACCTAACCCTGGTCCCATTAGAAGAATATGAGATATCATGAGGTGAAGAAGAACTAATAGGTAGTAGGTTAAAGAATTACGATAGCAATTCTGGTCAGTAACCGCGGATACCCAACGAAAAAGAGTTGTCCACTCGATATTCCTGGTTATTAGTTCGTCACCTCTATTTCCAGTTCTCAGCTAAAGAAACCTTCGGGGTTTCCTTCGTCCAATCTCCATTCTCGCCGAAAGAAATATGACCGGCAGACAGACACACCACATACATCTGACAGACAGAACCAGGGGAAACCAAAAGCCCTTTCCGCCCAATCCATATTCCAGTCCATCATACTTACCTCGCATGTGATTCTAGTCAAGCGCGTTCTTACCCACATTCACGAACAGATCATCCCTCGTTTTCACTATCCACTTATTCCACCAACAAGCCATTCTTCTCTCCTTTTGGGTTAGGGCAAGTTGTCCAAGAGCCATGCAAAGCCAACCAAGCAGTACTGACCCAACCAGCCGGTGATATAGTTACACTGCTGCGACGCAAATCTCACCCACACACTGTACTTCCCCAAACCCAATACTGATCCATTGCACATTACCCACAAGAGGGGGAAAGCACCGCAGACGGATTGGACGAAGCTGTGAAACACCGATATGCAGTGCTGTGGAGGATCATCTGTGGGCAAGCGGGATGGGTATGAGCCAGCCATGTTCGCTTACAGCATTCGGACGACGAACAGTCCAAGAAAGAATAGACGGAGCGAGCCTTGAGGCGTTACCATCTACTCCTCCGTGTCTCACAGCGGATTTAGAAGCACGAAGTCCGAGAAGACGAGCGGCTTTCCCAATCTGGGGGTGGGGGCAGGAACAAGAGAGCAGCAGGTAGGAAGTATAACAGCGCCCGTCAGATGGTTGGCAATATCTCGAACCCTCCCTCTGTCGCCGTGTGGCGAGGAGTGAGTTCATGGTCAATGGCTCTGGCAGCTTGCGGATGCTAAAAGCTGTGTCAACCCTGCGGTAAGCACTTTATTGTTCATACTCGTATCATATGAGGTGCCCAATGCTTCCCAAGTATCCCATCTTCGCTGAAGATTACGAGATAGGGATTCCGGAACTTGTTCGAAACTCCATTAGGATCGTCCAAATCCTCAGTTTCCCCTCCTATTTTGTCTTCTCTATCCACACGGAACAATCTGATAACTGACACATCACTTTTGCCTTCACTCTTTTGCTCTCTTTTCCTTCTTGCTGCTGCTACCCAAGGCGTTCAAAGCAGCATAGCTAACACCACATCACTCGCTTGCTTGTTCCTTCCTCGCTACAACGCTACGTTATTTACCTAGCTTCAAATCTCATTTTGCTCATGCGACCTCTTCGATCTCACATTCCCGGCTTACTCTTTTTTTCTTCTTCCGCGTCTAAAGGGCTTTAGGACCTCGAAATCTCGCCTAGCATGTAACCTCACGCCCAACAGCTCGACAGGCCAACCATTCAACAGGCGACCTTGTGTCTCGGAGAGAACTAACCGCCGAAGGCCTCCCTCCGCTGCATAAATATATAAGAAGCAACGCAACATCGGACGGAAAAGCCGGTCGGCCTATGAGGGACGAAGATGAAGCCGGTGAGAGCCTCAACGGTCTTGGAAGAAGCAAAGGTCGGATGCAGTCGGGCAAAATGAAGAAGCAAGGAAGTCACAAAGCAGGCAGGTTCTTACCCTTCCCTACATATCGCTTGTCGGTTTACCTGACCTAATCCTACTCTGGAAAGAACAGGCGGACACTAACCGCCGGCGGGACCGGACCAGTGACCGGCTCCGGCAAAGGCTCCGAGAGATGCGAGAGGCAAGCCCTGCTAAGTCGACTTTCAATCCTTACGGCAAAGATCAGACCATCCATGCTACTTTTTGTCGCAATGCAAGGGAAGCAAGCACAGGACGAGAAATAAGAAATGGAGACACCGAACCCATGATCATCGTTACTTCGTTAGCCATCGGCATGAAGGCATGAAGCATCGGCGCGGCATAAGCACAATCAACATCGTTAGGCTCCACCGGTTGCCGAGCTCAAGGACCAACAACAGGATCAAGGGGGGGCCTGACTGACATGGGGTCGAGTAAGTTGGTCACACAAGCACAAGCACAAGCCGCTACCCGCTCGATCCTCTTGCGATGCCCAAAGAGTGACTACGAAGTGAGACTCCTGAAGAGAAGAAAAGAAAAGAAAAAGTGGAAAAGGTTCGTAACCAATCTACTGCGGGACTGGAGTGACTGCATAATCGGACGGAAAAGTTGGTTCACTGGGACAATAAGCTTGCTGATTTCCCCCGATCATATTCCCCGTTGATGACCGAATGACATACTAACCAGGAAGTTTGTCTACCACATGCTCTGGTACACTGCTAGAGCTGGCGAAGTGGGTAATCTAGGCCGATATAAACACCTTTAACGAAGTGAAAAAGACGCCAAATATTCGTTCTGCTAGCAGTTGCGACTGTTAACGGGAACGGAAGAAGAAAGGAGATGGAGGATTATCAGATTGGGTAATCTTAACTCGGAGGCAGAGATCGGTCGGCATGGAGGGACGGAAAGAAAACAAAACATTCTTGTAGAAAGGTACGGCAAAGCTACCCTGAGTTGATGTTCAAGTCTAAGCTTATCTCTCTAGCCGTTGAACTCATGGCGATATTGTTGAGCGAGCAAAGAGTGAGTGTCTTGCACGCAATTGCTGAACAAGGTGACGACTGGTGTTGATTGCCATAGTTCGATCCCTACTTCAACATGTCCCAAGCCCCTTGTGTTCTCACTCGCACTAACTTCAAGCTCCAAGTTCAGAAGTCGTTGCCTGTGCTCATATCACGATCTTATTCTCAAAATGGAAATACTCATCTGATATCGGGATCGACGCAACTCGGCTCGGGGCTAGACGAACGGACGGGCCGTTGGACGGGTAGTCGGGTAAGTCAATTCGTACGGGATCCCAAATGTCGTCATGCAAGATGTCGGAGTTAGATGAAGCAGGGAGAAATACTACCCGTGGAGTTAAGAATAACCATGAACGAAGTAGTAGTACGTAACATATTATGATCGCTAGGCAACCATATTCTTTTCCCTAGATGATGTAAGGTATCGGAGATAGAGTGAGTGGTGTGTTGGACTAGAACGGATGGGGCTGTGTATACCTATCCACACCTATGCACTAGACTGGATATTTATCTCGATGGAGTGATGGGGGATAGATTAGGTAGGCTAGATTTCGATGAAGCAGATATGGTCTTGCCGCCGTCGTTTGCCGCTTTTAGGGGCCGAAAAGGGTTTGAGAGGTTGGAGTGTCTGTCGGCCGGGTGAGCAAGGTTGAGTGAGGAGCGGCCAGGTGAGTTCAGCAGACCTAGGTGAGGGAGTGAGTATAGGTATGTGGAGGTGTAGTGAGTATCGTATATGGAGTAGTGCTCTGGGATGTGTATACACATTACGCCGACAGCTTCTAGACTATGGACTGAGATGCTGGAGGTTTGGAAATAGTGACAGTTCTCTAATCATGTATTCATGAAGTTGTTTCTACTGCGCTTGGTCCAATTCTATGGTCTATTATCCTTGTCTTGCCACCAGCGAGACTCTAAACCCATCAATGCCAGGAAGAAGAGGCTCGGTCCGTTCAGAGAACTCGTAGCTATCCAGACCACAGTAGCCTTCAGCCGTCAGCGATTCTATAACAGTAGCTGGGAGATGACTTATCATTGCGGATGAGTTGTATCCTCCGTGTTAGCCGACAATGATCATGAACTCTGCGGATGAGAGAACTGCAATCAGGAAGCGGAACTATCTCACTCAGGAACTCAAACTGCAGAACACCTTCAAGCATCTCACATACAGAGAGCGAACAACAGCTGCAGTTACATCATCGCCATCATGGGACGAAAGGATCAAACAGAGCCCGCCACCACCGAAGATGCGTTTGTCTGCCCTTTCGTCCCATCTCCTCCTGCGAACCCCTCTTCGTCTGATCAAGTCATTCACGTCCTATTGTTCACTGGCCGGCTGCGCATATCCACTCGAAAACCAGAGTTTTACCACCGAGGGGTACTCGAAAAGTGCAGTTGGTTTGCCTCGAGAACAAAACTTCTCTCCCTCACCCTCCACGACCCAACTCTCCTTGTTCCATCGCGATACATCCCCAAACAACCCTTCCCGAGTACTCATTCAACGAAGCAGAACTCTTTCACATACATCGCTTGGATTCGAACAACACACGGCAGATTTGGCGTAATCAAACTTCTTTGGGCTCACTTCCAACTCACCTTCACGATCACCAACCCTCATCGCATCACCATGGCGCCCCTTCGCAGTTTTGCGCGTAACAGCAAGACATGTAAGTTTTCCTTTGCCTTTCGAGCATCACCATGATCTGATAAACTGACAACGTCTCGTCTGCTAGCCGCTGATCCCACTGCTATGCCTCCCAAGCCAGCCGGCGTCACCAAACTCTTGCCTCGCATAGTTACTAGAGCAGCCCTCAGAGCAGCCGAGAGAGAACTCGACAGAGCAACCGCCAAAATAGCCGACAGAGCAGCCGCCGAGATGGTCGACAGAGCAGCCGCCAGAGTGGCCGTGAAAAAGACGACTACTGTCACTACTGCCACCACACGACCTGCCACCCGCGCCTTCACCAGGCAAGCCACCGCGCTCAAGAACGAGGTGAAGAGCGAGGTCAAGAGCGAGGGACCAGCTGAGCCAGTCCCAGCGCCGGATCATGGTTCAAAGTTAGCCCCTCTCAATCCGCCGCAGCCGTCTCAGGCCATCGGAGCTGATCCTTCTCGTGCCAGCGGCACCACTCGCCCCCCTGGCAGGCGTGTCAGGTTCAAATCCCGCGCTGAGAAACTCGCCGAGATGAAGAAGAAGGAGTCAGAATCCGCAGAGTCAGCCCCAGCCCCAGCGCCTGCGCCAGTGCCAAAGACCTCAAGCTCAATTATCGCCGACCTCAATCGAGAGGCGGCTCGGACCATGAGAGCTTATCAAGCTTCTCCTGTCAGTGTCATCCACAACCTTCGCTTTCGCCCCATTCGCAGGGGTGGCATGTTCAAACCCGCCGCTGGTAGACTCGCCGCCATCAAGAAAGAGGAATCCGCGGAGCCAGCAGCCCCGGCCCCAGATGCCTCAACCTCAAAGTTAGCCAACGTCACTTGGCAACCAGCTCCCGCTCCTGCTCAGGCTACCGCCCCTCCCACTCCCAGTGCCAGCAAGGGAATCATCATCTTCTCCCCCCTTCAACCCTCCCCCATCCAACCCTCCCCTTTCCCTCCCCACTCCACCGAAGCAGAACTAAAATCCCTCATCACCCTCGGCCGCCAACACGTCGAGCCGGAACTGCGCGATCGCATCGTCGAGGAAAAGAATAGGAAACACATCCTCGCTAAACAAAAGACTGCGTATGCCAGGTATCAGACCTACCTCAAGACGTTGACGGATCTAGAGGACGAACTGAGGGAGTTGAAGGAGGAGAACAGGCTGGATGAGGAAATGGTGAGGGAGCAGGCGGAGATGTTTAGAACGATGACGATGAGGTGGGCGAGGATGTTTGAGGAGTATGCTGGCCAGTTGGGGGTTACGGTTTGGGATTTGGAGAGGCTTGGTAACGCGTGGTAGAAGATGGATGGGGGGATGGTATCTTGAGTGGAACACGATGTCCGCTGTGGGAAGATTTTGGGACGTGAGAATGGAGGTGATGGCTAGAAAGGGCTACTTGCTTTCATTGCTTGCTATTGATGGTCCTGGGCTGGTGTTTTGGGGGGATGCCGAGACATTGGGAAAGCGATGAAGACAGACAAGACTATAATGGCCTGTCAGGTACAACTTGCCTTCATTGATCAGATGTTATTGCTGCTGGATTCTAGGAGACCTGACTCCTGAGGAAAGGGAGTCAAGCAGGTCAAACGAGGGCAAAAGGATGATAGCTCCACACATGCAGATTTGAGCTGATAGAAATGAAGTGGTAGTTGCATCGGACAATATACCGGAGATGTTTCATGTTGTTCTTTTCATCTCTTTGCAAAAGTTTGGTCTCGTGAGTGCCGTTCGTTGCCTGGAATTCGTCTGGGCTTGAAGCGCCTCGAATACGTCAAACACTCACACAGGAGAGTAACTCGCGATGAAGCCTTCCGTTCGTTGGACTAGATACCCTAGGACAATTCATCTCATCGAGGACACATGAGGTTGTTGCTGGCAGCAGATCCACTTTCCGACATGCCCGTCTACAAATACCCTTCCTCCTTGCCTCAACCTCCCGGAAGCAATTCTTCTCCTTAGCAACTCGTGAGGCCACACCACCCAAGCCAGTATTGTTCATCCCTCTACCTTCAAAGCGAGTTCACGACGCTAGTCGCTACCCAGCTGTCCAGAGAATCTCAGTGTTAGCGCAAGCAGCCAGAATCTCAAGTCCTTCTCACGCCAGACACTCGTCGAGTACGACTCCAGAATAACCAGCTTGCCACCGTTATTTGTCCTTTCCAGTGAGAAAGAAACGCCAACAATGGGGAACTCGTCATCCACCAACACCGGCTTTCCCACCGCCTCCGGTAAGTATTGCGCCCGTCATGTTCACCTCACCTCATCATCAAAACCACCTCACTAACGGACTTCTCACAGGTGCCGGTAACACCAACACCAATGCCGACTTCAGCGCCGCTATCGCTGACCTGACCTCCGATATCTCTCAGCTGAGTTTCAATCAAGATGAAGGGGACTGCTCGAAGATTTCATGTGAATACCGCAAATTTTCAGGCACCTTCATGTCCCGCGTGTCCAAGTTTCAAGTCAAACTTGATCACATTGTAAAAATCAAGAGGAGCTATGACGCCGCCGTCTTAGACCCCCGTCTCCCCGAAGAGGTGAAGAAGAATTTGGACACAGAGGTGAGGAAGGATTTGGAAGAGCTGGTGATCGAAATGGAGGAGATTAACGAGGAGAAGAAGGAACTTTTGCGTCTCTCTCAGGAGCACATGAAACATCTGATTGAAGACAAGACGAAACATTTGAATCTCTCTCAGGAGCAGGTGAATCGTCTGGTTGAAGAGGCGACGAAACATCTGGAGGCCTGATCGTTTATAATGGATAGCAACGATGGGTGAAAGCGATGGAATAGCTTCTAGGGCAAAGGAGATCATGGGAGTAGAGCAAGGATATAGTCACAGAGGAGCCAGTCAGCCGGCAGACCAAGATTTCAGACTCTCCATATCCTCTCCATCTGCCGTAGTGAAGCTTCGTGCAATCTCTTCCAGTCCAATCTGTCTTGCTGGATTGTTTTAAACTCTCTCCTACAAAAGGGTTGCTCGCCGGTGAGCCGTCGTGCCCAGTCCGTTTGGATCGATCCCATGTATTCCATCCCAACTCTTCTAAAGACTCGGTTGTACGCAAACGCGCGAGGTCATTCAAGTGTTTCCGCTCTTGGCGGGTTTTCCTTGGCTATATTCTCCTGCTCCTCTTCGACTCTCTCAGAACTCAACTCATCCCCATCACCATCACCTCCAACTCGCGAGAGTATCACCGCGCCCGTCTCGCCTGTCCACTCCCCTCTATTACTTTCAGAGCGGTCTCACAGCATCGGGAGCTGTCCACAAAATCTCCAGTCAACAGCCATCGTGAGAATCTCAGAAACGACTCAGACACCCCTCAACTGTTCGCTCAACGCAAACCTCGCGCTCGTCGGTCGAGTCAACAACACCACCGTTATCCTTATCCTCGCGCATCACCATCATTACCAACACTAACCCACCATCATCAAACATTCAGCAGCTTTTGTGGCCATCTTTACACCAACGTCGCTTATCTAAACACATTCCTTGCTCTCGCGGTGAGCGCACGACATCAACAACAGCCCGCTGGATCTTCGAGCCGTCAACCATCGTGAGATCTCAAATCCTCCTCAGATTCTCGTGACCTCGTCAACTTGCTCGCTCACTCCCACCAACACGCTCGACACTCAAGTCCATATCGCCACCGCCATCCTTATCCCGAAGTACCACCATCATCACAACCCCCAAACCCAGCATCACGGCATCCCCGTGAACAAACCAACAGCCAGATATGCAACGCTGGTCCTTCCCCAGCTTTCGTTCCCGCAGTAAGTACCCTACCTACCCTACCTTCCGCCACCCTCAAACACCTCATCGACACCATCCAACTAACATTCTCCCAACCAGACCCCTCCCCCTCCTCCTCCCACAACACTGCAAGGCGCCTCACCGAAGTCCGTCCCAAATCACAGGTCTCCTCAACAGGCACCTCAAACACCAACACCAACACCAAACCCAAATTCAGACGCTGCTACCTTCAAGAAGCCCGCCCTCAAGCCCGCCCTGAACCGTTACGGGCCCCAGCAGCCTCAGCAGCCTCAGCAGCCACAGCCACAGCCACTTCTTCTTCACCTACCTCAAACCAAGATTATACCCCCTCCGCCAAATACAAAAAGATGGAGCAAACCCTCCGCTCCCGCATCACCAAGCAAAAGGCCAAAAACGAACAAACGCGAAAGAACATCGCCAGCCTGGAAGCCAAGAGTGTGTACCTGAGGCGGTTGAAGCAGCTTGAGAAGGAGGTTGAGCAGCTGGAAAAGGAGGGCAGGGAGTTGGAGACAAGGGAGGACGAGGTTAGACGCGTTGTGGACAAAGAGACGGCGGGCTTGGAGAATGTGCCTGCGGGCAAGGGAGAGGAGCGGGATGGAGCTGCTGCTATGGTTGCTGCTGTGGCTGTTGCCGTTGATGGAGAGGAGGAACACATAAAGAACGAGAACGGTATTCGGGAGGAGCAGAACAGGGAGCGTTTGAGGATTAAGCGCGAGGTTGAGGATCATCGTTATCAGGGTGCTGCTATTGATCAGATTCAGGGCGGACAGCAAGATAACCGCAACGGAGTGAAGCAGGAGGTCGAGGTCAAGGATCAGGGTGTTGTTCAGATTCAGGGCGGACAGCAAGATAACCGCGGCGAGGTGAAGCGGGAGGTCGAAGTCAAGAATGAGCCGATCGAGGAAGTCGAGTTGTTGAACGGTGCTGCTGCTTGGAGGCGTTGGAGCTCGCCCTAAATTAAAGGTGTGAATCATTCCACCAGAACTCAGGCCTCAGCGACATTTGGCTTAGAGAAGTTTTCGTACTATCCAAGAAGGAGAAGAGCAAGTACCCATAACATCAAAAAGGACAATGAGAAGCAACAGGGTATAAAGGAAAGAAGAGAAACCACTGAGCGACTGGGGCTTACATATCTTTTTTAGGGAAAAAACAATAAGGGAAGGAAAGAACAGAAACCAATGGATACATACGGGCTAACACTTTACCTACTTAGACGCTTGGTACTCAGGATCTAACATAGGAGCAGCAATGGAATATTTGACACCAACAATTCGTCTTCGTAAAACGTGAAAGATGTCGATATCGAAAGTGTTCCTAACTTCCTTCCCTGCAGCCTAGAAACATAACCTGCTACATCAAAAGGGGATCTGAACACAACACTTGGATGGAGGTGCCCAACCTCAAAAAAAATAACACCTGAAAGTACATAGTGGGAAGAAAAAGAAGACAGAAGAAGGAGCAAAAAGGAAAGTCCAAAAAAGAAGATGTCATCGAACATCGGGAATTGAGCCCGACGTGGGGGTCGAACCCACAACCTTGAGATTACGGAGTACCTCCTTAAGAGTCTCACGCTCTACCGATTGAGCTAGCCGGGCAGCTGACTGAAGCTGCCAATTGTTGAATTCTTGTACGGTTCCTGCTCTTGTATACCCCAGATCCAGGTAAGGGGGAGATGGTTAACCCTCAGGAGGAGTTAATCAAACTTGAGAGAGAAAATAGAGAAAATCTCAAGCGCATGGGCCATTATCCTCATCATCGGTATGCTACTACTCCTACTGCTGTTGATCATCAAATCCTGAGGGGACCGCAGTAAGATAATAGTAACGGAGCGGGAGTAAAGCAGGAGCCGGATGTCATGGTCAAATGTGAGGATGTCGAGGCGAGGGAGTTGAGGAATGGTGTTGCGGCTTGGTATGGATTGTGAGCCGTCTTGCGGCTTACTCGGGAACGAAAACTAAAACGGAAAGGGGACGGGTATAGGGACAGGGCAGGATAGGAGGTAAGGCAGGAGGTCGAGATTGGGGTTAAAAACGAGCAGATTGAGGAGATTGCCTTGTTGAGCGGTGCTGCGGCTTGGGAGGACTAGTCGGGATTGCCTTACCAAGTCTTCCGCAAGGGATGACAGTTTGATGCTTTGGGCGGCTAATTCAGAAGATCGAGACAGCAGGTTGGTATGTTAAGCTCTCATACACTCAAGATAAAGAGGAAGGAACATGGTTGCACTTTTTCATAGACATTTATACACGCACTGGTATTATAGGACAGGGCTAGGCAGACAGGGCAGCCAAATACCACCTTTTCAAGCAGAGCAAGACGACAAGTTCCAGATAGTCCAAAAAATGCCAAAAATTCCAATTCGCAAAATGCTGCGCTATGTACTATACAAATTAAATTATCTTTCTCTCCACTTCAACAACCACGTGAAGCGAAGCTTGCTATATCCTCGCCCGCGTCTCTCTCCCTTCACATCTGTCGCTCTTTGGTGTACGTAAACCGTTCTGTTCCCGGTCCAGTCCCATTTAGCACCACCACAGCATCTTGAACTCCTCTCTCTCTTCTCTGCCGCCCGTCTCTAGTATTCTTCTTTCCTCCTTGACCCAGAACCAGTGTCATACTGCTTCTGTATAATCTGCATATCTATACCCTCCCCTGCTCCTGCGCCGCCCTCAACGCATCCACCTCCCTCTGCAACGCATCCAAATCCGCCAAGATATCCTTGGCTGCCGATTCTCTTCTCAGCATCTCCTCCTCATCCATGCCGCTATCTGCCACCGTAAGCTCTCCATCTGGAACACTTCGCGGCTGGTCTTCACCCAACGCCAACGACGCCTCCAAGAACCTCGCACCCGCACCACCCCCAAAATCAGGGACAGGAGGAGGCGGATGAACAGGCTTAGGCTGTTCCACGATCCCCGGGGCCGTTGCGACCACAACAGGCTCGCCAACACTCCCACTCCCTGAGACCGAGCGCCTATTACTTCCCCTCGGCCTTGGCGGCGGTGGTGGGGCATGGTTCGGACTGCTCGTGGAAATCGGTGCTGGGGATGCCAGCCCAATTGGCTCCCCCTTAGTCCTCCCGCTATCTGTCCTCCTTACGGCCCCGCCTGGCGTTGAAGGGGCGCCTGATGACCTGACCGATTTGTTCCTAGCTGGGGGAGGTGGAGGAGGGGCGAGTCTGCCTACGCTTCCGCTGGGAGTCCTGCCGTGTCCTGACGCAGCAGACTGGCTGAAGCTGGTGATGCTAGCGGTTTCCGAGGGGTTGTTATTGCTGTTGTTGGCGGGGGTGGTAGGTCGACTACTCTGTGCTGATCCAGAAATTGGCTGAGGTGCTAGACCAGGGAACTCTGAAGTACCCTCACCTCCGACAGACGCAGAGGCAGGCGAACTGACACCCATGCCTAACCCGGCAGTAGATGTAGAGGGCCTTGACCCATGCGTAGATCTCCTCGGCGGAGGCGGTGCTGGCGCGTTTACATGGGCAGTAGAACTGGTAACTTTCATGCTCGATGACCTCGAACGAATCGAGTCCACAGAAGTTCTAGTAGGCTCCTCATCCAACCGAGACGGCTGTGGTGTTGCCACGGGTGTTGCCGACACCGAAGACCCCGGCACAGACACCTTACTTTCTGAACGGCCATGGGTAGAACGTCTAGGGGGTGGGGGCGGCTTCTTGGGTGGTACCTGTGAAGGAGGAGGCGGTGTGGCTGTTGTCGGCTTGGGTGGAGTTGGCGGTCGGGGAGTCGGTGCGTTTGATGTCTCTTCAGGAACCTTGCCAGCGGCCTCACGGTCGAATGGACTTTCCAGGTCTTCCTCACCTGGAGATCTCACTGGCTGTGCCGGTAGTGGTTTGTTCATGTCCGAAGGCTGTTCCGAGAATGGTGAGGCCAGAATCTTGGACGTTCGGTCAGATGACGATGAAGGTCTAGGTGTACCTGGAGCCCCTGCTGATCTCTCCTCGCCCTTGGATGACTCGGATTTGATCAACTTTCCATGCCTCGAACTAGGTGGCGGCGGCGGCGGCGCTTTACTTCTCGAACTCGATGGTGTCTGAAGCGCTGGGCGCGCTGGTGCTCGCTGTGACTGCGATTCTTCTCTTTCGTGCTCCGAGATCTCATGAGATGTCCGCGGCGTGTCTTGGGCAGTCAAAGTTGACGAAGCATCTGTTATACTCGCGCCGTCCGTCCGTAATGTTGATTGCACTGGTCCTCCCGCCTGACCTGTAAGAAGCAACCGTCGGAATGAGTCAACATCCAGCGAGCCCTTCCCTCCCGGTTGTGCCGCACCAGGACTCTGCGTCGATTCGGTCGTCGGGTGCTCCAGGTCCTCCAATGTCCTTCCAAACGGGTTTGGCGGTACCCGACTTGACCCAGGTAGTTCTTGCCGTGGCTCTATCGGCGGGTAAGTTTCGCTAGCCCGGGCAAAGGGATCCGCTCCTCCATCTTCTTCGTCATCATCACTCGAACTACTTTCGGCCGTATCTTCCTCCACTGGCGGATATCTAACCGGTTCTTCCTCCTCTGACTCGGGAGATGGCGGCGGTGACTGTACGCGGACCTTCTTTACAACCTTTGGTTTCTGGAAGCTTGTTTTCGGAGGCGGTTCATTGGTTGACTGGCCGAGAGACTGGAGGGAGTTGCGGAAGTCATCGCTAGACGGAAGTGCCGGTCGCGTAGGGTCGAGCGAAGACGAAGAGGAGGTGGGAAGAGGGTCGAAGGCATCGGCAAAGGCGTCAGAGGCTAGCGGAAGGGGAGGGTTCGAGGGAGTCGATGCGCCGGCGCCGGCTTGTTTCCGCCGAAACGGGTTGTTAGTGTTTAGGGACGAGGGTTGGGCCATTGTGTCTTATCGTGGGGTTGGTCGAGTTTGGCGACAATGTATCCTAGTGGGCGCGCGTGTGGACGATTGGTATGTATGAGAGCTGATACGGTATGCTAGGCTTGCTGGCTTGCTGGCTTGCTGGCTTGCTGGAGGTGGCTTGCTTGGTTGCTTGTGGTTGCTTGCTTTGGAGTGGCAGGGTGCTAGCAACCCATGGTCATCTGGCGGCTATCTTTTGCATTCCAGTTTCCCAATCGAATTCTCAAAAGAGGAGTGGTCGAGCAATTGGATGGCTGTGATGATTCGAGGCTGCTATCTAGTGTCGAGTGTCGAGTGTCGAGTGTCGAGTCTGTGTCGAAGGTAATCAGAAAACCGGTAAGCTCGGGAATACGGTTGCGGGGACGAGGCACAGCTAGCTCTGTCTGTTCTAGATTTGGAACTTTTGGTTGGGGCACTGCGATTAAGCGAAATGTATTTTATTGGAGCTGCCTGGTGGTCGTCGTCGTGATGTTGTTGTTATCGTCGTCGGTGTCTTGTCGCAATCCGTCATTCAGAACGTAATGATTGCGCGGCCTTGGTGTTGTGTCAGTGGGTGCAGTCGGTGGTGCGTCGTGCGGGATGCCGTGGGAAAGTGGAATCGATTGCGGAATGCGGGCGGTTGGCGATCAGTGTGAGAATGTCAACTGTCAATCAACAGCGGGCAGTGTGTGCTTGCTTGCTGCTGCCTTGGCAGTTTGGCACCCCCAGTCTCGAAGCTCCCATCTCGCCGCGGCTTGGATAAAGAGACTATGCTGGGCGGATAAGCTCGATGCAGCGGCACTTCAGTTTCGCAGTTGCCTGCTCTTGCACCAACAGCCCGCAAACTCGCAGAGAGCCGAGGAAGGTAACCGGTGGAGTCCGGCAGAATACTTAACAACAATTATCCTCCTTCGAGGAAGTAAGGAACAATTCATTAACCGTGGGTGTGAGGTTTTTGGAGAGTTGGAGAGCACCTACACCCACTCTCTTGCAGAGAGTGGGGGATAAAATTGAGGGATAGGCCCTTTTCCGAGGGACAATTAAGTCCGTATACTAAATGTAGCCCTATTTCGATTTATTAGCAAAACGTATACAAATCGTAACCTAACTTCCCTATTTCGATATCCTCCTTTCGGAACCTACTATTATTCGTAAATGTAATATCGATTACCCTTATCGGCTACTCCTATAATAGTACGCTATTAATATTATAACGTATCCTTTGGTATTCCAACCTTTTTTTCTTTATTTAATTAATATATAGTACTACCCTCCTAAAATAAAAAAGGCGAATCCTTTCCCGTCCAAGTAGTTCGATAGCTCTTATTTACTTAAAATAAATAATATTTACGCCGTATTATTAAAAATAACGAAATATAACGTAAGCTTAATATTTATAATATTATTCAAATATTTAAATATTCTTTTAACGTAGTAAATAAATATTATAAAGCCCTACGAAATATAAATTACCCTAATTTAAAGGGTCGTATTATTAGTAGGTTAAAAA
Organism: Sordaria brevicollis; assembly: GCA_033439795.1. Lineage (NCBI taxonomy): Eukaryota > Fungi > Ascomycota > Sordariomycetes > Sordariales > Sordariaceae > Sordaria > Sordaria brevicollis. The sequence continues at coordinate 452,008 of JAUTDP010000015.1, read as the reverse complement.
CCCTTAACGAAGTAGAAAATAAAGTATTTAAAGTATATATTTATTAATTAACCGCTATTAGGGTAATATTTAATTATAATATTATAAAGGATATTATAAATAGAATCCGTACTAAGTATATTATATTAATACCTCCTATTTTTAAAAAATAATATAAAAAGTAGAAAATAAATTACCTATAGTACTCTATTATTAAAATAAAGTTTATTAAAATTATACGGCTATTTATATAATAATACGTCGATAATATAATTAAATTCTTTAATATTTTCGAATACGCTATCGATAAATATAAATTTAACGGGTCTACGGTATAGAATATTAATAAAACGGGTTACTATATAACTATATTTAATAATAACCTCGAGGTTATAATTATTATTATAAATAAAAAAAAAAGGGTTAATTAAAATCTTTAAAATCTTTTTAAATCCGGTTATTAATTTATTAACCCGATAAAACCTTATATAAATTAAACCCGAAGTTATCGATTTAGCTAATTATAAATCGGTTACGTTAATCGGTAGAAAAAGCGCGGCTAATTATTATTTCCCTTTCTTTATTATTTTTAAATAATAATTAATAGAGGATATAGCGGATAATAACCTTAATAGTAACGCTCATTTTACCTAATTAAATACCGCGTTTAATAATAATAATATTATATTAAATTAGATCCGTTATTTTAATAAATATTCGTAGAAGTATTATATTATAATCTAATTAAAAGGTCTTTACCTTTAAAGTAGTAAAACCCCTAGTTTTATAAAGTAATTTAATTATAATAAGGATTAATATAATAAAGAAATAGGAATTTCTATATACGATTTAAATTAAATGCATAATACTATAAGATTTAAAACCCTGCTAAACGAATATATTTACTATTTATTAATCCTAAATTCCTTTTTTAATTATTATAATATCGATTTATATAAATATTATTTACGGTTCGATATTTTTATTTTATTCCTCCCGCTATATAATTCCTACTTTCTTCAACCTATAAATATTAACGTCTTTTAACTATTAAAAGTAATATACTAAAAATAATTTAAAGAATATTTCCGCTTTAATAAATTACGCTTTAACCGCGTTTAATATACTATAGGGTTGTAAAATACTTAGGATTATATATTTAAGCGCGCTAATATCTTTACTAATTTCGAAAAAATAGGTATTTTCCCGCTAAATCGAAAATTAATTTTATTAAATTTGTACGCAAAATTAATTAAAGAGGATACGACTAAATAGCTAAAAATAATATTATAAAAAGATCGATAGAAAATCGGTAGTAATTCGTTTATTTTATTAATAACGAAGCTAAATATCAATACGGGTAATTATAATACGGAAACCAAAGTAATATTTCGAATAGTCGAATTAAAATTCTATAAAAGAATATTAATATATAATTATTTAGAAAAATATCGGTTAGAACGCGCCTAACGATTCGAATCTTTTAATACGAAGAAATTTAAAAAACGTATTATAAAACCAAAAAGATAATTTGAAGCGGAGCTTCAACATAGAGAAGTGTTGAAAAACACGAAACGCGTTGAGCGAAGTCTTCTTCTATAATACGGTGACCCCCCTGCAATTGCCACGTTAATCCTCCCGAGGTTTCTCGACCTGCAATTGGTTTAAAAAAAAATTACGACCTGCAATTGGCTGGATTAGACCCCCTATCCCTGCCGCCAAGCTCGCTTAGGGCTTGGCATTTGAAAGTGGGTCCTATCAGGACAAAGTGGGTACCAAAATGATGAGTAAGCTGAGACGAGTACAATGGTACCACTCACGTGACCGTAGCTAGCCTGCCGGCCGAGAAAAATGGCTTTGAAAAAATCTGACGGATATATAGAAAAAATCTAAAAAGCTTATCGATAAGGGTAAGGATATCGGTAGAAAAAATAGGTATCAAAATGATGAGTAAGCCGAGACGAGTAGATTGGTACCACTTACGTGACCGTAACTAGCCTGCCGGCCGAGAAAAACGGCTTTGAAAAAATTTGACGGATATATATAAAAAAAAAAAATTCTATTTTCAAAAAAAACCGTCTTAGCTAACCTAGCAAATATACGGTTATAATATATACCCTTTAGCGGTGGGTTCGATTCCCGGCCGGAGTCAAAATAAAATATTTTTAATAATATTTAAATAGTAAAATAAAAAATAATAAATAATTAAATAATAATAAATAAGTAAATATTAATTAATAAAATAATAATAATTAATGAATGAATGATAATTAATAAATAAATAATAATGAATAAATGAATGATAATAGATAAAAAAGGAATAATACATGAAAAAAGAATAATAAATAAATAAAGAATTAAATAAATAAATAAATAAATAAATAAATAAATAAATAAATAAATAAATAAATAAATAAATAAATAAATAATAGTAGAAAAAACTTGTTAAAAATAAAATGAAAATTATAGGAAGTAAATGTTAAGCTCCGCTTCAAGTAAATTTCTGCCCACCCGTATAAAATTTGCCGAAGGCAAATTTTGCGGGGGTACGGGGGCGGCAGCCCTCGTTAATAATTAATATTACTATTAAACGGGTACAATACGAAATAAAAAGGAGGGATACTATAAAAATAATAATAGAGAGGAAAAAATAATTAAAAATAATCGTAGAAGAATAAAAAAAAGAATTAAATATATTAAAAAATAAATAGAAAGTCGAAAAAAAGGACCCTATTAATTAAGTAAAGAATAATAAAAGTCGTTAACGTTAACCTACTTTTAAAAAATAGTTAAAAAAAAATAATTATAATATTAATTACTACGATCTTAACGACCCCCACTACTTAATATAAATTTATAATAGTAAAAGGGTACTAATTTTTATAATCAATACCAGTAAGACTATTTTTATTCCTAATTTTATAGTTAAATTATTTAACGAAATAATTATTACCAATAATAGCGCCTCTTTACTATATATATTTATTAAGGAAGAAAATTCGTTAAATTCTAATACTAATAATAATAATAATAATAAAGAAGGATAAAGCGAAGGAGGGCCTAAATTATAAAAGAAAACGATTAAAATTATACTTATAGTCGATAATAATTTTAATACCGACGATAATAACGATAAAGAGAATAAAGAAGAGGGTGAAAAAATAAAGTAAAAAAAGGAGGATTCGTTCTTCTTCGATATTATAACCTATAACCTAATTAATACCCAACCCCGCCTTATTACAAAAGTTATTATTATTTTAAAGAAATAGAAAATTCTTACTTTTAAAATTAATTCTAATCGTTAATATAATAACGCAGCAAATTACGTATTCGAAATTAATAGTATCGAACCTACAATAATACCAGCTGTATATATTAAAATAATTACCGATATCCGCAAATTTTTTGAAAAACGAAAACAGCAATAGAAAGAGGAAAATCCTAGCAATACAGAGCAGTAATTATTATCTAGAAATATTATATTATTGATTTTACATAGTTAATTAAATATTATAACTTTTAGTATTATTAACGTTGGGTATTGTGTACGGACCTCCCTATCCCTCTAAAAAGGGCCTATCCCTCAATTTTGTCCCCCACTCTCTACAAGAGAGTGGGTATAGCGAGCGAACCTCATACCCACGGTTATTCCCTTTCTTTCCTCTCCTTCTCGTCAATCGTCATTCAGTTCTTGCCAATGCCAATTGTGTTGTCTATCTCTGTCTCACCATCTCCAACTCTTCCGACTGGCCTTCGCCAAGCTTGTTTCCCTAGCTCGGTCCAAGCTTGCTCTTACAAGTTACAAGCTCAGGGCAAAGCTAACCATTGGCTCAAAAGCTCTTTCATATTTCATTCTCATCCAATGATTCCACCAAACGTCAACGGTAATTGTTGTTTTGAAACTCGGAGCTTCATTCAAACCCAGCCAGTCATATTCCGTGTCTTGTAAGCTACCGGCGCATTATGATGCATCACGCTATGTGAGGTAAACGAGCGTGGGTTCTGTAACAAAGCAAAGCTCTGCAAAAAGACAAGACATTGAAGAGCTAGGGAAGCTCAGTGCACGGGCCAATTGTTTAAAGAGACATTGTAACTTGTAAAAGAGTCTTCAGTTCGGTCAAGGCCTTTCAAGCTCTTCACCTTTCTCTTTTATACCTCGAACACCTTGACAGACTGCCATTGTCACTCCCGTGGGACATTCTCGAGAACGAATCCTTTCGCCGCATGCGGGAGGCGTAGTTCCAACTTTGCACTTTACATACTATAGCATCGCTCGTTCTGAGTTTCGAATCCGAATCCTTCTCTTTGCACCCTCTTTACCGGTTGTGGGTTGGTAAGACGCAAGTGAAGAGCCTGTCAGTTTAGCAGTTATCTTGATCTCTCTTGATAACAGATGATGAGAAAGCAGTCACGGAATTTTGCTCAGCGCGCACAACATCGAGCTTCAGTTTGTGTCTCGCGATGGTGTTGAATGTGTCATTTGGTGGCTGTGTTTTGTTTTGCCCGAAAAGAGTTGGTGACATCAAATTTGTAAACAAACCTTGAGCAGAGGGAGCGAAGCGCGGCGCCTCCGCAATCATCGCGTCCCGCCCGCCGCCCGACCCCGTTGTGCTCGTTCCAGCCATCTCCCGTTTTTACTCTTTGTAATGGTTTCATCGCACCCCACAAAAGCTGCCAAAAATTCTCGCCAGTTCACCGAAAAGAATATGCAAGATAAATCATAGCAAAAAAGTATCCATTTGTGGTATGGTACAGAGGACTGAGAGCTATCAGAATGGCCTCATGCCAGACCGCTAGATCGTATCCCTCGCTCCAAGATCGCATCCTCGCTTTTGAACACCGCACTGCAAAACCCGCCAGGTAACAATGTCGAAGTGAAAGGGCTCAAAGAAATGAAAAAAGTGGTATCGTTCCAAGGCGGATTATATATGCAATGCAGTATTCAAAAGGCTTTTGGTGTATGTCCTTCGCTTCTTTGACACTCCTGTGAAGCCGCCGGTCGCCCGTTTCCCATTTCCCAATCATCCAAAAGGTTGTAGCCCAAACCAGCCGGCATGGCCTCTCTCTATCCTCCCTTGTGTTTCAGCACAAACGATCCAACCATAACCTCCTCGATCCCGATGAGAAATATGTGAATCCAAGATACATGAAAGCCAGAAACAAGAAGCTACCCCCCGCGCGCTGTGGCGATGTTGTGAAAAAGAGCAAAAACGCGTTTAGTAGTAGACCAATGAACCCCCCCGTTATGTAGATAGTTGTACCCAAGAAATATGATTCCCCAAACGCCTTTCGAGTAAGCCCGTCACGTCGCAAGTGGTGGTGAAAAAATAACCAAAGACATCATGAGAAGATAGCATGGCGCAAAAAAGACAGAAACATCATCCTCAAAAAGGACAATGTTTAAGCCTTCTCGGCAGCAGCAGGCTCGGCCTTGTCGGCCTTCTTCGCGGCAGCCTTCTTGGGGGCAGCAGCCTTCTTCGCAGCAGGCTTAGCAGCGGCCTTGGTGACACGGCCGGTCTTGGTCTTGGTGAGAGCCTCCTTGTCGTCCTTCTTGGCAGCGGCAGCCTTCTTGGGAGCGGGGGCCTTCTTCTCCTTGGCCTCCTTCTTGGGAGCAGCAGCCTTCTTGGGGGCAGCGGCCTTCTTCTCCTTGGCCTCCTTCTTAGGGGCAGCCTTCTTGGCGGCGCCCTCCTTCTTAGCGGCAGGCTTCTTCTCCTTGGTCTCCTTCTTGTCGTCCTTCTTGGCAGCAGCCTTCTTAGGGGCAGGCTTAGCAACCTTTTTAGCAAGCTTGGTGCCACCGGAGGGGCCTAATTTGTGTGTCAGTATATACAACTACAATGGGATGCTTCATGAAAGACGACATACCCTTGGGCTGCTCAAAGATACCCTTGTCGACACCGTTCTTCAAGGCCTTGTTGAAGAGAGAGTCGAACATCTTGTCGGTGACGTTGCCGAGGGTGTTGTTGGCACGGACATACTTCTTGAGAGCTTGACGGCTGTTGTGTGTGTTAGCGACCTGATGTGGTTCCGTTTATCGCGTCGTGAAAAGAGAAAGTGACGATCGGTGCGACCGTGGAAGGGGCCCGCAGAGTTTGCGGTGTGGCTTGGCAAAGCCCTGATGAAAAATGAGAAGAGAGAAGGAAAAACTCCCACATACCTAGAACCCTGACGATCCTTGAGCTGCAGCATGGAAAAAAGAGAAATCAGTATGAATGAGGATACGATAGAGGCAGTGAGTGGTGTTTGTGACTCTTGGTTGGGTGCATCATGAGAGTTGTTGTCTCATTTTGCTCACCGACCAGAAGCGCACACAGCCAAAACACGCCACGACACACAAAAATGGACAGGGTTAAATACCGCAACAATAGCGTCAGTGATCATGTCCTGTAAAGATGTTAGCAACAATGCATTCTTCTCATGATAAAGATGAAGCTTACCTGGTAAGAGCCATGGGTGCTGGGAGCCTTGGGAGTCTTAGTCTTGGGGGCAGCAGCGGGAGCAGCGGCAGGAGCAGGAGCAGCGGCGGCGGTGGCATCGGCGGCCTTGGTCTCGGTCTTCTTGGGAGGCATGGTGATGGATTTGTTGTGGTGGGCTGAAAAGCTAAAGATGTTGCGATGAAAATGCGATGAAATGAAAAGGCGGCGATTGAGCGATTCAAAAAGGCTGGATTTGGTGCGAGCAAAACTGAGGTTGGATCGTGGACAGAGAAACAAAAGACGAGAGGGTGGGCGGGCTGTCGCGCTCGAGGGGGGAAGATTGGGTGTTTATATATGGGAGGCGGGGTCTCCTGGCGCGACCGAGTGATTTCGCTGATTCTTCCCTGACCTGCCTGACCTCCCAGTCCAAAACTCCTGGAAGCCGCTACCCTTGCTCCTCGTCTGGGACTCTGGGCCCTCCTGGGTGCCGCCGCTGCCCATTTCCCGGGGACATGTGGCCCGTGCACCCCACTATAACACCCACTGAAAGAAAAGAAAGAACCGGCAGTGGCCCCGATTTCCCTCGCTCTTGCCGTGCAGGGCAGTGTTGTCAAAAAAATGTGGAAGCTGGGGCTCCGGACCTTTTCGCTTGATCTCGTAGGGGCGAAGGAGGAAAGAGGAGTTTCCACGTCCCCATGTCACTTGACGATCCGGAACTGGGAGTGGGAGCTTGGCCTCGTGCTTGAGGATGATTCCCTTCACTCTCGTTTCTCGGTTCGCCTTCCAGTTCCCCTTCCCTTCCGGCCTTCCCCCCTCCCATCCATTCATGCCCTCCCCTTGTCTTTCCGTTTCCCTGGACCCGGCTGGCGTTGGATGATGCTGTCCCTGTCCCATCGATCCCACTTGTTGTTCCTTTTTTATTCTTTTTTTCTGTCGGGTCTCCATTCTCCTGTCCTTCGAAACCGATGAGAGGGTCCAGATGGGCGGGTGCGGATGTCCCGTCGATGGATGCCCATTCCTGATGGAGCTTGGGTCCCGGATGGATTGGATGATTCGAGGTGGGACACGACATCATTTCACTGGCCCAAAAAGAAAAAAGAGGTTTCTTCTCCTGCCGCCCGTCACCTTTTCCTCGTTGATCAACTTGCAGGCTATCAGCGTGTGCATGTGTGTGAGGTGGCATGGCATGTCGCATATCGGCCGGCATGGCTGGCTGGGCTGGCAAACCGAAGTCGCAGGGCATCAATCTGAATCCTCCCCATCCATCACTCCCGCACATCCATCCCATCGACCATCATCTCTCTTCAGTCAATCTTGCACTTCTTCTTCTTCTTCGACAAGATGCATGGCTACGTTTCCGACTCGACGGCACATCAGTCTTCCATTGTTTCATCCAAAGCCCCGGATAGCTGCCCGATTGCTTATACCAACAGATCCCAACCTTACAATGGACACCTCTTTCCTACCAGATCCGGACCTGCTTCAAAGAAGTCGACTCCGAGTCGCTTAAACTGTTGATACCAACTTGACAGACGTTTGCCTACCCTTCTCTACCACTCACGATAAATCACAGAGGAACAGTGATGCCGAACCGTTGCAGCCGCAGCACAGCATTACCTATGACACAAGTGGACGAATTTCATCCTCAGCTTGCGACACCTCACCAACTTGGCACTGGCGCATTCCTTCTCATTTCACCCGGCACCACATGGCCCGGCACCACTCTCGGACGAAAAAGGGGATTGAAGCAGATCAGATCACAGAGAGAGGCCAGGGGTTGTGGTGACGAAAGTGTTTGGAACAGACAGCTGGCGTGGCACATTTCTCGTTGATTCAAAACGGGCATGCCATTTCTCGATGACTGCGACGCTGGCACTTTCATCAGAGGGGGAGTGCCATTGTTCCCGTCTCTGGGTTGCTGGCCGCCACACCGTTTTGACGCTTTCCCGCTTTGGGCGACGAATTAAATCAGATGCAACAAAAAGCTCGCAAGGGTGTGCGGATTTCTGATTGGCCAGCCCAACCACAGGTCATCCACTTTGTACCTCTGGTTGTCAATCATGCGCACCCCACCATCGCCGGCCTTCGACTCTGACCTCTGATTTCGAGAGTTCGCCGGTCCCCCATCTCGAGCTCAAAACCGCTTTCCTCGACTTCTCTCGCTTCTTCGCTCCCGCAGTCTGGCCGAAATCAAAGAGCGAGAGATTTCGCCTTTGTTTCCTGTGATTTTGATATCCTTTTTAGCGCAAAATTTGGCTGCAAAACGGCCATTTGCGCCATGACGTCGGAGGAGCTCCATGCTCGCCGTCGTCGCTTTCTGCATCGCGTTTTTGCTTCTCGTCATGCTCTTCGTCGCAACGGTACTTTCAAGCGAAATCGTAATAGCACTACACCAACCCCTGTTTGAGTAAATCAAATTGGCATTATCATTTGAGGAATGCTATTCGGCTTGCTTTTGCAAGCTTCATTTTTCAATTGGAATTGTGAGGGGTGTTTTATCTGCGATCGTGTCGGAAGTCACTCGTGATGTTTTGTCGCGCGATCGTGAAGCTATCCACGAAATGAGCCGTCCAAAACCTTTCATCACACAACACCACAACAAGAAGTCAAAACCCTTTCAAAATTTGTTGGAGCATTGCTGTTGGTCTCATCCTGAGAGCTGCTACTTTTTTGTCTCATTATTCCAACTTGCAAGTGCGAAAAATTGGTCAAACGTCAGGAGAGGTCGCGATGCGTGGAGGTCGTGCGATCACGCAACTTCACGCTCGCCTTTCAAAGATGCACTGCACAGCTCCTAACCCTATCTCCGATTGCAAAAATTCACTCAAATACTTACACCCAACAAGCTCTTCATCTTTATAGCACTTTTACTCGTTTGTCATTCTGGTTTGTGAGCGTTGAGGGCTGAAATGTTCACCGTCGCCGCGTCATCTTCCAATCTGACTTGAGGCCGCGCACCACGAGGCTGCATTCAACAACAACCGACTTACACATTTGCACCAAGATGTCAAGCTGTCGTCTCCTTCCTTCGAGTGCATAATGAACATCATTTCAAATAATTCAATCTCTCCTCAAACTCAACGTACAAACCACGACCAGCATAACCAGCAATCCAAAGCCAGCCCGACAAAGACAGCACAAACCCGGCAAAAAAGCGAGCGACACCGACGGGCCACATCCCCTTTCCTCACGAACGTGCGGTTCCTCGATGATGCCCTTGCACACCTTGCTAGCCTGCCGAGCCCTGCGCTTGCCCATAACCCCATCCAGGTCCCCTCACTAACAAGGCGGACCCCTATTCGGTCATTGGCCCAGGGTGTTTTCCTTATCTTATCGGTGTAAGATGTCAGGTTAGTCCACAACTGAACTGGCGTCCGAACCCCAATCCATTTCTCCTTAACTGACCGCCCAGCCGCCAGCGTCATCGTACCCCACCTTTGATCCTTTCTTCCCCTTACCAAGCTTTTTTGCTTGTTCCATTTTGAGTTCGTCGGAGATCTGGAGCTTTGAAGCCCCCTTGCCTGCCACAACATGCCTGTCTGCCGCATGCCCACAAATGGAGAAGCTTAAACTTTGCCTGCCGGATGTTAGGCAATGCCGGTTGCTTGCCTCTGCAATGCCGCCAGCAACGAATGCGGCAACGCAGCCCTACGCCCAACCGACCGCGGACCAACGTCCACAGCGGATTGGGATTGAAGACAGACCCCACTCGCATGATCGCTTCGTGGGCAACATTCCATCCGTGGAACATTTCCAAATTCCATCCATCCCCTTGCCCGCCCACAGCGCGCGCCCACCGCGCAACCACAAACGGTCGTGTGATCCACACACCGAACTTCTCCGGTCTCGACCGAAGCGAAAACCCCGGCATCCCGGACCAGACCGATCCACACACCCACACACACACAACCACAAAAGTGAAAAACTCTTCAACATCACCCACACCCTTACCTGGATCTGGGGTATACAAGAGAAAGGAACGAACGGAGACTTCAACAATTGGCAGCTCGTTCATTCGACTGCCCGGCTAGCTCAATCGGTAGAGCGTGAGACTCTTAAGGAGGTACTCCGTAATCTCAAGGTTGTGGGTTCGACCCCCACGTCGGGCTCAATTCCCGATGTTCGATGACATCTTCTTTTTTGGAATTTTTTGGATATCTCGTCGTCTTCTTTTTTGTTCGTGGTTTGATGGTTTCATGTTGTTTTGAGTGGGTAGCAGGTGCTTTTCTTTTTTTGGTACATGGCACATGCGTCTTTTTTTGTTACATGCGGTAGGACATGACTTCTTAATTCTTTTGCCTCTCTTTGCTTCGGATGTCTACTTGAGCTTTCAAGATAGCGTCGTGAACTCTATAGCAATATTTTGTTTGTAGGACACTATCTAGTAAATATGTTAAAGGAGTTGGTGACGGTGCTTTCCAAATGTCGTGAACATATTCCTTTTTTACTATCATACCTCCCGTATAATGTCTGTAACCAATCCTCATCCGCATCTATATCTTTAGTATGTATTATTAAGCTTCCGCAAATAATACACTAGATCTTATTATGAACTGTTCTTCAGGGTTTGGATTCCATGAACCACTCAAAAGTATCGGATCACTTTCGAGGTGCAATTTTCCAGTCATGAACTGTCCTATTCCCGGTCGGTATGAACAAATATCACGGCTCGATCTTCTCCCTTGTTTCATTGTTGTTCAGATCACGATTATGTGCCATAACGCGATGAGACCAATCACCAATCGCGTGGGAAACAAGACTTCTTTCGACCTTCAAACACCCCTATCTGGTTTCTAAACTTTAAAGGTACTCATGCGGTGGGCTGAAACATTTTGGTGAACTTGTTACCTGTTGGCATCTGGTATCTCACCATGCTGATGACCTGCCTTCCATTGTCAAGTTACATTGATTGGGGAAATTAACACTCCATTTGCGACAGCAATTCAAACTTGACAAGACTCGGTGAGAAATGCAGTTTAGGGAGAGAGACGGTATCAAGATCCTTCTGCTGATGTGCAGTGGTATCTGGCAGTCCTTGATTCGAAAGCGAGATATTCTTCCCATTGATGAGGAGGAAATTTGAGGTAAAATACTGAAAGGAAGTTGGTTGTGAACCGTAGTTAAACCGTTCTCCACGAAGATACCTTAACTATGACACTTCTATGACTACTTCAAGGAAAGACAAAAGAGAAAAAACCGATCGTCTCCAATGACAGACAGGTGGACACAGACTTCGATGATAATTCGCAACGACAAAAACCCAAAGAACCATCCACTTCCTACCCAAGACCCAAACAAATACAAACATGCCCATATTCCAACTCAAAAAGAGAAGAACGAACAGAGGGTGGTAGCAAAAAGAAAAATGCAAGGGCCACTATCAAAGAGTGAAAAAGAAATGGACGAGCTGGGAATCGAACCCAGGACCTTTCGCATGCTCGGAAACATGCTAAGCGAACGCTCTACCAACTGAGCCACACGCCCTTGTGATTGGTTGTTGGTAGTTCAGACGGTTTCTTTGCCTATGAGCAAATTCGCATTGCTTCGGATCTGGTGAGATGTTACCGCTTCCGTTGTTGTCACCATTTCGCTGCCCATCCCCGTTCTCGTCCTCGATTTCAGCTCGCGAGGGCCGAACCCGTTATGAATAGGTAGAACGAAAGAAGGACTGGCCTGAACCTGACAACATATAAGGTCTACCTTTACAAACACCAATGAGCAATACAAGCGGACATGGATCGCACATTGAGCATCAGATTAATGACCACGAAGTCAACTTTAAGGAATTCAGTCGCTTTCATTAAACCTCGCTCATAGTCACCAACTTTTTATCCGACTCGATATATTCCTCCGTTTCCATCCATGATAAACCAAAACAAAATCATCAAACAGCCTGATGCCCTCTCTTTCCCGCCGGGGCTTCCGACCCCGAAGTCGACATCCCCAGACTACTCTCCACAACCACTCCCTCGCCACTAACCTCCCCTTCACCGGTCCTCTCTGTCATCACCCCTTCCCTTTCCACACCTCCCTCTCCAACATCTTCCTCATCCTTCTCCCCCCTCCTCCTACTCCCCTGATGTCTCGTCCTCCTCTTCTCCTCCCTCGCCTGCTCCTCCCTCATCAACCTGATAACCTTACTCTTCCCCCTGATCCTATCTCCATACTTGTAAAAAATGATCGGAATCGGAATCAGCAACACCTCCAGGACTCCCAAGATGGTGCCGGCAATCTGCGGCGTTAGGTTGCGGTACATGCTCGGTCCAGCCAACGGCAACACCCCTCCCGTGACTGACCTCAAAAAGCTGTTAGCAGCCAGCGCCGAAGCCGCGTAGAGGCCGTAAGCGCCGGCGAGGTAATTGCTCCCGTAGATAAAACTAATCGTATTCCCCATCCCAAAGGGTACCCCGAAAATGATGGGCACGATCCAGTGGATTCGGACTGGCAAACAAGTCCAGGAGAACGCCAGCTGCCCGAAAGCAGTCAGGCAAGCGCCGATGGTCATGACGTAGGCCTGGGCCTCGGGGGCCGGGCGGCCGGTTTCGGGGTCGTATTTTTTGGTGCGGTTGTTGATGATGGACCGCCAGAAGGGCTCGAGAACGATGGACGCGACGGTGCCGCAACCCATACCAAGGAAAGCAAGGCCGACTTGGCCGGTAGACCAGCCGCGGTGTTCTTTGAAGACGATGGGGTAGGCGACGAAGCAGAGGTAGAGGATGGCGTAGACGAGGGAGATCCACGTGTTGAAGAACCAGAGGATTGGTTCCGTTGCTGCTAGCACGAAGGGGCGTGACAAGTTGGTTTTTAAAAGTTGGATGGTGGACACCTTTTGGTCGAAGCGGGACCAGTATCTGTCGTCGCCGGTTTCTTTTCTCAGCTTGGCTGCTTTGGCGCGCAGGATGGCGGGGGCGTAGGTTTCCTTGATTGTGGCCATGAAGATTACAGCTGCGCCGGAGAGGATGAGGACGATCCAGTTTGCCCAGCGGAATCCGAGGTATTGGTAGGCGAAACCGCCGATCAAGGGGCCGGTGACGGGCCCGTTGAGGGGCGCGATGGAGGTGACGGCCATGCACAAGGCCAGGTAGTCCGGGTGCGCAATGTCGACTACGGTGGCGGGGGAGTTGGAGACCATTACTGCTCCGAAGAGGGCTCTGTCATTCGTTCTTGTCAGTACTCATTTCACTTTTGTCCAACCCCCTCCCTCCCTCACCTCACAACCCAACCGAACAGAACGAAAAAAGGGAAAAAAACTCACCCAAAAAACCTAACAACGATAATCTCCGCCAAACTATCCGGCATAGCAGTCGGCAAAATCAGCACCGCAAAAACCCCCAAACTCGCCAAATAAACCGGCCTCCTCCCGTAAACCTCACTCAGCGGCGCCAGCGCCAGACAGCCAAACGCCAACCCAAACAAGTACGTCGTCAGTCCCAACGTCGCCACCGGCTGATTCGTCACGTTGTACTCCTTCATCAACCCGGGCACAATCGCCGTATAACTCGATGAGTACAGGACAACAACCCATGTCGAATAAGAACAGGCGAAAATGGTCCAGCACCGATACCACAAAGGCCAGTTCTTGGGGTTGGTCGGGTCGTCCGGGGTGAAGCAGACTTCGAAGGAAGGGGGACGGGAGGCGGACGAGAAGATGGAGGTGCGGGTGGGGATGTGGGAGAGGGAGAGGCGGGTGGCGTTTTCGATGGAGAGGATGTCGTCGTTTACGGGGGAGACGTGGCCAGAAGAAAGGGAGGTGCTGGAGGAGGAGGAGGCATCGTGGGTTGATGATGAGTGACGGCGGGATGGGTCGTGATCGTGGGGTGGTGGTGGTTTGGAGAGAGAGATGGCGTCGGAGGAGGAGGAGGAGAGGGCTGGGGGATAGGTGGATGGTGGTGGTGGATTTTGTGGTGGTTGTGGTATTGACGCCGGTATTGACGATGATGGTGGTATTGACGATGGGGGTTGTGGTTGTGATTGCTGTTGTTGAGACAGATTTTGTGTCTCGGGATCAAGCATCTCGGCCATGATGTCTCCTGTCGTGGTGGTGTTGGCCATGGTTGAGAAAACGGATGGTCCAACACGGACCTGAGACTCGAACGACGGGTATGAATGAGTAAGATCGATCGAGAGTGAGATCACGAAAGATATGACTATGATCTCATATTCTTCTCTGGTGTGATGCAAGCTTTTGAGAAAAGAATGAGGAAAACAGAACAAAGAAACTTTTTTTGCTAGTTGGGGAGAGGGCTGACTGTCTAGATAAGAAGAAAAAATGACGGCGAACCAACGATGATACAATGGAAAAGCGACATGGATTTCGCATCATGGATGTAACGGCAGGATATACTAAAGTTTAGCTACATTGGCTTAGCTTCAACACTTGCAAGCGACTTTGCAAGGGGGGCCGTCATCCATGACCCAGATGTTTTGTCGTGGTGAAAATCCACAGAAACATGGGATATGCACTGCAGACAAGCTTGCTGCACTGCTGCAGGACTATCCGTGCATACGACATTGGTCTGCGTGGTATCACAGCAGAAGGAAGTCAAGGAACGAATTGAAAAAAGGTGAAGAGTCAAAGGGGGGGAACGGGGATGAGCATCGGGGACGGGCAGCCGGGAAGGGGGAAGGGGAGGGGGGAGGGGAGGGGAGCCTCGGCCAGCCGTTTGCGGGAATCAATGACACCTTTCCCACTCGGGAACATTCGAAGAAGAGTTCGGTTGGGTTGCTGTTCTTGGTCGTTATATCGCCCCCCCTGAGAGTGTTCTACCACTGGAATATAAAGAGAATGTCATGAAGATTATTACTCCCGAGACATTTTCTTTACAGACTCCACGCCAATGGAAATGTCTGCTCTTATTTTGGTGTTTATATGATGACCGGTCCGAGAGAGAAAGACGAGTGTCGTTCTCAGACCCAGGACCAGGGACAGACATCCAGAACATTTGATGAACCCACATGGAAATGGAAAAGCGGGAGCGGAGAGCGGAGAGCGGAGAGAAACACGGAGGTGTGGATTCTTGCATCTCATCAGTGGAGAAGACGAACACATGGGCAATGGAGTCCCGCTTGACTTGACCCAATCACGGATGGAGATAAGCCGGGGTTAAGTCGACGCTAAACTGAAAAAAGTGGATTTCACCATTGTGGACGCCAAGATCGTCATGGGCGCTTCCTTCTGAATGTCCTCGGCCGGGCATTCGGCTTCTGTATTCCTTCCCAACACAGAGGGCATTTTTTACAGCGACAAAGAACTCGATTGTAATTGTTAGGAGTGGAAGAACATCTCCAGAACCAACAGCCAGCGAAGTATAGTATAAGAACCGAGTTTGCGTTACACGTTGGTTCAACGGCCCCAAAGAATGACAAGACACTAACAAATTATCCCCGGCGTGGTACCAACCGTCACCGACCTCGGCTCCATGCCTTTTTTCTACCGTTACGATTACTAAACTCTTCGGCTTCTCTCATCTCCAACTCTCCAAGCCTCCCACCCAAAAGAGGTACCTACACCACAGTATCACATCAACTCCTGTGCAATGATGCAGTGGCTTGTCGCACAACACCCCAAACGACAAAGCCCATTCTCAAAGGGCGCGCACTCAACCACTCGATGACAAGTGACCATCCATCCCGTCCGCGGATACTGGAATCGGCAATTGCACGCATCCATCCCGTCAGCCCCAAAAATCCTTCTTCACAATTGACGGGAAGGATTCATTCCATATTTCCATCCGGACCTGAGTCTCACGAAACTTCTCAATCAAAAGAGTCGTGGACATGGAGCCCATGGAAATCAACACGACTTTATATGACCCTATACGAACTAGAACAAGATGCGCACGGCGATATATGATGCAATTGACGCAAAGTCGGAAGAAATCCCACGTCAGTCATTTCCTGACCTTGAACAGTCAACTTGATCCCGTATCCGGCTTTTTGGGCACCTGCCACTGAGAGAGACACAGAGACATGTCTCAGTCGGTGGACGGGATCCGTTTTGGTTGGCTTACTGTCCATTTTGACAGCAAGGGATACCAACCTGTCAATGTCTGCTGCGATATCGGTCTTGTTGGCACCTTTCTTTGCCTAACAAATGAACCAACGCCTTTTGGAAGACATCGATTGCACGCTTTTCAATCTCCCATCCCGAGTGGAAACTGAGACCCCGTCTTAACCTCGTCCCAAGCCATATTTATACGCAGTGCACATGCGCTGCCCATTGCAAGAAACACGGGATGGGTACGAGATGCTCGGTTATAGGTCACACCGTTCACGAGCACTTTGTAGGGGCATATCCGACCCTAACCCTCGACATTTACCACCTCCGGATCGATTGGTTAACAGTAGATGCGGGAGACCCACATTTTCCAATCACGTGAAGAGTCCCAGCCAGATTCCAACTCTTGTCGGGGATCCAAGTTCGAGACCTTCTCCTCTTTTCTTCTTTTCTAGGTAGTTAGGCCAATTCAACCATATGGGTTTTGCCCGTTTGCACGCCCAAAACCCCAAGTCACAAACAAACAAGCCTACATTGAATCGCAAGGCAATCGGGTCTTTTCGGGAGCTGATTGATTTTCATGATCCTTTGGCCTTGTTGGGCTCTGCAGCTGCTCAAGTCCAGACAGGAGGTTTCCTTTGCTGCCTCCGCAACTCGATAGGTGCAGAACCGTAACAGATTTGGGTGAGAATTGCACCTGTTCCTGTTAGTGATGTGAACATACCGTCGCGCCCGTTCACAGACCTGAGCCAGCTAACTGGGGAACACTAAAAGTCCCCACCACCCTTTCCGTCGAGGGGAGCTACTTGATAAAGGGACCTCGAGGCTGTTTCCCATCATTTCCACTTTGACACTTCATTCCGTCATCCACCCTCGACGAGAGCTTCCAGGTTGTACCCGGAACGCACTCCACGTAACGCCCTGCCTTCACTTGGCCATGGATCTCAGACAACCATCCTCCCCTTTCCCTTTAGCACAAGTTCCACCCGACCACAATCCTCATGATCCCAGCTCTCAGAACCACAACTCCAATGCCGACGAGATCGAACCAACCCAGCCGTACGTTTTCATCAAATTCCATTTCATCCAGAATATGTACGTCAAGCTAATACCACTACTCCGTGGTCCAAGGTTATCTAGCCAGCTCTGTCATGATGTTCCAAACGTCGACGCGTCACATGTCGACGACACACAGGACAATGGAATACTCCTGCGCCACACTCCGCTCGACGACACTGAATCGGTAGATTCCCTCATGCACGGCGACTCACAGGATGGAGGACGTTCGCCACCCCGATATGATATCAAGCCTCTGCATCCGCCTCCTACTGCTCGCTCTCCATGGTCAGTACTTTTCCAGTACATGGGAGCGTGAGTGAGGTCTACCAAGCTCCATGGTCGACATCTAACTGTTGTCCAGTTCTGCAACAGAACACTTACCCACACAACGACTACAAGATGTCTCTGTTAAGTTCATCTCTACCACGACTCCCTCATCCCTCTCCCATTTTCATCCATCTCTTTTCTGCCTACACCGTCCCCGTCCTAGCCATGCCATGGCCGCTTGCCTGTTGAAAAGACTGGGGTACTCGATACGTGGAACTCGCCGACAGTTGCACAGTTTTGCGAGAGCGGCGGGACGGTTGTCTTGTACAACTCTTCCGTTTGTGTGCTGAAGGCCGGTCATCCACAAATCGAGGGCCGTAGTCTTGCCAACTCTACTCATCAGGCAGGGTTGACATGGTCATTCCGTTCCTGCCTTGGCGTCGTTTTGGAAGCCGGTCATCCATAAGTCGAGAGCCGTAAAAGCTTGCCAACTCCTACTCACCACGTACTTGTTGAAAGGACTGGGGTCCTCGATAGGTGGAACTCGCCGATTGCAGCGTTGTAAGGGAGCGGCGGGACGGTTGTTCTGTACAACTCTTCCGTCTCTACCCTACCGCTGTGCTGAAAGCTGGTCATCCATAAGTCGAGGGCCGTAAAAACTTGCCAACTCCCACTCATCAGGTACCTGGTGAAAGGACTGGGGTGCTCGATAGGTGGAACTCGCTGACAAGAATTCTCATCTACTTTCCCACTGCACTGTCCGAGTCGTGTGGTGATGGCTCAATAACGAATCTCTCTACGGTAGTGTCGAGCGACAGGACGATCACGACATATCAGCTGCGTCTGATATCAGCGACGATGCAGCACAATGCAAAGTTCATCTTTCTGCTCTGGCTGTTGTGGTTGCTTGGAACGATAATGGCGATCATATACGACACACTTCTCACCTTTATATCAATATACACGTCGACACTTCGGACGAACAAGCACTGTTCATTCTCAAGGGATCCGCTCTTCTCCAAGACCATCAAAGACCCATCAGTCTTTTCCTCTTTGTGTACCCCGAGAGCATTCAGTCTCTCGAATTCGAGTCTGATGCTAAGCCGCCTGCATCTGCTGTGATGAACCAAGGGCCCCATCAACGCTTCGGTTGCCTACGCTTCAAACTGACACAGTCACCGGATTTTGTTGGCCCTAAACATCCGTCTTTAGAGCAATTCGAAGATTTGTTGGACACTATGAACGCTCTTTCTCTTGTCCAAAACTTCAGCATCTATCTCGACATGTCCTTGATTCCGCCTGGGATCCTACGTCAAATATCCTCGCTCCCGTCACTTTTTTCGCCTACCAGTTCTTGCAGGCCACTGAAAACAGACGGGCCGGCGTGCAAACCTCAAAAGCCTATACTGTGGTCAAGGCGGCCAACGTATAAACTTGGGCGCAACTACCAAAGTATTGAGTGCTGCTGCTTGTGCTGCCATTCCAGGTCACGAAGCAGCACAGGACGCGACGATACCAATCAAAATTGAGAATGATGGTCTCCAAAGAAGTCCGGCAGAATTATTGACACCATCAGGTACGTCCCCGGAGACCTACCTATCTATTCATTTCTAACACACCTCCCCGCCTAGGCCGGAAACGTCAATCTCAGCACGCACCATTCAGCCGCTATCCATCCGACCGCTCTTCGAGCCCATCAACAGGCTCTTCGGGATCCCCACCTGGTTTGTTGCTCCGGCCGCCATCCGCTATTCTTGCTTGACTTTTAATCGTTTTCCATCTAACCTTCTTTTCAGTAGACCGGAAACGTCCCCGCCTGAACGACCCATTTTACCCTCTCTACCCTACCCACAATCACATTGACCCAACGCACCGCCTTGTCAAGTCGGCGAGTGGCTCTCAGAGCTTGGCGAATAACACCGCCCCGTCCCGTATGGTCCCTGCGTTGCTACTGGTTCTCTTCTACCTCTAACACGTTCCCTTCTCTAGGCCGAAGATCTCGAACTCCTCAGCTGCCTGCTTATTCCATCAATGATGGACGCCAGGGTGCTAGTTCAGTGACCTGCTCCACAGATGGTCAGTTGCGCATTGCCGTCGCTGCTTGTATTTCTTTCTCCTAATATATTTTCAGATGACCGGCCTAGTCTACTTCCTGGCAATTCATCTCAAAAATTTGCCCCACCAACTGGTACGTTCCGCTGAACAACCCCCATTCTTCGCTATGGTTTTGACCAATCCACTGAACTCGGTTTCCTTTCTTTTCTTTTTAGATGGACGGCCGCCCCAGCGTTTGAACGAAATCTGGCCCCCCTCCACCGATCTCGCCATACTCAACGAGCGCATCGCCATTCTCCAAAAATCTTTCCTCGAGTTCGAAGCTGGTGGTGGTCATAGTTGTCGTTACGACACAGAAGAGGCAGAATGGATCCTGGGTCGTAACAACGACATGATCGAGGAGGGGATAAGGGATGCAGGCCAAGAACTGGAAGGCGAAATGATTTCCAAACTCGAAGGCTGGGTGCAAGAAGACGTGGACACCAAAGGAGAGGAGATTCGCCAAGAGATAGACGAACAGGTCTCGCTAGAGGTTCAGGAACAGGTCGAAAAGCAGACCGGAAAAGCTCTGGCCAACATTAGCGCGGCCATCGTGGCGGAAGTCAGGAGGAAGTGGGACAGGGACAGGGACACCACCCAAGAACAAAGAAGAAGAAGGCTTCTTGAGGATCAGGATCATCAGCTCTTGACGACCAGGGATGAGGAGGTTGTCAGGCAAGTAGTCAAAGAAGAAGTCAAGGAAGCCATCACGCAGACGATGCTGGGCGCTGGAGGCATGGTGACTCAGATTGTCACCGAGGTTACGACGAGAATGATGTCGGCACAGCTAGGGCTTGGAGGACAAAACTCGACCAAGACAAAACAGTTGGACGACGCGTTCGAGCTCGCGGTTGGAGATATACTGGACAAGTTCGCCCACGAGACGACAACAGACGAGATGCTAAGAGTGTTTCATGTTCTGCAGACAAAGCCCAACAGTGCGGCTTTGTATAATGTCTGTGGCGCCAAAGAGCAAGTCGAGTTGCAGAGGGGATTGGTGGAGGAGTGGAAGAAGCCGGGGGGTTCCTGATGAGTGTGTATGTGTGTGTGTAGGTGGAAGGGGCGTAATAACGAAGTGGAAGCTATGCACTGGGCTTTATCTTGTACTACTTACCTACTTGAAGCCTAGAAGAAGAAAACCAAATCACGGGAAAAGGGCTTCGCTATTATTCCTCCTGCCTGTCCTCCGCTAGAGGTATTCCGAAATTCTCGATCGTTAATAGTTTCCCGTTCCGTTCCGTTTCTTCCAACAAATTTGGATTATCGGAAAAAAAGGTAATTCGCTCCTTTTGTTTTTGTACTTCTTACTTAGGACAGACAGTTTTTTGAATGCTTTAAATGTCCCTTTTTGGTAATCGTCGGGACTTGCAACGCGATAGGTATGGTACCTAGTCTCTGTGACCAATGGGTTGTCCACATGTGCACGCACCCTGCCTTTCTTGGTCCTACCAAATCACCAGTGTGAATCTCTCTTGCACCGTCACACGGAGGGTTTTATGCGTCACATCAAGGGAAGGGCGCGCGCCGCCGTCACGCTGTGTTACCCAACAGAGCCACATCACATCTCTCCCAAATTCCGAGCGGGAAGGAGGATAGATGCAAATTATGGAAAAGGAAAAAGCGGGACACCTCCGTTCGGACCGTTCCAGATGCTTGGGCGAGTTGTTATCGCCGTGTGTGTCTTTCCATTTGGGTTCCCCCATTCCCCCGCCTGTCGGCAGCCAAAGTCGGAATTTCGATCTGACGGAAGGATGGCGGTGCATTGATATGCGGGATGCGGGATGCAGGATCCGATTCCGACTTAGATACTGTGGCTGGAAGAGGCCGGTCAGTCGGTTCGGTGACCAAAGGATTTTGAAGGATTATTTGGACGAGGTGTCGGATGCCCGTGTTCGGTAGCCGAACTGAACAGATGGCACTCTGACATTTAATCCTTTTGATCGCAGAGGTTGTTCAAATCTCCACCAGATCGATGTTCTCAAATGGAAAGAATTCCATTGCTATGGTTGAGCGCAACTCATCCGGCACCTACACTTAAGTCAAAGAATGACTGGAATCAATGCTCGCTACATGTATTCAGGTTGGTATATCCCGTAACTCCTCATCCAGATCACCGCTGCGGGAAGCTATAACACGAGGTCGCTAATGTATAAGAAACAGCCTAACAGGCGCGCATGAACGCAACGAGCTCGCCAACTCGCCTAACCGGCTCTTTGCGTAGTATCGAGGGTTATGATCGACGGAACAACAACATGCAAAAATGTTTCCCCACGAATTGGGACATTGGAAGGTTTTGGAGGCGACGTCCCTTGAATGGGACGTTGACCTAGTTCAGATGCCTGAATACAACTGTTCGGGGATCACGGAGCCAGGATATGAAGATGAGATCGATTGTCATAAGACGGCGGGTTCTCGCGCAAAGCTGCGATGAGAGGTTCATCGCTCGTCTTCTCAAGGCCAAAGTAGTGGGAAGGTAACCACCAAAAATGCATCACCACCTTTTGTCAGTGATATCCCTCTTCGGCATCGCCGCCTCCCCAGCCCTTGCGGCGCTGCAAATCGTCCCCGGCGGAACATGGACAGCCGTACGTTTATCCCCTTACCCCTTTCCCTCTCCATCCCCTTCATTCCCCGTCTCACTAACACGTCCCCAAGTCCAACGGCGACCACCTAAACGCCCACGGCGCCGGCGTCATCATCGTCAACTCCACCTTCTACCTAATCGGCGAGGACAAATCCCAGGGGTCCGTCTTCACCGGCGTAAACTGTTACTCCTCCACAGACCTGGTGCAATGGAAATACGAAGGCGCTCTCCTTTCCCGCACAGGCTCGTCGGGAGATTTGGGGCCGAATAGGATTATTGAGCGACCCAAGGTGATCTATAACGATGCGACGAGGAAATATGTCATGTGGATGCATGTCGATAGTTCAAATTATGGGGATGCGAAAGTTGGTGTTGCGACTAGTGATACCGTCTGCGGGAAGTATAGCTACAATGGCTCGTTCAGGCCGCTGGGGTTTGAGAGTAGGGATATGGGACTTTTTAAGGATGATGATGGGAAGGCCTATCTCTTGACGGAAGACGTGCGTATACCCCTCCGTCGTTTCTTCTTCACCATCACAATCCCCATCACCTTTCCTCTTTACTTCCTCCTTTTCATCACCAAACCCCAGCTAACAAACCCTCACGCCAGCGTAAAAACGGCCTCCGCATCAACCTCCTCTCCCCCGACTACCTCTCCCTTTCCCCCTCCTCCCCAGGCTCCGTCCACCTCTTCCCCCAACAAATTGAATCCCCCGCCCTTTTGAAGGTATCCGGTCGCTATTACATGTTTGGCTCGCACCTAACAGGCTGGGACCCCAACGACAACGTCTTTTCCACTTCCCTTTCTCTCAGCGGGCCATGGTCAGATTGGGCTATATTCGCCGACAAAGGGTCCAACACTTATTTTTCGCAAACCACCTACGTGTTGGATTACGGAGGTGGGAATGTCATGTACATGGGTGATCGCTGGCGGTCGAAAAATCTGAGGACGAGTAGTTATGTGTGGTTGCCGATGGAGATCTCTGGGACGAAGGTGGTGCTGAAGAACCGCGGGAGTTGGGTGCCGAATGTGGGCACGGGGGGGAAGTGGGCGGTAGCGCCGGGGGAGAATGGGTATGAGGGCGAGAAGGGGACGTATGGAGGAGGAGCGAAGGAGGTGAGTTGTGGGAAGTGTTCGGGGGGAAGGCGGCGGGGTATATTGGCGGGACGAGCGGCGGGATTGGAGGGAGTGTGACGATTTCGGGTGTGCAGAGCAATAACCCGGAAGGAGGGGTGACGACGGTCATGATTAGATATATGAATGGTGACAGCGGGCCAAGGTATGCCGGGGTGAGTGTCAATGGGGGAAGTCCACAAAAGGTGGCGTTTGAAGGGACGGCGGGTGAGGTAGGCGTTAGTAGTGTAGTGGTTAAGGGGCTGAGGCAGGGGAGTGGGAATACGATTGTGGTGAGCGGATGGGAAGGAGCTGGGTGGGGACCGGATGTTGATAGGGTTGTTGTTCCTGTTCAGTAAGTTCTCAAGGGAGTATGAGATGGCAAAGGGAACGGCCTGGTGTTAGCGGAGTGAATTTGGGTTGGAGTGTCTGGTTGACCGGTGTTGTGGTCGTGGGACAGTATATCAACCCGTAGAAAATGGATATGGGAGGAAAGAAAACATGCCAACGCAAATCTGAAGTCCCGATATAGTTCCATGGAAATTGAAGTGACAGCTGAAATGCTCCCAAGTCCATGCTATCAAAAAGGAAAGAAGAGGAAAGAAAGACATGCGCTAGATAATGTAAACATCCGTCTCAGGAACCGTTGGCAACATTTTAAGGGCCGCTTCAGAAAAACCTGCATGTCTGTTATAACAGCCTACACGTTGATAGATTGGATTTCCTGCCAGGTAGTCGTCCAGCGTCTGACACAGTAGAAGACCTGAAAAGCCTGGAAAATCCGACCACTCACTTTTGCCCGCAATAATGGGAAGGAGGAACAATCGGATACCATGCTGAGACAGCTCGCTGATATCATGGAATTGGATGTATGTTCGTCTTGTTCCGTCGACAATCCCTTCCTTTCTTTGATCAAACCGCCGGCCCTTGCAAGGGGGGTCGTGCTCAAGGTAGCTGACCACTAGGGGTGGGATCGTTGAATATTTGACAGCTTGCCGTTCATCAAAGTTGTCATCTGAGACCTTGATGGGTGAATTGTGGTTATTCTGTTGGTCCAATTCAAGTAAACGGCCCTTTAGATGTAAAACACCTCCTTTCACCTCCCCGGCTTTGTAGTGCTCGAACCGATGAATGACTTTGACATCAGCGACCTTGCACAGAGGCGTGAAGGACACCATGCTTTTGGAATAACTGACTTTTCCTTCCAGTGAGGCCCACGACCATGACGGAGCGCGATATCTGTCCGGGCGGGAGGTCGATGTTTTTCTGTTGTGTACAGGCGAGAATGCGAGAGACACGAGAAGTCCTTGGCGCCAGACCCCAGCGAGATAATCTTCAAGGCCAAGACCTCGAGTCTGAGCGTAACGTTGAGCGATGCCGGCAAGGGCTACCAACCGGTCGGTTTTCTGGGTAATGGCGCAGTCGGAATATATCTCAACAGGTTCAAACCAATGGTTTTGAAGATCCTGGAGGTAGTCATTGCCCAGACAAGAGCTATCCAAAGCCACATTGGTAATGGTTTGACTGCTCCGCCGTTGGAATGAAGACGTAGGTGACGGCGTGCTACGGTCAACAAGCCTTCGGTTGAGCATGTTCTGGTACATTCTCTTGTCTTTGATGTTATAATTGGGCATATCATCCGGAACACCCGAAGGATGCATTTCGCAAGCCCAGTTCTGTTGACAGTGCCACCACGCTTGCGACCGTCCGAGATCAATGCGTCGACGGGACAAATTTGCTTCCTGGAATACCCAGGCTCGCGAGTGGAGGGGCGAGGATACTATATCTGTTTGCCTTATGTCAACCCAGTGAACCCCAAAGCGGAATCTTGATTTTGAAGGCTTTTTCTCCTGCCAGTTGATTGTCACGTCAAGCGGCTGTATAGTCACGGGGTCCCTGTACGTGAAACAGCTTTCTGAGCTATCGGCCGCCGCGGTGGCACTTAGATTGACAGAACAGTGCTCAAAGACGTTCTTCATTGTTGTTGCCTCCTTGGTCCAATCCTCGGCGTCATCTTGGATGATGCAAAGCGAATCAATCCATATATAAGAAAAGCCGAGTGCCAGGGAAATTGATATGCCTTCTTTGTAGGTGGTAGGCAATCCTGCGACGTCGATATGCCTGAGCAGATCTCCCATATTCTCCTTCTTGAGTTGAAGCCTGCTTGTCGTTCCCCAGCAATGCGACAAAGCAACATATGGATGATGGGCGACCCAATCTTTTGTTTCGACCACCCTTGCAGAGTGCTCATTCTCGATGAGCAAGAGCCTTGTTGGACGAAATGCAGAAGGCGGAGGAAGGCACATTGGGTGCTTGGTGCGGCATTCGGTGAGCCAATTGTCCAATAGACGAATCATGGGCAGATTACTTGCTGTCGATGAAGACGTCGTCATGTGTTTTTCGTCATGGATAGCCTGGAAAATGAACTCAAACAGGAAGCCATGGAACACCCCTCCCATGGTGTTTATTGGGGGCATCCACTTCTTCTTGGTCTTGTTGAGGTCTTCAATCAATCGATAGAGTTTCCAACGGCGGTCTTTGTCAACGACGTGACAGCCTGCCTCAACCCGTAACCGTCCCAAGGCCCCATCATCGTCAACTGCGAAGATTTTGAAATAAAATGCGAAGCCGTGGGAGTTCAGGCAGACCATATCACTCCACCGACGACTAAGGGTTATCCACCGGCATAACCAGCACCCCGAATTTGCCGCTTGAACGAGGTCGTCTAGGGTTGAGTGATGCAGGATGGAGTGATCGAGCGTTGAATAATGTGAAGGCATCAAGGGGAGGCGGCTTTTCTCGGTCTTTAATAGCGTCTCGGTAACACCGCGGTTGCAAACGGCGCACAATTGCTCCGACATGGTGGCGTTCCAGTGGCTATGGGCGAGATGATCGTTCGTATGTGAGGAGACGAAATGGTGGTCGGTTCATGTTCGAGTGAGGAAAAGGGCACGCCGAGACTCGAACTAGATATTCTTCCAAACGAAGACCATGGTGGGACACGAGTTTCTCTGGTGAGATGCTAAGAGTGGAAAGAGAGAGGGAGATAACGACGGAACACAACAGAAAGAAAACAACAAGCAGCTTCCTCTCACCTCAGTCATGCCTTCCATTGCAACCTAAGCGCGGAGAGGATCGAGAGGACTCCACTTCTTGAGATGCATAGGACCAATCACAACCTCAAATGCACATCAAAACTCGAGATCTTGGTGACTGAGAGTTTTAGAACCAACAAACAAAAAAGAAGAAAAATCGCTATGCCCTTTCCAGATATAGGTAGCCCATCATCGTTACAACGCCTGTCAATAACCTCAAGTCTTCAGCCCAGCGCATAACCAGCAAGACTTTCCAACACACCAACATTGCTCAACCTCCCCGTCACCACCCCCCTCATCCTCAAGAGCACACTTGCGCCCTTATTCCTCTTTCCTTTCCCTCGCCTGAGATACTCCTCAAACCAGCCTTCCTCCTCGCCTGTCAAAGCCGCGCTAACAAGCTCCCTCCCATGTGGTCCCAGCTTCTCCGGCTGCTCCAGGATGGATGCCAGTAACCTTTCAAACATCTGCTGACGAGTCCACTCAGGATACTTTCGCGAGAAGTCGAGCGCTGCAGTGATGTTGGTGCGAGCCAGCGCACCAAACAGCAATTCAAGAGCTTCGGAGGAGTTCAAGACTGGCTGTGCGGCGTGAAAGTAGGCGAGAGCTAGCGTGTAATCGCTTTGGATTCCACTTGTAGTAGTAGTAGCGCTGCGCTTGTTGGCGAGCGGAAGACGGACGAGGGCGATGGTGATATCGTCGGCGAATTCGATGGGGAGAGAGGGGTGGGTTAGGTTTTCTATTGCGTACTTTTGGAAAGGAAGTGTTAGTATTGTCTTTTGATGATGATCTTCCAATGAACAAACGTACCTTGAACTCCTTGCGATCCATATGCCACAGGCCCCTCATGAGAATCTGATATTTCCTAGGAAGCCCTGCTTCCTCAGCAAACCCATCTGCCCATTGCGAGCGGCCTGGGTGGATGTCATCGTGGTCGAGCAGGAGGTAGTAAAGAAGGCATAATTTCTGGTGCGATGAGACCTTGCTTTGGCAAATTTGGTGATGAAGGGATCGCAGGCCGTTTTCGCCTTTTGGCGGATATGCAGTGCCTATAGTTACAGTGGTTGTTAGTGAGAAAGGACGCTATCACGACATGGTTGCTCGGGTGATTGGCTGTGGTGTTTAGTGTTTACACTAACCTTGGCTGATGCCTAACCGACTTAGGACGCGATCCACAAACAGCACGCCGCGGAGGGACTTGCGAAAGGTCTCGATAGCACTGACACCCTTGTGGTCGTAGGGGTTGATGATGCCCGGCGAGGGAAACACGTTGTTGTATTCTCTGTAGTCGAGCATGGTGATCTGATGTTGGTGTTTTGGGTTGTGCAGTTGAAGAGACACGCAAACTGCACTCAAACAGCTGTTAAACCAAAAGGGAAGTTCAAAGGGATGCCGTCATGCCCTGGAACTCGCAGCGTCTCCCCTGCGCTGAAAGATGGAGCATTGGGCACATCAATGGAGCCTTCCCCGGATTCGTACCTGCGCTAACGAAACGGCCCTCGCTTGCTTCGCTTATCGATAAGCAGCCCGTAAGCGCGATGTTTGTTACAGAGACCCACTTTCCACACATGATAGCGCGACACGGTGCGAGTGCCCAACAGAGGGGTTGCCCGCTGCAGTGCACCAATTGCATGGGCTGTGGCTGCTGTGGCTGATTGTTTACACTGCAAAACCATCCGAAACTGCCCTGAATGTCAACAACCGCGGCGGGGCAAGGAGTTGACAAGTGCGACGACCTTAGCGATCATTTTCTGGGCGTCTCATTCGGTGTCTGTCGCAACTGCCAAATGTGAATAACATCCATCTTTTTATTTTTACATTTTATTTTCCCATCTTCGTTGTTTGATACCCCACATCTTTCAGCGCTTTCTGTTCCTGTTCTTTCGTCTTGATTTCCGGAATTTGATCGAGTCTAGAATTTGCGACCGAAACCAACCGACAAATATCAGCCATGTCGACGCGCCCATCGCGTCGGGCCGCCGCAGCCAGGCGCGCCCCCATTATCGAAGAATCATCATCCGACGACGAGATCGCCAACACTTCGAAGAATGTCGAGGAGGAGGATGAGGAGGATTACACACCCGCGCCTGCTTCTGCGACGAGAAAGACGGCTCAGCGCAGCACCAGAAGGTCGACAGCCACGCCCGCCCCAGGGCAGGAACACCAGCAGCACCATCATCATCGACATCAGCAGCCCCGGCAAAAGCAACAAAAGCAGCCCCAAAAAGACGCGGACGACCTAAGAAGAATGCCGCCCCCAAGGCTAGCGAAGAGCCCAGCGCCGAACCGAGTATCGCAGCCGATGCCGAACCCGAAGCCAGACCTGGAACGCCAGAACCCGCCGTGAAACCAAAGGATGAGCCGATGGAGGAGGACACCATTGACCCGAACGTGACTGTCGCGTCTGCCATATCACCCGCTACGACCGCCGTGATTGCGGAACCAGAAGCCCGGGACACGCAAGAGATACAGTCGCCCCCGCGAAAGCGTAGAACTCTCGTGAGGCGGCTGAGCAGATCGCCAGCAAAGATTATACAGGACCAGCTCGAGTTGGAACGACAACAAGCCAGCCGGCAAGGAACACCAGTACCCGGTTCTCCCTCAACCCAGCGCGTAGATCGCCAACCCGCTCCTCTACAAGACATTACCCAGACTCACATCAACCTACCGCCTCCGACTGCGGCATCAGAGACACTGGTCAACACTCAACCGGCATCAACATCAGATGAAACCGTGGTGGCAGCGCAAAAGCCGGTCAGGGCTATGGATACTATTCTCGAGAAGCCCATGGATATTGTGCTCAAGTCACGGACAATGGCTCTTCCCGTTGTCGAGGATACCGGTCCGAAGCCACGCATCGTCATCACCAACCTCGTACTCGTCAACTTCAAGAGTTATGCCGGTAGACAGGAGGTCGGCCCGTTCCATGCTTCTTTCTCTTCGGTCGTTGGTCCCAACGGTTCCGGCAAGTCGAACGTTATCGACTCGTTGCTTTTCGTCTTCGGTTTCCGTGCCAGCAAGATGCGACAGGGCAAAATCTCGGCTTTGATTCACAACTCGGCGCAGTTTGCAAATCTCGACTACTGTGAGGTTGAAGTGCATTTCCAGGAAGTAATGGACTTGGTAAGTGGACAAGATGTACGAGGTTGAGGTGTTGTGCTGACAATTTGTAGCCCGGCGGTGGTCATGAGGTGATTCCGGACTCGACACTTGTCATTTCGCGCAAAGCCTTCAAGAACAACTCGAGTCAGTACTACATCAACGGCAAGTCTTCCAATTTCACGACTGTGACTACATTACTCCGCGACCGCGGCGTCGATCTCGATCACAAGCGTTTCCTCATTCTGCAGGGTGAAGTCGAATCGATTGCCCAGATGAAGCCGAAAGCCGGCAACGAGCACGAAGATGGATTGCTGGAGTACCTAGAAGACATCATCGGCACTTCCAAGTACAAGACACCAATCGAAGAATCGGCTGCCGAAGTCGAAACCCTGAACGAGATTTGCATGGAGAAGAGTGGTCGCGTTCAGCACGTCGAAAAGGAAAGGAACAGCCTCGAGGACAAGAAGAACAAGGCGCTGGCGTATGTTCGCGACGAAAACGAATTGGCCTTGAAGCAATCGGCCCTCTACCAGCTATACATCAGCGAATGCGACGACAACATTGCGGTCACGGAGGAGGCTATTGGTCAGATGCAGGCACAACTGGACGCGGAACTCGAGAAGCACCACGGCAGCGAACAGATCATCAAGCAGCTCGAAAAGGCCTACTCCAAGGGTAGCAAGGAATACGACTCCTGGGAGAAGCAGACGCAGCAGCTGGTCAAGGAGATGAACAAGTTCGAGCAGGAACGGGTCAAGTTCGAGGAAAAGCGAAAGTTCTTGACGGACAAGCGTAAGAAGCTTGAAAAGACGATCGCCAATGCCGAGAAGACTGCCGTGGAAGCGGAGGAGACTATCCAGAATTGCACACGGGAAATCGAGCGTCGCCAAAAGGACATTGTTTTCCTCGAGAAGAAGGTCAAGGAGGAGGAAGCCGAACTTGCCACGATTCGCGAGAGTCTCAAGGGCAAGACGCAGAAATACTCGGATCAGATCGCGGCAAAGCAAAAGTCTCTCGAGCCATGGAAGGACAAGATCAACCAGAAGCAGTCCGCCATTGCCGTTGCCGAGAGTGAGTTGGCTATCCTCAGGGAAAAGGCCAATGCTGGCACTGTGGCTCTTGAGGAGATGGAGGCGAAGATCGTGGCCATCCAGGAAAGGCAGGCGGCGAAGGCCGAGGAGATGGAGCAGTGCAAGGCCGAGAGAGCGAACCTGATCAAGGAGGGCAAGAAGATCGAGGCCGAGCTTGCCAAGCTTGCGGAGGAGGAGCCCAAGTACCGACAACAGCTTTCGAACGCCCGGCAAAAGGCCGACGAGGCGCGGTCGAGCTTGTCCGCTACCCAAAACCGGGGCAATGTCTTGACTGCGCTTATGCGCATGAAGGAGTCGGGTCGTATCGACGGGTTCCACGGACGTCTCGGAAACCTTGGCGCCATCGACCAAAAGTACGACATTGCCATTTCTACAGCCTGTGGTGCGCTCGACAACTTTGTCACCGATACCGTTGAGGCCGGTCAGCAGTGCATTGAGTATCTCAGGAAAACCAATCTCGGACGTGGAAACTTTATGTGCTTGGACAAGTTGCGGGTTCGCGACATGTCTCCTATCCAGACTCCCGAAAACGCCCCTCGTCTGTTTGACCTCGTCAAGCCCAAGGATGACAAGTTCCGCCCGGCTTTCTACCACGCTCTACAAGACACATTGGTCGCCAAAGACCTCGCTCAGGCAAACCGTATCGCCTACGGTGCCAAGAGATGGCGAGTAGTGACTCTTGCCGGCGAGCTCATCGACAAGTCGGGTACCATGACCGGTGGTGGCACCACAGTCAAGAGGGGTCTGATGTCCTCCAAGCTTGTGGCCGACACCACCAAGGAGCAAGTCGACAAGCTTGAGCAGGACCGTGACACCTTGGAGCAAGCCTTCAACGAGTTCCAAGACCGTCAACGAGAACTCGAGTCGCGTCTGCGCCAGGTCCAGTCCATGGTCCCGCAGCTGGAGACCAAGATGCAGAAGATCAACCTCGAAGTAGAAAGTTCCGAGCGCAACCTCGCCGACGCCCAGCGCCGTATCAAGGAGCTAAGCAAGGAGCAGCAACCCTCCAAGACAGACGACAACCGCGTCGCCGCTTTGGAAAAAGAGATTGCCAAGCTCGAAGGCGAGGTCGAAAAGTTGCGCGAGGAGATGTCCTCCGTCGAGGACGAGATCAAGGCTCTTCAGGATAAGATCATGAAGGTGGGTGGTGAGAAGCTGCGCTCGCAAAAGGCCGCCGTGGACTCGCTCAAAGCCGAGATCGCCACGCAAAACGAGGAGACTTCGGCCGCCGAAGTGAAGATGGCCAAGGCGGAGAAGCAGAAGGTCAAGCTGGAGAAGGACTTTAACAAGGCTTCCAAGGAGCTGCAGAATTGTCTGCAGGAAACTGAGGCTTTGGAGGAAGAGATCCAGAACCAGGGCGATACCGCTGAGTCACTCACAACCCGCGTCGAAGAGGCCCAGGAGGCGTTGAAGGAGAAGAAGAAGGAGTTGGCGGCTATGAAGAAGGAGTTGGATGAGAAGACGGCCGAACTCAACGAGACGAGGGCGGTGGAAATCGAGATGCGCAACAAGCTTGAGGAGAACCAAAAGATTTTGGCCGAGAACCAGAAGCGGTTCCGTTACTGGGAGGATAAGCTCTCCAAGCTTGCCTTGCAAGATATTGAGGATCTTGAGCGCGGCACTGCGCCTCAACAACCTGCTGATCCTGATGCAATGGACGTTGACGATCCTGATTCAATTCTCCAAGCGCAACTTGAGGCCGAGGCCGCTGAGGGCGAAGACGAAGAGGACGAGGAGGAAGGCTCTGAGGAAGAAGAAGAGGAGGAAGACGAAGAAGACGCCATGTCCCTCGATGAAGACGATGATGCCCCTCGCCAGCGCCGGCGCAAACCCAAAACTCCCAAGAAGGCCAAGACCAAACGTCAACAAACCGGCAAAACCCCCCGCAAACCCAAAAACCCGACCGAACTCCCCCGCTACACGCGCGACGAGCTAGCCGACATGTCCAAAGAGAAACTCAAGGGAGAAATCGCCGCGCTCGAAGAAAAGATCTCCAACGTCAACATCGACCTCTCCGTCCTTTCCGAGTACCGTCGGCGCGTGGAAGAACACCTAGCCCGCTCTTCCGATCTCGCATCCGCCGTCTCGCAGCGCGACGCCGCGAAGAAGAGACTTGATGAACTCCGCCGTTTGAGACTGGAAGGGTTCATGGAGGGGTTCTCCACCATTTCTTTGCGGTTGAAGGAAATGTACCAGATGATTACCATGGGCGGAAACGCCGAACTTGAGTTGGTGGACAGTCTGGATCCGTTTAGCGAGGGCCTTTTGTTTTCAGTGATGCCACCTAAAAAGAGCTGGAAGAATATTTCGAACTTATCGGGTGGTGAGAAGACGCTGTCCAGTCTGGCGCTCGTGTTTGCGCTGCATCATTACAAGCCGACGCCGTTGTATGTGATGGATGAGATTGATGCGGCTTTGGATTTCAGGAATGTGAGTATTTACCTCTCCCTTTTTCCTCATTATTCTCCCCGCCCCCTACTATCCCCCCCTTCCTGTTTCCTCCCTCCCCACCCCAGTGCTAACTCCGTGCGGCAGGTCTCCATCGTAGCATCCTACATCAAAGAACGCACCAAAAACGCTCAGTTCATCGTCATCTCTTTGAGGAATAACATGTTTGAGCTCGCCGCCCGACTCGTCGGTGTTTACAAGGTTAACCACATGACGAAATCGGTGACTATCGAAAACCATGATTATATCCAGAGGGGAAAACATCAGAAGGAAGAAAAGGAACGACGCGAAAGGGAACGACGGGAGAGGGAAGAAAGGGAGAGGAGGGAGAGGATGGAAAGGGAGGAGGAGGCTAGACGGATGGAGATGGGGAGGGAGGCGGAGGTTACTATTGCTAGTATTGAGGCTTGAGACTTGAGGCTTGAGACTTGAGGTGTGGGGGGATGAGGGGATGATGGGATGAAGGGAGGTTGAAGGTGGGAAGGAGGTTGAGGCGGGGAGAAAAGGTGGTAAGTTCTTGTACATGCTTGAGTAAGTGGCTTGGTTCAAAACGGGATATGTATGGTTGCGGAGGATGGATTTCTGTTCTTGAGTATTTGATATAGGAGTTTTCGGTTTCATGAAGTTGTGTTTGCGAATTGGAATTTGGGTTGCTCTCCTCATACCTACCTACCTACCTTGGTTCTCTCTACTTCATTCACCAAACCACAAAAATGAAACCTTCCAAGATCATGGATTAAGTGGGCAAGAAAACTCAAAACACAGGCACATACACTGACACTGACGGGGTTGAGTAAAGTTAATTTTCTAGATTTATTTCACCCAACTATGTATGGCACACCGTTCCATCCCGTGCTTCATTTGACCCATCAATACCGGTACCTTTTATTAATCCTTTGGTCGAAGCTGCGTGCTTTCAGTTCCCTGCATACAGGAAGGAACTGGCTGTATCATGTGTTGCGTGCTTTGCTTGTAAGATAAAACTTTCCTCCGTCTATGTACCTACCTGCCTGCTGCTGCCTGCTAATGATGATACAATTGGCCTCAGCTATTCCCATCCTTGGTTGAAGTCTCGCAATGTTCAGATTAACGATAAACTTGCATAACGATAGGTAGATGAGATGAGGATGTGTAAAAGAACAGGCAAACACCGGGCCCATTCCAACCGATTCAGTCCTTCCCAGACCATAATGCTCCAGCCGGCCAGTTCCCGAAAAACCATTCATAACCATTATGTGTTGAGTGTTTGTGTGAGACATGAACACAGTGCCATCCATCCATAGGCCACTTTCGCCTCTTCTTGCGTTGCTCGCCCCACTTTCAAACTTCCTGATATACACCACCCACCCCTTTCATCAATGTCCATCACCTAACGAGAATACCTCTGCGGAGCCTTAACCACCCTTCCCGAACCCATCGTCCTACTCACCCTCCCCGTTGACGTCTAATCAATCATCATCGCCGTCGGCAGTCCTCCCCCACCCGCAGCAGCAGCAGCACCAGGCGACGGACTCGTTAATCCCAACAACCCATACGCCGAACCCGCAGCACCAGGCGACATCGCCTTCGCCATAGCCGTGATCGTCGCCAACCTTTCGCGTTCCGCCCGTTCCCTTTCCCTCTGCTCCTTCTCCAGCTTCGTAATCCTCGGCTTCCTCGTCCCGTCTCCACCACCTCCCCGTCCACCTCTACTACCCGGCCCACCGCCTCGCCCACGTCCACTTGGCTTTTCAGTCGCTGTGCCGTCAGCTCCGTGTCCAGCTGCATTTGCTCCACCGCGTGTCGTCCCGCCTCGTCCACCTCTGCTTCCCCGTCCACCACCACGTCCGCGACGAGCGGGGGGTGCCACTTCCGGTTTGGGAACCTCGGGGATCAGCGGACCCGAATACACAAAGAAGCCATCCCTAGACGCAGCCGCCTGCGCCTCCCAGAGCATTTCCGAGTCGTCGACAAAGTCATCGTCGATGTCGTATTCGTCCTCCTTGAAATTCCTCTTTTTGCGCGCAGGTTTCGCGGGTGCTGTCTCGGGACCGGACGCGGCAGCCGCGCCGTTGGTTAAGGCATTAGTGCCACCCATCTCGATGTTACTGTTTTCTGCATCCGACTGGATGTCTTCATCCATTTCTTCGCCGGACTCGCGGCCGCTGGCGCCGACCGACTTTTCGAGCGCGGCGGTGGCGGCTGCGATGCGTGCTTTGCGCTCCCGGTTGGCAGCTTGGCGGGGGTGTAAGGCGTCCCAGCCGTATTGTTCCTCGGCCATCCGCATGAAGTTGACGTATTTATTAGTTTCGCCGTTCAGGGGGATGTGGATCTTGATGGAGGGTGCTTCGATTTCCTGGCCGGGATTGACTTTGCCAAAGTCGAGGATGGAGCGCTCGGTGCCACCGCCACCTACAGAGGGTAGGGGTGGGAGAAGGGCGTCCTTGAGACTGTTACTGCCGCCATCGCGTTTGTTGTTGACAGCTTCTGAGGAATGGTTGCTCCCGGTCTTATTGCCGCGGGGATTTGTGCTTTCGCGCTCTTGTTGCACGAGAGCTGTAAGCTTCTTGTTGTTGGTTGGAGGAGGAATTGTTGATGGAGTCTCTGTTGCTGCCTTGGTGGCGGCTGCTGCCGAGGACGTCGGCGGAACTGTTGCCATGCTAGTGAACGAGTTCTTTGGAGGCGACGGCTTCCTCTGTGAGGCGGCGGGTGCGGGAGGCGGCGGAGGG
This sequence comes from Sordaria brevicollis, assembly GCA_033439795.1. Classification (NCBI taxonomy): domain Eukaryota; kingdom Fungi; phylum Ascomycota; class Sordariomycetes; order Sordariales; family Sordariaceae; genus Sordaria; species Sordaria brevicollis. The sequence goes on along the minus strand of JAUTDP010000015.1, from coordinate 416,057 downwards.
GCACGCCTGACTTCGATGATAGTTGGTTTAGTGATTTGTTGCGGTGTAGAGCGCACGGGGTTCGATGACGCAGGTGTGGCTGATGTTGACTCTTGAAGGCGCGACTTGGTGGTAGTAGTATTGTAAGGTGTTTGGTGCGACGGGACTGGCGAGATGTTGTGAGACACAGTGGGAGGGTCGACCAAGCTCGCAATTGAAGGTGAGGCACTGGCGCGGTTAACCGGTTGTGAGGTGGGTGCGCGGGGTGAGCCCATAATCGAAGCGGTACCGAAAACGTCTCTGGACACCATGGTCTCTCGGACCGGGTCGTAACTTCCTCTTATAGGGTCAAACACTTGCCTGGGCGGGGGTTTCGACGGTGGGGCCTCATCGTTGAGCAGATGGCTCATGGACACGGGATGGGTCTCGCGCTTGGGTATCTTTGGTGCCCGTTGGTCGAGAGAAATGATGGGCGCCTCTAACTTGCTGGGGCCGCCGAGGCTGTAGCGATTGGCAGAAGCCAGCGAGGTGTCTATCTCCATTGAGGTGTCGTGGTCGTGTGCGTCGGCAAGATCCGGGGTATCGGTGGCGGCGGCTTTCCGCTTTCTCTGGATAGGAGGGGCATTAGGGTCTTTGGGCTTGCGCGGACGGCGCTGCTTAGGCTGTTGCTCGGTGGCGGTCGAGTTCTCGTCGGCGGGCTCTTTGGGTTTCGGCTTGCGACCGGGCTTCTTGCGGGGCACACCGGCGGCGGTCAGGCGGACCTCGGGACCATGTTGGGGTGGCTGTTGCGACTGCATGATACTGAACTGGGCGGCGCTAGAACCGGGATCAACAACTATCTCGTCCATATTGGCGATATCTGCTTGCGCTCGGTGTCTGTGGAGGAGTGAAGAGGTACCGGATAGTTGTGTGTGGTGGTTGTCGCCGTGGACGTGGCTGTACCGACGGGAAACAGGTAGAGGTACCTGCTTGTTGGTGATGGACTAGGTATACCGGGTACGCGGTCCTTGATGATGTCTCGGTCGTGTCGCGTCGTGTCTCGAGTTGGAACAATGTCGCTAAGAACTGCTATGGTGAATTCGATATGATGATGTTTGTTGTCGTGATCGATACAAATGATATGTGTCGACGATAATGATAGTAGTGGTGTTGGTGCCTTGTGCCTTGCGCCGTGACTGAGCTGCTACTAGCAGCCTGCGTGGGAATCTGGACCGGCCTGGCTTCGGTGTTCAGTCGAGAACAGGTGTGGGTTCCTCCAAGTCTCCAACAGTGCCCTGGCTTTCCACTTCCTGGTGGTGACGGGCTCGCTCCGGGAGGTAGGTGTGGGTGGGTGTATTATTAGTTGACAGCCGCCAATCGGTTCGCGCAGTGGGACCTGCCGGGAACAGCCAATGAAGAGGTTGCCAAGGAGTGCGTGGTTTGGCCCTTGTGGTTCCTCTTTGGGGTTCCTCTTTTTGGAGTTTGGGGTTTCCCTTTGGGGCGGGATGCACTGATGCACTTGGCTGAACTGGGGGCGCGACTAGCTTTCCAAGCCGTGGTAACGTGACCTGCTTTTTGTCTGTCTTGCCAACTCGTCGGCCTGTGCTTGGAAAAGTGGGGATTTGCCGGTTGGGAATATCCTCAACTTCCAAGAGTATGGCTGCACCACCTGCCAAAACCTGATGACACAGCAGTCGAAAAATGCTCAAATATGACCGGCGAATGGGGGAAACGGGCAATCGCGGGTGATGGTTTGATGCGGCGGAATTTGCGAAATTGAAAAATCGACTTTTGAAAAGCGTAACCCGACAAAAAGAAAGGGTTATGATGGAAATTGTCAATTGCAGTGCAAAAGTCGGTGGGTGTTTTGGTGAAGAGAGAGAGAGGAGAGAGGGAGAGAATTGGCGGAAGTGGGAGGTGGTGCGATGAAGGGGGAAAATAGAAAACACCGAGCGAGAGCGGGATGTGGATGGATGGGATGGGATGGGGATGGGTGGATGGCTACGTGTTGAATGGACCGATTCTGACTGGGAACGATTAATTATTTTGCAGCAGCGCCGACACGGACAGCAGCTGGCCACCAGGTCTAACAAATGCAATGGCCATCCAGACGGGAAAGATGGTCTCCCAATTGCATGCTATCGATCCAAGTCCGGTGGAAATGGGCATGGCTTGTTAGGTAGGAAGAGAACAAGTCATGGGAAGACAAAAGGGAAAGCCGGGGCCCCGACAATTACCAAACGCAGTGGCAGGTGGCCTGGATACTGATTAGAGACTCATGGTTTGGGCTATCAGCGAGGGCGGGCAATGAGGTGGATGGAGCCAAGGCGAATCAGAAACATTGAAAGAGGACCCTGCTCTGCGCAAGTGTTTTGCTGGCCAGGCCTCTTCTCTCTCGCAAATGGGCCGCATGACAGAGAGGAGACGGCAGGCCGGAAGAACCAAAAGAGAAGAAGGGGGTTGAGGAAAAGAGAAGAGGCCCAGGTGTTACCTATGCCAAGAAGTTAACAAATATGCTGTGCGGACCTGGAGGGAAAACGGGAAAATACAAAAGCAAGGTGCAGCCTGAGGCGATAGAAGAATAGGGAACCTAAATGTTAAGGTAAATGGTAAATTTGGACCAATGAGAATTAAGAACGGGGCTGACGGAGAAACATGGTTACACTCCCACCATCAAATCAATTGGATGGAACTGGACTGCAACACCGGTGACCTCGCAGGGCCACAGAGCTTCTTTTTGGGGGGTTTTCTTGGGAAAAGTGACTTGAGAGCGACCGGACCCCCGACATTTGAGGTTGTGAGGTTGAAGTTGAAAATGCAGTGATTGCATAACTCCACATCAGACGCGCCGCGGTACAGCTCACTTATGTACCGCTGAATATGTAAGGGTTGGCAGAAAATTATATGGTCTGGTTGTCGCCGAGGACTTTCGGTGTAGACCGCATATTGTGATGTTTGATGTTTCGCGGTTGAGGAGAGAGATGATTGAAGCCGAGACCCAAAAGAGGACAACACAGTACGAACCTCATGACGGTACCTCGAGCTAGCGCAACGAAATGCGACGACGCGGATGAGAGGCGGAAGGCGCACAGACCAGCTTGAAACTCCAACAACCCCAGTCAGTGCCGTCAGGTACAAGCACCCGTACCGATACGTACCGATACAGCTTGTTCCAGATTCGGGATGGACGCTGCGCGACATTTGGAGCCGCGCTTGTGTGACCCACTCGTTAGCGACACAATAACCGCGACGTTTTCCAAAGGTAAATTTCAGCGGAATCGGTAACGGGTTAGACTCTATATGGTAACGGGTGAGACTTTCCCCACTTATAGGTGCCAGACCGACCGCCAGACTACACTCCACCCCTAATATAGTAAACGAACGCGCGCTACTATATCGCTACCCAAGGATAACCTCCATCCCCATACAACCTATTAACGACCGTTAATCAATTATACACACTCTAAAACTATTATTAACCTCGCCGCCGTCGTTATTATCGCCGTTATAAAAATTCTAACTACCCCCGAGCGCGCTACGTAATCCCCCATTACCCTCTCTATTAAATCCCGCCGGTCCGAATATTAATCGTAGTTATAATCCCCCTAACGTATACCTACCCAACCCCGACCTTTAAAATAACGGTTACTAATACTAATACTAATATTACCGCTATATTATACTATTAATCCCTTCGAAATATAAAAGGAGGTTATAAATACCCTCTATTAATATATAACCCGTATTAATTTTATTATAATAATAAATAATAAAATTAAACGAAATAACCGAATTATAAGGGTAAATTTTCATTATAACCGTAACCGTAAGCCTAAAAATATTGAGTAAAGTATTCGAAATCGGAGAATAAAGTAAACCGGTTACGAATATAGTACTAAAATTATATAATATACGAAGAGAAATAATAAATAATTTATTAAAGAGATAAAAATAATATATAATTACTTTATTAAATATATATTCTTATATCCTTTATTTTAATTCCACTAACCCCCCTAAAGTATAATAAATTTAATAAATAATACGAACTTCCGTCGGCAATAATAGAAGGACTATAAACCGGCTATCGAACTCGCTATTAAAAAATTATTTAATATTATTCGTATAATTATATAATAAATTACCTATTATTTTAATAATATATTCAATATTCTAAATTTATTAATAGAAGATAACTTTACCCTTAACGTTAGCGAAATAATCTACTAAGGTAATAATTTAATATTTAAATTACACGGTTGTAAATTTACTATCTCCCCCCAAAATATACTTAATATCTAACGGCGCCTTCGTAATATTAAATATAGTAATTACTCCTCGATTAAAATATTATTCGATTTACTCACTAAATATAAAATAGAATATAATATCGAATATTATATTAATTATTATAAAGGTAATAATTTAAAAAGGAGGGTAAAACGGGTCTTTTAAACCTTTAAATAATATATTAAAATATAAAAAGTAAATCCGTTAATTATACTAATAAATAATACTTATAAAATAAATAAGCAAACTTTCTATTATTATTTATATTAATCTATCTATTTATTTTTATTACGTTTTTTACACTTTTTATTTTTTTTACTTTAGGGGGTTTCTAACCTCCCTTTTTTTTTATATAAATAAATAAATTCAATTTTCCCTTATTAAACGTTATTAATATCGACTCCTTACACTATAATTTCAATATCGCATTTAATCTATTAAATAACGAAAAGGAGGAGGATTTCGATTAATATTTCAACTACCTTAAGAAATTATAAACGGACTATAATATTAACCACCCCGCTATTATTATTAATAATTTCTATAAAGGTTTTAAGAAAATTACGCGTAAAGTGTACCCGAGTATCCCCTATTAACTTTATATTTAATACATTATAAAGAATATATACTACTATATTATAAAAAAATAGGTGTAATATAAGGATATAAACGTAGTAGCGGGTATAACTACTTTATACTTCGAACCCCTAACGCTAATATTAATAATATTATTTAATTTCGAAGGAAATAAACCGGACCCGCCGGCTTATATCGTTAATAACGCCCATTAAAATAATAAAGACCCCAACGAGTAAAAAATTAATGCCCAACCGTTTACTAAAAACCTAGAAAAAGCTATAAATAATACCGCCGCTAATTACGCTACCTAAAATAAATTAAATAGCGTATAACCTTATATTCGTGATATCCTAAATTTTATATAGGGTAGAAAGTTCTACCCTAATATATATAAAAGTTTTATAAATAAATAGAAAAAAATTATATACGTAAAAATTAAAATTATTTTTAAATGTACTTAATAATTACTTTACAAAGAATTTCTACGCTAAATGCCGTTACTCAAATATTTATACAAATACTACCTTCTATAGATTTATAAATTTAATAATTATATAATTTCAAAATTATATAATTTTAATATTCGAATAATTAATAAAATCGAATTTATATATAAAGTAATTAAACGGTTCCTTAAAAACCAATTTACTAAATTAAATCAATTTTATAAATATATCCGCTTCGCTTATATTACTTAAAAGGACCGCTTTATTATATAATTTATAAAAGTACGGTAAAATTCGTTACCGAAGTATAAAATTATTTAAATTTTCGAAAATATATTAGGAAAAATAGGATTTATCCCTATAATATTAATATAGAAGTAATACCGTTATATTTATAACGATTAACGGAGGAACGAATAGGAATTAAAAATAAATCTATACGCAAATTATATAAAAGCGTTTATAACGTAATATAATTTACTTTATAATTATTTATTATTAAATATAATATAATAAACTCCCTTAAAGAAATTACACCTTATTAAAATAAACCGGCATTAATAATTAACCCCTAATAATAGCGATAATTTAATTAAATAATAAAAATATAATTTTAATATATTTTCTACCTTATTTTTTTATCCTCTTTATTTATATATTTATTAATATTTATTTATATAATTATATAAAACCTAATCCCCCTTCCTAACCGCCGCCGCCCACGTAGAAATGCCTTATCTAAAACTATAATTAATAATTACCTAATTAATTATATTATACGTAATTAAATAAACCTAAAAATATATAAATTATTTAATATTAATAATCCCCCCTATTATTAATAAAAAAGCTAATAAACCTAAACCGATATAATAACGCGCGCGTACCTTCTTACAACGAATTATTTAAACCAACGTAAAAGCGCCGCAACGGAAAAAGGAGGGGAATATAACGAAATCCCCTAATTATAAATTCTACCCCTAATTTCTAACTTATTTAACTACTACTACCTTCCTAAATATAAGTTTTAATACTAATATTACTATAATAATTTCTAACTCTTCTTCCTCCTTCTAATATTTTCAATTTTTATACTTAAAATCCTTTTCTATAATTAGCGCTTATATTAAATTAATAAATTAAATAATCCCTTATATTAAATTTAAGTAGCGCCCGCTAGAATTAATATAGGGATTATTTACTACTTACTATTAAATTGGGTAATTTTACATAAGTATGTATAGAAGAAAATACGCTATATATAAAACGGTTAGCGTATTTTTATAACGGTACTATAAATAATTTCGTAATATAAGCGCTTTTTAAATTTCCCCCCTTTAATAGTTAACTTCCTCCTCCTTTAAATTAATTATAGTAAGGCTCGTAGGGTTTTATTATATTGTAAATATAATATAATTACCCCCCTCGAATTATAGGACTATTTTTAATATTAATATAAAAATAAAGAGGAGGAGGAAAGTAAACGTTAGGCGAATTAAATAGGCGGGTATAATTCTAATAACCTCCCTAATAGCCACCGTATTAAAGGTATTAAAATTAGGGTAAGTATATACGTTCTAAACCGCTAATATAATTAATATAATTAATATAATTAAAATAATAGGGGATGTAATTAAATTAGTAAGAACCGTATTAACCGCCGCGGTAAATAGATAATAGATTGTTTTGGAGTTTTTAAATAGCTTTACGTAAAAGAGTAATATAGAGTGGCGCTAACGTTGTGTGCAGTGTAGTGTATATAGTGGCGCGCGCTCGCTTACTGTGCTGGGTGGAGTGCAGTCTGGCGGTCGGTCTGGCACCTGTAAGTGGGGAAAGTCTCACCCGTTACTATCTAGGGTCTTACCCGTTACCAATTCCGAAATTTCAGTTGCCGGCACGTCGCATTCGTCGATGCGGCTGGGGCGGGATGGTCAAGCCACACGAACTAGGTAAGGAAGGAAGGGAGGGAAGGAGAGAGGGAGGGAAAGAGATTCGCGGCTGCCATTGCCTTTGTAAGGAAAAGAGATGAACTCGCTGCATGTGTTACAGAGGCAGCACATTGCAAGTCCGAAATGTGCTCTTCTTGCTGCGTGCGTACCTACTGCAGCCGGTGTGTATAGCATATGGCCGGCGTTATCTTGGTGCGACGCCGAATGACAAGATCTCAGACAACAATTAGCAGCACCACACCACACTATACCACCACTTCTTACAAAACACAAAGCACGGCCGCTAAGAGGCCATCAAGTGACTGACTGACAAAGACGAAATCGGCATGAGCTCACTTGGCATGGTCGAAAAGAATGTTGGAAACAAGCTCATCTCATGCTGATCACCAGCCCAGGGCGGAATATCTGTAGAGCTTCTTTTTCTCAAACGTGCCGAATATCCATATTCCCTATAGAACCACCGGAACACCGGTCATAATTCATCATGTGCATTTTGTATTTTGAAATACGAAACGCGAAACAGACGACAAAAATGGATCCCCAAACCCCCGCAAGCCGCCGCACGGTAATGCACTGTAAAGACTAGCGCACATACTGTGTACACCCCGTAGCCTTGGATCGACGCTAATGCAGTGCTTGGTGTGGCTTAAAGCCGGGATCCGCCGCGCTGACAATTCTTTTCCGTTCGTCAAGCAAGCTTCGGCAGGCAAGCCCCTCCTTTGATTTCTTTGAACCTTCCACTTCCATTTATGCCGGATGACCGTATCTGTAATTGATTGCGTTTCAAAGAATCCACTGCTGCATCGTCTGCTCTTTGAGGTCCGCATACATTATCCCCGCATATCGCCAACCATACCATCGACCCAAGAACGACCCAACTAGCTTTTTTTTTATCGTGCGTCATATCACTGGTTGATAGGCACCAACGACAAACACTCAAGTCATCCATCTCGACGCGACCGCGACTCGACTCGACACAATGGACGGCACTCTCGAAATCCTCGATATCAAGGAACGGAAAGTAGGCGAGGTCAAACCTCCCTCGTTCCCAACTCCGCCGCCTGCTTCCTCTGGAGGCTTTCCTGCTCCCAAGAAACGAGTCTCGGCCTTCAAGAAGCAGCGACAACAACAAGCAGACCCATCATCATCATCCGCGTCATCGTCAGCGCAAGCGACTCCATCAACACCATCACCATCCATCAAGTTCACCAGCGGCGCAAAGCCACAAATCGATGAAGACCCGATCAAGTCCGAGAAGAAGAGAATCGATGAGGAAAACAACAAGCTCCTGAGCTCCATGTCACCAGAAGAGATTGCCGAAGCCCAACGAGAACTCTTCAATGGCCTCGACCCTAGACTCATTCAGATGCTTCTCCGACGAGCCAATGTCGAGGATGGTTCCAACAACAACGACCCCAAAGTCTGGGACATTCCCGAGAAGCCGGTCGAGAAGCCGACTACCGAAGAGCCAACCGAGAAGCCGACTACAAAGTCGAGCGAAAAGAAAGCAGACGACAGCGGCCCGACCATCTCCTACAAGAAGCCACCCTCGATCAAGACCACGACCTCGAAGAGCGCATACGTAGAAGACGAACAAGAAGAGTCCGACCAACCAAAGAAACCCAAAAAGTCCGTCACCTTCAACGAAGACCTCGCCCCCGAACATCCTCCCCGCGGCAGCTTCCCCATCCGCTCCAAGCAGCCACCCACACCCTACCCTCAAAAGACTTCTTTCTCAGAAGAAGACCTCGCCACGCCCACCTCACCAACCGCCGGCTCCTCCTCCGAGCCCCAAACCCCCGTTACCCCCTCAACATGCAACGACCCATCCCACAACCACTCTGCCGATTCCGAAGAAGACCTCAAAGGCGTACACTTCCCCACCGCCCCCCCTCCCCCGGAACTCGACCCATCAGACCCCAACTTCCTCTCCACCCTCCACGAAAAGTTCTTCCCCTCCTTACCCGCCGACCCTTCAAAGCTAGCCTGGATGGCCCCCATCCCGACCGAAGACTCCCCCGCCGACAAAGAAAGCCCCTATTACCCAGGCCAATCCTCGCTCCCCGTCTCTGCTCTCCGTTTCGACTTTAAGGGCCGTTTAATCCCCCCTCGTCTTTCGCGCCAGATCCCGGTGTCCAAGGGACTGCATCACCACGGTGAAGCACCTGAGGCTGCGGGGTATACGATCCCGGAGTTGGCGAGGTTGGCGAGGAGTAGTGTCAACTCCCAAAGATGTATTGCGTTTAGGACGCTGGGGCGGATGTTGTACAGGTTGGGAAAGGGGGAGTGGGGCACGGGAGCGGGAGGGAGGGATGGGGATGAGGATGATTTGGCGTTTGGGCTTTGGAGGTGTTTTCAGGAGGGGAGAGTACTAGAAAGTATTGGGGAGGCGGCGGCCGTGGAGGAGGGGGTGGGGAGTGTGAGTGTGAGGGCGTATGCGATTGAGGCGATGTGGTTGTTTGAGAAGGGGGGGTGGAAGGAGAAGTGGAGGGGGTTGTAGAGCTGAAGGGCTTGTGTTATAGAAGGACGCGGGGGAAGAGGAATGGGAGGAAGAGAGGAACGGGAGGAGAACAAGAAGTGGAGGGGGATGAGTGGAGGAAAAGTTCATGACATTTCTTGAAGTCGGATATAAGGCGTTGATAACTTGCTAGCCAGGTCAGGTCAGGAACTGTACCATATAGGAAATGATGAGTGGATGGCGGCGGATCATCGGTTTTCTGGTTGGTGGTTGTTAGTTTCTCATACCCCATGATGGAGTTTAATGCAGATTGCGTATTAAGCGGCTTTGATCTGTGTAGAGGTTATGAACTGTATTTGCATGGCTGATCCACCGTATGAGGTTCAGAAGACATGGAAGAAAAGTTGCCCCTCTACCAGCATACCTATACAAGAAGTGCATGTACCACCAGTTGACCGCAATACCGACATCTAACGGACGACGACAACAACAAGTATGAAAAAGTTTGTGCTATGTGGCGGACGACGGCCTTTTTTTCTCAACCGAATTTGTTTGTTCTTCGTCCACGTTGGAAGCGCTAACCTAACTAACACTGACAGGGCAAGACCAGACAGACGGAAATTGGGATCTCATTAATATATCGTGCCCCTAGATAGAGAAATTCGGCAATATTGAAAAATTTTTTCACAAAAGAGTTGGTAAACTCATGGCAAGAGAATCTCTCCCAACTTTATTTTCTCCATGGGGCAAGGAATATGCCCTTTTGAAAAAGACTAAATCGTAGGTAGCTCTCCATTAATGGTATACGCTCAGAAAAGTACGATGATATGAGTTATCGCGAAGTGTATCGATATCTACGTATCTCTCATATGTTTGACAGGGACCCCCACGGTTTCACTCTTCCTTTTAAAAAGTCAACTGACAAGCATAGGCGGACATCAAGAGGAACATAACACCGTAGATATATATCTCGCTACCAAAAAGCTTCTCAATCTGAATAACCCCCCCCCCTTTCCTTCCAAAAACAGAAAAACTTGCCCAATCCCAGTTCTTGTGATGAGCAGTTAGTCTGTCTATGTCCTGTCCCTTATGTCCCGTTGCCTAGTATCCCGTTGCCTAATAACCACTTAAATCCCAAAATGATGCAAGTGTAACCTATACCAAACCTGCCCCAGTCGTAGCTACCTAGTAACCGTATATAATCCAAAATCCCATTCGCCCCCCCCCCCCCTGAAAATCTCACAAATTCACACCTCCATGCCTCATTCTCATTCCCAACCCCTGTCCCAGTCCCAGTCCCAAAACCTGCCCCTGAGCGCCAGCCCCAGCCTGACCAGCCTGACCACCCTGAGCCGCAGCATGAGCAGCACTCTGTCGTCCCCTCTGCAGCTTAAACATGTACTCCTCCAGCAGCGTCTCATACCCCTTTTTGAAGTCTCTTTCCGCCTCGTCCTTGATTCTGACTAGCTGTCCCAGGTCGCCATGATGATGATGATGATGATGATGATGATGCTGGGTTAAGGTTGGATGAGGTGCGGCGCTGGGGCTGGGGCTGGGGCTGGCGGTGGTGAGGAGGAGGAGCTCAGGAAGAACTTGGGCCACCTGCTCGTTGAGAAGTCGAAGCGAGGACGTCATGACGTTTTGTATGAGGTCTTTTGATCCCTGTTTGTAGGGTTGTTGTGAGTAAGTGGGGGTGGGTTGGAAGTTAGGAGAGACACAGGGGTGTTGTTGGGTGAGGTTGGGTGTTGGATAGAGTAGGGGAGACGGAGGTGGAGGTTTAGGGGGTGAAGGGTTGAGATGTAAGAGTAAGGAAAAGGGGGGAAGGAAAGGTTGGGGGTTGGGGAAGATGAAGGCAGTGTAGGTAACCTAGGTCCTAGAAAGGCATATCATGATGGGGTGAATGGAGAGGGAAGCAGGATGGGTAGGTAGGTAGGTAGGTAGAGACATAACAGGGATTGATGACCAGAAAAGGAGTTGGAGGTAGACGGGAAGGAAAATGTGCGTGCCACTTACGACTCTGCTAGAGCGCTTTTTGATAACCTTCCACCTCTTGGAGATGGCATTGGCTGATCTCACCACGCCAAACTTGTCCTTCAGCGAAGTGGCAATTTGATTCACCTTCTTCTTCTCGTCCTTCAGATGACGGACCAGATTATCTTGTGCTTCGGTCCAGCTGTTTGGGTTGGTGGTATCTGGCTCGCTGGTTCCCTGAGCCGCAGCCGGGGTATCCACGGGGCCTTGTATTCGAAGCCGTTTGGGTGGCGGCTGGTCCATGAAGGGTTCCTGCTGGTTGTTGGGTTCAAGTCCAGGGGCGACCATAGGTGATTGGCCGGGTGTGAAGAAGGTCTGGTTGACCTGCAGCATGGGGTTGGCTTGCTGAGGTGGTGGCATGTACTGCATCGGTGGGTGAGATGGGTGTCCTGCATCGTCGGTACCTGCGTCCATAGGAGTGCCAAAGGGCGTCGGTGGCTGCATGGTGTGGTAGGCCATAGGAGGAGAAGGGTAGGTGTGTTGGACCATGTATGGGCCGGTATTTGTTGCGACATCGGGATATGAATGCATCCCGCCTGTGCCGTTGTAAGCTGGGGTACCGTGAATCGGAGTATTGGCGATTGCTCCGCCGGCTTGTGGTGAATTCCAGACAAAGTCTCCTGGCATCTGATTGAAGGGCAGGGTCTGTCCTTGGTGGGCTGGAGGTGCTCCATGAATTTGAGGATCCTCGTTGTATACCTCGTCGTCATCAGTGGTCGAGATGACATTGGCGTTAGCCTGTGGGTGGACCGGCGATGGAGTAGCTCCGTATTGGGTGGGAGTCGGCAAGGCCATGGCTGATGTTCAAGGGAATACTGGAAGGCGGAAGGGTAGGTCCTGGACTACCGGTCGAGGTATGGGAAAGAATGAAGTAAAGAAGTTGCCTGAAGGACTGAATGGTTTTCTCTGAATGTGTTGTGGGTGTGAGGTCCCAATCTGAAGGATCTCCTTGGACACTAATGCTGAGAATAGGTGGATGTGATAGGTAACGTTCAGGTGTTACCTCTACCTAGGGTTGTGCTCAAGAGAGGCTCTGGCTGATAGGGAGGGGATGCTTGTTGTTGGAGGGACTTGGGTAAGGCTTGGTATGGTCGAGTAAATGAGAAGTGATGGATTGCACTGCGGTGTTGAGATGCCGACAAGAGGGTTCAAGTACCTCTAATGTCTTCACCTGAGAGCTTGCTGAGGGCTGTGCAACGCCGGGGTTGCTCAACAGAGCCAGAAGAGTTAAACAGTATCCCCGAATCGGGACGCCCAGAAAGCTCCGAGGTGAAGACAGGCAGAGATATGTGTGGGTGTTGGTGGTTGAAGTAACAAACGAGGAGGAGATGAAGAGCGAGGCGAATGGGGGCGGATGTGTAGAATTTATGCTTTTCTGCTCCTTGGTGTCGGCAGTGACTCGGGACATGGTTGACTAGCACTGGGACTTGACCCAAGTATAAGCATCGCGCTGGCTCGATGCCATGCCACGCGATTGGCTTCTGGATACGAACAGTGATTTGATTTGCGATGGTCGCGTCTCTCCATCTCCATCGTCAGGTCCCATATCCTTGCCAAAGTCGTGACCTGGCATGGTCCGGAATCTATGAGGTGAACAAGCTTTCGTGCTGTAGACCGCAATGAGCTCCGGTCTAGGTAATGCCGATGGCAGGCGGATTCAACGCGGCCAGCGTGTTTTCTCCGCTATCGTTCCAAAGCCTGACATTCCGGGATACCAGGAGATGGGATACGTGATGTCCGATGGTGGTTGTGGGATGCCTTGCGAATTGCCCACCTAACTTCGTTTCAGGATGTTTTTTCAAGCTGTGGCACTGTGTTCGCTCGTCACCCGGTATCGGTCGGCTCGACTGGTCCAGTCCGTACGTGTCTCTTTTCTATATTGTAGGTATAATGCCTATTGTGAGGCCATTGTTGTGCGTGATAGGAGACGGGACCCAATGAATATGAGATTTGGTAAGGCGACCGGGTCTCCACTTGACCAGCTTACCGACAATGATTCCGGGAGCAAAAAAAAAAAAGGGAGTTCTCACCCGTCAGATAAATGACGGACGTATGTACAATCCAAAGCCGTAGCTGGCGATGGGGGCTTGTCAGCAAGTCATATCTGTGGCGCTCAGAATGGAACCTCGGCCACACTCTGTATCGGCCTGTACGTTAGTGGTAACGTGAGCATTTTTACACGCAAGAGAATGAGAAAAATGCAACGGAATGGCAACACTCGCCAGCCCTCGACTGAATGGTTGGCACCGGTTGGTTTGCGAGAGCATACACGTACCTGTCGATGGCTGCCCTTCTCCATCATCCACCTCCGCTTGCTTAGCCTACCTAGCCCTGGTTCATCTCACCGAGGATTGCTACGGCAATTCCCGACTCGCTAAAATGAACCACTCAACCTTAATTCTGACCAACCGGATCTTCAAAGTTTCTTCCGTTCCTAGTTCAGTTGCCTTATTTTACCTCTCAAACCCACGAACCCGTTACGGTCTGGAGGGAACCAGGTAAGTGACTGAAGTCACAATGTCGACCGCGCTCCAGGTAGGCAATGTGCGCTTTTCATCGTCTCCGTTCTCGCTAAATGCCCGACAATGACGCCACGGGTGATCGGGTGCGCCCTGTGTTGATAGGGGTCGATGGACAGCAACGCCATCCGCAAACCCTTCTTCCCCCCTTGATCAGCCGCTCCGCCACCACGTGGGAACTGTGAATCGGTAAGCCATGTTTCTGTATTTACCCCGCGAGAAAAGCATGAAAATATTGAGACCTCGCTATGGCGATGATGGGAGTTCTGCAAGTTTTCGTTATTTTTGAGATAATCAAGAGTGTCCTGAATGAAAGAGAAGAAAGCAAAGACGTCCTCGGACGTCAAAAGTGGACACCTTAATAGCGAGTATTATCGAATCAATTGGCACATTGAGCAGGGTTCCACCGTTCGCGGCGCTACTGCCCCTGTTTTGGCGAATCGTAGGGTACAGCATTTGACGGTTCAGGGCAGTGCTTGGTGGAGTCAATGCAGCGAGTACATAAGTGTTAGTGGACAATGCAATATTCGGTGAGCACAGCCAAGTAGCGTTAACAATCGGCAACAATTAGTAGTTCGCATAATGACGGGCAGCAGCATCCATCTGGATGGAGAAACACCCGACAGCCCAGGGGCAGGAATAGACGACGGGAACCATCGACAAACAACCGCATCTCGAATTGCACTGCCCCATGACGACGGGGCGGAGTACGGCGATGGTCGATAGAACCCCCCACGGCCGTTCCCCGGAGTAGTAAGCAGCCTGGCAGCATCCCGCACATTGCTGTTGTATAATAGTTGTGTTTTTAACCAACCATCAACCACCACCGCCGCCAGACATCATCAACTCTTTTAAACCAAACATTTTCTCTCTAGTCCTTTTCGAAATCCAATGCCATGTCGCCGACCCAGCAAGCCCGGAGCCATTCAGCGGAGCCATCCAGTACCTAAGAGCATCCAGCGCACATTTTCTGCACAAGCTGGGCATCCGTGACGTATCTGGGACTCCGAATCCGGAGAGCGAACCGCCCTAATCAATTATCTTCGGATTGGATGGTTAAGACTCGATATGTGTATGCAGCTTCCACTTGTCAGCCACTCTCGTGATCAAGCTGCCTTTCCCATCACAAAACCGACAACAGCCGACGGCATAAGCTCAAGAATTGCCGTGATTGGTTGTATTGCCCTCTTGTCAACTGGTTTAGTCGACCTTTTGACAACACTTAACCTTTCGTACCAAGGCGAGTTATACGTCCATTGCTCTCTCAAATCCCATGGGTAATTGGGTATCTTGTCAAGTAAGTATATAATAAAATTCACTAGATAACCGGGCACGCCATCACATGTTGGAACACATTGGTCTGCTATTCCAGGGCATGAAGAAATTGAGAAGCGGCGGTATCTGATATGTGATTCATAATACTGTTGTTGTACAGTAAAGGCAATCCAAACCATCTATCTACCTGTATGCTAGTACCTCGACTCCTCTATCATGTGTCGCTGTCTGAGGGGCCCGCCCATATCGTGTGCGAAACTACCTGTACCCAGGGTGTGCTGACACATGTACAGAAACCCATGAACTTTTTCGGACGAATGATTCGATGATGAACACAGACTGCCTACCATACTACCCAAAAGCACCGAGGCAAATGGCCAACACACTCAAAAGTCCAGATAAACCTAAAAAGAAAGCCAGAAGAGATAAAACTTAGGATAAAGCAACAAGACCCACCAGAGAAGAAAGAGAAGAGAAGAAATGAATGAAGATAGAGTCGAAAACATGAAGCAGTACAACCACCTCCAAGCATACCTAGTACCCAACCCCCAACACAGAGAAAAAGGAAAAGGGAAAAAAACTCACAAAACCTCATACCCCTCACCCTGGCTCGCCTGATCCCCATCACTATCATCGCCGTCAAGCTGCTCCCACTCCCGCTCCGGACTATGTTCCTCCTTCCGCTCCATCGACGCTAACGCTCTATACTTCTCATTCTTCTCCTTCTGGTCGCTCACCATCCTCTCCTGCATTGTTTTGGTCAAGATCCCACCATCTTGCGCCAATATCCTCTCCAGCTCCAACTTCGCGGCCTGGCGCAGTTGAACACACTGTTGGTGGACACTGGAGTTCAGAGTGGCGGCCAGCTCAGTTTGCATCACCGAGTTGAGAGATGCCATGGCTTTTTGGGCTGCTTGTTTGAGTTGCTGTGAGTGACGTTGTTAGTCTTTAACAATGGATGGATGGGGGGCGAAGCTGTAGGCAAGGAACTTACCTCTTCTCTCCAAGCCTTCCTCCTGGCTTTCAAGTGCGCCACCCTCTTCTTGATGGCATCCTCACTCCTTTTCACTTGGAAGATGTCCTCCAAGCCTGCAGAGATGTCCAGGTGGGAGTTGAGTTCGTTCTTGCGCAAGCGTGTGAGGAGGCGGTCTTGGTCATCAGTCCAGGGGGGTTCGGTGTATACCGTAGTGGTTGTGATAGCTGAATCAGTGATCGAAGGGGAAGAGATGGCCGGATGAGTCGGATTGGCGGAGGGAGAAGAGTTGGCGGAAGGAGTAGAGTTGGCCGTAAGAGTCAAGGTGGAGGCAGAATCAGACTGGTGGGCAGAAACGACAACGTCAGCTGAAACCACAGACGGACTCAGACCTGGATCTCGACCGGTATGAGTCGGTAACGGTTGGTGCACAATGTGCACTTGTCGTGGTGACTGCGGCGGTGACCGCGGTGGTGGAAAGCCTAGTGGAACTGGAGGAGAGCCTGGAGGGTAGCCTATTCCTGGATACGGCATCTGGACGAGTTGATGGTAGATCTGGCCTTGAGGGCCAGTCATCTCGGACGCCAGCACGGCGTAGCCCGGGATTTGAGAACCATGGGTTGGAAATTCTCCTGTAGGCGCTGGGAAGGTAGTCAAGGTTGGAGATCTTTGACCTTGTGGATAAGAGGTCGAGCCACGGTGTGATCTGTTAGCCACGACAATGTGATAAGGTGGCGGCGGTGAAGATCCAGGGGCTGGCGAAAGGTCCTCGCTGAAAGGGCCGTTGGCGTAGGGGTAATTAGGGGCTGCCATGTCTTAGGGTAGGCTCCCTAGTTTTGAGGTTGGTTGGTCACGGGTGTGGGATAATATGAAGATTACCCCGTGAATCACTTGAGCCTTGCAGACTACTCTTTGTTCACAAATGCGGCGTTAAGGAAGGATGCCTGGTTCATATAGTTCTTATCGTAAGCGGAGCTTAAGCTTTGGTGCAGAGTCTCGGTGTGCAATTGCAAAGCAGCCTTCCAACATGTCCCCTTTGCCCCTTCCTAATCCAGAATGAGAGTGAGAAACGTGAACTCTTGAGGCCATGCCCACGGAGCCGCATGGCATCATGGCCTCTTTGAGAGTTTTCTAGCATGATGTGCTTGACCTCTGTTGATGCCTAACTTCGAGAAGGAAGGGATGCATCAATCAAACAATGTCAGCGGGCGCGCAGCCTGTCTTGATGCCGGCTTCAAGCGATGATGCGCCTCGGTTGTTTCGGAAGCGAAGTATAACATGATTCGGTGAATAACGATGATCATTGAGCGGGCTACGCTCGGTGTTCTGGCTTTCCTCACATCTTTCGACTTTTGACGAATGGAAATAAACTCAAGTGGGCCATGCGATGAGTTGGCTTGAAGCCTGGGTTGATGCCGAGAAGGGTCCTTTTGTATTGGTCTTGTCACTCAAGCCGGGCTTTTGGCTTCGAGCCTGGTGTAACATGACTGGATACCTACATGTCAGCGTCGATTGTATCGAACAGAAGGCCAAACAGCACTGAGCCGGCATCGTGCCAGGCTTCAAGCCCAGCGAATAACAAGGCAACCAATTCCGCGGACTGTACGACCCATTGAGCCAATCAATCTGCCGAGATTGCGTCCTTGATCGTTGGCTCAATGCCAGCACGCACGTAGGCTTCACGCCTTTCATGAAATAAGCTTGAAGCCGGCTTGAAGCTAAGCTCATCGCTGTTGATGTTGCCAAGAAATCGGGGGTTTAGGGACGGCTCGAAGCCTGGTGTGGGGGCCCGTATCATCACCCCCCCGGCCCGTTGGTCGGATGCAGGGGTCAGTTGAGACTTTGGCTTCATGCCTGGCTTGGAGCCTCAATCAACCGAGCCAACGAAGTGACAGAGATCTTGCATCATCCATCGGAGCTGTATTGTCGAGTTGATACACCGAATAGTGTTCCTGCACGCAAGAAATAGGCTTCGCGCCGAAGTGAAGTGTCATTCTAGTCGATCTCGCCAACCCTTTCCCGCTGGAGAAGGCGCCATTCCGCGGAGGCATCGAGCCACTCCCTTCCATGGGAACCTCACCTCCGGTTCCACAAAGGTTCTCGCTGTCGAACAACTGCCGGTGATTGACGCTAGAGAACCTGGAAGCTTGGTTAGAATAATGGCCGCAATCAGATGTTGGCAAAAGCTGCATGGAGATGGTGAGCGAAGATTAGATGCGATTGGATCTTGCTTTTAAAAGATTTAAGCCAGTATTGACACTTACTGCACCCCAAGACGATAACGTGTTGATCAGGCGAACCCTCAACTAAGGAATAATTATCTTTGCCCTTGAAAGACGTTTTGTGGCTCCATGCCGGCACCCGGACACATTCCTGAGCCGCAACATACACCCAGCGGAAGTAGTGACACACACGATCAGACTCTGGAACGTAATGGTTACGAGGCTGATCCGATGATTGCAGTCACGGAGTCTTTGCGCAACAAAGGCTGTCTATTCGAGATTAGCGACGTCGAAAGTATGAGTTCCCAAAAGGCCAGGGTATCCGGTACCTGGTCTTTCCACTTTGATGGTCCCATCCCTTGGTCCTGAGTACTTGCCCGAAATATCACCGAGATATCTGTTGCCCTCTTCAAGTCCAGAAGATAAAAGTTGAGGATATTCCCAATCCTCAAACGTAATTCTTTTCGATATCCAACCCATCTTTCAATCCTTGCCTCCGGAAGGCCAGCCCTAATTCGCTACATCAGTCCAAGCAAAACCGAAAAGCAATCTCGATCAATACTTGCCAGTCTTTTTCGGCCAATTAGAGCCCCGTCACACCAAGGAACTCTCGAAGAAACCATAACCGAAGCATCTGGCTCACCCGGCTCAGCCAAGCATACAAGCCCACGCGTGAACAAGTATTGGACTTAACCTCAGGTACCGCCACGATGAACACCTCAACTCAACCAAGCAACCCGAACTCGGAGGACCACGCCAATACTTCCTGGCCGGCCGACATCAAGCGTCCCATCATCGGAGCCCCGGTCCCGGTGGGATACATGTCCATGCCGGGAGCCACGGTCAACATGCTCCCAGAGGGATTGATGTATGCTCGCGCCCCCGGTTTCGTCGACCCGGCCCTAATCCATCCGAACGTGACAGCAGCTGGACACTTCGGAATGGTCCAGCACCACCACCATCATCAGCCCGGTTGGAGCCAGACCTACCCGCCTTTCATGGTGACGCCTCCCGTGACGCCTCCTAACCAAGCCGCGGCAGTGTATGATGCTCACGTAAGGGGCAGAGCTCCCGGTCTTCCTCAGGCTCAGGCTCAGACTCATGGTCATATGGCCCATCCGGTTTATGGAGCCCAGGGACAACAGCAGCACATAGTATACGTTAATCAGAACCATCCCAACATTGCTTACTTGCGCGCGCAACAGCAGGCTCAGCTGGCTCAATTGGCCCAGCAGCAGCAGCAAGCCCAGCAGCAAGCCCAACAACAGCAATCTGAGAAGGCACTGGCGGCTCAGTTCCAGGCCAAGCTCTCTCTGCAGGAAACGGAGAAGAAATCTTCAGTCGCTGCAACCACCACCACCACCGCTCCAGCCCCCACCGTCTCTGCCACAGCCACCACAGCCGCCGAAACCCCCGCCCGAACCCTTCCCATCCCAGCCCCCATAGTCGCCGAGGCCATCAGCACCGGATCCACGGACCTCACCATAATCCCCGCCGGAGCCACGCGCACCATCCTCGGACCGGACGGAAACACCCTCGTCCCCCCTCCCGACCCTGCTCACCCGGGGTGCGAGTTGTCAGAGCCCATGTCCCAAGCGCTCAAGAACTTTGATATTGAGCATGTCTGCGATTATATGGTTGCTAAGGATTTGTTGAGGGACAAGGTTAGTAATACCCAGCAGTCGAAAGTTATAGTTTGACTCCCACCGGATATGAATATGGATATATGGATATGGAGATGAATATGAATCCCCCACGGTTTACCGTCAACGGCGAAGAAGTGAAAATGATTGAAGTTTGCTGACGATGATAACTGGCTGGAAATAGATTGTCAACCAAGTCCTCGAAAACACCAAGGAGAAACTGATGGAGCTTTTGCAGAATGAGCTGGATAGGATGGCTGCTGAGGAAGATGATGATGAGGAGGAGGACTTTGATTGCGAGGATGAGGACGAGGAGACCGCTGGACTGGACTGGACGAGGCTCAAGGGTTAGGTTGATGCCCACTAGGACGGACGGACGGACGGACGGACGGACGGACGGAACGCATGGAGAACAACACCCGGCCGGATGGATTGCTTGGATTGCCTGGAAATGAGGACTGGACGGGACGTGGAACTGCGAAAGGTGGACTGGAGCCTAACGGATAATAGTGTTGGAAACCTGTTAGGACTGGACTGGATTCTTTTTGGTTTGAATTCTTTTTGTTGAAATTTTCTACTTACGTTTGAGTTTCTTTTTTGTCTCTTTTCTTTTTTTTTTTGTTGCCCCTAAAATACTCAATCAAGATCCGGATCTTAAAACCCTCTCTGTTCGAGCCATTGCAAGCAATAAGGCACAAGAGGCGCGCAAACCACTTCAAAAGAGCGGAAGTGCTGGTTGTCGTGGAGGGCACCGACGGCACCCGGAGTGAGTGTGTCGCTTCTTCTTTACATGTTCATTGTCTTGCTGACGACGAGCTGTGCCTCTATTGTTCGCGTAAGTTGAATTCAAGTCGATATCGCCGTCGGCTCTGGGTACTATCCTGTTCTCCTCAATGAGAAGACACTGGAAAGCCGTATCTTTCCCTGGACGAAGGACGTTGACCCACACTCCCCGCCTCTTCATTAGGCAAAAGTCCTGAAACCACCATGCGTAGACGGGGTCTGGGGGCGTAGGCCGAACCAAGAGGGAGCCCGCCCACCAGCGCGCGGTCAAACAATAGTCTTAGCTCAGAAGCCAGCGCAAGCGCAGCAGATGAGAACAATCCACCAGAGACTGTTCCTGCCGTGGGGAGGTTGTCACGGTATCGTCCGATTGCGTCCTTGGGCAGCAAATACGGTCGATCTCTTTTCGAAGAGACATCCGTCACCCTGAATCTGTTCACAACTCTGCTTCAAAGTGCTAGACCCACATCTGTAGCAGCTTGACGAGATGGGTTCTCAAAGTGGCCAAGCAAAAGAGTCCATACCCATTTAGAGGAGGAGCGGGCGAGAAGAGCGGAAACGAGGATGGCCTGATTCCTCATCATTACGTGAAGCTGAAGTGGCAAACGACAGTATCGAAGAGGGAAAGGTCGTCGAGGTTAGTCTCCGAAGCTTGCAGATTGATATCCGGTTTCGGCGCCCGCGCTGTCGGCCGGTGATTGTGGTCTTCCGTTCGCTTTGAGTCTGAAGACAGAGTTTCTCTAGGAGTTTCGGTTCCTCTCGTTCTTCCCCTTCGTTCTTCTAGCTCTTTCCTTGAAATGCGTGTAGCACTTTGTAGATTCGTAGTAGTCTGTAAAACACATTAGAAGGTGGGACATCACGTCGACTTGATGTTTGACTGCCCGACCGACATGGGAGAAGAGACTGACTTACCAGCGTAGGTAGTACAACTTTTCACAAAGCCACAACACAAAGACCCCAAAACCTCCGATGTTGCAATTCTTTCACATGCTGTTGTCATCCTCAACTCTCTCTATTCAACCTCTTCAGCAGTAACCTCGGCGTTTTGCAACATGTGTGTACTTCAGGCTACTGTCTTTCAGACTGAAACTATTCACACTGCTTGCTCCCCTCGCCTGCCCTTTTCCGGTTGCATTTGCATAATAGATGAAAGCGGGGATCGTAGCACTGGGAGATTTTGAGGGCATCATTAAAAAGCTACATACCGTACCATACCTAGGTTGCCGGTCCAACCGCAACCCACCAGTCCTACCACAAACAGGTTTCTCCACAGCCTCTTTTGAGTGAGCCACTCAAGATGAAGAGAGGCTATGAACAGGGAACGTACGATCTTTGGTGGGTACGTAGCAGTGAGCAACAGGGGCATGTTGACAAGCAAGCAAAGCAACAGAAGTTCTGACAGGTGATCGCCACACACGCTTGGCTTGCTGGACCAGAAGTCTGGGGAAATGTAGATCTCATAGAGGGAGATCGGGTGGACGGCAGGTTAGTATTGACTCCATCTCGAAGCTCGCTTTTCTCCCTTGTATTGGGATTGTGTTGATGCCTCAACTGAAGGCTGTTTACAGGCAACTTGTCCTCTCAAAATCACATGAAGAATGAACCGAACCTCAAAAGTCAACATAAGGAATAAACAAAGTACGTAAGCGCCGAGAGGTGGCTGACAACGGGGCAGTCACTTGCATCCATCTCCGCGGGCAAACCCGTTGCGTTGAGATTGGATCCTGCGCCCCCCCTTGTGCCTGAGAGAGGGCAGTTTGTCAAAAATGAGAGGAGAGGACGGAAAGGGGGCCCTTCACCAATAACATGCCTCCAACTCCGGGCTTGGTGTAACCTCTTTATTCCCTTCGTAGCCCCCAGTGGCCCCTAACACGGACACACATGCCCACAATGGACACTCACTGACAGTGTCGTCGAACAGACAGAAAGCTGACCAAGATCCGACCCACTTGGATCTCAAACGATGTCACCACCCCTTCGAATTAAAAGCGGAAGCTCCCCCGCAACCCGAAGCTGTCTCGCAAAAGCGGCATGCTTGGATTTTGCGGGGAAAAGCTAGCAGGGACAGGACTAGGCGAAAAGCGAGGGAGCATTGCATGAGACAAAAGAAGAGGAAAATCCGGGGTAAAGGCGTCCTGGGCGTGCCAGGCATCACGAAAAACCTTCCATTTCAGGCGACTTGCCTGCCACTGTGAACCCATGGGGTTAGTGCATTCCCACATCAACCTTTCTTTCCGTTCGCCAATCTCTTTTTGTTGCGCATCGAAGGATCGAGCTAACGAGAACAAAACCGCGGGGAAAGCTAAAGGACGGTCCCGTCTATAGTGCAACGGCAAGGAGCGGGTAAGCCCGGGGGCCCACCAATCAGTGATCAATCCGATCAACTTCATGGATGGCACTTCTGCGCTTGTCAGTTCTGCGTTGCTTCCTCAGGGGACTGTTGTCAGATTGCACAGCTAAATTGAAGGTGGAGATGTGTGTGTGTTGTGTACTCTGGAGCCCTTTGTAAGAGGGTCTGGGGATGCCAGAGTAATAGGAAAACTCTATAGTCAAATAGGTGGCTAAGAGGCTAGTCCTCTTATAGAGATACCTCCTAATTAGCTAAATATAGCCTACTTATTCTAATACACCCCCCTAATTATAGCCCCAATAAGGCAAAATTGCTAAATTACTCTAAATATATAATTCTTAAAGCTATTTATATTATACTACTATTCTTAAATTTATTTCTTTATTAATATTATTAAAATTTACGTAATTTATCCCCTTATCCTTCCTTTCCTCCTTTATCCCTTTTATTAAAACTATTCCTAATATTTTAATAAATTTCCAATATTTCTTAACCGTAAGTATTTTAATTAGACCGTTTGTAGGCATTTTGAATGTTTTTAAATATTTGAGATTAATCCTACTAGCGGTTACCTCCTATTTCAATTAATATTTATAAATATTAATATATTTAAGGTTTATATATAATTTTAAAACTTTTATAATTAATATTTTAATGGTCTATTTATTATTATAATCGATTATTAGGATTTTATTTTCTAATTTTATTATAAATCTTCTAATAAGTTTTATTATCTGGATTACCTCCTTTATTATTAAGCCTACGGTTAGGAATTCTATTTCTATAGTTAATATAATAATTATTATTTATTTAGTTACGCCCTAATAAATAAACCTACTAAAGAGCTTTATAGTAAAACCTTAGGAATTTTTATAATTAAGAGTATTATTAATAAATAAAGCGTTAAAGGTAATTTCCAAAATATTATTACTATTAAAGTATAAAGCCAAATCTAAAATTCTATATAAGTAGTAAATAACTTTATTTACCGCCTTATAATAATCTAGACTAAGGTTATAAATATATTTAGAGAATTTGCTAATTATAAAAGTAATATTTAGTCTAATAATAATTATAATATAGAGAATAAACCCTATTTTAATTTAATAGAAGTATATAAAATTATTTGAAGTTTTACCTTCGAAAAGTACGAATTCAATATTTAATATAGGGATATTTATTAGGATTTAGAAGCTTATTAATTTATAGATCTTTTCGATATACGACCGTTAGGATAACCAAATTTTATTTTATATATAATTGCGAATAATTTCGATCCTTAAGAATTATTAAAATTCGTTACCCTTTATTATATAATACCGTTAATTAAGGGCATTTATATAAATTTTGGCCTTAGCCTCTTTACTTAAATAATATATAAATATAATATTATCGATATAATAGAATACGAAAATACTTTTATTAATTAGGATATATAATTCTTTAAGGAGTAATTAGAAATTTAAAGCGGTGAATATAACTATAAAATTTCGTTACTAAAAGAATAGGGAATAGCGTAACCTATAAAGGGCTTTAAGGATTTTAAGAAGCTTACCCGGAATTTCGTAATTTAGAGGGAAGTATATATAGATATTTTTATTTATATTTGCATTAACGAAAGTATTAATTATATTATATTAAATAAACTCTAAATTAAAATATATAACAATAGAAATAATTAATTTAAAAGAGCGCTTAACGAGGGTAGAAGTATACGTTTCTTAATTTGCGCATTTTATTTATTAATCGCTATATATAACGAATTTTATTTTAATTTTATTAAATCTCCTATTTTTAAAGAATTTATATATATATACTTATATATAATCGAATACTTATTTCCTACATACCTTTAATTTTCTAATATTAATAATAACCTAAGTTTTTATTTCTTTATAACTATCGAAGTAAATTTATTTAATTTATTTAAATAATTAATTAAGGATATAGGTATTAAATAATTTATAATTTTTAAGAGGAGGTAATAGTTTTAATTAATAAATACAATTTATTTTATTTACGGAAATAAAATTATTAAATTCTTTTTTAATAATAATTTTACTATTATATTATAACTTTTCGAATTTTACTTTAGTAATTAATTTACCGTTGAAAATTACTTTAAATTAATAGAAATAACCGGTATTAAAAACTATTATCTAAGGAGTAAAATTATAATATATTTCCTCTTTTATACGTTTATTTATATAGAAGGATATAAAAAAGAATATAAGTATAAGGCTATCCTTAGGAATTTTTAGAAATAATAAATAATTAATACTATTTAGGATAAAATCGATAGATATTAAATCTTTAAAAGAAGATATAATATTAAGGAATTTTATAAGAGTAAAAATTTCGTTGGGTATTTACGGAGGTAAAAGATCCTCTTTTAATTTTAATAAAGAATTAAATATTTTAATAATTTCGATATTTTTTTAATATTTAAAAGAGAAATTTTCGATTAATAGGTTTATAGCGGGTACTTAATTATAATTCTAAAATAATTCTACGAATTTATTTAAAAAAATCTTTAAAAATTAGGCCTTAATAGGAATTTCCCTTAAGAATACGGTATTTTCGTTAAAGAGTACGTCGCGTATATAAATTATCGTATTAGTAATTGGATTTTAAATATAATAGATTAATAACGTTATATACTTAATAAAGTAACCGATTTATATTTTAGGGTTAAGCTTTTAATAGCGTTATTCCTTTTTTTAAACGGCGGGAATTATAACGTATACTTTATAATTATAAATTCGTAAATAAGAGATATTTGGGCGCCGCGGAAATAAATAATTATTTTATTAAGCAATAAAAGTATAAAAACGTTCGTATAGGGAAAATTAATTATAAAGAAATTTTAGGGATTTATTTATTAGGTAAATAATTATAATTATAATATTTAATTATAAATTTATAATAAAATAAATATTCTTTTATATTATATTAATCCTTTCTTTAATTATACCCCCTAAACGTTCAACGCTATTATTTTATATTTAAATATAAGGGGTTAAAAGCTTTATAATTATACCATTTAGTATAAATAGCCTTTATATTATATAGGACCCGTTAATTTCGTTATTATATTTAATAATTTTAACAGTAATATTATAGCGTTTCTTAAGGATATTAAATAAATCGTTAAGGAAGTTAGTAATTATTTCAATACGTCGATTAAATATATAATAATTCTAAATATAATTAATATATTTATAAGTAATTAATATAGCGTTAATATAATTGCGGCGGCTTTTTATATAATTGAGGAAATTAATAGCGAATTTTTCCCCCGGGTTAAAACCGCGGTCTCGAAGTTTTTTATTAATTTAGCGTTTAATTTTTAAAATTATATACATATTATAATATATTATAGAGGGGCCTTTAAAACGCGTATTAATAACATTAAAAAGGTAGTTAAGGATTTAGGGATTTAGATAACCGAAGCAGTAGTATTAAATAATAACTTCTTTCTTATAATATTTATAATTATTAATAGAATTAAAACGGTTACGCTTAGCGTAAAAAGAGGTTTTAGAGATTTATTTAAATAGGCGTTCGAAAATAATTTAACGGTATAAAATCGAAAAATAATAAAAGAGAGAATTATTTAAGGATTATAAATAATTAGTAAGAAGTCATTAATTTTAATAAAAACCGGTTTTTTAAAATAAATATAAAGAAATAAAATTAATTATAAAATTAAAATAGAAGGCTACGTTATAAAAACGAAGGGTACGCGGGCTAGAAGTATTATTAATTAAAATATTAACGTCGCTATATCCTTTAATAAAAATACATAAATCTTTAACCTATAAATTATTATTATAAGGAGCGTAATAAAAATTAATAAAATAAATAATTTGGTTAAAGATATATAAAAAATTCCCCGAATCGAAAATTATATAATTTTTAAAAGGGTATAAGTTTGCGCGCTTATTTCCTATTTAGAGAACTATTTAATATATAGCTATTATATAGATTAATATTATTAATAAATTTTCGTTAGAGAATTAAATAAAGCGGTTACCGCTAATAGGGGTATTATTAGGGTTAAAATTTAAAATTTAAATAGCCTCTTATTATAATTTATTAATTTCTCTTTTGAAGTCTTTATTATCGAATAGGTTTTTAATAATTCTAATTTTAATTTAAAGAATAGGCTTCTATTTAGGGTTAATAACCTTCTTTAGGAATAAATATTAATAATACTTAATAATATAAATACTTTATTAATATATTTTATAGCGAACTCTTAGGATTTTTATTATAAGATTAATAAATAGGGTTAGAGGGGCGGCCTTTCGATTTAATACGCCTTTATACGCTTTAAAAATACTATACTTTCTCTTCCGGGACGTATTATTATTATTAATATATTAAAAAGTATAAATAAAATTTTAGCCTATTTAAATAAAATTCTAATTATTAATTAGGACCCTATTAGGAAGAGTATTTTCGCCCTTAATATCGTTATTCTACAAACTTTTAAAAATTAATCCTATACCGAACGTATTTTTATAACCCTTTAATAATAAAACCGTAATAGAAGGGCGTTTATATAATACTTTAAAGCAGAAATATCCAAATATAAAGTAAAAACTTAAAATATTAACGTACGCCTCTTCTTCGAATTTCTTAATAATAATATAAACCTAAAGGGGTTTAATAATTTATAAAATATTATAAATATTTTAGAATTAAGCTATAGCCGATATAGTTTTAAGGATTTTATACTTCCGGGAATTAATTATAACAGTTTTTTAACTATTAATTTAAATTTAGAAACCGCTATTACGCTTACAAAATTCGCTTAATAAAAATTTTATATAATTATAATATTTTTAATATATTTTAAATAAGGAATATTCTTCGTAATAAAATATAATATTTTTAAAATTAATATACTATTATAGAATTATATAAATATCGCTTATATAACTAGAGCGTAGAACCTTTAAAACGGTAATTTATATATAATTTCGAATTAAAATATCGTTCTTAATAAAATTTTCGTAGTCTTTAAAGCGTTGGGTATAATTAATTTTATTAAAATTATAATTTTATTTAACTATAATAATAAGGTTAAAAATTAGGATATTAACTTCCTCTTCTTAAACTTCCTTATTTTTATTAATAATTTCGAAATTAGAAGTTTAAATTACAATTAGGGCGGTATTATAAATTACAACCTACTCGGTAATAAAATTATTTCCTAAAATTAGAATATATATAATAATTTTATTAGCGAATTTAGTAAATACTTCGTAGATAATATTAATACAACAAAGGGAATTAGCCTTAAGTTTATAATTTTCGAGCTCAATTTCGAAGGGCTTAATAACTTCTTTATTTTCTTTAAATAAGTAAAATTTAAATTTAAAGCCCTAAGTAAAGCCGAATAACTCTTTATTCTAATCCCTAAAATTAAATCTTACGTTTAAAATCGTTCTATTACTAATAAATATAATTATAGCCGTAAAGGTAATATAGGTATTATTAATAAAGGATATAGTAAATTGAAGAATAAGGTTAATTATTATAAATAAAGAATTTATACTTCTAAATATAGCGTAGACGCAAGGCGCGAATTAAATTATTAATTATTAAATTGTATAACTAAATTGAAGGTAGAGATGTATATGTGTTATATACTCTGGAGCCCTCTATAAGAGGGTCTGGGGATGCCAGAGTAATAGGAAAACTCTGTAGTCAGATAGGTGGCTGGGAGGCTAGTCCTCTTGTGGAGATACCTCCTGATTGGCCAGATATGGCCTGCCTATTCTGACAACTGTAGAGGTATGGAGAAAGGAAAGATCTGCATCGTGAAGGAGACCCCTCCTTTGTCCTTCAGAGAATGAGAGCCTCTCCCTCATGAATGTTGCTGCCCAAGGAGTCGGCGCTAGTGGCGAAGCAACCTCACACCAAACACTGTGTGTACAGGCGGCACGTTGTTGTTGTTGAGGGCATCCGAGCATCGTGAAAAGAGTCAGAAGTTTCGAGGCTGGGGAAGCCGAGGCCGATCGTGTCCTGCCATGTGCAACTGGGTTGTGTTTCGTTTGACGATGTGGTCGTGTTGTGTCTCCGAGTGACGGTATGTTGGATGAGGAGTCAAGACGTCGTGCGGGAAAAAGGTATAAAGAGACCTTCTCGTCCGCCCTCATCGACGACTTTCTCTTCTCTCATCATCAGCATCAAAAGCCTCTTCACTTCCGACACTTTCCAACACTTTCAACCAACCCAACCAAACAACCCCCAAAACAACCTTCAAAATGAAGTTTACCACCATCGCCGTTGCTCTCTTCTCCGCCGTCGTCATGGCCCAGGACTGCCCTCAGACCACCCTCATGCCCGAGTGCGGTGTACGTTCTTCCCTCTTCTCCTGACTTTCGACTCGCCCTTGACTAACAGTTCCCGTCCCATTCCACAGGCCACCTGCATCAAGTCCGCCGCCTCCGCCATCGGCTGCACTGGCGCCGGCTACGCCTGCCAGTGCTCCAGGTCCGCTGAGGTCCAGGCCTCCGCTCTCGGCTGTGTCATCTCTGGCTGCGGCTTCGATGTTGCCACCACCGTTATTAACGCTGCTGCTGCCATCTGCACTGCCTGCGCTTAAGCGATCGACAACAACAAAACGACTTCTTCTCCTCCTCACGATACCAAAAGATAACATGAGTGCCTGACTGGACTCCTCCGGGAGTCAGTCTGTGTTGCGCTCTTGTCCTCTTCGACTTGGTTGGTTTTGGTTTTTTGGGCTGGCTTGCTGGGTGTTGGGGATGATCTCTCGGTCTGCTGTGCCGGGAGTGACTGATTTGGAAGGTGGATGGTTGTCTGCTTTGGCTTTTGATCCGGATCAATGGTACTTCTTTCTTGGAAACAAAATAAATCTGACTGCAGTCTCAGAGCATGGTTCTTTCTCGTTGTCAGTGACACTTTGACGTTTCTGAATATCTGTTCCTGGGAGTTAGTTGATGTTGGATATCAATGAGAATCGTCCAGCTCAGCTGCCCTGCGGATAACTTGAAGAGAGCCATCCCAGAAAAGGTCTTGAGTCCAAAGAAGATTCCGGGTGCTTCAAAATCCGGGTATCTGCTCCAAGGTTCCTCATCAATGAGACGGTCGAGCAAGACCTCAAGGGAACAAGATCAGTCCTCGGATCCCTGGAAAGGAACATAGTTTTCGCATTGATCTAGTTGTCCATGGCATCAGAGCATCGTTCTCCAACGAGATGTCATCGGCGATGCAAGTCGCAAGAGGAGATCATTCGGTTCCGACTTGGGCCGCGCTGAAAATGAGATTAATCGGTCGCTTTAAAGAACCAGTTCCGTGGTTTCACTGCTCTAATACTTGTGCTGATATGTTGAGAGAGTCATCTTGAATTGCGGCCTGGTTGTCGCGGACGATGGTGTTGAGAAGAAGAAGCGCTGCCGAGGCCCAATATTGAACTGCTTCAGCTGGTCTGTGCTCTCCGATACACGTGATCTAGCATCCAAGCTTGGCTGCCATGTCATAGCTCTGGTGGTCCAAGCTCCTTCGCGTTTGTGACGCGGTGATTTTCAGTGCAGTTCGAGCTTCCCTTAAACATTCCACTGCATTTTCAAAGCCAAGATCAACACCAAACACCCAACATCACCACCATCACCAACCATCCCATCATACCGTAATACTGCCTTTTGAACGCCATAATACCCTCGATAATAAGGTCATGATAACGACATTCCAATAGCGCCTCTGACTCTTTTTTGTTGTCCCTTCTTTTTCTCCTTGTCGACCTCCTCGACGACGACGACGACGACGATGCAGTCAGCCAAACCCAGAACACGGCGCACGCCGCAAAGTACACAGTTCACGTACCCCCTCAAGAGCCGAGTGTACGATCTCAAGACATACCCCGTCCAGTCTCCCCAGGGCGCCACCGTCCTCATCTACGGCCATGAAAATGGCGTCACCCTGATCTGGCGCGGTGGTCGCAAACTCAAGGCATCAAAGACAGCAGCAAAGGATGCGGCGCAAAATGGAGGAAAGCCAGAAGACGCAGTTATGATTATTGATTCAGACGACGAGACACCAGCCATCCCTTCAGCACCCTTCGTGGACAAGCCCGAGTTCGACGACACCGTTACTACCGATGCGTCTTCGCTCGCCGACATTGTCCAGACACTCGATCTCGCGTTCGGTACCGCCGTCCATCACATCGCCGTATTACCCATGCCCACTTGCACCGTGGAAGACGAAGCCTGGAACGGAGCGCAAATCTTGAGGGAGCAGATTGTCTTTGCCGTCACATGCGCCAACAACGACGCCTTTGTCGTAACGCTACCATTAACACCTCCATCAAACGAGAGCAAGACGCGGCCATCGTTGAAGAACAGTTTGCTCGCTGGAAATGCGGGCAAGGGTGCTTGGGGAGAGACGCTCACACAGTTAACAGGCCAGAACAAACCGTCGGAAGGAGTGGCCATTACGCTCGTGAAGGAACAGCTAGGATCGGGGTCATCACAGAACCGTAAGGGGTCTGTAACCCGTGTCATTGTTGCAGCACACACGCGCGAGGCTAGCGGTACCTTGCGCTTTTGGGATGTTTCCATGGACGCCACGCCCGGCACTACCGCTCGTGTCGAGCCATTCCAGACCGAGTACCTCCCATCACCACTTGGCAGCATCTCGTTCAACCCGCTGCACCTCACTCAGCTTCTTGTGGTAGATCCAGCTCATGCAGTACGGATCTACGACTACTCTATTCCATCCCTTCCTGCGGATGATACATCGGACGGTCCATTCCCTACCCAGGGTTCATGGCTGGTCTCCCTTTATCAGCCCTTTGCCCGCGGGACGGGCATGTCCACTTCTCGCAAACCCGTGGTCGGCGCCGAGTGGATGGCCCACGGCCGAGCGGTCCTCGTATTGCTGGCCGATGGTCAGTGGGGTATTTGGGACATTGACAACGCCAATCCGACCACTACCACCTCGTCCGGTCTCTTTACCAAGGCTAACTCTGGCCTCCGCGGCTCAGCAATCACCCAGTTCAGCGTGTCTGGTTATCTAGAAGGAAACATCGCCGGTTCTCAGCCCCAGCGCAACATCCCCACCACACAGAAATCCGCACCTCTTACCGTCCCTTCGGCAGTTTCCAGCAGCTCCACCTCCCCAGAGAAGCTTGCCGCTATCAAAGGCGGCGTCTACGTCTCCCAACTTCCTCTCCCTCGCAACGGCCTGGGCGAGGAATCAGCCATCCTCTGGCTCGCCAACAACGGCGCCGACCACACTAACCCCGTAGTCTGCGCCATCCCCATTCTCTCCCGCTTCTGGGACGCCCAACTCAAGCGAACCGGCGGCAACCTCTGGAACAGCAACCTCTCACCAAGCGCGCGCATGCTCCGCCTCACCGACCTCAGCGCCGGCCTACTAGGCGAGCGCCTCACATCCGCCACCGCCATCCCCCGCTCGACCGGCTCCCTCACCGATTCGTCAACAGAAGGCAAGCAACTACCGGCCGAAACCCTCCTGCTAGGCGAAAGCAGGCTGGTCGTCATCCACGAAAACGAAGACGCCTTCGACCAAGCAGCCGCCGCAGCCGCAGCCGGCGGCGGCGCTGCCTCTGCTTCTTCATCCACGGGAGAACGTCGCTTGATCCCCTTACCTGCCCGTAAGAAGGCCAGGTTAGATCTCACGAACGGCAAAGCAACGGCCATCGTCGCTTTTCCCAGACCTGAACAACCGAGCTCGGTGGCTTTCAATCTCAGCTTGGCCCGTCCATCTGCGGGAGAGAAGTTACTCAAACCCAAGGCTGCTGCTTTGGAGGGCGCCAGCTTTGACGGCGCGGGCTATTCACAGGACACCAACGAGGAGGACGAAAACGTCGCAGACACGCAAGAAACCGTGGCGTTGAGTACTACTGCCTACGGAAGCCAAAGAAGCCAGGGTCGCGATCCGGGGTTGTTATTCATAAACGACCTCAACTTTGCGGCGGACGTGGAGGATGATAAGTCGGAGGCGGAGGGAAGAGATATCGAGGCGGAGTTGATGGATATCATGGAGATTGATAGGGAGTTGGAGGAGATGGAGAGTCAGAGGGAGGAAGGTGTGGGGTTGGGGACGAGGAAGAGGGTGTTTTTTGAGGATGGCGACGACTGAAACTGCTTCGACGACATTATTGCTGGAGATGAAGATGGGAAGGGATGAACGATGGGTCGCGGACGAATCGAAGACTCAAGCCCAATTTCGAAAATACTACCAGCGGATTGGGGTCATATCAATATCGACTCGCCTCACGAACGACGGACGGAAAGAACAGGACAGCGACGATGAGAAACCCGATGTCCGATGATATTTGGGGAACGAGAACGAATGGAGGAATGTGGATGGAATAGGTGTACAGATACCCGATGATTGCTAACTGGTTAGACACATGGACAAGTCCGGATATCCTCTACTCTTCCGTAGTGGAGACATCCTCGAACGGAAGACAAAAAAATACCAGCATCGTCACTTCAGCCAGGCGGGGGATGAATACCTCGCCTCTCTGCTTCATGCTTGCTTTGAGCCCCCTTTGCTTGTTTCTTTGTTGACCCCCTTGTTTTCGCCATTAATGTGCCAGCTAACCCAACTACTTCAGCTTCCTTCCTACCCCCCCGTTTCAGTCAACCAAACCAACCCAACCCCTTTCCATCCTGTTTGTTCACACACTATCTTCTTCCTATCCCCTCTCCGAATTCCACATGTTTTCCCCCTTTTTGCATTACACAGCCCAAAAAAAGTCCGCACGTTCAGGTGGAGCACAAGGCGAGATCCAATCCTTGATTCCAAGCTCTGTATTCCGAGCGGTACATCAATCACCAGTTTCTCCCGCTTCGTTCTTCGTTTGCGAGCCTTGCACCCCTTCACGGAGGGGGGCTTTAGGTGCGTATAACGAGGACAAGCATTCAAGGGAAAACTGCCAGCGCATCTCGGTGGGCATGGTGTCTTAAGGCATCGGGTTTTACTGGGTGGCAAACTCTAACTTTCTTGTTACCCTCGAAAGGGGGTGATGGACGATAGAGAGTTGGTTGTCGTGCGCTGATACATTTCTTGATACATATTTCACGTTTGCGGGTAGATAAATAATTGAAGTGAAATGCAATAATATTACAGTTCGACTCTTCATGAACTAAAAGAAGAAAAGAAAACTTCGTTAAAAAGTCATCATGATGCTAGTGACGCGTCCCTAAACGCCTGCCATTCCTTCTTCCCTGTATCATAAAACCATGTGAATCGAATCGAATGGTCCCGTTCATCCCAAAATGCAAGTAGTCATCGTACACACTCCACTCCTCCTTTCCTTTCCCTCAAACGGGTTGCTTAAGAGAACTCAGCCTGCTTGCCAGCCTCCTTGGCCATCTTCTCCGTCTCCTTCGCCATACCCTTGGCCTTCCCTTGGCCCTCGTTCACGGCGCCCTTGGCCTTACCGGCAAGCTCGTTGGCCTTACCGCTCGCCTGACCCTTAAGCTCCTGGGCCTTACCCTGCACATCACCACCGGCAACCTCGTCAGCCTTGCCCTTGGCCTTTCCAGCCAGCTCGTTGGCCTTGCCCTTAGCCTCACCGGCAAGCTCAGAGGCGGCGCCAGACAAGTTACCGCTCGACGCCTCGTTCGCAGCGCCCTTGGCCTTGCCAGCCAACTCCGAAGCCTTTCCCTTGGCCTCACCAGCCAATTCGGAAGCCTTGCCAGCGACGTCGCTACCAAGGTGTCCGCTGGTCGCCTCGTTGGCGGCGCCCTTGGCCTTACCGGCCAGCTCGGAAGCCTTGCCCTTCGCCTCACCAGCGAGCTCAGAGGCCTTGCCGGACACGCTACCGGGGACGGACTCGTTCACGGCGCCCTTGGCCTTGCCGGCGTACTCGGAAGCGGCACCCTTGGCCTTACCGGCCAGCTCGGAGGCTTGGCCCTTGACGTCCTTGGGGATGGCGTCGGCGGCGTCCGAGGCGGCTTTGCTGGCGGATTCCTTGGCGCGGTTGGCGAGGTCGGCGGGGGAGGAGGCCTGGGTGAGGTTGTCGGCGGTTTCCTTGAGTTTTGTGGCGACGTTGGCTGTGAGATGCAGAGTTAGTAATGTGTTATGGACAAAGAGGGTTGGTGAAGGGAGGAGGGGAGGGGGGAAAACGTACAGGTAATGTCAATGCCATCGAGAGCCTTATCGGAAACGGCCTTGTTGACGGTGTTGAGAGTGTCCTTTACCGTCTCGGTGATGGTCTTCTGGAGAGTGACGGAGGAGGAGAAAGCGGCGCGGGGCGCGGAGGCGGCGGCGGCGCGGGGGATCTGGGTGGCGACCCGGCGA
The DNA here is from genome assembly GCA_033439795.1 of Sordaria brevicollis. NCBI lineage: Eukaryota > Fungi > Ascomycota > Sordariomycetes > Sordariales > Sordariaceae > Sordaria > Sordaria brevicollis. Next base: position 380,272 of record JAUTDP010000015.1, on the reverse strand, counting down.
GTAGCGACTGTGAAGGCGGACATTTTGATTGATTTGTTCGTGTGTGGTTGTGTTGGGTATCTCAGGTGTTGTTGTTGATGTTCAAATTAGATCCTCTTTTTGGGATTCGTGTCGTTTGTTGTTGTTTGGTTGAGAGAAAAGACTCTAGGAAATTGTTGCTTTGGATTGGTTTTTGTCTGTGTGACTGAATTTGAGAGAGAAGAAGGAACCGTCTCAGATTGCGAAGATGTTGTTGCTTATAAGAAAGTTTGTTTGTTCGTTCCTTCCTTCCTCTGCTGTCTGATGAACCGTTCCGTCGCGGTGATGTCATAGGTGCCGTGGGTGCAGAAAGTGCAACCCCTGCAGGCCAATGACGTCCTCTTGGCGGGGAAGCTCCTGCGATTTGCGAACCTCGCTGGGCCTTCACGCTTTGTTGGAGGAAGGTACGTACCTTTGCACAATTACCAATCTGCCTGAAGTGTTCTCCTTTGGTCCAGATCTTCAATTTTTCTTTACAAAATTGATCAAATTTGTCCTGAACGAGCGTTCGTGCCTTGCTTGTCGAACTTTCACTTGGTACTCCACTGCCAATGATCATGAAGTAAACAATAACGGAATGCCGGGGACAACTACCATCATTTCCGAGATGGCTTTGACAGCTTGAAATCCGAGTTCCAAAGTTATGGTGAAAAGAAAACAGGTCAGGAAGTCCAAGTACGACTATAGGAACAATACGAGAATTATGGGCTGAGGTATGTGTTCAATTCCTGAAGGTGTGTCGACGATAACAAAACAACACATGTATTTTCACATGGCAACTATCACGAGCCAAACACAGCACAAATCACGGTCACACAACCACAATAACACGATCATAATATCAAGAGCTGTCAAACTTTCGAAGCCCCCTTTCGATAATTACCCGGCGCGGATCGAGACCCAGACCGGTAGATCGCAAACTCATCAAGTACCGTGGTTGTCACCCATGTCCAAAGCTTGGCACCTTGATGGAGTCCTCTGGTGGACTCAATGACGTTACCACACAACGACTGAAAGGGGCAACTACACCAGAACTACATGACCAGGGGGCATTCACAGCCTCAACTTACCTTACCTGTTTTTGTTTTGTATCAGATGGAGCCGTGACGCCTTCTTGACACTCGACAGAACATGAAACAAGTTACAGGAATGCACACAGGACAGATGCATCAAGGGTCCATCCATCAGGACTAACCCCGGTAGCCACATCACAACTTCCAGCCTCAACTCAACGACTGACTTCACAACTTTCACACTTGGTATTTCCAAAAACTCACACTCTATCACGCTATTAACGCCCCTTGAAAACAGGCTTCCTCTTCTCCGCAAACGCCTTCAACGCCTCATCCCGATCCTCCGTCCTCACCACCCTCAAATACATATCATTCTCCACCATCTCGCTCGGCTCCTCAACAGCCTTGAGCGCCGCGCGGACCGCAATCGGGCCACCCTCGCAAATCTCCTGCGCCAGACGGACCGCCTCGCTCAGCGCCGTCCTGCGCGCCAGGTCGAGCACCATCTTGTCCCTGGGCTCCTGCTCCATGGCCTGCCACTCCTTGGCCTGCTCCTCGGACTCGGGCGCGATTTCCACGAGACGGTCGGCAAGGCCCAAGAAGTAAGCCTCTGGGGCGCTGACGCGGCGGCCAGTGAGAATAAGGTCGCGCGCGCGCGGGATGCCGATGAGCTGGGGGAGACGGTAGGTACCGCCGGCGCCGGGGATGATGCCGAGGCGAGTCTCGGGGAGGCCGACGACGGCGTTGGAGGTCATGACGCGGAAGTGGGTGGAGAGGGCGAGCTCGAGACCGCCGCCGAGGGCGATGGAGGAGATGGCCGAGATGGTGGGGACGGGGAGGGATTGGAGGGAGGTGAGGGCGGTGCGGAGGTTGGTGAGGAAGGCGGCGGTCCTGTTTTGAAGAAGAAAGGGTATGTTAGCATTGACCCGGATAACCAGGAAACGTTTATGAGAGGGTTAAAAAGAAGTTAAGGCGTACTCCTCCTGCGTAAAGCCCTTGCGCTCCTTCAGATCCGCGCCGGCGCAAAAGCTGGTGTCAACAGCCGAGGAGATGATCAGGGCGCGGGTATGACCCTTCTGGTCCTCGCCGGCCGCGCCGCCGAAGCGCTTCTGCAAGGGCTTCTCCTCGCCGGTCGCGGCATCGTACTGCGCGTGGACGGCATCAATCTCGTCGCGGAGCGAGTTCAAGAGGGCGCGCGAGATGGCGTTGCGGGCGGCCGGGCGGTTGAGCTCGAGAATGCGGATGTGGCCCGAGCCGGGGGCCGGGAGGTTGGTCACCCGGATGACGGGGCCGGCGGGCGCCTCGGTCGAGTAGAAGCGGCCGGCGACGCGGACGAAGCGCGCGAACGACGCGGAGGTGTTGCGCGGGAGGGCGATTCTGACGGCCATTTTTGAGGAGGAGGAGGTGGTGGTGTTCAATTGGCCGTTGTTTGTTTGGAAATGCAATTGTCCGGTCCCTGGGTGATAAAAGATGGGGAAATCCAAATCCAAATCTTATCAGTAGAGGTAAGCTCGGGTCCAAAATTGAGTGGAGATGCACGGCAGAAGCTTCAGCGGGAAAGCTGCAAATGACGTCGTGGTTTCCCCGGAGATGCGGAGAGAGCTGCTGACAGTTCCCCACAATGGTGAGTTTATAGAGCAGTTGCACTAACAATTATCACAAGAGGCCGGAAAACATCTTCCAGCCATCAATTGCACATCTTTTTCTTTGCCTGCGATGCATTTTTTGGAGTGAGGTATTCAATGTTTCTAACCTCTTATTTCCGCGTCCAACCGAGTAGTGTTAAGTCTTAAGCTCTCGCAAGCAGACACCACGGCCGAGGATAGCCGGGCCATCCGAGAAAGGAAATAAGCTCCCGTAGCTTTCCTCGACGACGCATGACCAGCCACGTGATACCCCTAATCATGACCAACCTCCTTTTCATTCCTCTTCGCTCCTCATTCGTCCCCGAAATGTTGAGTTCTTATCGCTGATGGCCTTCCACCTTTCACCATCCACCTTCCACCATCCATCCGCCAGCCTTCTCATCAAACCAAGCATGGCACCGAGAATTACTCCGCTACCAACGACGGGTCGACCGACGGACGGGAATCTAATCATCCTGCTCATCCTTGGAGAACATGGCGTACATCTTGCCATTGGTAGCCACATACGCTCCACCACCCGTCATCTCGGTCGGCATGCCGGGGATGCCCTTGAAGGAGCAAGTGTCTGTTTTTGTTTTTTCTTCCGTCAGCCTTGATCATGTCCCTTATACACCATACACTCTTCATGAAAAAGAAGTGGAAAGCAAAAAAAAAAAAAACTCACCGAGAATACGCTGTCCAGCAGCCGCAATGTCAGATCTGTTTTGTTCCCCTCAGTTAGCACCCAGTCCCAGTCTCAGTCCCAGTCTCAGTCCCAGTCTCAGTCCCAGTCTCAGTCCCAGTCTCAGTCCCAGTCTCAGTCCCAATCCCAATCCCATCCTCATCATCTAGTCACGTATATGGCCCAGAAGAAGAAAAGAAGAATACTAACCCCCAAGCACTCTGCTCCTCATCCCCCCCAATGCCAATCCAAAACTTTCCGCTCTTCCTCTCGCAAAGCACACCACCGGGGGCCGAAACGGTGAAGCGAACTCCGCTGGCGGCAATGTCAGCGAGACAAGAACGGGCGTCGGCCATGGTCATGAATCCGGACGGGTCGGAGATGCAGTTGGGCGTGGTGTCGACGGGGAAGCCGCCGTTGGTGGAGGCACCGTTGTCGTCAGAAGATTGGCGGGTGGAGAGGCGGGTGGCGATGGCACCGGCCAGGAGAGAGGTCAAGGCGAGGAAGATGGTGGTGGACTTCATTTTGACGGCTTGGTAGGTTGTTAGTTGTAGGTAAGTGGTTCTGGTGAGGGCGGTTGAGGCAAAAAGTTGGTTGTAGGAGGGCAAGAATGGTTCGTTGGTTGATGGAGAGAGCAGGAAGTTGTGGATGGGAAGGGGGGAAGGGGGGATTATATACTCTTCCTCGAAGGGGCTCGTGGATCATCCACGAGAGTGGTGAGGCTGGCGATGAAATGGTTTGGTGGTTACCTAGAGGTAGGCACGTTTGTGTGTCGTTTGGTCTGGAATACTTTACTAGTTCGAAGTCGGGTCAAAGAACGGAGGAAAGGTAAAGACGGTGAGCAAATTTGCCGTGAGGTGGTTTACTAATGAGATAAAAGGAAAGTCATGAAAAGAAAACAGCTACGAATCAACTTCTGAATCCGTCCCCTATGTTTCCTCCCATATTCCCCTCGGTCAATGCGACGAACAGCCTCCAATCCTCCAAAGTTCGCCGCCATTCCGCTCTCTCATCCAATACCCTCATTACGAGATGAGCAAAAAGACGCTGCCGGACATGGACTGCACAGAGTCATGCCCCTGCACCCATCCATCACTCGTTGAACATTGGTCTACGTTCATCTTCGTCAGCATATCTGTTCATCATCTGAAGCATTTCTTGTTCAGTCCAGATGAAGTAAATAAACGGGCACTCACTAGTAATCCTCTGCGCAGCCCTCGAAATCTCTCTCCTACACCGTCCCAGGACTCGTTAGCAAATTGTTCACAGCATGAATATCGCCCAGCCAGTGTTTCCCAGCTCATTCCCATCCTTCCCAAATCCCGCTGCTTCTATCGTTTGTGCATTCAACATCCAAACTCCTAGCCATACTCCCCCTATCCCTCCCCCTAGACCCCGCAGAAAAAAGAGTCACCAAAGAGAGAAGACTCACTTAAAAACCATACTCCCCCCTACCCCACTGGTATACACCCAAAACCTCCCACTCGGCTGAGTAACCACATCCACGCCGCCCTTGGGAACTGTGATGATGTCGTCGCCTTGCGTGGCCAGGAGGAGGTTGGCTATTACTGCTTCGTTCTTGCGCATTTTGTCGTTTGGGACGACGTTGCATGCTACTTCGCGTTTGGTGATGTTGTTGTTTGAGGAGGTGGGAGGAAAGAGGGTGGAGATGGGGGAGGGGGTGGTTACGGTGGTAAGGGGAGCGGCGGTTGTGAGGCTGAGGGTGGCGAGGAGGGTGAAAAGGGGGATGGTGGAGGAGAGCTGCATGGTGACGGGGTGTTGTGGTGAAGATGTTTGGTGTTGGAAAACAGTTGAGGTTGGTCGTGCTTTGGGTTGAGAGTTAGTACCTCTATATGTGTTGGTGAGAGAGTCGGGTAGGAGAGGTGAGATCTGGCTTGTTATATATCTCGAGACCTTGACCTCGACCTCGACCTTCACCTCAAACCGACTAACGTCCATCAGTATCTGCCCACTGACACTCGTCATTTTCTTCCCCTTCACGCCCAATATTTGCCTTCACATGCCATTTGCCGTATCTGTTCATGAAGCTATATTGCCCTATTACGCATAAAAAGACCAAGGTTCGGCTTGGGACTGGTCAGGATGGCCATAATCAATTCCTGCATTTCCTGGAGAAAATTACCGTTCCCCAATATTGCGGCTCGACGGCTCGTTGGTGTCAAGGGCAGCGGGAACCCGGCCGCCCCCGCAAGTTAAGCATCTTTGAAGTGTAAGAAGGAGGTTAGACTCATTCTCCCCCAATCTATACGTATTGTTTGTAACTTGTTTGCCCCCATTGCTATAGTGCTGCCGTTTCCTTGGCGGTGCGTTGGTCCCGTTGCCGTTGGTGGCTTGCCTTGGGAGACGGGGCAGGAAACATTCCATGGTAAACCGCATCATAGGGCAGATGAAGAGGCAATGTATTGGCGGGATAGAGAGAGAAAGAGAGGGTTAGCGCAGAAAGCATTGGACGAAAGGGCAGAGTAGCACGCTATCTTTAATCACGAACACAACTTCCACCTCGACATTCTCGACATCGCGACATAGTCTGTGTGCACCCGCCCATTTCCTGCGCAAACTCGCAAACAGTTGGACGACACTCCGTGTTTTCATGACCACAAGATCTTCAAGATGTGCAATCATATTTTATTTCAATCAACTGTATGTTGCCTGATCCTTCATTTATCTTAGACCACCTCGGAAAGCAATACAGCCCGGCCTCGGAACATAGACCAGTACCATAGCACCGCGAACTGTCACTCACTCAACGAGGAGGCAAGACCAAAAAAAAAACAAAAAAAAAACCATTCCACTATCAAAAGATATATATTCCCCTCGCACCCTCTTTCTTACCAGGCCTCTTCATCGAGTGCTTAGCAACTCAGTACCTCTAACATAGGTACTCAGCGCCCCATGAAGGTAAACCTGCATTCCGAATCATATCATCTCGCGTTATCACCCCCTCCCTCCTCCTACCATCCCACTCTTTCATGTTCTTCGGTGGCATCTTGACAGACCATGTAGATTAAACATGAGTTCCCATATAGAACCTCAAAAAGATATGTTTACCTTGCTAACATGGGTTAGAGAGATTTATTCCACTTCTGACTTGTTCACAAATATTCAAAGGGTCTCTCCCTCGCAGAGTACATATGGATTTGTGGCATCACCGTGACTTTAAAGGAGCGGGAGCCTGAATAGAAAGGGGGGGCAGGGCGCAAGCGTGAATCGTAGTTGTCAACGTCAATGACCATGTCCATGTCCATGTTCATGACACAACATTGGTGACAGCCCGAGGGCAGCAACGGGCGAACGGCGACAGCTAACGACGACGAAACCACCTCCAACAACCCCGCCCCCGACTGCAACAGCTTTGATGATTTTCAGCCAATTCGACCACCGATTCACTCGCGAGATGTCAGACACAGGTAGCATTCCTTTTGCCCAAGGATCGTAAGTGTACTTGGTAAGTCACGCTAACAGTCGGGTACCACGAAAGGAGAAGGGAGTAAAGAAGAAGCTGAATGAGCACGGCGTTAGTTGGACAGGTCAGCGTGGAAGCAATGCGTGGGCTCAGGTTCGAGGCGGATAATGTACTGCCGAGGGGTGGGTGCATGTGACGGGATGGAATGCTTAAGGAATCTGTCGGACACAGGTCAGTTGGGTGGGTGGGCTTGAAAGTCTTGCATCGAAGCTCTCGGCCTTCTTCTTCTGAGGCTGTTCATTTTCTGGGAATGGTGCGACTGTTCGGTTGATTCTGGATAGGTCACAGTGTGTTTTCGCTTGTCAATGACTTTCGTGAGAGTGAGTGAATTCGGGCGACGTGATTTAGAGCGGGATGAATCGCAACGGAGCATGGCGACCGTCAAACCGAACTCGAGAACAACAGGAGAGCCAAAAAAAAAAAAAAAAAAAAAAAAAGAGAATGCATCTTGGCCGACAACCCGAACTGTTGAATACGCGTGTTAGCGGAAGCCCGTCATCAATCTCCCCAATTTCACGCCATGCTGCAATACGTTTTTCTTTCAGATTATTGACTAAAGTTCTTCGTCATATTTTTGGTGGTCTTGACTATTGACCTAATCGGAGTCTAATTAAAAAGGCATCATGTTTGGACGTTGTTGCATTGGGCTTCATTGGGGAATCGAACGCGAATGTGTAGCAACTTGCCTTTTGTGTTGTGTTGTTGGGCCTGCGGCTTGTACCGCTAAGCCATGCCACTAAAATGACGGAGAGAAAGTAGTGGAAGTGGATTGATAAAGTTACTTGGGGATGGAAACGGTTCAGACGGGATGGGGAGGAGCTTTCGGTGGGTGGGAGTCTTGTTAATGCATCGTGAGGAAGGAGCGCCTGAGTGGGTGATGAAGTGTTATTTGGTGTTGGTTATATGAAGAAGGAAGGAGCGAAGATGAAGGCAGAGTTAAGAGGCAGGCACGACCTTTTCAATTGCACTCGACTTGGGATTTTTGGGATTCGGGCGCCAGCTGATGAACATGCAAGACAGCTGCTCACCGTACATGACTTAAGTTATGTGTCATCATTCCACTTTTTATGTTGGTTCTTTTTTTTGCTTGGAATTGGATGCTAACCGTGCGGTGGATGAGAAGCGACGCGCATGAATGACGACAACGCATGAGGGTTTGGGTTTTATCTGAGAGAACATTATCACCACGGCATTTCTGTCTTTTAAGGTAAAATATTCCAACTCGGAACAACTGCAGATGTCTTGTTGACTCTGCAAAATCCGAGTGTTGGGAATTTTGGAACTTGTGTCGTTATCAGAATCAATAGCGCTGAAGTGAAAAACAATGGATTCAGGGGCAGATGCAACGCTGAGCAACAGATGACAAGCATGTGAACAGCTTCAAAAGCCCGGATATTCTACAGATCTGTGATCTTTTACTGATATTCCCGAAAGCAGCGAAGCAGTTACTCTTTTTGGTTCCTGTTGCTGCCAGATTGAGGAGCAAAGAGGCATGAGAGGCAAAAGACGTGCTCCAGCGACAGAGATCTCCCAGAAATATTGATTTTGTAAGGTTGCTGTTGGTTCGTTGTTGTACTGTGCACGTTCTAGAACAAAACGATTCCAAAGCTCTTCAAAGAACCTCAAGGGTCCTGTCCCACACCATTTCCCGTCGATTTTACCCCAACGTTCTAGAAGCCGGGCCGCAGCATGGTTTTGATATTTGTGACGTCCAGCGAGTTCAAAAAAGATTTTGGAATTGCTTCATCGGTGTGCGAGAAAAAGAAGCTTTCTGGTGATGGGTTACGAATCTTGGAGGTTGCATCCAAATCAGAAAATGAGTTTTCAAACTCCGACGCCAAGGCCGGATTTGCCAGATGAGATTCTGCCGGTGGATGAGAGCTTGAGAAATTCTGAACGGAGGGACGGTTTCGGTGCGGTCCAGCGGTCGGGGACGGCGACCCAACGGGTTCGATAACGGATCGATGTACTTTACGGGTCCGGGGCGGGGAACAGGCCGCTAAGATTTAGTTGGCTCCACTTATCGTCTCATGTTGACCACAAACCCCCGTCGCAATGACGCCAACCTTGGCAGGACTTTCCATCTTTTCCCTTGCCAAGGCCCTTGGCAGGCCCAGGCCACCAATCGCTTCCCGCCTGGCCAGCAGCGGATGGGCAAGCGTGGAGCGGCGGGTGCTCGGATGTGACGGCACTGGGCTGGCTTGACCATGACGTCACGGCTTCAGGTCCACGGTACAAAACGGATTGCGCCCGCATTTGAAGCGTCTTTTTTTCCCTAACTGCGGTTGCTGGTGCTTTTTGGCGTCTTGGCCAGATCATTCTGTTCAGTCATTCCTCACAGTTTCTCTCTCCCTCGTCGTGGTCGGCTCGTCGTTGTGGTCAGTTGTGTTCTCTCTCTCCTCCCCCAGCCATGGCGCTTTTTGAAGAACCCCCATCCCTCCCCGCCTGATCATCTCAAAGGGACCTTGCTGCCACACGATGAATGGTAACCCCTATGTGCTCATGATGATGGGATTCTGACACCACCGACACCCACCCACATTGGCACCCAACACCGGTTTTTGGGTGAGTTCCGAGGAGAAGAGCAGCAGCTGAAAAAACGCTGTTTACGACACGAAAACGAAATGGATGCCAGCAACAACGGTCAGCAAGGTGAAACTGAACTGGACGAGAACAGCAACGCAAAAACGAAACGGTAGAGAAACTGAGGAAAGGGGTCTCTCGACGGGAATCAACGGAGCCAAGATCTCTGAAAGCTGGGAGCTGAGAACACAAAAACCAGGGACCAGTCAGCAAGCAGCGACTTCATTGGCTTGGACCAGGGTTGATCGGCGAGATCGGCAAAAGGGGGTCATAGGCGCCAAGGTGCTCGGTCGATTGCTTTTCTGGAGTTTTACGAACTCGCTCACCTTCCTTGGGATTTCCAAAGGACGGGCGACCTTGAAAGCCATGCGTTCTGACTGCAGTTCTACGGGAGATTTGCAAATAGTTCGTGAGATGGCCCTGAGCTATCGAGACCTCACGATACCACGGAAAGGGTGAGAGAATGATAAGAACACACTGAATCATACTAAATCAGAACTTACAGCGACTGGGCCTGTCGATGACCGCGACTAGGGTGCTGTGTCCTTGAAGCGGGGACCAACAGTGTCGTCATCCGGATTGTAACTTTTTGCTGGTGAGGTACAGTCCACCGTGCGACAAACCCGAACCACCCTGACCCCTTTTCTCGCCAGGGTCGAAGTTGTTCGATTTGCCAGCAGCGGATTTGGGGGCCTCCATTGTGTTCCGGCATCGCAATTTGAATGTGGGCTTCGTTTTCTCATGAGGCTTTTTTGAATGTTTTGTTGCGAGTATACATCTCAACGCACAAAAGTCGGTGTTCGCGATCAAGTTACAAATCACGGCTGTGAAAAGAAGGCGCACGGGGCGCACCACCATGAGGTTTATGCAGTGTCACTCATGATCGGACTTGCAAAGCAATCAGGAAATTTGGCAGACCATCAATCTATTTGATCAGTTCTAGACCTCTGTCGATCTGGCCGGCTCTGTCGGACAAAGTTCACGGCATCAAGGAAAATCAAAGTTCAAAGTCAGCAGTCAGCCAACAGTCAGCACCAACGACGTTTCGGGGAACCACTGGTTTCGCATAACCAAGGTGATCAACTCACAGATGAGGCCATCACAAGCCAAAAAGATTGTGTTGCTCCGTCGAAAATGGAGTGTTTTCAGATGTGCCCGTTTTCCATGCCACTCACCATATGAGTCGCCGGACGCTAATTTCACTCAACGGAGCTGAAGCCGGCGTCACAACCGGAGGAGGAAGGTCGCATGATCGTGAGCATTACCCAAATGGAAAGATGAGATATGACCATTTCCCTCAGAGGAATGGAATGCCGTGAGAGCTTATTTCTCCATATCCTGGCCACGTGCATGTCCCCGGAGCAATGCAGTGCCGTGTCTTGAATTGTTCAAGTTTGTTCCTGCTCTTGGCATCATGAAGTTTGTCTCCATTTGCCGGGCCGGCAGTCAAGCCACTCTCGAGGTACAGTCGAGACCCCTGATTTTGCATATAATCCAGCACAGAAAATCCTATGCACTAAGTGGCGAATATGCAGGATCTAGCCCAGCGCCAAGCCTAGAATAGGCTTTAGCGAGAGGTTGAGACCCGAAAATTCGCCTAGCGACGAAGAATCTTGGCGCCCAGACTCGGTATCGTAAGTGCATACACACCAAAAAAGGTCCCAAAACCATGTGCAGTATGCAGTTATGCAGTTGTAGCTGGGAAATAATTCAGACAGCCAAATCCTATGCCCTAACTGGTGATCATGCAGTATCTGGAGTATGCAGTTGCAGGGGTCTCGACTGTATCCTGTTTGTGCTCTTCGTTCTCGTTACGTTTCTGGCGCCAAACGCGAAGGAACAGAGGACAGGAAGAGAGAGGGCGGACAAGACAGCAAAGAAATCTCAAGGGGGAACGGCAGATGGGCAACAAGAGAAGACAAATGAGAAATCAGAAATGCCGCCTTTAACCTCCCAAATGCAACACAGTAAACAGAGATCGTCGGGCCGTGACAAAGAGGTCACTCACTGTTTGATAATAAGGGTCCACTATCAGAAAGTCACAACCACTCGATACTTTCCTCTTTTCCAGGCAGCTGCCACAAACCATCCGCCGAGGAGCAAAAGCACCGGAATTCGCACCGATTTCACGATTGGGGCTAGCAATTTGAGAGACGATCTATGGATTGCCTGGAGACAGTCAAGACAATGGTGGAAGACGATCACGGAAAAAATGTTCTAGCCTTTGATGTTCATGAGATCCCATCAGAGCCATTCCACTGGAGTGGTCAGTGTGTACTTGTCGCCCAGTGAACTGTGTCACCGAAATCTCACTGTGAGAGGTTGAGCGTGGTGAGTAGAGTGAGTGCAGTGCAGCGCGAAATCGGTATCGGGCAAGACCTCAAATGGTATTCGGCAAGACTTTTGAAGGCATTTGACCAATAAAGACGTCGCACCTCTTCCAAGGGCCTTTCTTATTGGCCGAGACGAAAAAAGGTCCGCTCAAGTTGACCCAAAACCATTTTGAGAAGAGAAGTGTTATTTGCACTCGAGATCCTATGGGTGGTTTTGTGTTAAAACGAAATTCGAAGCTTGCGTTTGACCTTGGTATTGATTTTCTCAGACGCTCGAAAAGAAAGCGCAGTTCAAACCCTTCTTTTGATGGAGTTGTGGCAGTTTGAAGTTGAAGACTTGGGGTTTGAAAGTCTTGCCGAATACCATTTGAGGTCTTGCCCGATACCGATTCCGAGTGCAGCGTGTTCGGGGAACTCCACACCGTGAGCTCCATGTCTTATCCGCCGCGCTACAGTAAATCCGGTCGGTCAGGGGACTTTTTTTGCTGGCCGTTTTGGCGAGGTCGCCCCGGGCCGCAACTTTGAGTTATGCCAGAGAGAAGGTGCACCCGACCCGACCGGCCGCCCACGCACAGAAGGAGCTGCCCGGAGGCACAAGCAAAGAAAGGCAGGAACGACAGAGAAAAAGAGGAAAAGAATGATTGAGACCTAATTATCTGGACAAATGAGAGGACCTTTCCAAAATCAGATCACGTTTCGTGTCTGGACACGTTCTTTGGCTAGAGGTATTTCGACCCTCCAACAAGCTCCTTCCTGTGTTCTCCCAGCAGAGTGGACGACGGCGCGGCGGGACCATCTGCACCGCACCTAGCAGCGATAAGGCCACGCCAGGCACCGCCCGTGCCGTCCGGCCGTCTAGCCCAATATCCACTGTGACTGACCACCCACTTTTCCCTCCATCCTCACTGTCCCGTCGCCCACCACACACGCCCCGGCACAGGCACAGCACAGGGCAGCTCATGAACCCGCAGCCCGACCCGACCCAAAAGAATTCTATCGGCTGGGCCCAGAATCCCTTCCGTCCCTCTCTCGACTTGTTCCGTCCCCAGTGAACAGACCGCACTCTGGACTTTCTCTCCAAGCATTTCGTCTTCGGTTTCGTTTTCCCGTGTCCTTCGGTCTCCAGCAGCCCAGCCTCGATTTCTGTGACCAGATCGAATCGAATCCTCCGTCTGTCAACCACTCACCTCCTAGACATCACCACCACGAATCCACGCCGTCGGTCCACAATTCAACCACACACCACTGTCTGGCTCTCGGCACTGACTGACTGCTTGCTCTCTACCATACACGGCAGCACCATCCCAGCCTTCTCTCCCATCCTCGCTTGTCTTCTCCCCGAGGCTACCACCTTACCACCACCTCCTCCCTCTCTCATCCAGTCATCCTGGACTCCTGTTCGGTACCTTACTAAACAGATCCGCTGATCGGCATTGACACGTCGGGCCCCCAGTCCGTCGTTCCCTCGTCTACCACGCCCGCACACCACCTGCGCACTACCTACCTATCTGATCCTCGCGAGAAATTTTAAGCTTTTCTCTGACCACCAGCGCATATCGCACCGGCGGCCTCACGACCACGGCAACACCTACCACCACCAACACCAACACCCACACGGCAACACATCGCAGCGCATTCCTTCAACTCTCATCTGCTTATCCGCCTAACCGCGACTGCCGCTACTCATCGTACACACGAACAACACCCCAACACTAAACAGCCCCGTCGACCGATGGGACGAGATCCCCGCTACAAAGCTTAGGAACAATGGCGAGTCCGGTGGGGGAGGATAACTGGGTCGACTTTGTCGACCACCAACTGCGTGGCGCCACCGATCTCGAAAGTCGCGTCAAGGTCATCGAGACCTTCCGTCGCGCCGTCCAAGCCGAGCCCGGCAGCCTTAAAGTATGGATGGCCTACTGCGAATACTTCTGGTCTCTCTATTCCGACTGCCAGCCCGGTAGCGACGCTGGCTGGCCCATCGAGGAGCAGCACGTTGGCCGTGAGACCTTCACCCTAGACCATGCCCTCAACCTCTGGCAGGAGGGCTACGAGGCCGTCCAGTACCGTCTCTCCGACAGTCACCAGCTCTGGAACCGCTGGGTCTCCCTCGAGATGGAGCTGCTCGCCCGCACTGCTACCGAGGCGGGTGTCCGCCGCATCACTCATCTCTACAAGAATAGACTGGCGGTGCCCCATGCCGCTTGGGATAACACGTCACAGATGTTTTCTAGCTTCCTCTCCGAGTACAACCGCGCCAACTACGAGTCCGAGATGCTGCACGTCACCGCCAACGCCAGAGAAGCCAAGCGCCTGTACGAGCTGCGCGATCCTTGGGAGATGAAGTTGAACCAAGCTCAAAAGGCCGGCGACATCCAGGGGATGAAGGCCATCATGACCGAGTACATCGACTGGGAAATTAGACAGGCCAAGAACAAGAAGGATAACAACACCTTGACCAATATTCGCATCTGCCTTGGTCTGTTTTCGCGTGCTCTTACCGGCATCATGTCCTCGCATGAAGAAACCTGGCTCAACTTTCTCGTTTTCGTCTCAACATGGCACTCCGACATCAAGATGAACCGTGTCAAGCTTCCCAACGTCATCCTGCCTAACATGCTGGACGTTCTTCAGCGCGCTGTTCACCATGTTCCCTGGTGCGGAACTGTCTGGGCTCGCTACATCCTGGCTGCTGAGGAAGCTGGCCTGGGCTTCACTGACATTGAGCGCATCAAGCATGCGGCCACGAGCTGTGCTCAACTCGATCGCGATGGTATGGGTGGAGTTTTGGAAATGTACTCGGCTTGGTGTGGTTACCTCAAGCGCACCGCCATGAACCCCAACGCGACTGAAGAAGCTGTTGATCTTGCCGAAGTCGGCCTCCCGTCCGCCCTGGAGGACGTTCGACATTGGGGCAAGCGACGGTACGGTGATGCTTACCAGGGCGACCCCAACTTCAGGCTAGAAAAGATTTTGATTCAGTTTCTGACCGAGAAGAAGGATGACATTAATGAGGCTCGCGCCGTGTGGGAACAGCTGTCTGTAATTCCGCTCCATGCCAACAGCTACGATTTCTGGCTGGCATGGTTCCTCTGGGAGATGCTGGTCTTCGCTTCTACCAAGAGTAAGAACCGGAGCCCTACACCTGCCACCTTGGCCCAAGGCTTGCGCGTTCCCTCATTTGCCACTCGTGTCTTCATCAAGGCTCTCAAAGTACGGACGCTCGACTGGCCCGAGAGGATTATGGATGTTTATCTTCAGCACTGCAACGACTATGAGCTCGCTGAAACCCTGCGCGAAGCCCAGGATACCATCTACAAGACGAGAAAGGGAGTTGCTAAGCGTCGCGAGAGAGAAGCTGTTCAAGCGCAAGCGGCGGCACAGGCTCAGGCCCAGGCCGCGTACGAAGCACAAGCCCAAACCCAGCCTCCGGCTCTGGCTCAACACCAACCGCAGCAATATCAACAGCAAGTCCCATATCAGCAGTATCCGCCCCAGGACCACCCCATGACGGACGCCCAGCAATCCGGCACATCACCCGGCTCTAAGAGGAAACGTGAGGATGGTCCTATAGATGAGGCTATTGATGGCGCCAAGCGGGCAAAAAGCGAGACAATTATGGGTGCAGCTGAGCTCAAGCGTGACAGGGAGAACACGTCGATCTTTGTTCGCAATCTTCCCAAGGATATTACCCAGACCAAGCTGCGACAGTTTTTCCGCGAGTACGGCCACATCAACAATATCGACCTCCAAAAGAGCGAAGGTGCCCCGGCCGTGGCACTGATCGAGTTCAGATCGCCGGAAGACGCTCGAACAGCTTTGCTTCGTGATGGAAAGTACCTCGGCGAATCCGTCATCCAAGTCAGCCCGGCAACCGATTGCACCCTATTCGTGACCAACTACCCGCCCGAGGCAGATGAGCAGTACATCCGCGATCTTTTCAAGCATTGTGGTGACATTCACAGCATCCGTTTTCCCAGCCTCAAGTACAACACCAAGCGTCGTTTCTGCTACGTATCCTTCCGCGACCGATCTTTTGCCGCCGCGGCCACTCAGCTTGACGGCAAGCCTTTGGAAGGAGGAAAGTACAAGTTGCAAGCCAAGTTTTCCGATCCAGGCCATAAGCAAGTGCGCCAAGGAGCTCAGGCCGAAGAACGCGAGCTCCATGTGAACAACTTACCTCGTGCAGCAAGCGAAGAGGACGTCGAGGGCCTCTTCCAAAAAGCCGGCAACGTCGTCAGCGTCCGTCTGACGCGCAACATGGGTGGTGTCAGCACCGGCACCGCATTCGTGGTAATGGAGACCAAGGAGCAGGCTGCCAAGGCCATCGAAATACTTGATAAGGTGATCTTTGGCAACCATCCCCTCAAGGTGGAGGTGTCAAAGCCGCCCACGCGCAAAACCACCGCGACGAGTCGAGCTGACGGTGAAGCCGAAGGTTCCCCCGCCGAGTCTACCGCCTCCGGGTCGGGATCTGGTCACGTGTCCGGGCCTGAGATTGCCGCCCGTACGATCGCCATTCTTGGCATTCCCGACACGATGAACGACGCGCGCGTCCGCTCCATTATCGCCCCGATCGGCACCATTAACAAGCTTGTGCTTCACCCACAGCACGGTGGCGCTGTCGTCGAGTTTGCCGATGCGGCAACGGCTGGCAAGGCTTCCCTCGTCATCAATAGCACCGAGATCGAGGGTGGTAAGAAGCTGCGTGTTGGATCCGTTCATCAGTTGTTCAAGGAGAAGGCCGAGAAAAGAGTAGACCGGATTGACCTGCCTCATCAGCAACCGCAGAAGAAGTCGGAAGACTCCAAGGCTTCCAAGAAGGGCAAGACTGCCGCCGAGCTGATGCCACCGCCGCCACCCATCAGGAGACCGCCTGTGTTGGGTAAGGCCGGTGCTAAGAGGGGACTCGGGTTCGTCGTTCCCGTTAGCAAGGCGCAGAAGGAGCAAGCTGCGAAGGAAGGATCGGGGCCAGACCAGCAGCAGCAGCAGGCTAACGGTACCGGACCATCAACATCATCTGCAGCTGGCCCTGCTGCCCCGGCGCCGCCACCGGTTGCTCAGAAAAGCAACGCCGACTTCAAAAAGATGTTCCTGGAGGGCAGGAAGTAAGGAGGACAGGAGGAACGCAAGTAACACAAAACAACCAGGCAACAAGCAATAGCATCAAACACACACAAAAAAGGGGGTTACGGACCAACAGGCAACAAGCAACGAAGACGCCTTTGTATGGATCCAACGGGGTTGGGGGTTGAAACAGGTCAAGGGCCATTTACGGTAGGGGTACAAGGTTTATGCCGGTGCATATTTACGGTTTTTGGTCTCGGGACTTTATAAGAAAGCTGGTTTGGGTTGGGTTGATACTGGGTTGATACTGGGTTGCGAAAACTTGCATGAGAAGGCATGAGAAGGGCATGAAGCATCGATGAACATGAGAGAGAGGCATGAGGATGAAGCATGAGGTTGTCATATCGGTAGCTTGGGAGTGAGTGTTTCGGTTGGCGCCAGTTGAGCTGGAAAAGTTTTTTTTTTGGAGATTTTTGGAAGATTTATCTCGGAGGGAGATTTAGAAGGAAGGAAGGTGTTGTTAGTGCTAAGTGTATGATACCATGATTTTGAGGAAGAAGATGAGATTTTTTTTGCAATATCCAAATGAAAGGTTTGAGAGAAAGAACAGCAGGAGGACACTTTGAAAATCTGGATCGTGATATGAGCTGCATGTTGAAGGAGATTGGATGATGGAAGGAGTGAAGTGATCACTGCATTTCATTGGATAGGTGGACTTGATCCGTAGTAGAGAATGGATTTAGAACTGGATGGCGCTATTAACAGCTCGGGCTGATTTTAATTCCCGTCCAATGGGCGAGTAAAAACGAGACTACACTACCTTAACTTGCTGTTGCTTTTGAGCAGAACACACGGTCAGGACGGGAGTTCAGTTCAGCGTGTGTACTAATTGTCGCTCAATCAGCCTTAACCATAGGGAGAGAGAGGGGTTCCAGGCAATAATATCAAGACAAGCATATGTATGCTCTTTCTATATTCAAGGGATGTTCGAGACGCTCTGGTTCTTCGATTGACAAATAGAGAACTGTGAGAGCGAACAACTGAGTTCCGGCGCGCAAAGAATAGGTTTACTTTTCAGTAATTTTAATGATTGTCCTCCATGTGGAAAATCAAGTGAAATTGATAAGAAGATCTGAATGCCAAAATAACAAGCACGATGCGGGAGTGTCCAAGATGTCGTTAGTCGTTACGTGCTCAGGAAATATGATGGAGTCGGTGGCAGATGAAGAAGGTGGGGTACATAAACCCATCTACCGCCAAGAAACTTTCAACAACAGCTCAAAAAACTAAGCTGCATGGCGCAGCGGAAGCGCGCCGGGCTCATAACCCGGAGGTCACTCGATCGAAACGAGTTGCAGCTAAATCTTTTGCATTTTTTTCTTCCTTATTTTATGTTTCTTTGCTCCTGACAACCGTTATGGCTCATCAACAGCTTTTTATTTTTAAGCATACAAGTAGTTTTGCCAACATGTTGCTCGATGTTGATCCTTTCAGGCTGTCGCTATGTATCCGACCTGACATCCCGTCTCAGGCGACATCCGATTCCACGCTGGGGAAGAGTGAACGAGACCCCCAAGAATGACAACAACGATGAAGGGTGAAAAGAAAAGAAAAGTTACCCCTACTTGAGGGCACTATGAATAAGGAGGAGAATGCAGCTATTAAAACAATATGGTACAAAGATCGACGCAACTCACTTTTGAGTTATGATCAAGCGCTCGCTTGAACAGCCTTTCCAACATATGAACACTGGTTTATCGGACACATACCCAAACACCAAGTTCCTTTCATAGCTTCCCTTGCTTCCTTCCTTTCTTCCGTGCACACCTAACCCATCCAAGCCATCCACCTCGCCTCGCGCTGAAGACGAAGCTGTTCCAGCTGCTCGTGGTATTCGGCCGTTAGTCTTTCACAAGTGACTGCGTATTCCTGCTCCGTGGCTCTGCCCTCGCGGCTCAGAGTCCACTTCAACCTAAGAAGAGGCGTGAGCTTTCCGAGGAGCTGCCTGGCCTCTCCGGAACCAAGCCAATCAGCAAGGATCAAGAGAGTCACCAGGCAGATGTAGATCCTGGGCAGAATACACACCACCCGTATAGCGAGCATGAGAAAGGCCTCCAAAATGCATTCGCTCAGCTCTTTCCAGGCGTGATATTGAGTGGGATCAAGGTCGCGCAGCAGCGGAGGCAGTTCAATGGGCGCAAATACGCGGTGTTTAAACACATCAGGTGCATCCTGCTCGTCGGGTCCTTCGATGAGTGTATCGTCGTCGTCACTTTCTGTATCCGTCGTCGACATTCCGTCGGGAATCTCGGTGGGATGTTCGGTAACACAGTCTTCGGTTGGGGACTGAGAATCCCAGCTTCCGGGCATGGTGTTGTCGGCAAGAGTGTCGTAGTGAATCTCGTTGTTGGTACCGGTGTCCTTCGGAAGGGTGTGCTCGCGGCCAGAAATTCCAGCGGACGAGGTCCGTTCATATTCTGGACTCTTGATGGCGCGCAAATGTAACTTCGCGATGTCATCCCAAAACGTGAAGAGACGTGAGGTGTTCTCATCATCCAAGCAACGAAACCGCAAGCGGATAATATTGTTGCCGGCTCGGATCTCGCATCCGGCGTCGTCCCTTCCGAGCGGAATAACTGTTGTAATCGTGTCAGTCAGTCGAACTTGATACGTGAGTCATTTGGAGCCATCGGGGAGGGACTTACTCCAGCGCTCTACAGGCTCGCCATTGACAGAGACCGATACGTAATGGCCTGTAACCGGATTACCTAAAGTCGTATGCGCGAGTTAGTGTCTGATGTAAGCTTTAACGCCCCTCGCGCGATATCACGACGAACCTGAGTGGGAATGGACCTGAGAGAAGAGGTCAGGGTCGAACCAGAGATCTTCGTAATCGATCTCATCGTTATTGGATTCGTCATTATCCGGTTCCAGCCTTTGGTGTTCAGGATCATTGGATTGAGGATTGTCGGCTTTGTGATTATCAGAATTGTGGTTACCCGAGTCGCTTTTGTCCCTAGAACCGTCTCCAGTTTCCCCAGCCTGGCGATCATTGTCTTCCACACGATAATTCCAGTCATCAAACGGATTGAGTCGCGGCGCCGCGGGAGTGCTGTTCATTTCCATATTGTGATCTGGCAGTCTCGCAGGTGCATTTGAGTTGTGATTATCGCAATCGCCGTTCTCGCGAGTGCCCGGCGGAGGCCAAGACTCTTTTGCGTCAGCCATCGGGCCTTCCATTCTTCTGTCGTCGAGGATCGGGCCAGTCAAGAAGTTTCCAGCCAGAACTTGATCGTTGTACGGTGACGAACAAAACCGTTAATCCTACAGTTAGGTTGTCTAACGAAAGAGGGGAAACAAAAAGCCGGGACAGGTTAAATACCAGAGAGGAGTGCCGGTGAATACGCTATAGAGGTCAATGAATGACGACCTCGGGCACAGTTTCCAGTTCCAACAGTGTCCTTCGGAGGCGAGGATGTCGTTGTGGCGATGTGTGCTATGCTCGAGTCGAATCAGACGTCGTGTAGATTGAGGGAAAGAAGCAGGAAAAGCAGAAGTGCAGATTGCCAAAAAGCAATTCCAATTCCAGCCGCCTTCGACCATAGAGGTACGAGGCGGGCACTCGCTCCTTCCCCCGCAACCTTCGAATTCCACGTCCCTGATTCTCATCCAGATCCCATTCACCGGACCGGCCCAACTCGCTCCTTCCTTCCAACGGCCGTCCACCCTCCTAAACATCAGACGAGCAACCCCCAGCCCTTCCCGCCCAGGCACCCAGGCACCTTCCACCTAGGCATATAAGTCCCCCTTTCCAGCCCTACCACCACAGCGGGCCACGAGCGAAACCGGTCAAATGGCGCAAGTGGTTAAAGCATTCCCGTTGATGAAAACATTGCCGGACAGCGTTGGCGTTCGAGGTACAGTTTTCGCATAGTTTTCGCAGCTGCGGAGCGATGGTGATTCGTTTCACCAAGTCTCCCTGGGCGAGCTTAGCTTTTTGCCATTTTTTTGACCGTTTTTTGGGTTAGTTTTGGGTGGTTTCTGGTGGTTGGGGAAGGGGAAATGGGAGATTGGAAAAAAGGGGGAAAGGAAAGGACAAGGACGTTCGTCGAACGGCTTTGTTGTAAGCTGGACCGTCTTGTAGGCTCAGTTTTACATTGGGGACATGGATTTTTCACTTGCCTATCGGTACCGGACAATCATCAACGATGAAGTCGAACGCTGTTCTCAAATATATTGCGCTTGTTCAAGAGTGTGGTAATGATACAGAGCATCATCGAGCTTCAAAAGAATGAATACTCGACGGTATTTCCGTGCAATCCATCGCGGAGATAAGACTGCCGGCAAAATGAGCGTCATTGATAGAGATTTTATCGGTCCATAGATATTCGTTCTTCTTAACATCCATGCAAAAGCTACTAGGTGTGGTTGAGGTAGGCCTGGGATTTCAGCAGCTTCTCGGTATGGCGATGACCGTAAGCTTATTTCCCAAGGAGGTGGACGTCGATGCCATCACCCCAGATTTGAGCCTATCCCACACCCACGGGGATGAAAATGCTTCTCATCGTCGCTTCTTCTCTTTCTGTTCCTCCTGTCATGGCACGGCAGGATGGGCCCTGGGAATACCAGAGACAAGGCACAGGGACTATAACACATCGGATCGAATAAAGCTCTTATTCTTATCGATTAGATAGTTCCAAATTGGGAAGGCGACATAGGACGGCAGAAACGCCTAGCTTATATACCAAATTAACAATACCTTCGATTATTAACCTTCCCTTTCTTCTTTACACTTAATTTTACTTTGAATTATAGCTTCTAATCTTATTATCGAATCTCTCGTAGGATTACGCTTTTATATAAAATTAAGTATTATTTATTTATTAACCGGGGACGGCGTTAAATATCCTTCTTAAATAATACTCGGACGAAGCGTCGCGAGCGAAATAAAAAAAGAAATATTATAAAGAACGATATAAATTATTACCCCCTTTACTTTCCTATCGATTTAATATTATAATAAAAGAAGTCCAACCTAGAAATATTAGTAGAAAATAAACCGAATACCCTACCCCCAAACAAAAATAATTACTTACCTCCTCTTTCGTCTAATTTATTATAAACGGAGAAATAAAAAATATTTCTTAATATTATTAATCTCTATATATCGATGCGGACGATAAAGGAAACCTATCCGGTAAAAAATACTCCCCTTAAATTATTACCATTCTAAATAAAAAATCGATAATCTTAATAAAAATAATTATTACTACAATATTAATTAAATTACTTTTCTTCTCTAAATTACCCCTATTCGCCCCTCGATTATTTTTACTATACTCCCCTTTTATTACGAAAGGAAAGACCCGCTCCTCCCTATTATTTATACGTCCGCGATACGTCAATTTTACGACCTACTTTCTAAAGTACGTACTTCCCGCTATTAAAATTAAACGATAATTACTCTTCGGCAATTAATTTCCCCGGGCGGCTAAAAACGACTAAAATTAAAATTTAGAAGCGCTATACTAAAATTATATTAAAAATATCTACCCGGTAATTTTTAACCTTAAGTACGCATATACTTTATAAGATATTATTCTCGACTTTTAAGAACGTTTTAACGTATTCAATAAATATTATTAACGTAACGACGGAATAGGTACTTTATATTTCCGACCTTTCTCCGATTAAGCCCTTACTTCCGACGTTCTATTAAAATAGGACGGGGAGATAGATCCTAATTAATTTAAATAGGCCTATAATTAAAACCCCGTTAATATTTAATATAAGACCCGAATTCGTTTCTTATTAATTAATATATATACCGACTTAATTAATGATATTTAAAAAATATTCTAAAATATTAATTCCGATATCCGACGGGTAGAATCCTAAGTTACATTCTTCGTCCGGTAAGCCTTAGCGTCGATTAAACAATTTACGTTTAAAAAAGATAAATAATTCTTCGATAAAATTTTTATATTACGGGAATAGAATAAATTTTTACAAGATATTATCGCTTTATTAATACGGTTAAATAGGATTATTAAAGTCGAGACCCCGTTTATAGAAATACCCCCGTCTTCCTCTAAAATATCCTTATTTAAAACGGGAAGAAGTATTATTAATCTGTATTATAAACGCCTAAACCCTATTACTAACGGTATTTTATTTAACGATAATTTTAATAATAGAAACGATAGTAAAAATATTTATAGAATTTTTCGTTATACCGGCGATTTAATTTATTAATAATCGGTAACGCCTTTAACCGAAGTAAGCGGGCCGAAAAAATACTATAAAAAATCGGCCAAAGTACCCGATATTCCTATATTTAGTAACGATATTAATAATAAAATATCCTTCGAAACCTAGTACTACTAGATAAAGAATAAATTACGAATTAATTAGGATTATTTCGAGGATGAATTAACTTATATAAGAGAAATTATAATTTAATTCGGAGGATTAATAACCGATAATATAATTCCTTACTTAGACGCTAATACCTATTCTAATCCTTTATATACCGCGGACAATCTATTAATATATTTATAATATAATTATTACGATTATAATTCGCTTAAGAAGGCGGTCCGCGAATTTAAAAAGTTAAAAATATAAACCTTTAACCGTTTTTAAAATTTTAAAGTAATTTTCATACGTTTAGCGGGATAAAGCTATCTATTTAGGGAGATGTAAAAAAGGGATTTATACCGAAAACTCCCCCGAAAATTAAAAATCGCTACGGAAATAACCTATTTAAATTCGTAGAAAATATTCGACGAATATATTCAATTACTATAATTTATTAACGAAATTAATAAATTGGAGGAAATATTTTTCTATTAGAAATCGGTAAATAATATAACCTTCGGCGCTAATTGTATACCGCGCTTTAATAATAATTAGCCGATTTATTCTATATTTAAATACTAGCGTTTATTTTTTAAGGAAATAAAGAAATTCCGGGCTAAAAGTAAATATTTTAATTATTGTAAAGTGGGGCACACATCCGACGTATATCCAAAAAAGGGAAAAATCGAAAAAACTATCGAAGTTCAATTAATTACTATTACTAATAAAATTTAAGGTACCTAAATAATTCCTACCGGCTCTATAATCAATAAGCCGTCTAAAAAGGAAGAGGATTTAACTTTAAGGTTAAAGGTACTTATCGAATCGGAATCGGAAAATTAAATACCCTAAGATAAAACGCCTCCTTCCTAAGGGAAATATTAATTAATAATATTAATATAATTATAAATAACGAAGTTAATAAAATATACCCCGATTTTAAATTATCCGATTATTTAAATAGTAGAAAATTATTCCTAATTATATATAATATAATATATAATAGATTATTAATTTAAATAAAACGTACATTAATTAATACTAGAATAGACGTATACTTAATCGTAAATAAATCTTTCGTTAATAAATTAAAGAAATTATTATAATTAGAATCGTATAACGACTTCGCGCCGGGATTAGTAACCCTATATAAAAAAGCGGCCCCCGATTTTATCGAAATCGCTTTGCACGGATATCTTCGGATCGATAATTATACCTTCTAAAAGTAATAAATAATTATACTATTTAATTTAAAAAGGGATATAATTATTAGTAAAATATAATTCGAAAAGAACGATATCCTCCCCGATTATAAGTATAATTATTTAATATATCGGTTAAATATAATCCCTATTCTAGGATTGAAGGATATTAAAATAAATAATACAAATCCTTTACTTTAATATTTATTTTATTAAAGGGATATATTAAAAAGAGACTAATTTATAGAAGAAGAAGATATTAGGAGAAAGGCCGGAAGCGAATAGAAATAAAAAATAATATAAGTTCGAATCCAATAATTAGAAATTATATAGGAAAAACCGAGAAAAAATAATACCCATCCGGCAAATTATACCGATTAAAGACTATTAATATTATTATAAAGAAAATAGCCGGTTTATAAAATTAATTTATACACTTATAGAATTAACGCTATAGAATACGAATTCGATAAAAGATAAACGGAATAAAAATAGCCAATAATTACTCCCCCCTAAAGGAAACTTTAATAGAAAGAAAAGAAATACTTATATCGAAATAATTAAGGACTTTACTAATTAAAAAAGGAATAGGGTTAAATTAAATAAAGATTAATAAATTTAACGGTAATTAATATAATAATCTTTAAATAATATTTAAGGAAATAAGTAAAAATAGAGTTTATAAATTTATATAAAATTGAAGGGTTAATTGAACGCCGGTATAAGGATAAGGATCCGTTAAAAAAAAATAACGATAAAAAACGGTAAATAATTTTAAAGAAAGTACCCTCCTACTATTATAACGAATTAAGAATCTTTAATAAAATAAAATTAAATATACTCCTAGACTATAAGGAGAATATCGACCACCGGATTATTTTTAAAGAAGGAAAACGGCCCGAAGACCTTAAATTCAACCTATTATATAGGATAACGCTAGAAGAATTAAAAGAATATCGAAAATACATTATAAAGAATTTATAAAAGGGGTTTATTAAAATAAATTTAACGCCTTAGGCCGTACCAATTTTATTTATACTAAAAGCAAATAGCGGTTTAAAATTCTATATAAATTACCGAAAATTTAACACTCTCTCTCAAAAGGATTAATACCCTCTACCCTTTATTAAAGAAATATTAATTAAAATTAATAAAATTCGAATCTTTACGAAGATTAATATCCGTTAAACGTTCTATCGTATATAAATATACCCGGGCTACGAAAATTATACTACTTTCCGGATTAACTTTAATATTTACCGATATAAAATACTTCTATTCGGTCTTTATAATAGCCTATCCTCGTTCTAGCGATTAATTAACGAAATTTTAATAGGGTACTAAGATTTTTATAACGCTTATATCGATAATATTTTAATTTTCTCGAAGACCGAAGCAAAATATAAAATATACGTAAAGTAAATTCTAATTAAATTAAGGAAAGCTAAATTATAAACCGATATTAAAAAATATAAATTTTACGTAATAAAGATAAAATTCTTAAGTTTTATTATTAATATAAATAGTATTTCGGTAAACCCTAAGAAAATAATAACCGTTAAGGATTAAACTACCCCCTAAAACCTTAAAGGGGTTTAAGCCTTCTTCGGATTTTATAATTTTTATAGAAAATTCGTCCGTAATTTCGGCCAAATTACGAAACTATTAACGAAATTAACCCGGAAGGATAAAACCTTCCTATAGGACGACAATTACTACGAAGCGTTCCTAAATTTTAAAGAAAGCCTCTTTAACGTACTTATACTTATATATTTTTTATTCGAAAAGGATATTAAAGTAGAAACGGATATTTCGGATAAAATATACGGCGGCGTACTCTTCCAATTATAGGATAACTAATAATAGCACCCAATCGTATTCTTTTTAAAAATAATAATACTAATAGAATTCAATTACCCTATATATAATAAAGAATTATTAGCTATAATAAAAATAATAGAATTATAGAAACCCGAATTGAAAGGACGCCCTTTCGAAGTATTTATAAATTATTAAACTTTAGAATATTTTAGTACCAAACGGTTATTCAATATACAGTAAATAAAGTAATTAAAAAGGCTCTTTAAATTCGATTTTAAAATAATATACTAGCCGGGCAAGGATAACGTTACGGCCGACGCTCTATTACAAAAATTAAAGGACTTAAAGACCGTTCTAAAAAAGCGTAACGATTAGCGAACTTTAAAGATTTTGAAACCCTAAAGTAAATATTTCGTTTTTACCGGAAATAAAGAGGAAACGCCGAAAGTTAAATTAAATACTATCTTTTATATAGAACCGGTAATACCATTAATAGAAATAGACTTAGTAGAATCCCTATTAAAAACGAACCGTTTAATCGAATTAATTTTAAAATACCAGATTAAGGCCTAGGTTGGGGAACCCCCGTTCTAAAATAAATATAATTTAACACTTCAGGACGGGAAGTTAGTGGTTCCGGAAGATAATAACTTAAAAACCTCTTCAATTAAAATATACTATAATATATTATTAACGGGATACCCGGGAAGGAATAAAATTAGAAAAATCATTACGAAACGGTATTAATAATTAAATATAACTTTAAATATAGATCGTTACGTAAATAATTATTAAATATACTATTCTATTAAAGTTCCGAAGGATAAAACGCCTAAATTATTATACCCCCTAGAAATCGAATAGGATTATAAATTATAGTAATTTATCGTTATAAATTTTAAATCGATACTAAAAGACCGTTATAAATTCAATAATATATTAGTAATAATTAATCGATTAATAAAAATATCCTAATACGTTCCTTATATTAATAGCGTTACCGGAAAAAATATAACTAAATTATATTTCGGAGGGCTATATCGGGTATTTAAATTACTTAAGTAAGTAATTAACGACCGAAACCCCTAATTCGTATCCGATTTTATATAAAAAATAACTAAATTATTAAAAATCGATTAGAAATTAAATAATTTAGGCCATTTATAAACCGTTAACTAAATTAAAATAATAAATTAATATATCGACTAAAAGCTTCGTTTATACGTTTCCTATTATTAAGATAATTAATTAAAATTCTTACCGGTATTAAATACAATCTAAAGTATATTATTATATAATAATTTAAACGGTATAAGTTTGTATAAAGCTATATTCGAATAGGATCTTTATATATTATTTAATTAGGAAGAAACGGCGGAATTAAAAAAAGGGAAACAAAGGAGATCGAGTTTATAGGAAAGACTATCCTACTAATAAACGTCGACTATATTGGATAAATTGAAAAAAATATACGAAATAATTAAATAAACGGTAGAATAGGTATAAAAACGATAAATTAAGGTAATTAATAAATATAAGAGAGAATTGGATTTCGGGGTAAAAAATCGGGTATTCGTTATTAAAAAGAATTAAACTATTAACCGACTAAGCAATAAATTAAATTTCCCGTTAATACATATACTATTTATTATTATTAAAATAGTCGGATATTCGTACGAATTAGATTTCCTACCGTCTTAGAGAGGGTTTAAAGTATTCTATACGGATAAATTATAAAAAGATTTTAATAACCCGTTACTAGGGTAGAGGAACCTAAATCCGGGGGGAAAGATTATTAATAGTAAGGAGGAATAGAAGGTTAAACGTATAATAAATAATAAAATAATAAATAGGAAATTAAAATACTAAGTAAATTAAAAAGGTTAGGACCCCAACCTAGAATAGTATTTAGCAGAGGGTTTTAAGAATATAACGAAGTAATTAAAAGAATATTATAATAAGTATACGGAGTAGATTAGGCCCTTAAAGAGGTTAGAGGTATAAATACGGGTAACGGAGAAGGGATTAACGGTAGAAGATTATAAAGAGGATAATATACCGGTAAATAAAGGGAAAGGGAAGAAATTTAGGAAGAGGAAATAAAGGAGAGTAATAAGGGTTCGGCGTTTATTTTATTCTTTAATCCGTTAATTAATAGAAATAGATCCGCGATTTTTATATAGATAATAACCGTTATTTATTTTATTTCTTTTATACTTTTATCTTTTCGGCTTTAGGGCTAAGCCTTTATTCGGAAGGGGGGGTAATATTATAATACAGCAAAATAGGCCCTAGGAATACCAAAAACAAGGCACAGGGACTATAATATATCGGATCGAATAAAGCTCTTATTTTTATCAATTAGATAGTTCCAAATTGGGAAGGCGACATAGGACGGCAGAAACGCCTGGCTTATATGCCAGATTGACGATGCCTTCGATTGTCAACCTTCCCTTTCTTCTTTACATTTAATTTTACTTTGAATTGTGGCTTCTAATCTTGTTGTCGAATCTCTCGTAGGATCACGCTTTCACACCTCCTTTGTATTCCTTCCTTTCCTCTCCTTCCATATTCTGTCGCTCCGCAATCAACTTGACTCTCCTATACCCAGCCCGCCCGCGTTCATCCCAAGGTTCAGCCCCCTCCAAGCGGAATAGGACGGGACTTCATAAGCAACCTTCACTAACCGTGGGGATGAGTTGGAGGCCAAGCAATCCCCACTGTCCTGCGGAGAGTGGGCAAAAAAATCGAGGGACAGCCCATTTCAGAGGGACAAGCACAGTCCGTGCACCAAATGTAGCCCAGTTTAAGTTTGTTAGCGAAACGCACACAAAACGTAATTGATTTTCCCTGTTTCAATATCCTTATTTCGGAAGTTGCTATTATTCGTAAATAGTAATATCGATTACCCTTATTTAGTACCCTTATAATAGTACGACCCTCTTTTTTATTAATATTATAATATATTACTTAATATTTTAGCCTTTTTTCTTTATTTAATTAGTATATAGCGTTACCCTCCCAATAAGAGGAGTGCGAATCTTTTTATTAGAATAGCCCGGTAGCTTTAGACCGCTTAACGTCGATAGTATTTACGACGTATTATATTAAATAATACCTTTTAATTAAAGCTTATTATCTATTATATTATTAATTTATTTAATTACGGTAAGAGTGTAATTAATTATTATTATAAAGCATTATAGGATATTAATTACTTTATTGTAAAGGTTTATAATAATAAGAAATTAAGGAGCTTTAATAAAGTAGAAGATAATATTCTTAAAGTATATATATATTAATTAATTAACGTTAGTAATATACCCGGTAAAAACTTTATAGAGGAAGCTATAAATAAATTGCATATTAAGCGATTAAATTTAGTTCCTTTAATGAATAAACGTTAATATAAATAATAGAAGGAGGATTACCTACGAGGGCTGCCGCCCCCGTACCCCCGCAAAATTTGCCTTCGGCAAATTTTATACAGGTGGGCAGAAATTTACTTGAAGCGGAGCTTAACATTTACTTCTTCTATTTTTTATTATATTTTCATTAAGTTTTTTCTATTATTATTATTTATTTCTTTATTATTCTTTATTTAGTATTTTTTATTTATTTATTATTATCTATTTATTTATTATTCTTTATTTATTTATTATGATTTATTTAGTTCTAGTTATTTATTTATTTTTTATAATTTATTTAATTATTATTTCTTATTTAATTATTATTAATTATTTAATTATTATTATTTATTGGTTATTTTTCATATATTATTTAAATATTATTAAAAAGATTTTATTTTTACTTCGGCCGGGAATTGAACCGACCGCTAAAGGGTATATATTATAACCGTACACTTGCTAGGTTAGCTACGACGTTTTATTTTAAAAATAAAATTATTTTTTCTTTTTATATATCCGTTGGATTTTTTCAAAGCCGTTTTTCTCGGCCGGCAAGCTAGCTACGGTTACGTGAGTAGTACCAAATTATTCGCCTTAGCTCACTCATCATTTTTATACTTATTTTTTCTATAGATACCTTACCCTTATTGATAAGCCTTTTAGAATTTTTTCTATATATCCGTCGGATTTTTTCAAAGCCGTTTTTCTCGGCCGGCAGGCTAGTTACAGTCACGTGAGTGGTACCATTGTACTCGTCTCGGCTTACTCATCATTTTGGTACCCACTTTGCCTTAGTAGGACCCACTTTAAAACGCCAAGCCTTGTCCCATCTTTAGCGCCTTGGCAAAAGTTTAATTTAACCAATTGCAGGTCGAGAAACAGGGATTGTGGTCTCGGGTAGACGGGTAAACTTCGGGAAGATTTTTGGGATCGACGCAGGGGGGTCACCGTATTATAGAAGAAGCTACGCTCAACGCTTTGCTCCGTGTTTTTTCAACACTTCTCAATATTGAAGCTCCGCTTCAAATAATATTCTAACTTTCAAATTAAATTTATAAAGGCTAAATATATATTTATTTAATAATACGTCGATAATATAATTAAGTTTTTTAATATTTTGGAAATTATTATTATAGAATATAACTTTACGAATTTTAGAATTTAGAACGTTAATAAAATAGGTTACCGTATAGCTATATTCGGTAATAATTTCGAAATTTTAACGGTTATTAAGAATAGAAAAAAATAGACTAATTAAAGTTTTTAAATCCCGGTAATTAATTATTCATTATAATTAATAATTATATAAATTAAACCCGAGGTAATCGATTTAGCCAATTATAAATTGATTATATTAATCAGTAGAGGAAATGCTATTGGCTATTATTTACCTCTCTTTATTATTTTTAAAAAATAGTTAATAGAAAATATAGTAAATAATAACCTCGAAAATAACGTTCGCTTTACTTAATTAAATATTACGTTTAATAACGTAGAGATTATAATAGATTAGATCCGCTATTTTAATAAATATTTTTAAAAGTATTATATTTTAATTTAATAAAAAGGTTTTTACCTTTAAAATAATAATACGTTTAATTTTATAAAATAAGTTAATTATAACGAAGAATAATATAATAAAGAATATAATATTTATATATACGATTTAAACGAATTGGATACTATACGAATAAAGGCGCTAATTAACGAACGTATTTACCGTTTATTAATATTAGATTCTTTTTTTAATTATTATAATTTAAATCTTTATAAATATTATTTACGTTTTGATATTTTCATTTTATTCCTCCCGCTGTATAATTCCCACTTTCTTCAATTTATAAATATAAGTATTTTTTAATTACTAAAAGTAATTTACTAAAAAGATTAAAAGAATACTTCCGGTTAGGATAATTTAATTTAAATTATTCTTAATATACCGTAGGGTTATAAAGTATTTAGGACTACGCGTTTAAATACGCTAATATTATTATTAGATTCGAAAAAACCGGTTTTTTCCCACCAAATCGAAAATTAGTTTTATCGAATTTATATACATAGCGGAAGGGCGAGGAGACTATTAAATTTCCGGAAATAATACCCGATAAGGAGCGTTGAAAGACTATTATTAAATCGTTTATTATATTAATAAAGAAATTAAATATCGATATTAATAATTATGATAAAAAAATAGCCGTAGTATATTAAACGGTCGAAATAAAGTTTTATAAAAGAATATTAGCGTATAATTATTTAAAATAATACCGGTTAAAATACGCCGAATAATTTAAATCCTTTAATACGAAAAAATCTAGGAAACGTATTATAAAATTAAAAAGATAATTAATAAATAATATTTTTATTTAGCGTATATATTAAGAAATAAAAAAAAAAGAAGTAATAAAAATAGCGGTCGAGAGGAGGAAATAATTAAATGTTATTATAGAATAATAAAAGAAAGAGTAAAATATATTTAAAGAAAAATAAATAATTGAATAGAAGGACCCCCTTAATTAAATAAAGAATAATAAAAGTCGTTAGTACTAATTTACTTTCGAAAAATAATTAATAAAAAATAATTATAATATTAATTACCGCGATTTTAACGATTTACGCTATTTAATATAGGTTTATAATAGTAAAAAGGCGTTAGCTTTTATTATTAATATAGGAGAGATTATTTTTATTTTTAATTTTATAATTAAACCTTTTAATTAAATAATTATTATTAATAATAGCGTTTCCCTACTTCCTACGTTCGATAAGGATTTATTAAATTCCGATAGCGATAGCGATACCGATGAAGAAAATAAAGGCGGGTTTAAGAAAATTAAAATTAAAATTATAATTATTATTAATAGCGATAATAATAAGGATAATAAAGAGGAAGAAGAAGAAGAAGAAATAAAGTAAAATAAAAAGGATATATTCTTTTATAATATAATTAAGTATAAACCGATTAATATATAATTATAACCTATTATAAAGGTTATTATTATTTTTAGGAAATAGAAATCCTTTATTTTTAGAATTAATTTTAGTCGTTAACGTAGTAATGTCGCAAATTATATTTTTGAAATTAGCGGCGTCCGACCGCTAATATTACTATTATTACGCAATAAGTTTATCGATAATATACGAAGGTTTTACGTATATAAGAAGGACTAATTGAAAGAGTAGATTCCTAATAATATAGAGTAGTAATTTTTATTTAAAAATATTATGGTATTGATTTTAGATTGCCAGTTAAATATTATGACTTTTAGTAGTAATGACGGTTTGTTGGGTGTAGCGTACGGACCCTCCCTATCCCTCGAAATTTGACTATCCCTCGATTTTTTTGCCTACTTTCCGTAGGAGAGTGGGGATTGCTTAGCCAGCACACTAACAAAGCCAACCTCATCCCCACGGTTAACCAAACCTGCAGCATTACAAGAAGACCCGTTGGTGTAAGTGGGAACATTCCTAGCGAGACTTAGATGCTCGTCTGCATGCGTGCCGCAGGAAGATAACGGTTCAAGTCCGTTACGGGTCACCCCCAGAGGTTTTTTTTTTTGGGTTTTTTTTTTTCTTGTCTTTGCCGTCGGACCTTTTTTTTCTTCTCTTCATTGCATCTTTTCCTCTTTTTTTTTTTTTTTTTTTTTTTTTTACTTTTCGAAAAATGCTTTATTATTCAGACTTGAAAGCGGACGAAAGATAGTTCCACGCAACTTCGTACGAACACAACACTTCTTTAGATGGATACCTTCAAAGTCTTTATTTACAATGCAACATGTTCATTGGACACAAACAATCCCAAAGGATAATAACGTTAGCGGACATCACGCTTGGCTACTGCTAGATGCAGGCGAGACCCTAAAAAATATGTTTGGTTCGACTTGGGCTCAGTCAAGCATCTTCAAGGTCCTTCTGAAGGGAGGCAGGTCTTCCGTCTTGAGAGGCAGCGAAGTTGCCCCGCTCTCCTCGGAAGAACAGGTGTGTAGGATCGACCCAGAAAGATAGAAAAGTATATCTCGGAGGCGTAGAACCAAGATGTGGCACCACAATTTTCGAGTGTCCATCTCGACATGGGAACGACCCGAGACATGGAAGACAAGCACAGGAACCAGGTATGTACGCCCGTGAACGAAGCTAGCGGCGGGTATTTCAGGCACTCATCGGTGTTTCGCGCTGCAAATATTGTATGTCCAAAACCTTCCGACCTTACAGTATCGCGAGCAATGAAGCCAGACTATACATTGCTCCCAATTTGTCATTAAGATGAAGCCATCCACAACCTCAACAACCTCATGACCTGAAATCCAAGTTGGAAAAGAAACCGACCTCGGCGTCCTTGAAGTCCAAACCTGAAGTGGAAATTGGAGAAACCCTGCCCTTCCTTTGCCTGCCAACCACCGCACTCGACCGCCGTCCGGCAATGTTAAGCTTCACCCCGCTAAACCCCCGCTATAACCCCGCTGTAAAGTTCGGGCCGCTACCGTTCGTTGCTAATCCCCACATTCCTCTCCGACTTTTTGGAGATCAACGGTTTCCTTCCCCACTTGGCGCAGTCTGACCAACATTTGACCAAGCAGGTCTCGGCGGTGCTACAACATGCAAAAGCCGGTGACTTCCATGATTTGTTTCGATTATGAAGATGTTTATAATGGCGGGTCTAGAGCTTGTGTTAGCTCTGTGATCATGTTTGTGGTCTAGTGATCCGTAATAGAGAATGCCCCGTGGCTGTTCAATAAGTGAGCGGATGAAACCTCGGGGACAGCTGTACCGGCAGATACGGAAGCAGAAGGTGAGACAGGCTACACGCAGTCTCGAGATGTGAAAGATCGATAAAAGAAAAGGAGATGAATGTCGATATGTATAGACGTCTAAAATCAAACAGGATCTGTGATAGGGATCTTGCTCAAAGCTTCACTTCTCGGTTCGACATCTCCAAACTCCACCGGCAAGAACCATCCCACCCCCGTTCCGACAAAAATGCAGGTCGCAGATCCGCGAGTGCAGGGCACCATGGATCCAATCCTCAGATCCCGCACACAACAAAATCGCCATGTTGAACGTCTAACAACCGATTACCTAGTTGCACCAAGTCACCACCAAGCGGCCGTCACCGTCTTCGTAATGCTTACTCAGATTGAGGAATTAAACTCCCAACGGGAAACTACAGGAAAAGAGCACCAATGACAAAGCCAATACCCTCATACGTAGTCTCATCCGCTAGGTCACCGGTTAAGAAACTTGGGAAGGTACCGAACTCCGCTTGTTGATGCAATGGAACTCTGACCGGGAAGGAGCGACTTTGAGGAGGAGAACATGGAACAGGCCTTTCGGCAGCCGCGAATCGCGATCTGTCGATCGGGGTCTTCTTACCCGTCAAGGTTGTAGGTAGATAACTACTTTGGGACCCCCAGCTTCACTGGATCAAGCTTGCATTCGTTTCTACTCCTTCTCGAACTTACCTACACTTTAGAGCGGAGACTGGAAGAGAAAAAAAACCATCATGACGCAAACAGCAGCCAAAGAAAACAACATTATCCAAACCGACCTACTAATAGTCGGCGCCGGACCAGCTGGTGCGGCACTGGCTTGTTTTCTTGCTGCTCATGGTAAGCCACACTCTACCCATCCATTGTCTACAACTCCTACATTCATTGATAGCTAACTCTTATGGCTGGGCTATCAGGACGAACCGGCATCTTAATCGCGGCCGCCCCCGGCACCGCAGACACGCCACGGGCGCATATCACCAACATGGCCGCTCTCGAATGTCTGCGGGACATCGAACTGGAACAGGAATGCCGCAACGCGGGGACGAACAGCAAGCACATGGAGCACACAAGGTGGTGTCGGAGCATGGCGGGCGAGGAGTTTGCGAGGGTTTATTCGTGGGGGTGGGATCCGAAGCATAAGGTACTTACTTACCTTCTAACTTACCTGTTGACTTGCCTCTCCACGGTCGGAAAATGCTGACTGCGTGCTTCGCACACAGGGCGCCTACGAAACCGCCAGCCCGTGCGACCACATCGACCTACCCCAGACCCTCCTCGAGCCCATCCTCGTCAAGCGCGCCACCCACGCCGGCTGGACCGTCCGCTTCAACACGCGCTACGTGCGCCTCTCGCGCCCGTCCCCCGACACTATCATTTCTGAAGTCCTCGACGAGCTCACGGGCCAAACCTACTTCATCCAGTCGCGCTACCTCTTCGGATGCGACGGCGCCCGCAGCCAAGTAGTCCGCGAGCTGCAGCTGCCGCTCATCAAGAAGCCCGGCCAGGGGCTCGCGCTCAACGTCTTTGTGCGCGCCGACCTGTCGCATTTGATGGAGAACCGATCGGGAAATCTGCATTGGGTGATCAACCCCGAGGAGGAAGAGTATCCGGTCTGGGGCAAGGAGTGCATCGTCAGGATGGTCCGGGCGTGGGACGAGTGGATGTTCATCTTCTTGCCCCAGCCGGGCGCCGATTTGCGGGCTGATGATATGAGCGCTACCGACGAGGAGTACGTGAAGCGCGTGAAAGAGGTGATTGGGGATGAGAACATCGAGGTGACGCTGCTGCATGCGAGCAAGTGGTGGATTAACGAGGTGGTGGCGGAGCGGTATTCGGATGGCGGGAATGTCTTTTGCTTTGGTGACTCGACGCATCGTCATCCTCCCTTCAACGGACTGGGAAGCAATACCTGCATTCAGGATGCTTTCAACCTGGCGTGGAAGATCGATTACGTGATGTCCGGCAAGGCGGGCAAAGAGCTGTTGAGCAGCTTCGACCAGGAGAGACAGCCGGTGGGCGTGGACATCGTCACCAGGGCGAACCAAGGGTTGCGCGACCATTTCGGGTGGCAGAAGACGTTAGGTTTGCTGGAGAGCGACAAGGAGAAGGTGGCGGAGATATTGGCCGAGTTTGAGGATCCGGGTGAGAAGGGTCGCCTGCGACGAAAGGCGTTCCGCGAAGGGATCGAAAACACCACGACCGAGTTCCACGGCCTGGGCATCGAGATGAACCAGAAGTATGTGTCGAACGCGGTTTACCTAGCGGATCAGGGAGAGGCGCCGCCTGCGCCCGAGGATACGGTCAGAACCCTCCAGGTTACTACGTACCCCGGACGCAGGCTGCCGCATGCTTGGTTGAACACGCGGGTTCCGGGGAAGAGGATTTCGACGATTGATTTGGCGGGACATCGGCGGTTCTGCTTGCTCACGGGACCGGGCGGACAGGTGTGGAAGGAGGCGGCGAAGGTTGTTGGTGAGAAGTTGGGTGTTGAAGTTGTCGCATACTCGATTGGGTGGAAGCAAGATTACGAGGATGTGTACTTTGACTGGTCGGAGAGGAGAGAGGTTGAGGACGATGGGTGCGTGTTGGTGAGGCCGGATCGGTTTGTGGCGTGGAGGAGTAAGTCGGTGATTGAGAAGCCCGAGGTGAAGCTGGAAGAGGTTTTGAGGAGGGTGTTGTCGCTGTAGTCTGGAAGGATGGGAATTAAATGAATTATTGTCGTCGTCGCATCTCGGTTTTTTTGTGGTTGTCGTTGTGCGGATCATGTCTCGTCTCTCAATACCTCCGCTTTGCGTTACGGAGTGTGAGTCGCAACCCGAAGTGAGTGATGACGGAAGAAAACCGAAACAGAGAGTGCCGATAGCCGTTGCGGATGTCACCCTCACATTCTTTTCCAATCCTTGCGACAGAACACCATCGTGTGTCGCATTGGTCAGCCCATCCACCGCAGCATCTCGATATTCGCTGGGCAATCGCCATAATTGAATCACACAATTGTCGGGCATCGAATGTCGGCATGGTGAATGAAGCCTGTCAGCGTGTGAAGAAACGGCGTGATCCCATGACTTCGGGGAAAGCCAATGGTTATCGCCGTGAATATCTTGGAGGGGTGATGAAACTGAGGAAGAAAAGCATCATTGGTGAAGTTTGGTGGTGATTTGAAGACCCCTGCAGAATGACGTAACAGCTGGTTAGACACCGTTTGGTTTGGAGGGGGTCAACTTCCGACACTAACAGTCCAGAGTAGGGAACCTCGGCGTTGGCTGTTAGTGGGCATGTGATGGTGACCCGTCAGCCCTTGTTGTCTTTTTTCCCTTGGCAATCGACCAACCGACGTCAGAACAGGCATCGCATTAGCTTCACGAGATTGGGCAAAGGGTCTTTCGTTTCTTTTTCTTCACGTTTTTTTTCTGCTGGGGGTGCGTTCGTGTGTCTGGGAAATGCCTTTCTGAAAAGAACGTTTCATAAGGAACGCATTGGCCTTTCCTAAACCGTTTTTAGCGGCAAATTCCGATAAATATAGGGTCTCGAATTTCGGTTCAAAAACCTAATTTTAGAAACTTATTCGTATATTTAGAAATCTAGAAAATCGTAAAAATAAAGCTTTTTTTAATAATCCCGTAATATTAACATTTACGAAGTAAATAAATAATTATCTTTAATACTATCGTCGCTTATATCCTCCCTCCCTTAATTATATCCGCCTTCTTTTTATCTTTTATCGTTCCCTTAACGTAATCCCCTTATTTCTATACTAAAATAAATAATAACCAAATTTAGGAATCGATTGGAAATAAATCCTAGACTTTAAATTTTCAAATCTAATCGTTCTCGTTAAACTCCCAAATAACCCAATCAAACCAACCGATTTCTACTTAGCTTAACTAACCCTCCTAAACAATTAGCCGCAATAAAGGCAAGGGTAAAAAGATTTCGACTACCCCCTCTAATAAAAAAAAGAATTAGGTATAAACTTTAGTTTAAAAAATCTATCTTTTAACCGAATTCGGGAAAACTATCGAGTTTAATTTAATTAATTAAAACGGGTATAAAGAATAAATATATATTAAATTTATTAATAATATATATAACGAATTTAATATTACTTTTAATAATTAATAAATACGTAATAAAGTTAATTATTTAAAAAAAAAATGGCGCGCTTAATATACCCTTAAATCGTTATTTAAATTCAATTTCGATCCTAATATTAATATATCAATTATAAAAAATAACGTCTAGGAACGGATAATTAAAATTAATATATAATATTATATTAATATTAATATATTATAAGCAAATTAATTAAATATAATAAGCTTATAAAGAGGTCGGCCAATTTCGTAAATAGGGTCTCCCGTACCGTAAATTAATAAAATAAACCTTTATTAATAATTAAAGGGTTATTAGAGAATATATAGTAACCTTAGGCTAATTATTATCGACCCGGGAGGTATAATATATAAATCCCCTTCTAAATTTATTAATTAATAAGAATAATAATAATATCCCTATCCCCATTTATATAAAAGATAGTAATTTAAAGAGGTCGGCCGCTAATAATTAAAATCCGAAAAAGAAAAAGAGGAAGAATAATAATAAAATTATTACAAAGAATTTAAAGAATTTAACGACTACGTTATTAAAAGAGGATAACCATAACCGCAATTACATTAAAAGGGTTATTATCGAAGAGAAAAAAGCAGGGGGGGAATAATTAAATAAAGCATTCGATATTTTTAATTAAGAATAAAAGGATAAAATCGATAACGACGTCGTTAAAATTATTTTTATTAAATAATAATCTTCTAAAACTAAAACCAACGTATTTATAAAAATATTATAAAAAAAAAAGGAATATTATTTTAAAAAAGTAAAAAAGAGGATTAAAAAGGAAAGGGATAGAGATATAGGATTTAAACCTTTATTAAATTTATTAATCGACCTTACCCTATAATAATATTAAAAGAGCGCTATATTTTAACGTTATTAGCGGGGTAATTTAATAATTTATATAGGAACGGGAGCGGGATATAGGGCGACCCCGGATTTTTTTTATTTTATCGATTTAATATATTTTTTTAACACTTTATATTATTATTAAAAAAAATTATATATA
Source organism: Sordaria brevicollis (assembly GCA_033439795.1). Classification (NCBI taxonomy): domain Eukaryota; kingdom Fungi; phylum Ascomycota; class Sordariomycetes; order Sordariales; family Sordariaceae; genus Sordaria; species Sordaria brevicollis. Next base: position 340,792 of record JAUTDP010000015.1, on the reverse strand, counting down.
TATAAAAATTATACTATTATAATTATTAAATTAAATTAAATCGATTTATTTAATCAGTATTAATTTTAATATAATTTTATAGGTAATATAAATATTGAAAATAATATTACGATTTTAGTCCGTACAATATAGCGGGAGTTAAAACTGCGCTAATATAGTTTAATATATTGAATTTATTTATCTAAAATCTAAAATATTTTAAAATCGAAGGCATAATACTCTAACATTTATACTTAATTATTTATACTCTAATACTTTAATATTTTAATACTCTAATATATACTTTAAATTATTATTTAAATTATTATTTAAATTATTATATAAATTATTATTATTTTAATGGATTTAGTCGATTTAGGAAGTAATTTAGGTATATAACGCATTTCCCCTCCTCCTCCCTCCTCCTCCCTCCTCCTCCTTCCTCCGCCCTCATTCAACTTTATATATTTATACTTCCCCTCTTTTACACAATTCGTTATAATAACCCCTCTATATCTTCTTTACAATACATTTACGGTATTATACTATATATCCCTTTATTCCGCTATCGAATTTAATTTAAATAAAATTATTCCCCCCTCCCCCTCCTTTATAAACCTAATTAATATTACTTACCAACTCCCTCTCGATTATTATTACTTCTTTAAGCGTTAAAACCTCCTCCTTATCTACGACCGTTCGAAATATATTAAAAAGGTCGTTATATTAGAATAATTAATTTAAAATACCCGCCGTCGCTAAAATAACTTTATTCTATACTAAAATATCAAAATTAAGAGTAATATAATAAATTCTAAAGGTCCCCTTTAATCTACTAATTTATTTTTTAATAATAATACGGGTTTAACTATAGTAAAGGTTATATAACTCTTCGAAAATAATCGGTCTAAACCCTACCCTTTTACTTTCCTTTAAATAGTATTAAATACTTCGATATAATATAAGTAATTTATTATTATAATTATACTTAATATCGGTAAAATAAAACCAATTAAATAGGATTTTAAATTTTTAATTAAAAGCGTTATTTAAAATCTATATATTATTAATTAAACCCTCCTAATTAAATATTACGAAAGTTAATTTACCTTCGAAAGTATAAGCAATTAATACATTAATCAATAACCCCCCCTTCCTATTACGCTATAATTTCTATTAATTTGCAAGCATTTTAATTAGGAAGTACGAACCGTTAAGAACGCTTAATACTTTCTTAAACTTTTATAATTTAGGATTACCTACAATAATACATAGGGTTATAAAATTAAAAAATTGAATTTTATAATAGGTAAGGATAAGATAGGCATTTAAAATTTTATAAAAAGCCTTATTTATATAATATTTTAATATAATAAATTAAATTTTGTAAAAAAAATTATCCATTTAATTAATTTATATATAATATCTAAACTATTATCACGAGCGACGTAGTTACGAGAGATAAGCTTAATACGTTGAATCCAAGTCTATTATAGAATTATAAAATAAAGAAGAAAAGAAGAAAACGAATAAAGGGCGCGCCCCGCGCTAGGGTTTATACTTAGGCGCGGGCGACCTACGAAGGTAGTACGTAATTACGTACGTTAGTACGGTTAACCTTTATTAGGGTAACCGCTTAAGCGATAACCGGTCCGTTAAATAGGGCCTTAATAAGGACCTTATCCGCTAGCGCCGTAATATTACCCCCCCCCTCGAAAAAAATTCGCCCCGAATTTTCGAAATATTAGAATTATTATTATATATAAAGTAAATCCCTTATTTCTTAACGTTTATTACCCTTTTTAATTTCTTCGTACCCTTCTTTAAAGGGACGTTATCCTCCAAATAATTTTTATTAAATTCTTCCGCTTTAATTTTTTATAATTATTCTTTTAAATATATAAACGGCCCCGGGTATTTAGAGTATATTTTATAATATATTTTTAAAAATTTGGGTAAATTTTTAAAATTCTTAATATTATAAAATTTCGGATCTAGGTTATATCCTTTCTAATTTATTCGGTATTGGAATTTATTAAAATATACCCAAGAAATTAGGATTTCCTTTACCTTTTATTTAATATTATCTTTTATATATTCCCTTACCGGCTTTTCTAATTTTTAACCGGGTAATAAATTATTAAAATATTTCCGAAGCTTATTAGTATAGAAAATATCCGTTCTTTTCCAACCCTCTAATACTTTTAATTTAAACGAATAGTTATATTTTTCTTTAATTTTAAAATATTAATTCGTTAAAGGAAAATCGAATTTATAATTTGGCCGGTCTATAAATTTATTCTATTTAATAATAAATATTCTATTACTGGGTCCGAAATCTAGGATACGTTAATATTTATTTAATTATTTAATTATCCGCTCTTAAACTTTAATAATAAATTCTTTTATTTTATTTATATATTTTTAAATTTAATTTATTAAACTTTATACATTTTCCCGGTTAAATTTCTCTCTAATTATTAATTATACGCTATTAAAGTTAATTCGAACCTCCTAATTTAAAATTCCGGGTATTAGGAATCCTTTTAATATTTTATACAATTATATTCTACTTAAATTATTATACGGCATTCCTATTTATATTATATTTATTATTAGGATCGCTTTTAATTAATTATTTTAAAAATAATTAACGAAAGGACGAAAACGTTAATCGAAATATTCGTTTATAATTTCGGCCTACTTTATAATTTAATTATATTTTAAGGAGGCTAATTTCTATTTAATATTTAAAATTTTAGTTAATTCGTTTATAAAATCCAATATAAATTAAGGGCCTCTATTCGAAATAATTTCGTTTAATAATTTATAAATATAATAAAAGCTTTTATAATATATACAGATTACGTTTCGGACTATTATTATTATAAAGTAAGGGATAATTTATAATACTTTATTTAATTAATTTATTATTATAAATGCGTTATCGAATTTTCGTTTATCCTTAAATATAGTTTTGAAATTTACGATTAAGTTCTATTAAATACGTTAAGCCGTTAGGATAGGTTTTAATTTATTAGGGGTTTTATCTTAGGGAACCTTCGAAATATAGTATATTATATAATTAGCGATAAAACGATTAACGTTATTAATTATTTTTAATTATTAATATTATATAAATATTAAGCGTTTTATTTTATTTTAGCCTAAATAAATAGTAATAATCTTTACGTATAATTTGTAAATAACTTAGGCTTTTAGGGTGCTGGGTAAAATAATAAATTTATCGAAATAGGTGAGAATTTTATTAATAATAAATCGATACCCGTTCTCCCCCCTTTTAATTATATTTTAATAGATTTTTAAATCTAGGTATATTTTATTTTCGAAAATAAGGCGATTTATAAATAAATAGCCTTTTAATCGTTCTTTTCGAATTCCTTCTACGATTTTAAAATTAATTTTTATAATAATTATATTTAGGGATATAATCGATATATAAACTATATTAATACTATTAATTATATTATTAAACTATATTATCCGATTATTATCGAAGTTTTTAAAAATTTAGAAGGTCTTTTATATTTTTTACTTCGCCTTTTAATTCTTTAAATCTTTTACCTTCTTTAATAATACGTCCGCTATACTATTTTCCTTTCTTAATCGGTAAAAAATAACGAAATAATATTAAGATAGGAATTCGGCCTACCCGGCTTATTATAAATTTAAGAGTTTTTTAGTATTAAATTATTTAAAGGCTTCGTTATCCGTTAAGATTAAAAAAGGTTTGTATAAATTAATAAATTCGGCTCTTTAATATTATAAAGCTTTAATAATAATTATTAATTCCTTATTATAAATAAAATAATTATACTTTGCGCCGTATATCGTTTTTAAATAAAAAGTAACCGATCGCTATTTATTATTAATTAATTATAATAATACGCCGGCTACTACTCTATTAAACGCATTCGTTTTTATATATATTAGGCATTCGTATTAAAAATAGGTTAAAATAAACGCTAATAATAAACGATTTTTAAATTCTTTAAACGCGGTTTAATAATTTTTATTCCAATTAAAAATTTCTCCCTTTTTAATTATAATTATTAAAAGCTTCGTTATTCGATTATAATCTTTAATAAAACGCTTATAAAAATTATAAAAGCTTAAGAAGGATTATATCCTTTATATATTCGTAAGGATTTATTAATCCTTTACGATTATAATTTTTTAAAAGTCTACTAATATATTATTAATTCTAATAATAAAATTTAGGAATTTAATCTTCTTAACGTAAAATTCGTATTTATTTAAATTCGCTTATAAATTAACCGCCTCCAATTTCGTTAATACTTTTTTAATATAAATTTTATATTCTTTTAAATTATTTAAAAAGATAAAAATATTATTAATATACGCATTATAAAAATCGTTAAAATATCCTATTAGGGTTTCGTTAATATATTATTAAAAAGTAGACGGGCCGTTAATTAACCCGAAGGGTAGGATTTTATATTTATAAGCGCTATATTTTATTTAAAATATCGTTAATTCCTTATTATCCGGGTATATATATATCCGGTAAAATATTTATCGGATATTTATTTTTAAGAAAATCTTTACTTAATTAATTCGGGCGATAATTTCGTCGATAAAGGGTAATAGGTATTTATCTTTTCGAATAATAGTATTAAATTTCCGGTAATTTATATAAAATTTTAATTTATTATTGGCCTTAAATACGAAAAGGATAGGCGCCGTTTATAGGGCCGAATTACTTTCAATAAATCCTTTAATTAATATTTTATTAATATATTTTTAGTAAACTTCTAATTTATTTATTAATATTTTATATAATAAATTATAATTAAAATCTTCGGGTTTCGCTCCGTTTATTAAATTAATTTTATAATCGTTAGTATAGTAATTTAATAAAATATTAAATTCCTTTTTACTAAATATATTTAAATATTTATAAGTGTATTTAAAGATTTCTTTCTTAATTCACTTATATAATTCTACTTTATTTTTAGCGAAAGTTTATTTTTTTCGATCGTTAATAAATCGGTCGAATTTGTAAAGGCTAATAACTCTTATATATTCTTATTTAATAAATATAAAGAAAGTATTAATACTAATAATAGTAAAATTATTATAATATTTATATTATTTTACGCCGTCGCGTTTTAATTAATATTAGTTATATACGTCTTTTCTTTAATAAGGATTATTCTTTTATTCAATTTCGAATATTTTAATATATTCGCATTACGTAAATATTATATTATCGTTTTTTTATTATAGGGCGTATTAATTTATTAATTCGCGTTCTATTTTTATTAGATTTTCGTCCTTTCTTAATCGAATGGATTTTTCCTTAGGCTCTTCGAAGAATTCGGTCGGTCGGCTATATTTTATTAAAGGTAATAGTAAAGGAATTGTATCGGCGAAGGCTTCGAATTCGGAAATCCGTTTACTAAGTATTAAAAGAATAGTAATTATTTTATTAAAGATTAATTTAATATTAACGATATTTATTAGGATTTTATATTTCTTTAATTAATATTTTCCTAGGATAACGTTATAGCCTAAATTAATAATAATTATTATTTCTTTATCGAATTTCTAATTTTATATTTTAATTAATCCTTTTAAATATTAATTAATCGTTTTATTATATTATCCGGTATAGCCTCCTACGGCGTACGGTTAGAACCCGTACAATTTTTTTACTCCTTATTTTATTATATTATTTATAAAATCTTTATTTATAAAGATATTACCGTTTATTCCCGAATTAATAAGTATATTATTCGTAAATAAAGTTTTTCTATTATTGCCTATTATAATATAGGACGTAATTAAGGTTGGCCTACCTAAATAATCTTTTAAAAATCCTTTATCTACTTTTATATTCTCCGGTAGTATTTCTTTTAAATTCTTTTTAAAATAAGTATTTATTAATTTAATCTTTAGGAGGGAATTTAATATTCTTAGGGTAATTAGTTTTCCGCTTTATTATTAGCCGGTTCATTATTTTCTTTATTTTTGCGACCGTAATAGTCAATAAGTTTATTAATACGGTTAGAATTATTATTATAGCAATTAAAATAATTATAGAAACGGTATTTAATCTTTTTATATACGAAATATTTATTTTCTTCGAATAATTTGCGAACTTTTTTACGAATTATATTGGGGGCGTAATGGGAATTACTTTAATTACTGCTATTAATATTAATATTATTACTAGTAATATTATTAGAATTTTTATTAGAATTATTAAAGCCCTTAATTTTATTAAATAAATTCGAAGAAGAGGAAGTATTTTTATCCTTATCTTTATTATCCTTTTTAGCTTTATTATTACGGAAAATACGTTAATTAATTTCGATTACCTTCTTAATTATTAAAGCGTATTAATTAAAGGTTATAATTTCCTATCTATATCCTTAGAAAAATATATTCTAAATATTATTAAGGAGCTTTTAATTAAATTCTTATTTCTATAAATTAAGCGGGCAATTATATTTTCCGGTTAAGTGAACGAATTTATTATAGAATTTTTAAAAATTATTATTTATTTCGAATTTTAAATCGTTAAATTTATAAATAGCCTTCTTTTTATAATTATAATCGTAGTATTCGGTACGTAAATAGGTTAATAATTTATTAAAGGTTTTAATATTATAAGGGCCGTTAGCGAAGTAGGGCTCGAAGTTTTAAGTAATTTTATTAATAGTACGGTTTTTAATATATATTTTTTTAACTTTATTATTAAAAAAATAATCGGCGTTTAATTTAAATTTATTAAAAATATAATAATATTAAATATCGAAGGTAATAGTATCCTTATCCTTTTCGTTATAGAAATAGGGCGGGTCCTTCTCTTTAATTAATAAACGTTTACGGTTAATTATAGAAAAATTAATAATAAGGGTCTCTTTATAATAACTTCTTTTATTATTATCCTTATTATAATTGGTATAATCGGTATAGTTGTAACGTTCAAAATTCTTAAAAATTAAAAAGGCGATTTTCTTTTTATAAAAATTAATATTTTTTTTACGGAGGTCGATATTTTCTTTAATTAAGGTAGCGATTATAATATATAGATCGGCTATATTACCGTTCTAAATAATTACGGTTCTTCCTAATTTTTTAATTTAAATTTTTATAATTATTAGGTTATTTTTAATTTTAGCGAACTCTTTCTTTTTTTTAATTAAATCGCAACGGGTTTTATTCTATTTAGTAAAGAAACGGGGATAGGAAAGGTAACCCTTAATCGAAGAATTATCTTTTTATTCGTAAGGGGTACTTTATTTATTAATATAGCCGTTATTAAACGGGGTATCGTTTTAAACTTTTCCGTTATTAAACGGATCGTTATTTTATCCATTATTAAACGGAGTATTATTTTAAACTCCTTTATTAAAATAATCGGTAACTTAACGTAATATAGTAAATTAGACTTAGAATTTACAGTTCTTTTCGCGTAATATAGCGTTTTTATAACGTAGGGTTTCGTAATTATTTAATTCGAAATTAGGATTTTTATTCCCGCAGGCCTTTAATAATTAATATATTAGGAATATATTCTTACTTTATTCTTTACGTAAATTTTTATAGAAGCGTTCGTTATCTATTTCGGCGCTTTTCTAATATTTTAATAAATTAGCGGCGTATTCGTATATTTATCCTAAATTAATATTTAAATTAATAGTAATAATTTAATATCCCCGTTATTGGGAAAGAATAGCCTTAATTAGGATAGTTCGCAATTTGATTTCTTCGAAAATAGTATATATATTTTTAGAATCTTCGATAATAGATTTGAAAGTATCGAAGTCTATTAATAAGATATTACTATTATTTTATTCCTAATAATTTTAACCCGTAGCTATTAAAATTTTAAAAGTAAAAGTTAAATAACTTTTATTATATTAGGTTTAATATTTTACAATTACGTTAATCTTTATATATAGGAAACCGAATAAATTTTTTATATTAAACGTATAACGAACGTTAGCGAACTTACCGGTAATTTTTTAATTAAAAAACGTAATAATTTTATTTATATCCTCTAGAATATTATAATCCTTTAGATTAAATTTATTAATATTACGTAATTAAGTATCCTATTTCTCTTTAAGGGTACCGATTATAATATTATTAAGCGAACGATATTTAAAAATATTATTTTATTAAATAATTATATTAGGAATAATAAATACGTTTATAATATTAAATTTAATTTATTTAATTGCGAATTTATTGGATATATTCTTTTTTTAAACTTCATTTATTTAAACGCTCTCGGTAGTAAATAACTTAGCGGTCTTGGCCGCGGTAACCTTTTCGTTGGGGGTATACGTTATTATAATTAATTACGAAGGTATATATTATAATTACTTTAATTAATAAATAAATTTAGGATATTTAAATACCTCCTTAATATATTAAAAATAATCTTATAATTATTACGAGCGACGTAATTACGAGAAATAAGCTTAATACGTTAAATTTAGGTCTATTATAGAATTATAAAATAAAGAAGAAAAGAAGAAAACGAATAAAGGGCGCGCCCCGCGCTAGGGTTTATACCTGGGCGCGGGCGACCTACGAAGGTGGCACGTAGTCACGTGCGCTGGTGTAGTCAACCTTTATTAAGGTGACCGCCCAAGCGATAACCGGTCCGCCAGACAGGGCCCTAACAGGGACCCTGTCCGCCAGCGCCGTAACAACTATAATTTATTATCTAATTCACTAATTTTAAAATTATCCCCTAATTAATTATAAATATAAATATTAATACTTTCTTATAAGTAAATATATTTCGAAAATTAAATAATGTAATATAGTTAATTAATTATTATACTATAGCGTAGAAAATTTAAGGCGCTATACGTATTAAATCTCTAAAACGACCCGGGTACCTATAGAGGAAATCTTTAATAATAAAGACCCCCTATAACCCGTATAAATTTATAAATATATAAGGGTTTTAATACGTAAAGGAAATTACTAAGGTAATAACTATTATTTATAATACCCTTTTACGTAATTTACAACGTTAGTAGCGTTATAAGAGTATTAGAATAGCTCGAAGGGAGGGTATATTAGTATTAATAGTTATAACGAAGGTAGTTACGTAATTTAGAAAAATAATAAATATCGATTTCAAAAAGGAATTTCCGCAACTTTGAACTATAGAAGTAGTTTATGGAATTTTTATGAAGAATACTGTTATTTCATTGGCCAGGAGGTCTTTAAGTGGGTCAGAAATTTTAGAAGCCAGTTTTGGTAGGATTTCCGCGGCAGAATGGTTCCTGGGCATTCGAATAGACTTCTGAAATCTGGCTTCTGAACCATTCAGAAAGGCATTTCCCAGACACACGAACGCACCCTGGGACGAGAATGTCAAGCGGTGATGGATGCCCTGGATGGCTCAAGCAGGCCCCCGGACATCACCACTTATCATGGGTCCGGTTACACGGCAGAACAAGAAGTGCTGATGTCGGGAGAGAAAATGGAAAGAGACTTGGCAAAGCATGGCACCTTACAAGGCAGGAATAATGAATGATGGGATGTGTTATTGCTGGTCGTTGTGTTTGGTCAATCGCGGTGCTACAAACCGTGTCCAGTTCTTGGCCATTCGTCACATTCCACCACATGTCAATGCCATGGACTGGAGGAAAGAGCAGCATTTGTTGATGACTGGTTGGGCTGCATCAGCCTATGACGGTGCCGTGGTTGGGAAGGACAGGCAGACACTGACACACACGGGCAACAAGTCGGGGAAAGAACCAAGCTTGAAACTTGACGACCGTGACGGGAGGCAGACCATCACAGCATTCACTTGCTCCTTCCCAGTTTCCTTCTTCTGCCCACTTCCATCCATTCCATTCACCAATCCAGAATTTAAGACCAGCCAGCCCATCATCCCTCGCTCCCACTCTCCCTTCTTCCACCATACCACTCTTCTTCATTTCGATAGTGTCTAGTTTGCAACAAGTACAACAACGCAGGACGAAACCATCATAATCCACCATCGAGCAACCATCAACCATCAAACATCAGAAAAGAATAAAGACCTAATCTCAACGACAACAACCTTTTTCCATAATCGTAATCTGAACAACAACAAAACACCGATACAATGGCCTTCGGACGCGCCCCCCGCACCTCGCACACCACCACAACGGGCACCACCACCCGCCACCACGCCGACCGCCGCGGCGTCTTCCACCCCATCCTCTCCCTCAGCAACATCCTCGTCTGGCTCTCTTCGGTCATCGTCCTCGGCATTTCCGCCTACGAGATCCGGCAGTTCAAGAAGTACGCCGGCTCGGACTCGTATCCGGGTGACCGCCTCGTCTACATCCTTGTCATTGCCGTCCTGACCGTCGCTTTCTTCCTGCTGGCCTTTTTGCTTCACCCGAGACCTAGCTACACCTTGCTGTTCAACCTCATCTTCTCTTACCTCTGGTTGGTCTCGGTTGTTTTTGCTGCTGAGAGCTACTCGAGCCGTTATGTCCCCAGCATCTGGCATGCTTTGGAGGCTTTTACTTTTATTGCTTTGTAAGTTGACTCCTGAGCAGTGATGGTGGGAATGGGGAACAGGGTGCTAACGTGTGATGATAGCTTCGGCCTGCTCTTCAACATCCTCTACACTTGGTGGCAGTGGCACCGCGCTGCTCCCCGCACTACTACCGTCGTCTAAGCTCTCGCTGTGAGATGACGTGGTGCAGTTAGGTTGTGCGCATGGAAGGAGGACAAACAGCCCATACAGCCAACAACCTAACGACTGCGACTACCCGTACGACATTATGCGACATTGCCTATGATGATCCAAATGACGGACGGTGGAAGTTATCTTTCGGCAAGGACAGGAAAACCTGGATACCTCTATGGCCTTGATGGTCTTTCGTGATGACTTATGATACCTGACTGGAAGGGAAGGAACGGCGAGGGATGTTTTTTTCTTTTAATACCCAAATACCCACACATACCCTAATACCCAATGTTAACAAGGCCATTGCGGAGGAAGGCAACGGGATGGAGTAACGACTATTGAAACGGATACCCTTAATCAAAACCATTTCTCTTTTCATGACTCCAATATCTTTGCTCCATGTGACATGATTCGTAGGGAATGGTGATGAGGCATCGTCGTGCCATGAGTTTTCTGCCTTTGGAGTTTGGACACTTTCTTCCCCGCCGAAATGCAGTTGATATACTAAAGTCAGCGGAGCCAACTTCACCACACCCTGAGAGATGCTGGTAATGATCACAGCGGGACTGGATGGTGCATCCTGTCGTCACGGCTTCGAGCCCAGACGGGTACCACCCCCTCCCTCGTCTTTTCATTCATCATCCAGCATAACCTAGGTATCCTCTCCCTCCCTCCCTCTATCTCTGAGACCCACGACCCAGAAGACCTGATCAGCTGAAGGTGCCGCGGGTAGAAAGGAACTCAGTCATTCCCCACCGGCTTCCACTCCCTATCATACAACATTGATATCCAATAAAAATCATCACCAACATCAAAGTTGTCACGAACGTGCTTCATTCGCGCCACTACATCCCCCCACACACCATCATCGCGTCAGCGTTTTCCCACCTTATCATCATCTACCGCCTGCCATTAGGAAGTTGGGACTCACCTCTCCCCGGATCCCTAATCATCTCCCCCGTCCTCCTCACAAAATCCAGCTGCTCCTCCGTCAGCGCAGCCGCCTTTGCCAGCTCCTGCCTTCCCTTTTCTTCGTCGAGCGGGATGTGAAACGGTAGGACGCCCTTGTTGATGAAGTGGAAGTGGGCGAGCATGGTCTGGGCGCCGGCGTGGTGGGCGGCGATGGCGGTGGGGTTGGCGTATTTTGTCTGTTTTTCGTCCACTCCATCATCAGCTATCTCATGTACCGTCTTCTGGACACCATTCAAGCCGGGCCAAAAATTGACAAAATGGGAGCCGGTACAGGGGGAAAAGAGAAGCGGAAAAAAAAGAGGAGGGGAAAAAAAAGACAAGGGAATGGAGTACGCACCCTCATACCCCACTTCCCAGCCGTCTCCCTATCCCTTCTCGTAACCATCGAACAACTATGCAACAGCACAAACATGGCCAGGTAAATCGTGAACCAGTACTCTCTCTTTTTCGCCAGGACCAATTCGTTCAGTTCCCTCAGCACCGCTTTTGACCACGGCCTCAGGAAATTCGTATACTCGATACACTCAAACTGCGCCGTCATGATTTTCGGCATCGGCACTTTGCCAAAATACTTGGACTCCGGATCCATAATGGGCGTGCCTCCTAGGGCTTCGGAGCCACTGCTGATGAAGACGGGGTTGCTAGTGAGTCGACAGACGACCCAGAGGCGGAAGACGTTGGTTAGGAGGGAGCGTTCTTGGGGTGTCTTTTTTTTTTCCCCGGGTGTCAGTAAATCATCAGGCATACCTACGCAGAAACAGGACCAAACCGAAGCAAACCAAACCAAACCAGAACCAAAATGACGGGGAACAAATAAACGACAGTAGCAAAGGGGGAAACACCTACCCTAGCACCCCTAACCCCCCTAAACCCCATCCAATACGTCTCCCAAAACAACCCATCCAACCCCCCCACGCTCCCCACAATAAACTTGCTCACGTTCCGTTCAATATACCCCCTCAACGTCTCTCCGGCCTCCCGCATCTCCGCCACCGCGAACCTCGGCAGCGCCACCTGTTTCATTTCCCCGGAGGCGGTCTTCCACATTTCATGCACCACGTCCCCTTCCGCGGGGATGAACTTGCGGACGCGAAAAGAAAAGGGGGCTTCGGGGACGAGGATGGGGGATACGCTTATTGTGATTGTGGAGGTGGGTAAGGAGGAAGAAGGGGAGGAGGTGTCCCAGTCACAGGGGGGAATGTCGATAATGTCCATTGATGACCACCGACGTGAAAAGGAAGGATGTTTCTGCTCGCGGTAGAGGGAGGCGTCGGTTACTATGTATCGGTAGCAAGGCATTTTGGAGAGGGTGGGGCCGGTTATTTGGGAGCAGGTTAGGCAGGGGCCGGAGGGGTGGTGGGGGTTTGGGTTACACTTTTGTGAGAGGTGGTTAGTTTGACTACATAGATGGTAAACTGGAGGGGGAGAACGGGGAAGGATGAAGGGACTGAAAAAGGCATACACGACCCCTATTCATCCTACACCTGATGCACGACTTGAGGACGCGGGTGAGAGCCGTGTTTAGTCTCTTGCTCTCGTCGGTATACGGACCTCGGCGTTTGGTTCTTGGTTTGCTTCCTTGGGCTGTTGCTGCTGCACTTGGCTGTTCGGAGGGTTTGGGTTTGGTGACCCCATTGTTGTTGGTTTGAGACTTGGGCTTGGTTTTGCGTTGGATACGCTGGATATGGTGGGTTTGATGAGCAGTCAATCTCATTATTGGAGGAGGGAAGGAAGATATACCTTGGGAAGGGTCCAAACTTTTGTTATAGGACCTGAGCTAGCTGTATGTGAGGGAATCGACTTCGGGACTACCTCCAGAACTGCCTTTGGGGGTTCGGGACTGGAGGCGGAAACCTCAAACTGCCCCTGGTTATGCATTGTCATCGTTTGCGCCGGAGGTTGACATATCTCATGTTGTTCTGCGAACGCATCATCACTAAGGCCTTGCAAGTGGTCCGACGGTGTGTGAAACTCGACGACCGATTGCTCTTGGATTATCATCGGCAATTCATCTTGACGACGATACGACGAGATTAGCGACACCGGAGTGATAGGACCATGAAAGTTGTATAGATGACTATCAGAGAAAAGGCTCGCGGCATCGTCAAACACTGGCAAGTTGGAGGAGCTGCTGAGGAACGAGTCAATGTCGCTTGGCGTGGACATGTTGAACGTCAGCAGTGGCGGCTCAGGGGTGCTGACGCCCGAGGACATGGAGCGGGATGCGACGGAGTCGGGAATAAGACAAATCTCGGGTACCAGGCCCTGTTGTTGGGGGCCATGGGCTTGGGTGTTTCCGTTCGTGGGACGAGCCATGGGATTCTCTGTTTCGAGGGTAGCGTAAGCAGGATCGAGGGTGGGAAAGCCGGGGTTGATATCGAGGATCTGAGTATCGAAGATATTGTTTCCCGCATCAAGACTGTCGTATAACCATTGAGGATCGACATGGACCGAGGGGTAAGGGGTGGCGCGAACGATGGGTGCTGCGTCGCTGTTATTCAGCTGGTCTTCCGAGGTCGAGAACCATGATACAGAAAGGTCTTGGTGGTCGGGTATCGAGCAGCCGTAGTGTTGTTCCACAAGTGCCATCATCACCTTGTTGTGGCTGAGACCACTGAGACGAACGTCCACTGATTCCATCGCTGCTGTTTCCATGGCGCAACATACAACTTTTCATCAAGGTTATGCCGAAAGACTGTCTCAAACAAACGTGGGGGTTCAGGGATAGATAGAGGATGATATATCTCAAAGATCTGATCTCTGTTCAAGATCTTTTGTTGTCATGTCGCGATGGAAGCCGAGCTCATATCCGGGGATGGACGGTTGCACGAGTGCTACCCTCCCACAGTGGCTTGGAGATTAGAATCATGTTACTGGTGAGATTCGCTTTGCTGCTGAGGCTGAGATAGTGACAGCTGTCCAGCACTACGTACCGCTAATCGGCGACAGCCCGACGTTTGCTTACTGGTCGAGCGACGGAGTTATCGTGCCATTGACGGTGTTGTAGGCGGAACAGTTAAGGTGAGCATGCCGCGTAGGATTCCATCCCGCATATTGATAGGACGATGCTGTAATTGGTGTGTGACCGAACCGATCCCGGCTGTCGACTTGTCATGTATCTAGCTTACCTAAATCTCCGACAGGCTCCGACAGAAGAGCCTCATGATGGGTTTCGAGAAGTCGGCTACTCCGGCCAGTACGTCCTTCTTATGTAACGTTTAATAGACCGTGTAGTCTTCGGTTACCGGATATTCTGTCATTCCTGCACGACGGGCCGATTTCAAGATGAGGACGATGAGAACAGCAGCCGGAAGTGTTCCTCTTTGGATACCGAGACTCGGGAGAGAACGGCACTGGACTGTTCCATCTTCCCCAAATCATCGACAACAAGCCGGCATGCGCTCGGCCATCACCACTTGGAAACAAACACGTCCTGGGAAGCAATGTCAGTAAACATTAACGAAGTGGCAGTGCTTGTAACGATAAATGCTCAGTGGTAAAAAAAAAAAAAAATGTCAAATAACTTCAGCCGTCCGCCGATACGACCCTATCACGGAATATGATCCCGCCTCGGAAGGTGGCCGACAGGGCTGCAGGGATAGCTGCTTCGCCTTTCCCAGAGTGATGAACGTCTGAGGACATGCCGATGAGAGCCGTTCCAGATCAGCATGACGCTCCAGCAATGTTGGTAAGTCTGGAATCTAGAAAGAGAAAAGAGAAAGGATGACAGCCATGTCGAAGACCGTCACAAACGGGCAGAGAAGGTGGATGACACTATGAGCTTGCCGCGATGTGATGGTCAACCAGGCTCCTTGGTCCAAGGTCAATATTCATGAAATCCGATCACCCGTCGTGGTCGACTTGGATTGACGATGAAAGGTAAAGGACATCGGATGGCACTGCAGTGATGAAATTGGAAGAGAGTTGAGAAATGTCCTGAGCGGAAATTTGTTAGTAAGATGGCAGAAGTAGTGCACGGGCCGCTTGCCTCTTAAACGCTTATGCCAGGACCTCGACAACCGGCAAGCAGAACAGCAAGCTCGTGAGCCGGGGCATATTGGAGAGTAATAAGATTAGAAATCAACCCTCATTGTCGATGAATTGACCGGTTTGTTCTGCTCCGAGTACCACTCTGTTGTTGTTGTTGACATGGTGATGGTTAAGAGAAACCCCGTTGCCGAGCATCAGGACTTTGGCGGTTGATCGTTTACCCCTACGAGCTTATCAGTGATAAGATAAGCGATAAGAGCTCCGAACATCGATGACGTAGCGCTCTCCTCTCCATCGACTTCGACGACGACAACAAAGGCCAGGAACAGAAAGTGATGACGATGGATTGATGGCTTAGCGCCGTGAGAATCCTGGCGCGCTCCTTCCTCATTTGGTACCATGCTTTCCCCTCGTTGGCTCTGACGTCGTGAATGTTCTCCTCTTGGGCTGCTATAAGATCTCGGTAACCTGTTCCGAGGACCTCCTCTTTTAACATCTCCATTCTCTCACCTTTCCCAAGAACCGATTGATACCCACAAACTATCACGATACATAATCCCTATTAAAAACAGCACCACAACATGGCGACCTCCCAACTAGCCTACGGCGTCGAAAAGATTGTGGGCAACGGCCCCGAGCAGATCAAGCAGGATGTCTCCAACTACAACTCCCCAGAAACCGGTGATTCCTCCCAGCTCATGAAGGCTCTCGTATGGGAGGGCTCCAAGAAAGTCAAGGTTGTCGAGGTCCCCAAGCCCAAGATCATCGAGCCCACCGATGTCATCCTCAAGGTCACCGGCTCCACCATCTGCGGCTCTGACCTTCACCTCTTCCACGGCGCCGTCATGCAGATGAACAAGGGCGACATCCTCGGCCACGAGTTCTGTGGTATTGTCGAGCAGGTCGGCCCAGAGGTCAAGAAGGCCCAGATCGGCAAGCGTTATGTCGTCTCCTTCCAGATTGCCTGCGGTGACTGCTTCTTCTGCAAGAACAAGCTCTCCTCCCAGTGCGAGACTACCAACTCCAACACGCAGACCAAGGCCATGTACGGCGGCCGCACCGCTGGCATCTTTGGCTACTCCCACTTGACGGGCGGTTTCGCCGGTGGCCAGGCCGAGTACGTCCGTGTGCCATTGGCCGACGTCAACATGCTCGAGATCCCCGATGATGTTCCTGATGAGAAGGCTCTCTTCCTTTCCGACGTGCTCCCAACCTCTTACAACGCCGTCAAGGATACTGCCGTGTATCCTGGCGATACCCTCGCAATCTTCGGTGCTGGCCCCATTGGTCAGATGGTGGGCGTCTATGCCCTGTGGGAGGGTGTCAGCAAGGTCATCTTTGTCGACACCGAGCCCAGACTTTCGTTCATCAAGAGCCGTTGGCCTGCCGAGCATGCTGACAAGCTCCACCTGATTGACTTCAAGAAGCTCAGCTTCGGAATTACCAACAAGGAGACGGTGGTTAGCAAGTTGAAGGAGTTGACCGGTGGCCGTGGCCCAGATGTCGCCATTGACTGCGCGGCCGGAGAGTATGCCAAGGGCTGGTTGCACTGGCTGGAGATGCAAGTTGGTGCCGAGACGGATACCAGCGAGATTATCAACGAGATGGTTGAGGGTGTGAGGAATTACGGCAGAGTTGGTTTGACTGGTGTCTATGTCGGATACGTGAGTTTTCCCCAGCACAAGACTTCAAATAACATCAACATACTAACAAACTCCAGACCAACCACTTCAACGTCGGCTCTCTCATGCAGCGCGGCATCCGCCTCATCGGAAACGGTCAGGCGCCCGTACACAAGTATTGGGAGGAGCTCTTGCAGAAGATTCGCGATGGTACTCTCGATCCCACCGTCATGGTCTCCCACCGTGTCCGCCTGGAGGATATGGACAAGATCTACCACAAGTTTGATGCCAAGGAGGACTCGATGCAGAAGGTCTACGTCGAGACCAAGTTCTCTCTTCCCCGGGCTCAGGGAACTCCCGAGTTGACGACCTACGAGTAAAGTGTGAAAAATGGATGAAGGCGTTTGAGTAAGTGAGCGAGTGGAAGAGATACCAATTTGATGCTGTTGTAGTAGTAGTTGGTGTACTATTAGTAGTATGCTGTGTCACGAAGTTATGAATCAAGCACTTGCTTTTGGATACCATCGTCTGCCTGTTTACCAGTTTTACTGAACACAGCATTCACTTCCTCGTCATTGTAGCACCTTTCGAACAGTCGCCGGCGAGATCAGCTTGGTGAGTTAGCGAACTCCCTTTATGCTTCTTGCATGTAGATTCGTGTCCACAAACTGAACAATGACGAACAGACGAATTCTCGCAGGGCCCTGCATGAGGCTATGGGTAGCGGCAAGACCTCGTGACCTGTCAAGAGAAACAGTGCCTCTTAGTTCTAGAAGCAAGTTTTAGCTCATGACGAGTGGCGTCTACCTACTGGGCGAGATCTTCAAGGGGACTTTGATCTTCATAGACTATCGTCGCTGTCACCGTCACGGATCGTCAACCGGTCCTGCATTTACTCCACTCCATCGGTCGTTGACGTTCCCGATCGCCGTTATTCGTTGGTGACGTTCTTCTTCCAACCGGTTTCCATTTCACCTTTTGCTTTCGAGGTGCAAGAAGCTGAACATCTCTCAATCCCAGGTTAAGGGTCTCGTCATCGTCAGTGGATATGAACTGACTGCCTTCCAGACACAAGAGAAAGAGGTCAGAACAGACACTCACGATCACCCGGAATTCCAAAGGGGGGTCAAGCAAACCCACAGACCGAAGCCGCAAATGCACTGGGGAAGATGCGTTTCCCAAATACGGCCCACAGATCATGCGGTGCACCTGCATCTCTACTACGCCCCGTATTATGCAGACTGACTGCCGCCAGACCTCGATTTTGACCGTGGCGAGCCAGGATGACACGGAGGGCTTGGATCGTTCTATGCCGATACGCATGGAGGGCACGGGATCCGTGACCAATTCACTTCGCATCGTCCACTTCGTTCTACCGCAAACAGCCAAAGAACAACTGGAAGATTGTTTGGCATTTTCCCCTTTTAAGCTTAACACAGTATCTCGTTTCAAACTTGTGTGTGCTAGGATCTTTGACCCCCAAATAAAGTTTCAAGGACTACCAGTCAAACAAACACATTGTTGTTGCGGTTGCAAGGGACTAGCTACATACACCGTACCGGACTGAACAGAACAGGACACAATGGAAACCGACTTTTCATTTGAGCCACCCCGTGGCCGGCCTCGTCGTCCCGTGCCTCCCGATTCTTCTCCCACGATACAGCTCCCACGGGATGATGTCTCCATCCGATCAAGATCGTCGTCCGAGTCCGATCCGTCTCCCAGTAGTTCCACAGTGACTTCGTCCAAGAAGTCCACGACCTGGGCGGAGACCCTCCAAGAACAAGTCGAAGAAGTCAAAGAAGCCGACGATCATCAACGGCAAGAACATCATCAGCAAGAACGACCGGGACCCCTTTCCCATCCTGTCACTGCCCCTCGACGTCGATCGCGATCACCACCACCGTCATTACCGCCCGGTACTCCCTTAACAAACGGTGATGTGGAAAACCACAACCCATACTACTACAACAACCACAATCTCCTCGGCAACCCCAGCGACTACGACAACGACTTTTGTATCAAAAGTCCACCAGACCCCACCTTGCGATCCCGTCTTCTTCTTTCCTCGGGTTGCAGTTCCACTTACTGTAACGGCTGTACCACCACCAAGACCGAGCCCGAGACGAACGAGGGAAGTGACGGTCTTTTCCCACGACTACCTACCGTGACGTACAAGAGGTACCCCTGGTTTCATCTGTACTACGACCGCCCCTCTTCCAAGAAGGAACCTTCTTTGTACCAATCCCGATTTTGGTCCGATCCCACCGATTCCTTTAATAGTGGTAGAGGTGGTACCGCGGAAGAGTGGGAGAAAATGTTTTCTCTCCTTCACAACCCCCGCACTTTCCTTCGGGTTATCGTCGGTTTAGCGTTTCTCATGTGTTTTCTCACGAATATGGTCTCGGGTGGTCCACTGGCAGAACGGGTTCGTGATGCTTTTCATGGCCATCGGCCATGGACGGCGCATCAAGATCTTCGACGACATGATACCCAAGGTGAAAGTGCAGGTGCAGGAGCAGGAGGAGTAATCCGCATCGCCGCCTCCCCAGCCCTCATAGACCCTCAAGGCGTCTACATCCGCGCCTCCCCCCTCTTCTCCTCCGACGGCGCTCCCGATACTTCTCGGATCATAGCCGGCTACGCCGCCACCTCCGGCCCGGACCGCGTTTTGCGAGTCTCCCTCTCAACCAACTCCGGCACCTCCTGGTCAGCCCTAGGGGAAGTAACCCGCCGTCCCGCCGACGGCACCTCCGACCTCGACAACGCCATGCCCCTCGCCCTACCCTCGGGCCGCATCATCATGGCCTTCCGGCACCACTCCCTCTACCCCTTCCCTTCCTCCCCCGCCACCAACTTCGTCTACACGCACTACCGCCTCGACGTCTGTTTCTCCGATGACGGGGGGCGCACCTGGTCCTTTTTGTCACACATTGACGAACGGCCCGCCAGTCCACAGCTAAACGGCCTCTGGGAACCCTTCTTGCGACTTGCCTCCGACGGACGCACCATCCAAGCTTACTACTCCTCCGAAAACTCCGCTTCGGACCAGGATAACCTCATGCGCTTCAGCACAGACGAAGGGCTAACCTGGAGTGACCCGCCCATCTTGGTCTCATCCTCCCCCCACGCCAACTCGCGCGACGGCATGACGGGCGTTTCTCTCGTGTCTTCCGACCCGTGTCGCAAAAAGGAACTCATCTGCGTTTTTGAGACCACACTCCCCGACGGCACTTTTACCATCTCCTCCGTCTTCTCATCCGACGACGGTCTAACCTGGGGCCATCGCAAAACTGTCTACACGGCGGCCGGAAAAAAATGGGCGGGGGCGCCGCAGGTTTATTTGGTCGGGGAGACGTTGGTGGTTAGTTTTCTGACGAATGAAGGGACTGACTTGCCGAAGATTGATGGGGCTTATACGAAGCTTGTGACGAGTCAAGATGGGGGGAGGAGTTGGAGGCAGAGGTCGGGGGAGGCGGTTACGGTTGCTGGGACGAGATCACATTGGCCGGGTTTGTTTGGGTTGGATGGGACGAGGTTTTTGGCGCTTTATTCGGTGGATGGGAGGGGGGCGGTGGGGCATTTTATGGGTGTTGGGGGGGAGTGATGATGGTTGAGGGAGAAAGGGGGATGGGATCTGGAAGCTGGAGTGAGGGCTGGATACGTAGGTTGGCAAAGGGGATGAGGATACCTAATGGATGAGCGATGGCCGATGGAGAGGGACGGTTCAGGATAATACCTCTAATAGTAATAGCGAACACAACCTACAATTATGAGAATATCTAGACACACACACGGTCGATTCTATACGCATACACGGTCTATATATAACCCTTACCCGCGCCCAACCTGCCAGCTCCCTGCCAGCCATGACAGCTGCACATGAAATCCCCGTTTTCCCCGCGTAAATACCCCCATATCAATACACATTACATTTGCGAATTTTTCTGGGGTCGTGCAGACTTAGCAATTTTTTCCCGCATACGGTCTTAACGTCGTAAACAATACAATAGCCTATAAAATCCTATTATAATTAACGACGATAATAAAGAATTTTAGGGGGGTGGGGGGAGGGGGAGGGGAGGGGGTAAATAAAAAGGAAATAAAAAGGGTTATATTAGGATCTTAACGTTATTATTATTATATTATATTTTATGCAGTACTCAATACTATGAAATTATCACGACTCTGGCAGGCTCAGCGCACTTGTCAGATTTGCCAAGGATGTCATATAACACAAGAAAACCCACTTTTACCATACAAAACGGCCAAGATTACATATCACTTGGCATTAGTGGACCGTATGTGCGTGTAGAATCGACCGTGTGTGTGTCTAGAATTTCCCACAATTATTCTATACATCGGGCCACATGCAACACATCTGAATGATTCGTTGAGGGATGAGCATACAGGGAAGGAAGAATGGAAGAGAGAGTCGGTAGAGGTAACGGAATGATGTCGAGATAAGATGAAATGTTGAGCAGCTGAGAGACAGGCTAGAGAAGAGCGGTGATGTGAAGTGAAGTCGGAAGCAACCGTGGTAACATGTTGGAGGTTGGGGGTTAGTGGCAGAGGAGGGAAGTGGCAATCATCGTCTTCCCAACGATAGAAGTTGCATGAGACCGAATCCGAACAGAGGAAAGAGCCTCCCTCTCCAGTCGCACTTAACCAACCCTCCATCGGTCTCCCAAACCCCAACTTCGGGACCGCAAACTTGCGAGAATGGCTTGAAGTGGCTTGAAGGCTTGATTCACTGCAACAGTGGCGTCTCTTTACTGCCTTCTGTACCACCACCGAACCACCTAATTGAGCCTCAGTCCTCAGGATACCAACAGGTCATCCTTGAAAGGTGTCTTTTTAGCATGTCTGTTGTCAGCGAAGCATACGTAAGCTATTCCAAATCTGCCAATTCCTCTCGGCAACCCGCATCATCCATCACCGGATGGTTGCTTCAAGCTGAGAATACTGAGAAGCTGAGTAAGGTAGCTGGGCTGACTGCTGCTGCTGGCCGTTCTCCTTTGTCATGATGCCAGGACCCGGAGGATTGGTCTGGCTGGCATGTCTTCCTATGAAACAAGGTTACATAAAGGATCATAGTTGAGAAGTTGTATTGCCCGGTTGTTTGGCTGAGGGTTTGTTGGTGGGGATGATGTTCTTGGTCGTTGATTCCGCGATTCTTCCGCGGGCCACCATAGTCCAGTCAAAGCCTAGAACATTTCCAAACCCTTCATACCATATAGATACGGCCGTTAAGTTGAGCTAACGACGATAGTTTGTCGATGTTTGGTCAGTCACGATGTTGCAATGAAGACGCAAAGAGTCGAGAACGGGAAAGGTATATGCCGCTTGTACCGTGCAAGAACTTCACTAACAAATGGCGTCCCGATTGTTTGGTTCAACTCCAGGCAGTTTGCTGACACTTTCAAGCCAACCAGCCGGATTAAACTTTCCTCTCATCCAATAGTGTGAAGATCCCGGCAGAAACAAGCTCAATTGTCATGGTCCGTCCCGTGGTTCATGGTAATAGTCGCGGCGTATGGGTGGCGTGGTGGTGTGGTCGTACCAAATCTGACCGGCACCCGAACCGCGAAAGTATTATCTGCAGAGTCCTCTTTCGTTACGACTTCAGGTTCCACGGTTCCGTCTCCCATCCCTCACTCAAACTTCCAGCTGAATGTCTTGTCCGAGCTAATTCCCGGAATATTGTTCCTTTTTCGCAATAAGGCTGACGGCCTGACATCTTCTTCTCCAGTTCCCGTCGTTGCACTGCGGTTCATGTATTGTATTGTCTGAGTAAGCAACGGATGTAAAATCTAGCTGTTCGGTTAAACAAACTTAAAAAGTTTGTGGTTCATTGAGGCGCTTGCAGGCGCTCGCTGGCGGTCCGGAGAGGCGTTGCTTGTTTCCCCTAGAATCTAGATCGGGCTTGACATTTGTGTAAGTTGATTGGTCGAAACACCCTTGGACCCCGGTTGGTCCAAATAGTCCGGGGATGGAGGGACGGACAGGGTCTGCGAAGAAGTAAGACATTTCGGGAGGGATTACTACCTTGATGATTGATGTTCTTGACTGATGGGAAGATTGCACATGAGACAGCAGTGGACTGTAACTCTGACTGCACTGACCTAGCGACGGACATGTATTTGCACGATGCTTTGCGCAGTTTTACCTATCATAAACTACCAACATGTCAACGTGGCTGGGAATGATCCTTCATGAAGGATCCAAGACCGAACCAGACACTGAGAGCATTACACATTGGACTAGGGGTACCTAGGGTACTGCTGGGTCTCCGTATTCCGAACATCGTCGTACCCCATGGGGGCAGTAAAGAAGCCCAGTTCCGATGGCTTGGGTAGTCCGAAGGGAGACTGGGCAGAAATCAGGTACACCCGGTGTTTTGTACGACGATCCCTCCCTGACTCCCGGGACCGACGAAGGAATGCTGTCCTTGATTTCGCAGTAGATCGGATCAGAAGTATAAGTCAAGCTCCCCTCCCTCTCAACCTTTCAGTCCAAAAGTTCTACCATCCATCCCAACATTTCTCAGTCATCCTCTCCTACACTAAGAAGAAACAGCAAAAATGCATCTCCTCCCCACCCTCACCCTCCTAACCACCACCCTCACGGCCTTGACCACCGCCGTTGCCCTTCCTTCTTCCCAGTCCGACCTCATCGACGCTCGCGGTTTCAAAGGAGGAGATGACGGCAAATGTCTCTGCGAAGAAGACGCCAACACGCTCCGCGACGCTTATGTCCGGATGATCAGCAACTGGAACCCGGCAGACGCCAAGTACCTGACCGAGGACTTTAAGGATACGAGCGGCAGCATTAATATCCTGATTGGCAAACCGCTGGATGGGAGCGTGCCTACGTTTGCGAACAAGGCCGAGTTTGTGGAGCATATGACTGTTATGGTTAGTTTGTTTTTGTTTCTTTTCTACCTGCTATCTTACCATGTGCTCAACTCCCTTCGTTGGGCTTGACCTTTCTTTACCTCTTTGCACATCTACCTAATCAAACCCTCTTCACTTTTCACTTCACTTCCCTTTTCAACCTCGTTTTATCTCTTTACCTCTTTACCTCTCCTCACCTTTCAACCTCGCTTCTACGTATCCTGCTTCATCCCCCTCTTCATCTACCATCTCATCTACCAACTCATCCCATTTCCACTCTCCATTCCACCTCGTCTGACTTCCACTCCCTCCCCCTTTCCCCTCCTTTCCCCTTCTTTTTTCCACTCCAACTCCCCAGATTATCCTCTCCCCTCACATTTTCCACCAGTACTAACAAACCTTCAGCCCGATAACCTCCCCCTCCGCGTCACCTTCTCCACCTACAACTGCAACTACATAACCGTAATCTGGACCGCCACCTTTGGCGTCGCGCAAAAGGCCGTCCGCGGCATCGCCGTCGCGGGAGCAGTCTACGACAAGAAGAAGAAGATGTGGCTGATCAAGAGCGTGGACGTCGAGTGGAACTCGATGGCTTATCTGCTGGATATCGGGGGGAGTTATAAGTTGCCTGGGCAGCCATAGGTTGGTTACTTCCTAGGGGTCAGTGGTGGGGGGTGGTGGTTGGAGGTTGTGAATGGGATTTGGGGGGTAGGAGGATGGAAAGGAGGGGGGATGGGAGGCTGTGATGGTACTGTTGGGAAGGGCGGACGACAATGAGAAAGAATGCAATTGGGTCCACGATCCGAACGGAGCCGAATCACAACATCACGAACCGCATGTCTGTCGTCGGAATGCTCGTTTCCCGGCCCATCAATCCAAACGACGAGAACGAGTTGTCAGCGGAACCAGGGGAACTCGGGTGCCGAGCCGGGAACGGGCATTCCAGACAAGGTTGGCGGCATTGGATTTCGCGTTGCATTCGTTGCATGTTGGCATGCAAGGGACCCGATGCATGCGATGTGTTCATGTGTCACGCAGTGACGGCTTCTAGTCTAACATGGGTTGCTTTTCGTGTTTCTATGAGACCGACTTGGATTTTGGATGATAGTCCTGTGGTTTGGATATAATGAGATGAATGAGCTTTCGATTGACACTTCGAATCACATCCGCTCGTGCTGAGTTATGAATCATGAAGGAAGTGTTTTCAACTCAGGTCGAGGACCATCGACCAACAATGCTGGTTGAACATCCTGCTTATCGCGGCGGTAGTAATTGCCGAACCGTACATGCCATTCATATTGCATATGTTGTGTGCAGCTAGGCCTTGACTCGTGTCGTAAACAAGAAGCGCAGGACGGTGAGACATAACTCGTACTCATCATGTCTAGTGTAAGGTACGCTTCGGAGTTCTTCGCCGATGCTGTGCTACCTACGACGTATGGTGGAAGCATATGAAGCTAAATCAGTCCATTTGCTCCGTAGACACCACAGGACTGACTCCGACAAGAGCAATATTAAAAGCAGGAGACCGGCAATCTCCACTTTATGACCAACGGTACGTTGCCGTGAAAAGCCAGCTTCAGTGCTGTGAAAAGGGTCTGGGTATTTAGTCTGGAAGAATGGAAATGAAAGGGGACAGAAGACAAGAGGCCGGCCAGAAAACAACAAGACGACAGAGAGACTCAACAAAAGAGGCATCAAAATAAAGAAAGCACCAAGCAACACAAGATATACACACACACATACACACACACCCGTAACTTGACCGAGAGAGCATGCAATGAAAAATCAACAGAACGATACCCAAATGCAATTCGATCCAGTTCAATCGCAATAGTTAAAAAATAACAAACAATGATCCATAAACACCGATCCCCTAATGCAAAACACAAGACGCAAGGATGCTGAAAACCACCCCAAGAAAGGCAACCAAAAAAAACCTCTTAACAAATCCCTCCATCCAAACAAGAGAGACCTTATCTTCCCCTTTAGCCAAAGGCCGCTATATGACTGAAAAACAAAAAAAAAAAAAAAAGAAACATATATCTGATCAGTATCCAAAAAAAAACAAAGCTGGTAATGTAGTGTAATGTAGTGGTAGTGTAGTATGCAAATCCAATATGCTAAATCCAACAACCTCTTTTCATCCCCCATTCCCTCCCGTAGTTTCTTCCCCTCCGTTCCCCCCCATCCGGGATATCTAACCAAACCTCCCTTCCCTCTTTCTCGTTCATCCACCATGGGTAGCTTTCCTATTCACAACCTTTCCTTTCTTGCAAAAACCTGATCCAATCCAATCATCAACCTCATTAAAACCGCTTCACTCTCAATAGGTAAGCTTTTAGAGCCCCTCCCTCATAGCCTCCCCAATCCTCTCCATCACTCCTCCTCCTCCTCCCTGTTGGTCAACCGTCACCTTGGCCGGCAACCCTCCCTTCTTAATCATAAACCCCGGTATCGCCCCAGGTTGATTAATCCCCGGCGCCCTCGGCTTGATGGTGGTGCCCGTGGTAGCCGAGGAAACGGACCTGACAGACGAAGAGAGAGGGGTGGTAGCGCTCGTGCCTGCTGTGCCTACGGTACCCGTGGTGGTGGACGAGGAAATGCTTCGGTAGGAGGATTTACCGTCGCTTACTGGTGGAGCGATTGCTATTCCCAGTCCAGTGCCAGTGCCGGTGCCAGTGCCAGTGCCGGCGGGGGTGGTGGGTGAGGGTTCTTCGGGCAGTTCGGGGGTTGGTTCCAATCCTGATCTTGTGTTTCCTGATCTTGCTCCGTGTGGAGGTACGTCGGTGGCAGTAGTGGTGGGTTGGCTAGTCTGGCTCTGTGACTGAGACCCCCATGGTCGCCACGAGACTAGCTTACCCAAGGCAGGAAGAGACAACTGACGGGAGGCTGTTGATCGTACAGCGGAAGAAGACATATGCAAACCGTCAGTGTGGGCGCGACGATTGGGGTGGAGGAAGGACGGCTGGGAGGCGACCGATTTGGAGGTGGTGGTGGTGGTGGAGGTGGATACGGGTCGAGGGGGTAGGCGCTGTCCTACCAGGGCCAAGTTATCTCTGGCGTGCATGCTTCCGCGCGATCCGCGCGACGAGATGGTCGGCATGGCCGTGACGTTGCTGATTCCGGTTCCGGCGGCGCTGAGGCCGAGTGGTCGGAGCGTCAGCTGGCTCGGGCGGACCTTGAGGGTGTGGATGTCCAGTCCGTTGGATAGAGACATGATGGATTCGTGCGAGGTCATGCGCCGGAGTGTCCCCGAGGGTCGTTCGGCCAGTTCAGGGTGGAAGTCGAGATCGTTATGAATTGTGTCGTCGCCTGCAATCGCCGGGTCGTCGCCGTCGCCGTTGCTAATGGTCTCGACGGTGTCATCTTCGGCGGAGGAGATCCCGTGGGTCATGTCGGGTACGTCGTCGGTGGTGTAGGTGCCCATGGCCTGGTTGAGCTCTTCGGCTAGGACGAGACCGGCTAGCGAGCGGTGTCCGGGGTACGGCGGTGAGCAGGTTCCGCCGTTATACATGGCCGTGCTACGCGTCGACCATTGGGATGCCTGTCTGCGATGAGACCTTCGGTTCCATTCTGGCGACGCTGGATCGACACTCGTCGTGGGCGAGTTGGGGCCGGACACCTCGATGATGCCGCGGTCGAAAACGGAATTGCGCCGGGGGTTCGACTGGGGAGAGGTCGGCGCGGAGGAGGGCGCAAATTCGGAGGGCATTTCGGATATTAGGGACCAACGGCCAGCTGCTGTCGAAGTGGAATCGTGAGTACTGTGACGCGGGACAAAGGGTGGCCCAAGGCCACGGCCCGCCTGCCATTGGGAATTCTGGGAGGATACTGGTGTTGTGGGTGCTGAGATGATGTGTGGCGGCGAAAAGGTACCTGAAGTAATGGATTTCCTGTGCTTCCTTGCTTTGCGTGATTCGCCCTTCTGCTGAGCGATGTGGTAATGATGATGGACGTGTACGGCCTGTGAGATCTTTGGTGTTTTGGCCGAGTCTGGATCGTCAAATTCTGTCTGTAGTGTTGATACGGTACCCATCTGCTGCTTACTACTACTCGATAATGGCTGGTGGTACTGCATCTGTTCCCGTAGGAGTTGGATTTCGTCGTGTGAGTTCATTAGCATCTCGCGCAGTTCGGCAATGCCCAGTTGTAGGTTGGCGTTGTCCTGCAAGAGGTCGCGTACGAAATGCGACACGACATTGCGACTGCTTTTGGTGTCGGATAGGGATTTGACAGCGGCGGCGCCCTTAAGTCTGCCTGCTGCCGTGCTGAGCTCCTTTTCCATTTCTCGTTGTTTCTCGATACGGCCCATAACCTCGGCGTGTCGATCCCGTTCTTCTTTTGCCTCCTTCTCCATGCGCTCCAGCTGTTCCTGCAAGTCGTTGATACCCTTTTCGGCCTGCTTCCATCGCGAGATGGCGGTGCGCGCTTCCTCCTGCGTGTTGACCAAGGTCGCCTGTAGTGTTGCTTGTTCCTCCTCGAGCATGGTGAGCTGCTTCTCCAGGGTCGCTGCCCTCTCCGCCGCCATTTCCAGTCGACGGATCTCGCGCTGTGACTCGCGCAGGGTAGTCTCGAGGTAGTCAATACGGGTGTCGGCTTCTCGGACGGTGTCGTTAAGCGAGTCGAGTTCGGCATGGAGGCTGTAGTTCTCGTGTATCTTTTCCCTGTTCTTCTCCTCGAGCTCTGCATTTTCGCGTTCCAGCTGTTCGATGCGAGCGGTGAGTTCGGCGCGGTCGCGTTCGGCGGCGGCCATGTAGGCTTCATGGCGAATGAGCAGGGTCTGGAGGGAAAAGGTCAGCGAGGAGAAGCAATCCTCCGGCCTGGGTTGTCGCGCGCGCCATTTGCCGTGTGTTGCGGGGGGCCTTTCCGACCACTCCAACATGTTGCATTTTGTGTAGAAGAGAAGGTAGACGGTTCGTCGACCAGGCTCATGGGAGGAGCGAAATCAAGGGATGTTTATGAATGCGACAAGCGCACGAGGAGCGGATGGAAGGAATGCGGCACGCATCAGCAGGGAAGCTGATGTGCGTCATTGATTACTCACCTGGCCCATTTTGGCGGCCGTATGGACATCGCGCTCGACACTCTTGAGGAGAGTACAGTTGTGCCTAAGATAGACGCAGTCCTCCCTTCCACAGCAACACCGCATAGCCGGCGACTGCTGTGCCCCCTGGGCGGAGTTGTTGCCGTTGGATTCCATGGCGGCGGCGGGCGACGAAGGATTCTGCGGCACGAGCTCAGCTACAGGCTCGGCGGTGGTATGCTCAGCAACAGCAGCAGCAGCAGCAGTATCGACGACTATTTCTTGTTCGCGGTCGGCGGTCGGGGTCGCGGCGTCTGCCATTCCCATTCCCATCCCTATAGTGTGTGGGGAGGGCGAAGGGCAGATACTGGACTCGTCGTCGTCGGGGATGGTGACCGTCGCTGGAATGTGATGTCGTCGAAGGCGGAGGAATCAGGGGAGGAAGAGAAGGAGGAGGGCGATGTCTTCTTTTCCAGCACCACCTCCACCATGCTGTGCTTGAAAATGTCGACCCCTAAATTGACAACTCGACTCGACTCGAGTACCTCTTAAGGCGGCGACACCGGGACCAAGGGTCTGGACTCTCTCTGGCTGGGAATCTTCAATGGCTTTGGCGCTGTGGCTTAGAGACAAATTGCGTAGAAGTCGCCCGGTAAGGAACAGGTAAGGAACAGGTAGGGGACGCCTGTGCACGGATACACGACTGCTGTTTCGGAGACTTGTGAAGATGGAGAAAAAGAAGGTCGGGAGAAAAGCACGAGGACCACGGATCGTTGACTCGGAGGGCGCAAGGGTGGTCGGCAAAGGACGGTGAACCCGGTACTTGTGAGATGGTATCCTGGTCAACTACGTAGGAGCAAGACGAGGAGGTCCTAGGTGAGTGGTAAGTATGTTGGGTATAGGTATAGGTGTAGGTATGGAATATCGGTCGACTGGTGGGTATGGGTAGGTGTAAAGAGATAAAAGAGTTGAGAGAAAAGAGAGGAAAATTGGAAAGGAAAAATGATAATGACAAGCCCGAAAATGGCGACGAATGGCTTCCACTTCCTTGATCAAGTTGGGCTGTGACCCCCTCCCCATGGCTCCCCATGTCCTCTGTCACTCCCCCGTGGCTCCGGGATGGATCAATTAGAGTGATCCATGTCTTCCACTTGTCCCCATTTGAGGCCCCGGTCCGGTCCTCATGTGCTGCTTTTCGGGTATGAATGTGGTGAACAACACAGCACTTTGGACTGAGGCAGTGAGGAGAAAGTGAAATGGCGTCCTTTGTGGATTCCATTCCAGAGGTTGAGGACGCGCCAGGTCACCAAATGCACAAGCAAAGAAAGCGTGCATTCAGTTTCATTCGAACCACTGACACTGGCGCAATCGCTGCAGCCAAAAGTGCACCTGCAGCCAAGACCTCGCACCAAGAGAGCATCGAAAAGGTACCCGCTCACACCAATGATACCACACCATTTGTCGCTACTGCCAGCCCTTTCCCGTCTGTTAGTTTTTGCTACATTTCCTCACCAATTGCTTAACAGAGACCAGCTTCTAATGTTAACAGAGTTGCACACAAGAATCTCTCACCGCCCAACGCATCATGTCGCATTAAACCACTTTCAGCTTAGCCTCACTGTTATCTTTCCCCGGTCCCCGACCCATTGCGACCAAAACCCACTCACACCCAATTGATAACGAAAGCCTCGAACCCAACCAACGACGACGACAAGTGCAACATCCGAACGACGACGACAACAACACCAACCGATTGACCGAGACAGCAGGCGAGAGAGGGGAAACTGGCGAGGCTATTCCAAAGAGGGGTTACGCAGCTCACAGCACGAGGAGGAAGAAAAGACTAGACACTCGTCATGTCCAACCAGTCACCATTTCCATCCGATGAGAGATTATTTTCGGAAATTCTTGTGCCCCGGCGGTCGATCACCAAAAATAATTCTCAGCCAACAAAACTATCCGCAAAGGCTAGCGATTATGATCTCCGAGGGAACAAGCGAAACGAGGCGAGACCGATTTATACGACGATAAAGAAATGAGTATCTACATCGACACTGTCCATCACTTCTCTGCTCTCTCTCTCTCTTCATCTACATTCCCTCTTCTCATCCCAATTTCACCCCCTCAGAGTTCTCACAACTTCAACCTTCAGTTGAAAAGAGACGGTAGCAACTTTTTCACTGACAAATGCAAAGAAGAACTCAGTCTTTTTCTCTCAAATTCCCCCGCATATCCCCCCAACGACCCAAACATGGACCACCCATGGAATTTTCCTATCGGAACATTGACGCTTTGCATGGCCGGCATGCGAAAATCTCCACATGGCCGAACGATCCTTGACCGACGGGCGGTTCCGGCGATCCATCCGTTCAACGGGGCGCCGGTTACGCGGGCGGGTCGCTTTTTCTCTTTCGGCATCGGTGACACTTGCTTTTCTTTCACCAATGGGCATTTACATTGAGTTTCCTTTTGCGACATCTTCATTCTCATGTTGCTTGGATATGACTTCGTTGACCCTTTCGAGTGAAGGTGACGGTGAGACTTGACGCCGCTCTCATGCCTGCCGGTACCTGAATCACAGCGTCCATGGGGAACACAAGACTTGAGATCTCGTGTACCATGGAACGTCAGCTTTCGTGGTACCTCTACCTCATACAACCACAGTTGTCACAGTCATCCTAGGTCATCAAGTAAAGCGATGTCGTCATCACGAGGAAGGTCCTCGTTTCACACAAATCACTTATTTCAAGTTCTCAAGAGCGAGTCACTGGATTACCTGGAGAGGCCGGGCAAGAAGTTTTCCTCATTCGCAGTATTTCCCCCTGAAGTCGTCATCTGAAGGGAAGCGGCGACCCAAATACAGAAGACACGTACCTTCCATGATCAGAAAGAATGAAGGTACTGCATGGAGAAGGAGCCAAGTGGCGAGTCCGAGAAGAGGAAGTCGCCAGGGAATGAAAGAGAGCATCGATCTTGGTCAAGTGCGGAGGTCACGACTGGCCGAGACTCGAGAGTACGGTTGGGGACGAAAGAGAGATTTGTCACTCGTGGATTTCAAATTCCAACGCAGGCTTTGGAAGCAGACCTTCCACTTGCCTCCTCCATAAGCTTCGTCGCCTCGTTAGTATCTGATTTCTCCCACTCACGCCCTCATCCTTGTCGGCCGGCCTTTGTTATTCCTCATACCGGCGAGCTTCGTACATTATACGCATGTGTTCTAGGCTTGCTGTGCTGCCAGAGCATTAATCCAAAATGCACCACCACCCATCAATCTCATGTTTCGGTTCGATACGCTCCGCGCTACACGAGGAAGAAATCCCGTTTCTCCTCCCTGCGGGTGATCTCTCCATCCATGATTCCATCGCAGTATACGTCCCCTTCGTAAGTAAAGGTGTCTTTCTCTGCTATCGGTCTTAGCACAAAGGGGACTCTTGCTCCGGGGAAGACGACGACGACGTCCCCGGGCTCCGTGGCAATTGGCCCCATGCCCATATAGCCTTTCTCGGTGAGATACAGTCTCCTTTTAACCATTTCAACGCAAGCTCGGTCGTAGGCTTTCCCTCCATCTAGCCCCAAGGCAAATGCGGCCCATTCCTTAGCCCTTTCCTTCGCATTCTCATCCACGGATTTCCTCCACTCGGGTGCAGTAATATCGAAACCCAAGCCCTGGAATTATTCCAAGCAACATCGCCAATTGCGATACTCAAGCGCGAACTCGGACCTTGCCCGATGCTGACTTACATACTCCAAGTCATACACCATGTCTCCAACTGGCACTCGCCAAACTCCCTCCTCGCGACGCTCCGGAGTATCATATATAACTTCGTTCTTCTTCTTTAAGAGCTCCCACAACTTATCCAAGCTCTCAAAGAATACAATGCTCTCGGCCCACCGCTCAGTTGTTGGAAAGTATTCGGCATAGCTCATACAACCCACCTCTTCTACGGCGTCAACAAGATATCCACGTAAGCCCAGTATCTCAGGGATCGTACTGGTCGGCACCATATCGACTGAACAATGAGGCCCGCATGCTCTAAACTCATCTTCGCCCTCGAGGTCGCAATAGAATGGGGATTGCAAGCCAGACCGCCAATCCGGCACCCATAATGGTAACTACTCGTCACTTCCATCGTCAAATAATATTTTGGGGAACTGCGAATAAAACAGGAATTCGACCGGAAACCCGTCCTTCGTCTTACTAACAATGGCCTTTACCACCCCGGTCAAAATCTGCGCAGTGCTGGTTTGGCTAGAATAATCAAGATTAATCCCCAACTCGTCAGCATCTGCTGCCACGCCCAGCAAAGCATAGATTCGATCTCTGTGCAGCTTTGCCTCTCTACATAAGTAAACGTTCGCGTACATGTCGACGAGAAGCGTGAACAGATTGTCACCTTTCTTCTCTTCATTGGCCTGCTCAAGTCTGCTATGACGACCACTGAAAGACTGTGTGAGTTGATGCATCAAGCGGCCTAGGCCTCGGGCCGTATCCCTCGGCATCCTCACACCAGCGATTTCAGCGTCGGTGCTAAGGGGGCTCCCGCCATCCCACTCCGGCGTATAACCACCCTTGCGCTCGAACTCTTGTATGGCATGGGTTATACACATACAAATCAGCACAAGCACGTCGTAGTCTACTGGCGACCTTGTTCCACACACAAAGGCCGTCTCCTCGCAGAGGCACGCCTCTTGGACCACCCACACGCGCGTAAACCATGACCTTCGAAAGAAAGATTGCAGCTCTCCCGACGCCCACAAGTGGACAAGTGTCTCCGCCCCATTCTCTATAAATTCCATCACTGTCCTTCCAGTACTTGCACTGACTTTGCCTGGATCCAAGATCGGCGTCGGTGCTTCCACGACTTCTGCATAGTCGACTCCCAAGTTAATACCAACGCCAGCACCATTGCCGTCATCTGCAATGGGACCATTAGAACCAGCGGTGTCAACAACATCGTCGCCACCACATATGGTAGTGCCAGTAGTCCCTTTCCCCGCTATCTTACCATCAGCAATTCCTAGGCTCGCCAAGAACCCCGCAAGCGTCTCCTCAGCTTCCTCCCCAAAGCTCTCATACTCCCTTAACAGCTCCGCCAACGCATCCATTACCACGTCCGACCCGTCCGCTTCAGAACCCAACCAAATCAGCACTTGCTCGGCACGCGAATAGACCTGAGCCATCAGACCCACTTGCACGGCCTTCTCGCGCGGGTCGAGTTGGGCGATGCAGAGTTGATCGATCCAGACGGTCATCTCGGTTGATGGGTTATCACGGTGGTAAATAGCGCGAAGATGTCGCAAGCATGAGTCCAGGGAGGAGGTGATGCGGATTATGCACCTCTTCTTTATCTGCATTGGCGCCGTCTGGACAGCTGGGATATTATCTTGTCCATCTGCATCATCACCATTGCTGAAAGAAACGTCGTCGACGGAATTTGTGTCGTCTTTGTGGCGGGTGGTATGACTGGTATCAGAGTCGACGTAGATCAGATTCGGCCTCTCGTCGCTGCCCCAGGCGTAGGACAGGGCCTTGAAGGGCGCCGCCGGCGAGGAGATGGGCGTGGTGTACAGGCGGCAGTGAAGAGGAGAGGAGAAGTCGTCGGATCCGGATGGAATGAGCTGGAGCAGCCGGATCTCGGTGGCCGGGGTGTTGAGCGGGATGGTGTCGTAGGAGAGTTCGGGGTGGTGGTGGTGGTGTTGTTGGGTTGTCTGCTGTGGTGTAGCTAGTGTTGCAGCAGCAGCAGCAGCAGCAGGTGTTACTGTTGGGGCCCTATGTCTAGGGGGTGAGGGACTGTTGTCGTCCATGGTTGGTGGTATCTGGTGCTTTTTAGGTTTTTCCGCTGGCCCAGGTAGGTCAAGTGTGGAAAGAGTTAGCAAAGTCGGTGGCTTTGTTGAGGCCAATATGACTTTTTGAATGAATGAATTTGTTGAAAGAGTCGTTGTCATCTTCCTGGGAAGTTCATGACGAGAGGGGAGAGATCTTGATAGTATATGAATTTCGGGATGAAGCCAATGAGACTTAGCCTTGGTAAAGTATGTAAGCACTAACTTGGTAGGTAGGCACCAGGTGCCACTGCAGATATGGCTGGTAAACAGCAACTCTCAAGCGGGCCGTTCGGCCATCATGATACCGGTTCACGCCGTTCGAAATCGTCATATACATCATGTCCATTGATATTAATCTAATCGGGTGTCATCGGGCGTTATCGTTAACCGTGTCAGCCGCTACCATACTACGTATGTATATATGTGGTACAAAACTGACACAACACACAAAAACCTATTGGCCCGTTGGACCATGTGGATGACAACTTCTTAATCATATGGAGACGACGGAATATTGTCCAAGAGCTGTGATCAACTGAAGAGAGAGCTACGGTGCTACCTAGGTACCTACACTATGCCAAGACATGTTTCATACTTTCATGGCTTCAGCAAAATCACCATCACTCGCTGCAGCTCCATCAGTATTTGGGAGTTTGACTGGACTGAGTGACAAGTAGTAGTAGTATCTGACAACTAGCTCACTAATAGAGACTTTTTGTAATTCTACATATCCCCAAGCCTCACCCGAACCTCTAGAATGAAGTTTTCTAGATCTCAACCAAGATGCAATCAGGCGGTTTCCCTCCGGCCTGAGACCGATCGAAGCTCACCGCCACCGTCACCGAAGGACTATCGTCCTTCTTCGCTTGCGACGACCGTGGAGTATGCGTCTTGAAATCCCAGCTGTGGTGGCAACGGGATTGAGTTTGCATCCAAATGCCTGGACATTGGCACTCGTGCTTCCTCTTCTTCTTCTTTTTAGGACGTTTTGTGTCGTGGTTTTCCCCTTGTTTCTTTAAGGTAGAGTCCACCTCCAAACCGGCTGCCTTACGCTGAAGCTTCTCCATCAGACCTTCCAGCAGTTCTGGGCGTTCCAGCCGTACCACTGGTTTTTCTACACTCCCGTTGTTGTCGGCCACTTGGTCAGGAATGTTAAGCTCGATGCTGCCGGCTGAGGATTGAAGCTCATGGGCAAAATGCCTTTGGATGACTTCCGTGTAATCCAACCCTTCATATCCCTGCTGTTTCAATGCCAGAGCCGTCATTGTATCCGCCTTTGCAAACCGAGTGTCCCCCTTGGTAATCCGCTCGTCGTGGTCGAGAGGAATTGAGTTAGGATCCGTAAGGATCTTAGCCATCAGACTCCACCAGTGCTGCCAGTGCGCCAGCAACCGGGTGGTGTGCCTGTCCAGGTTGTGGCTGCCCCATGATACCGGTCCATACCCTTTCACCTCCATGCAGTCACAAATAAACTCAATAGAGAACGGTTTCTCGTCTTCCAGCGAGAACGCCATTAGGGAACCACGGTAAGCAGTGATGAGCAAGTTAAGCTGAGACCCAAGCTCTTCATACTCTTCCCTGACCAGGCCCCGCTCCTCCGTGGTCAACCTCCAGTTTCCATGGCAGCTGTGGACGAGACCGAGTCTGAAGAAAAGTTCCATACGGACAGCCTCTGCAAAACATCTCGTCTTCTCGTCGTCGGTCAGACTGCATGCCTCGATAAACGACATCACCATGTTCATCTCGTGCTCGCGTCCGAAACAATCTTCGTTCCAGGGCCTGTCAAACATCACGAAGTCGTGAAGCGGCAGACATCCACTTGAGGAACAGTAGCAGACGCAACTGTCAGTTTCCATGGTATTGCAAACACCCGCCGCGTATCTCACCAGATCGAAAAGGAGCTCCGCTCGTAACGGGTGGTCTGATTTTCGCGAAACTTGTCCTAACCGCCACAGCAGGTTGTTTGGGATGTAAGTCTGACGGCATGGCGCGGTGGGAAGATGCAGAGATAAGAAGTTTGGCTTGGCGCCATGTTGCAGTAACCAAACAATAAGTGGCAGCCGGTCAAGGTCCTTGGAAAGAGCGAACAGCAAACCTTCCACGGGGGTATACCAGCCTTCTTGATCGATGGTTCGAAACCCGTTCTTCCATAGTTCCTCTAGGACGTCGACAAGGAATATTGCGCAGTCGAGTTGTTGTACGTCTGTGAGGAATGGAGCTGGAGGACGATACATGTAAATATCAGTGAGCAGAATGGAGAGGATGGTATAAATCGACAGGTTCGGAATGCCGGGGTTCAGTGACGCTATTCGGTGCAGCGGTATGGCTTTCTTCGTTTTCAACTTGTCGTAAACAACCCATGCCAGACAGTCCAGTGCGGTACCATCTGGGCTGTCCAGTCCACAGCCCTCCTGCTCTTCAGCGGAGAGGTGTTGTCGTCCAAGATCAGCGAGCTCTTTACGCTTTTGTATTTGAGCTTGGATGATGATCTTGGCATGGTCCATAGCACCCGTTTTGGACAGAGACTGAATGATGCCGACGAAGACGAAAGAGTTCATTGGCATGCAAGGGAACATGTAACTCAAAATCCAGAGAGAGTCGTTGTCCGATAGTAGATGAGCCAGCCACAACGTTCTGCTCACGTCCCATGGCCATCGCACGGAAAGAACCTGGAGGCCCTCGGGCCATCCAACAGCGAGATCCAGGACGCTTAAGCCGTGGAAGCCGAAGGCTTGTACTTCAAGTTGCGAAGGAGACAGGAGTGCCAACAGTCTTTGCAGCTGGCGAAGGTCCCGTTTCAGTACGATCTCTGCTAGTTCTCCGTCGAAGATGTCTAACCGGCAACCAATGTCAGTATCCATACGTTCGCCTAAGAGATACTACATCACAAACTCACAGGTAGAGAGACACTGATTCTTCTCCAGAACTCTTCGTAGAATCATGTTCACGTGTGCATAGTGCTCGAAATCAGAACAGCTGTTCCTGGCGACGTGATTTCGTAGATCTGAGGGCCTGTAGGGGAACAGCAAGTTTGGGGGTATATCGATCAGGTGGCTGCCGAACTCAGCAGAACCTTGCGCAAGAAAATAGTTGAGGAGTGGGATGTCCGTGTCGGATAGCTTCTGGGCGATGGACACGATGCTAGCTCTGGCAGTGTCTGCTGCCGTTGAAGACAATGGACCGGGGAGACACCTGTATTTATCCATGTGTTAACATGGATCGATTCGTGCAGGGATACTGACCAAACTTACATGTTCCAGACAGCTGCAGAACTTTTGTATTTGAATGCCCGAGAGAATTTTTGGACTGGCATGTACTTCCGAGGCCCCTCAATGTCGGCTGTGGCCTGTGGGTCAATCCCGCTTGTTGTTGCGAGGTCGAGCAATGCGGATATCTCAGTCGTGACTTGGCTGTAAACCGGCGCAAGCATCAAAACAAGCATTGCAATCTCCTATATAGAGGCGAAAGGTGGAATGTCAGACTGAGCTTGAACAAGGTATACGGGATCTAAAATGTCCATGAATTACTCACATGTAGTACCGTGTAACCAGATTCGTCCCTATCCCTGATGGAACCAATCTGAAAGGTCTCCGAGTCAAGCAGTGCCTTGTGGATGTGTCGCAGCTCAGCCCGGACAAGGTCGACGTCCCATATGAATTGGTTGACTTCACCACCGTGCGCGAAGCACTTTCCTTCCATCTTCCAATGCAGATATACGTGTTTCTCTTCGTAAGACTGCCATCTGATGGTCTTTGTGCATCGCTCGGGGAAGCTATCGAAGAGCTTGAAAATGGGTGATTTGCTGCGCTGGACGGTGGGGAACACCCTCATTGGGAACTGCAACTCGAGACCGCCTCCGCCGAAGCTGGCAGAAAAGGCAAACTGCACGGTCTTGTTGAGAAGAGGAGCGAGTTGCATGCCGAGCTGGTATCGCCAGCTTCGATCGCGGGCTTGAGTCTTCCTGTGGGGGCAGGATTCGTCATGTTGCTTTTCGCCTCGGTAGTAGAAAGAGAACGGCCCATGTTTGAGCGTTTTCTCGGGCTTGTCGTAGGTGGCAATCTGACACCGACAGAGTTTGTCTCGGGATATTGAGCGGTGTGCAGCAGAAAGGGTCCGAAGTGGAAGTGGAAGTTTTTCCGGTTGAATGCCGGTTGCCATCAAAAAGTCGCAGCTGCTCTTCAACGTACTCGGGTTAAGGAGCTCTTGCCGGATTTGCGCAGCCAGCTCCACCTTGTCCGAATCTGAAAGGAGAGCCCCAGTTGAGGAAGGAGCGTTCGAAAGCGTATCAGGTCGTGACTTTTGTCCAGTCATAAGCATCAACAAGTCTTTCCGTATTTCGTTGAGATCTTCCTTGGTGGCTGCCCCTGGTTCCTGCCTCACTGAGATGGCCAGATGAGCCGTTGTGGAACTGAATTGTGTGGCTTGGATTTCGCTCGCGGCAAGTCCATCAAAGCGTGCCTGGACAGCCATGGGTGAGTTGACCATGTCATTGACTTTGCCGTTCAAGTCAGTCATCATGACATTCAACTCCCGTAGTTGAGCTGTGTTGTCGTCCACCGACGCTTGAGTGGTGTTGGAGCATTCCCTGTATGCGCAACGTGGCATCCGTATAAGTCAGTAGAGTTGAAAAATGATAGATGCGACTTGGACACACTCTGGTCTCTCTTACAATATCTGACCCGCAAGAGCTAGCACGCTCACTTGCAGTCCCCTCTCGATCTCTCCATTGTACCATTTCATCTTGTTGAGCTTCTCCTCAAGCGCCCGTTCTCTCTTGACGGAGAGAACATCTCTCCATAGCTTTTTGGCGCCCGTCAACCCCCTTTTCTGGCTTCCAAACAGGCTTTCAAGCTCTTTCTGAAGCTCTCTGGTAATCCTCGCGGCCTCGTCAACGTTTGTGCGTAGAAATGACAGCTGATCATGCGGCAATGCAGCGGCCAAGGTGGAAGCAGGATCGGATAAGGACTCTTGTAGGCTTGCCGTCTGCTTGTTTGAGATCTCGACAACGCTCAAGAGTTCCTTTAGCTTTGACGGCGTCTCTTTCAGGCTTCTCAGCAATCCAACTCCTTTAGCGGTGGCTTTGGCAGTCAATTGTGCGAATTGAAATGCCGCCGCGGCGATACCAATGGCTGAAGCTGGGTCCATAAGCGACGATTGTTAGTTACGAGAATTCTTGGGAGTTGGTATGATAGAATGTCTCAGTCGAATGTGTCGAAAGGATATCCTTAGCGGGCAAACCGGATGGGTGAAAGATCGAGGCAACTTGAGGACATTCGGAAGGGTTCTTAGTCCTTGTTAAACAAGCCAAAATGCCTTCCTCGTCCGCGCACTACCTCGATGAATCTCCAAATGATTGGCGCTGTGGCTGTTCCAGATTGGGGGTACGGTGTGTTACATTGAAGCCATCATCGGCTGCAAGTCAACGGCGGCGCACCACAAGGCATAACAGGAACGATGCATCTAGACCATCGTCAAATGTGCGAGCCAGTATGAGTTTATCGACACATTGTGCGATTTATCGTGATACGTACTGTTCTGAATGCAGGACCAAAGGGTCATTAACCCCAAAAGTCCTCTTCAATATGGGCTCCCTCACAGATGGGTGCCTCGTTTCGTGTGGTTGCGACCAAGCAGTAGTGAACACCATTGGAAGTCCTATGCCATAGGCAATTCATCAACGTGTGACCCGGATCTTGAAATTCTAGAGCGATCGATACTTCGACTATTGTCGTCCAGGCTGATGCAAGTGTCCGTTCCGCTACCGCGCTGTGCTATGTATGCTACTGTAAAATTAACCTCGCTGGAAGGCCTGAGTCGACAATCGCGCAACTGCGGGAAACTGTCAAAAAAAGAGAACTCGGGAGCGCCATTCAACTAAAAGTCATAAAGTTATTCCGAATAGGAGGCTGAGCTGATGTCCGTATTCTTCAAGAGCGGTTGATGCATGATTCACCGATCCTGGAGACGGGATGCCGATTGTAACTCCGTCTGTGATGTTCATTCCAGAGACGAAGAAAAAACCTAACCCACGCTGGGATTTGAGAAGGCAACAGCGGAACTGCCACACGTTCAACATCTCTAGGTACCTATGCGCCTTCCGACGGAACGTTCCAAGACGATCGGATCTTTTTTTTTTTTTCTTCATTCAAGCTGGAGCCCGGCTCTCGCTCCTGCTCCTGCTCCAGCTCAAGCTCCTGCTCCAGCTCAAGCTCAAGCTCCTGCTCCTGCTCCAGCTCAAGCTCCTGCTCCTGCTCCAGCTCAAGCTCCTGCTCCTGCTCCTGCTCCAGCTCCAGCTCCTGCTCCTGCTCCAGTTTTAGTAATTACTTATCCAATCCGCAACCCAAAACCGACAGCAAATTTTTATTTTCGATTTTTTTGATTCAAGTCGTAGGTTAGGTAATTTATCACCAATCAATCAAACGATTCTAGCCATGATGAGTAGTTGTTACTGTCCCGCTAACCACCTTCCGCCGCATTTCCACCACTTGTGCCTGCGCCCGCGCCCGCGCTGCTGCTCTCTGCCGTCCTCGTTGTTTTTCTGGTACTGGTGTTGGTATTGGTACCAGGACCACCACCTCTCCCGGTGGTAGTCTCCTGCTCAGGCCTTGCCCCTGCCCCAGACCCAGCTCCTATACCTCCTGTAGCACCATCAACCCACCCCGAACTCCCTCTCGAATTCCCAAGCCAATCCCGCTCTGGGTATACCGTGAAATCCATAATATTGAACTCGCCACCGACTCCGATCCCCTGTTCTGGACCCTGCAAGGTATCGCTGTTTATTCCTTGCTGCCCTTGCCCTAGATGTTTGCTGCTGCTAATGGTAGTTTCTCCATTATCAGGTAATATTCGTCTATCTCCAACAGCGAGGTTATTATGGTCCTGGTGATTCTGGTTGTTGATTTCATTTTGTGCCTGTGCCTGTATCTGTGCCTGTGCCGTTGGCCCAATAGCAGAGAGAGGAAACCTGGGCATGTTGAAAAAGTCAAAGACGTCGAGGTATTCCAGGTCGTGAGGGCCTGTTCCTCCTGGTGGTGGTGGTAGTGGTGTTGGTCCCACGGAGAACTGTTGCCCGTTGGCATTATGGTTCATGACAGGGGTCATGACGCCTGCGTTTATCATGTTGGTTCCGCCAGCGTTGGTTGAATGACCATGTCCATGCCCATGCTGCTGCTGCTGCTGCTGCTGCTGCTGCTGCTGCCTCACCCGATGTCTAGGCTGGCGACTAATCAACAAATCCAAATCGAACGCGGTTCGTCGCATGTCCGCCAATATCCGCATGCTACTGGGTGTCACCTCATCGCCTTCGCTCACGCTGGCCTTGTACTCGTCTAGCACGCGCGTCAGGAGGTTGGAGTAGCGCGTGGCTACGGGCCAGTACTCGCCCATTTTGCGAAGGGTGTCGACGAAGAACTGGATATCCGGGTAGTTGAGACGGCGCTCGACGGTGCTGCCGTGAACGAGGAGAACGCGGGCGGCGACCCAGAGCGTGAATGCAAAGGGAGGCCCGAGGGTGGAGAGGAAGTTGTATTCGACGACGAACTTGCCCAGGGCGAGGATGTTGTTGACTGCGTCGCGGCAGGTTTGGGAGGCCAAGAAGGATGGGGCGAAGATGGGCGAGCGGACGGTCGGGTATGCGGCTGATGAATGTAGACGAATGACGGCGGTGTGGTAGGTGGCGTGGAGCATGATCCAGGTGCAGCTTAGGGAACGGGCAACTCTTGGGTGGTCGTAGATCTTGGCCATGTGGGTGTACTCATCGGGAAGTTCGAACTTCCACATCTTGAGCATGTTGTCGAGTTGACGGTAGCGGGCCTGCCAAGTTTCGACGTCGGTAAGAGACGAAATGTCGACGGGCTGCTTGAGGAATTTGTGAATGTTGGAAAGGATTCCTAGTATTTCGATGTAGTGGCTGAAGGCGCCGAGATTCTCGGGCTTGTTAACTTGATAGTCGGCGGTAGTGTAGCTGTTGAGTCGGCTGTCGTCGTCAGCGGTGTGGAACCATCGAGTTTCAACTTTTTGGTTCTTAATCCACAGCTCGTCGCGACATGGCAGGGTCCGGTCGATTTCCTTGTCATCGAGCGCAAAGTCGAACGCCGTGGAGATGGTGGCGTACCGGTCGAGCACATATACCATCCAGAACAGCCTCCTGCGGGACTCTTCTTCGGCGAAGTCGCGTGGTTCTGGAAGGACCATGGCGCGAAGCGTGTAGATGGAGGGATAGCTAGGAGAAACCGTCATGGAGTTTGTCTCCACGGCCAAGCCAAGTTGTACCACCCCTCGAGTGATGAGAGCCATGATGTTCCATCCTGGGGGCCCGTTGCTACTGCCGCAGAGATCCAGCGCAAGGATCACCAGGGCTTGTAACGACATGACGGACGAATGCTCCATTCCATACAGCAAGACACGCTGCTTTGAGGAGTTGTAAAAACGCTGTCGACTTTCTTGAGGGAGGTTTTTGTTGGTTGCGAATCTCATGGCTGTAGCGACGATAGCGTGCAGCAGGATCTTCTCCTCTTCGTTCGGGATTCTCTCTCCAAAGAAGAGATCTTTGGTCGTCTCGCGATCCAGTATCGGACACCATGGGTGGATGTGTTTGAAGTATAGCTCCATAAGCGCATAACAGACACCGTACGGCGGGAGCTCCTGCTCGGTGCCACCTTGGCCTTGCGTGGCCGGTAACACGGAAGGTATCTGATGGGGAGCGGCTTTGGGGGCGCTATAGTACTCGTGAATGGCCGCACTAGGGGTCATGGCCGGTTGTATATGAGGTTGAGTAGTTGTCGCATGCTGAAAGTTGTCATGTACGACGGCTGGAGTGCGAGGACCCAGACCGTAATCGGCTGAGGTTGAGGGTTTATGCATGAAGAGAGCCCTCTCAGCTGAATCTGGACCGGCGTGAGCAAAGACTGGAGGAGGCCCGACTTCCCGCGGTGTACCATGATCGTTGCTCTGCAGGCTTGGATTGCTTCGATGGCTTGATGACACGTGGTTATTCCTGGTGGTTGTATTGCTGTTGAGGGTCGCAGGACTGTTGACACTACCCGGGGTCCTCGTGCTGTTGATATCGAGTCCATGTGCCGCAAGGATCTCGGCGTGTTTCCGGAGCTCCCCTTCGAGATGGTCGAGACGCTGCTCCAACTCGCGGCCATAGCCTGCTCTGAGACCGGGCTTTTTGCGCTCTTTGTACTCGCACGCATGCGCGTTTCTAGTACACCAGCCGCAAGATGGCTGGCCACGATCGCATTTAACCTAGTTCAAGGTTAGTCTTGACGAGTCGAGCAAATGGCGGTGGGTGATATGCCATGAGAGAGTAGACGAACCTTGCGTGTTTTGCAAGTCTCGCAGCTTTTGATTGTTAGTTAGTTCATACGACGCTTAATGAAAATGTATGAGAAGTGCGACGCGCAAGTGAAGTAGTTGCCATTGGTAATGATCCCGGGACGAAGGATATGGTGTTATCCACAGCGCGTACCATGCACGGTTGCGCTAACAGAAAGTGTGATGATATTATGGCTGAGGTTGTGAAGAGGATGGGATGGAAACAGAATGAGATGAAAGTCTATGAGTGAGAACTCACCTCACAGAAAGGGGCCTCTTGCGCTTGCCATTGGGAAGCTCTTGGTCGTTACCGTGGTCATTCTCGTCGTCGTCGC
Organism: Sordaria brevicollis; assembly: GCA_033439795.1. Lineage (NCBI taxonomy): Eukaryota > Fungi > Ascomycota > Sordariomycetes > Sordariales > Sordariaceae > Sordaria > Sordaria brevicollis. Next base: position 296,123 of record JAUTDP010000015.1, on the reverse strand, counting down.
CACTTTGCTGGCCGTCATCGCTATAGACTGATGAATTTCGCGGATCATGGTGCTGCTGTCCCTGAAATGGAGATGGCAATGGTGGTCGTGATGACGATCCTCCTGCTTGTTGTTGATGGTATTGTTGTTGCCCGCCGCTGTATCGGGAACTTGATGAAGCTGTACCAGCAGAAGCAGAAGCACCGGGTTGGGAATGCATCGCGCTCCTCGTGTCAATCAATCGCTATACACACAGATATCGGATCGCTGACCAGCGCGATTGGTGAGGGCCGGCCTATCTCGGCCGAAGATTGACGTCGTGTCGGGTCCTGCTGATGCTGGCTGCTGGGTGCTGCTGCTGTTGCTCGGCGTGATGGTGACCGAGCGGGGACGATGTTCGGGATGAAAAGCAGCGGAGTGTTGCCGAGTGAGTGGAGCTGCGATGCAATGCCCTGTGGGACTTGAGCCCGGGGGCTGTGTGTCGAAGTCAGTGCGCGCGCTGTGTTCGCGCCGACGACCGAAAAGAGTATGGAGGGGATACGCCGATATTGGCTAAACAATGTGGGAAAATTACAGCGAGGTCACTCAACTAGCATGTGAATCGTCTCACAAGGTGATTTTGTAATGGCCATGTTGTTTGGTCGGGTGCGATATATTCGAATTGACACCCCAGTTCAAAGAACTTTTACGCTGAGTTGTCTGGTTGGAAACCCCAAAGGGCGAGACCAGAAGAGAGACCCGACGGAAGCGAGCCTTCGTTCGCGATTTGACTTTTCCATCTCCATACTTACCTCTAGGTAACCTTCGCACCGAACCGGATACTGGAGGGGGAAAGACGGGAGTCATGTCGAATCCAGATACCTCTAAGTGTTACCTCTTCCACTTGAAGGCAGGAACTGGTCGAGGGCACAGCTCTTTCTTTTGGTTATAGAGATGTAAAGTCTTGGCATGCATTTGTTAGCGCAATTCCTGAAAAGTGGCGCCATCAGAGCAGGACAAACATGTATCTGGCTAACAGACTCCTCTCCAGCAAGCCTGTGATAGTTCGATTTCGGACCAATGGGAATGATTACCAGCCGATTTCGACCTTCTCCCTCACTCTTCTCAGAGAGAGCTCCCCAACGCGCTAGCCAACAACTTCCAACGATCTATCCAGAGCTTCAAGTTTCGCGCTGATGTTGAGCAAGCCAACGGCGCTCAATGGGATTGATGGCCGAGTGCAGCAGTCAGCAATAGAGATTTGAGCAAGGGGCAGGGGTTCTACAGCCAGCGGCCGGTTCGATGTAAAGTACCGATGTCGACCCCGAGTCCATCCCCGGACGAAACCATTACGACATCCGACACGCTATGTGCCAACATCACTGAATTCTCAAAAATTTTGCCCAGGCTTTCTCCCTTCACGTCGGCGGTAGATCTCAACAAAACCCTTTCGCGATCACTATATCAGACTGTATACGTCCTGATATGATCTTGGCAAGCAAGTCGCTTCGTCTTGTGACCTCGAGATGAAGCGGATGGTACCGCACCGAGACGCTTCTAGGACTTCGCTTCGGTAGAGAACTCTGTTGTGTAACAGTTACCAGACCGCGCTGTCAAGGCCAGATGAAGTTCGCTTAGGTCATGGAGTTCGAGGGCCGAGTCAATGCCACATAAATCGGGGTTCCCATATGTCGGTACTTGACGTCTTTCCTTCAACGGTAACCGTTGATGCGGCCGCCGTTGGAATGCGGAGGCGGGGTTGATGCCCTTTGTACATCATCAGGGTCAGAAAGTGACCCCAAGGAAAAAAGCAGTTTGAGATCTTGTTCGTGATCTGACACTCAGGTCGAAAGCTCGCCAAGCTCAATAGTTTTACTTCGGGACATCACCACCCGAGCGGTATTCCACATGCCCGGCTATTCTGCGATCGTCGTCCCTCGTGCTTCTTGGTGTTGACAAAAGCCGAGGCAAGGACTGCCACTCTCTCAGATACCTTATACATGGACCTCTTGCTTCCTCTAGGTTCCTTTCTCTCCTCAACATCTTTCTACCCACAAGGCTCACATTCACAATGGCGACAGCAAGAGAGTTTCCTACCATCAAAAGCATACGATCCTTTGTGGTCAGCGGCGTGGGCTCGGGTGGTGATTACCACAATGTCAAGGGCGGTCACTGGTATGACTTGTACTCACCATGCCATGGCGATGAGTGAATACTAACTGCCAGCACAGGCTAATCGACTCTCCCATCTCAACACCATGCTCACAATGGGAAAAGTATCGCGCCTCTCGTACAAGCTGGGGCATCAACGTCCTCGGCTCCTTCTTTCTTGAAATCGAAGCCACCGATGGCACCGTCGGGTTTGCGACCGGCTTTGGAGGTATGCTCACCTCCAATATTGACACACACAAGATTCAAGCTAACAACAACACCAAACAGGTCCCCCAGCATGCTGGCTCGTCCACCAACACTTTGAACGCTTCCTAATCGGCGCCGACCCGCGCAACACCAACTTTCTCTTCGAGCAAATGTACCGCGCCTCCATGTTCTACGGCCGCAAGGGTCTTCCGGTCGCCGTCATCTCCGTCATCGACCTCGCCCTCTGGGATCTCCTAGGCAAAATCCGCCACGAGCCCGTCTACAAGCTAATCGGCGGCGCCACCAAGTCTCGTCTTCCCTTTTACTGCACCGGTCCGGACCCTCCGGCCGCCAAAGCCATGGGGTTTTGGGGCGCCAAAGTCCCCCTTCCCTATTGCCCGGAGGAGGGCCACACGGGGTTACAAAAAAACATTGACTTTCTCCGCAAACACCGCGAAGCCGTGGGGCCCGATTTCCCCCTAATGGTAGATTGCTACATGTCCCTCAACGTCTCCTACACCATCGAGCTTGTGGAAAAAACCAAGGACCTTGATATCAACTGGTGGGAGGAATGTCTCTCGCCCGATGACAGCCCGGATGGGTTCGAGCAGATTAAACGCGCCCACCCAGCCGTGAAATTCACAACCGGCGAACACGAGTATTCTAGGTATGGCTTCCGCAAGCTAATCGAAGGCCGCAACCTCGATATCATCCAGCCGGACGTCATGTGGCTAGGCGGCATGACCGAGCTTTTGCGGGTTGCAGCCATGGCGGCTGCGTACGATATACCCGTGGTGCCGCATGCTAGTGGGCCGTATAGTTACCACTTTGTTGTGAGCCAGCCTAACACGCCGTTTCAGGAGTATTTGGCGAATTCGCCGGATGGGAAAAGTGTGTTGCCCGTGTTTGGAGATTTGTTTCTGGATGAACCGATTCCGACAAAGGGATACTTGATGACGAGCGATTTGGATAGGCCCGGGTTTGGACTGACGGTTAATCCGGTGGCGAGGGCGAAGATGATTCCGAGTGCGTATTTGTTGACGCCGCCGCCGGTGGTTGGGTTGACACCAGCTGCGGAGGAGACAAAGACGGCGCCGGCACCGGGGGTGACGGGGGAGAAAGAGGAGAGGAAGGAGGAGGGAGTGGTTGATGGGCTTGTGGATAAGGTTCGGGAGCTTACGAGTTCGTAGAGGCGTTGAAGAGATGTGGTAAGTTAGGTTGCTGTTTATCTCCAGAGACTTGACAGATATTCAATCTTTCCTGGTTGACCTTCGGAACATCTGAAACGCGATCATGTCTTGCCTCGGGACATTACTGACGTCATCGTGAGAACCTCGATGGCAGGTCTGTTGTTCTTACCTCAGGAGATTTCATCCCATTTTGAAGTCCAACTGATCTTGAAGTATTGAGGCTTCGACAAGATTGAGGGTAACCATTCCCTTGTACACCATCTCCTCCATAAGAAAGCTTCGCATGAAGGACAATTGCCGACGATGGTACGATTGACCTCGTCTCCCTCGCTGTAACTTGCCCCGAGCTACCCCGCTATGGTGGGTCGAATTGGGGTTAAGCCCCACTTTATTCTTGCTTCCCCTCTTCCCCTCTTCTCATCTTCGCCTTTGAGATTCCTTCAACACCATCCGCTCTTCAGCCTGTGATGATGATTTTCAGTTGGACTAATTGGACTGATGTAACCTCACGATATGAGATGGAGGTCGCTAAGGCCAGATGATGCGGAGGATTGATAGAGATTGGGTCGTCTCGGGCGAGCTTGGTGCGGAGAGGAACTGCCTCCTTCAACACCATCTTTCTTGTCCGTGATCACTTCTTGGAGTGACTTTGACAGCAGCTGTTCTTTGTTCTTGCTTCAGGAACCTCCTTGCCATTAGTTTACAACAAGATCCTTCGAAACAACTCCCAACCCTAATCTCCTCGACACCTCTCACTCAATTTAGCCAATACCCACCGTCCACCGCCGTCCTCTTGCCATCCTCCTTACCCTCCCGCCAGAGTTACCTTTACCCAAAGTCCTAACCACCCCATATCTCAAAATGAAACCAAACAACCTCCTCCCCAACAAAGTCGCCATAATAACCGGCGGCACCACCGGCATAGGCCGCGCCATCACCCTCGCCTTCCTCTCCCAAGGCTGCCACGTAGCCGTCAACCACCTCCCCTCCTCCTCCTCCACCGACCGTTCCCACATCGACTCCCTCCTCTCCGAAGCCGCCGCCCTCAAATCCCAATATTCCTCCCCTTCCTCGTCCACTTCCCCCAGTGGTATCACAATCGGCACCCTCGCCCTCCTCCCCGGCGACATCCGTCTCCCCTCCACCGGCCCCTCCCTAATCCAATTCGCCCTCCAAACCTTCGGCACCGGCCGCGTCGACATTTGCGTCTCCAACGCCGGTATATGCCAGTTTGCCTCCTTTTTGGACATATCCGCCGATTTGTACTCCAACACCGTGCGCACGAACCTTGACGGAGCATTTTACTTGGTGCAAGCAGCTGCTAGGCAGATGGCCCTCCACCAATCCCCGCCCGGCGGGAGCATCATAGGGATATCATCGATATCAGCGCTGGTGGGAGGAGCGGAGCAGGCGCATTACACGCCTACCAAGGCGGGGGTGTTGAGTTTGATGCAAAGTGCTGCGTGCGCGTTGGGGAGGTATGGGGTTAGGTGTAATGCGCTGTTGCCGGGGACTGTGGAGACGCAGTTGAATGAAAAGGATTTGAGGAGGGAGGGGGAGGAAGGGGGGACGAAAGAGACGGGGGAGAAGAGGAGGTATATGGAGGGTAGGATACCGCTGGGGAGACTGGGGAGGCCGGAGGATGTAAGCGGGCCGGCGGTGTTTTTGGCGAGTGAGGAGTTGAGTGGGTATGTGACTGGGGCGCAGGTGTTGGTTGATGGGGGGTTGTTTGTTAATCTGCAGTGAATCATGTTTTTGAACGAAGGAGGTCATCTTGGTATTTGGTACTGTCCTGGATTGGGGGGTTGGATGGTTGGAGACACGAACTGCAGGACTGGAGTGATGTGAAGAAAAGAAAAAAGAAAAACATGAGATGGAGGTGCTGTCGAAGCTGCACGCCGTATTGTTAGTCGAAGATGAGACAGACGTGTTCAGCCTGTAGGTACCCAAGAATGTCATAAATTCGTGCGACAACAAGAGGCAGAAGTAAATAAAGATGATAACTACTCCAACCCGACTCTACTAGTCTCCACGTACGCTCCTCGGTCGTAATCATTCGGGTCATACCCCTCTGTCCCTCCTCCTGTTCCTCCTCTTCCTCCTCCCATTGACGAAGCAGAAGACCTTCTTCGATCTCGTGAGTGACTCTGGCCACCTTCTGCATCCAGGAATTGTCAGCAAATATCATCCTATGTGCATAATGTTCCGGCGTTGGTTGACTAACCATGACTCTCCCCCGTACCCTCTCGTCCCCGACTCCCCTCCCTCCCCTCCCTCTGTTTCCCCTTCCCATCACCTTGTCCCTGTCGTGGCGTACTCCCCGCCTGCCCTTCCAGTGCCACTTCTCTCCGCCCATTATCCCTTCGTTGCTTCTGACCCTGCCCCTGCTCCCTCATCTGCCTCAAAACCTCCGCCTCCGAAGTTATGCCAGGTAAGTTATCCCATTGGTGGTGGTTGTGGTGTTTTCCCTGCGCTTGGCGGAGTGTTTCTTTATTCGAATGCGAATGGTGATGAGCTTCCTGGGGCGGTATGGTTCCGCATGGTGCGGATGTGGTTGTGGGTTCTGGTTGTTGTTCTGCTGCGGATTGGGAGCGGGAGCGGGAGCGGGAGTTTGAGCGGTCCCTGCGACTCGTGCTGCTGCCGAGGATTTCGTCGACTTGAGAGTCGGAGAGTTGATCGGCTATTACGCCGCGGCGGGCTAGCATTTTTTATATGGTTTGATGGTGTTGGCGGTGGAAGTGAGTTTGGTTTGTTGTTGGTAGTCTGACAGAGCGAAAGTTGAATGATGGCTGATAAAATTGTTCAAGGTCTGTCGAGTTTTGGGGATCCAGTGCTTAAGTCTTGATCCAAAACGAGGGCATTGGTTTTATATATGAGATAAAATCTCATGGTCGATAAATAGTTGACATCATCCTTACCCCAGCGCCGCCCAGGATTCACCATGCGAACCCATCACAACGGTCCCCTCCAAGACCGGGATGGACGAGATAATGATTACCAGTAATGGTCGAGAACCTATCATGGTTGTCAGGTGTTGCCCAGAACTTTCGAACCAAGCCTGGCAAGGCGGCATCAAGCGCGTTATTGATAAGAACTTTTGGATGAAATGTGTCAGATTGCACAGTAAAGTGGATATTGTAATTGAGGGTTAAAAATTGATGTGTATATTTAGAAGAGTTCTGTGGAACCCGAATTGGGGGTGCCTAGACTATTAGGAAGGTCTGCAGCCAGAATCTAGTGGCTGGGGCGCCTTACGTAAGCCTATTTCTACTAGTCGAATCTACCCTCTAATTTAATATACCTCCCCAAATGTAATTTATTTCCTAAAATAAATAAATTTAAAGCTATTTATATAAGATTAATTACTCCTCTTTATTTATTTCTTTAATTTTTAAGTATTCTACCCGCTAATAACCTTCTTTATTTCGTATAAAATCTATCCCTATTAACTTCTTGAACTCTTAGTATTTCTCTATGGTTAATACTTTGGTTATATTATTTGTAGGCATCTTTAAAATTTCGAAATACTATATTTTAATTATCCTTACCTATATTTCCTACTTTAATTAGTATTAGTAAATATCGATATAGCGGAATTTAGTTATTAATTTTAAAATTTCTATATTTAGGATTTTAAATATTTAGATATTATTATATTCGAGAATTGGGGTAGGGTTGGAGAGTTTTAGTATAAGACTTCTAAATAGTTTTATAATATATAATACTTCTTTAACGACGTTAGAAAGGGCTACGAATTTTGCTTTAATTATAGAGGTAATTATTATTAATTATTTAGAGGCTCCTTAATAGATGAATTTATTATATAGCTTTATTGTAAAACTTTAGGAACTTTTGCGGTCGACGGAATTATCGGCAAAGGAGGCGTTAAAAATAAATTAAAATTTAATATTTCCTTTATAATATAAGGTTAAGTCTACGGTAGTAAAAAGGTAATATAATATTTTATCCGCGGCCTTATAATATTCTAATCTTAAGTTATAATTATATTTAGTAAATCGATTGGTTGTAAAGGTAATATTTAATTTAGTAATAATAGCGGCGTAGAATATAGACCCAATTTTAATTTAATATTAATAAATAAATTGGTTAATAGCTTTATAATTATAAGGTATTAATTCGATATTATTTATTAGGATTTAGGTAATACGCTTATTATCGGCGAATTTATAAATCTTTTGAAGGTATAACCGTTAAAATAATTAGATTTTACGGGTTTTACGATTATAGATTACTTTAATGCCTAAAAATTATTATAATTCCTCTCCTCTAATTAAATTATACCGGGATTATAGAATCTTTATATATTACCGGGTAATTTCCTCCTTAATAGGGTAATAATAAAAAATAATATTATTAATATAATAGAAAACTAAAATATTATTATTAATTAGAATATAAAGATTTTTAAGGATTGCGTAGAATTTTAAGGCTTTAAATATCCTTATGAATTCTTATTATTATAGTAGTAGGGAACGACGAAGATTATATAGTATTTTAAAGATTTTAAATACTTTTTCTTAAATATAATAATTTAGCGGTATATATATATAAATCTCTTCGTTTATTATTGTATTTACAAAGGCGTTAATTGCGTCCTATTAAATAAATTTAAGGTTAAAGCGTAAGGTTATAATTATAAGGGTATGGAAGGACCTTCTTATTAAGGTAGAAGTATAAATTTCTTACCTTATAATCTTTATTTATTAATTTTTATATATAATTAAACGAGTTTTAACTTTATTAAAATAATTATTTTTAAAATATTTATAAATATATATTTATATATAATTAAAGATTTGTTTACCCTTAACTTTAGGTTCGTTACAGTCTACTTTTACTTAAATTTTTATTTATTTATAATTTTCGAAATAAATTCGTTCGGCTTATTTAAAGAGGTCGTTTAAAGGATGTTTATCGAAGTCCTTATAATTGCGAAGTATTAACGGTAATTAATAACGGTAGAGGCTCTAGAATTTATTAATAACGATTAGGGATTCGATTGTATTTTTAGTAATTACCCTTTCTTTATATATAGAGCGTTATCACGGGTAAACACGACCAAGGTAGGTAGAATGGGATATGCGATATTATACGAGGAAGGAAAAGAGGAAAGGGAGCGAAGCTATACGCGGGTGGCTGCCCTTATAAGGGTATAGCGTATAGATTATACGCGCGCAGGGCGCGCGCGTAGTTATATAACCGGGACTGCGACTGTATCGTTGTACGACCGCGGCGGCGGGCCAGCCGAATAAGGTTATAATTATCTTAATAATAATTACAACTTTAATATAAACACGTAATTAAATTATATATAATTATTAAATTAAGCCTATAATACTACCCTTAATTAAAAAAAGCTATATAATTAATTATTATTATATAAAATAATAGAAATTTCTATTAAACGTATTACTATACTTCGAAAAGTTTTTATAGCCGCGGCGGTCTTTAATTATAGCGATCTCTTCCTTACTTCCTTCTATTTTTTAGCCGGAGCCTCCGTATTCTCCACTAGCGAATCCCCCTCTTCCGACGGTATTTTTAATTCTTCTAATCTCTATACCTCCTCTTTAAATTTCTTCCTCTCGGCCTTAATTTAATTTAATAATATTAGGGCGTTGGGATACTTTTCATAAAATTCCCTAACCTTCTTTAAATATATTATTATATTAGTACGTAATTATTAATTAGGTTTATAAAAGGGAGCCTAAACGACGTAATATATTTAATAACCCCTTTCTTTCTTATATTTATCGATTTTTACGAAATTCTATTCGAAAGAGTTTTCGCCGTTATCCGTTTAATATATAATCCTCTTTATATTAGCGCAGATATCCTATTATTATTATATTTAACTTAATAACCCCGCTAATAATTAAAATTTTACTTTATTTACATTAAAAATCCGTCTATACTTTATATTAATTAATAATTTAAGAGTAATAAAATAAATATTAGTTTTAATAATTAAGAAAGGATTTTCGAAAAGCGGAATAAATTTAGCGTACGGGCGACCGGTTTCGAAATTTTAGGTATCGAAGAGGATTATATCGCCCGGTTTATAAACCGGGGCGTCCAATCTCCTAATATTAGCGTTATTTTTATAATATTATTATATTTATTTTATTTTAATTATTACGAAATCGAGGATAATTTTAAACTATTTTATTATTTTATAAATTTTAAAGAATTTGGCCTTTTAAACCTTCGATAATTTAAGAAGGTAAAAGGTAGCCGGTTTAATATTTATATACGGGTTAAAATTATAATTAGTAAAGAAGGGGGATATTCTTATAATTTTAGAAATAATATTATTTTTTATAAATTTTGCAATTAATAATTAATCGATTTAATTATTTTAAGTTTAATTAATATAAATCCTTAAGTAGCGTTTTATTTCGGCGTTAATACGTTCGGTTTAATTATTAGTAAATGAATAGAAAATGGACGAAGGTTTTAAATTTACTTTTAATTTTAAAAATAGGGTCTTTTAAAACGTCGAAATAAATTGCGTATTACAATTGGAAATAATAATATCGGGTACGCTATAAAGGCTATAAATTTTATTAATAAAATACTCTATTAATTCTTCCGCTATTAAAGTTTTATAAGGGATAAAATAATATATTTTAATTAACCGGTCGATAATTACTATAATATATTTAAATTCCTATCCCTTTCGAAAATAGGGTATTAATGGGGTAATATAATTAATGGAAATATCCTTTTATAATACGAAAGGAACGGTTAATAATTTTAATAAATTATAAAGGGAATATTGTAAAGGCTTTATTTTTATATATTGAAAATACGCTTTATAATACGTTTTAATGGATTAATATATCCTTAATTAAAAATAAAATTATAATAATAAGTAGAAGGTTTTTTCTTTATTTAAATACTTTATTAATAGCGAATTGTAAATACGTCGAAGGAGTTATAAATAAAGAGTAAAATTATTAAAGTTTACGATAATAGTATTTTTAAAATAAATACGTCCTTAAATAACGCGGTATTTTACGAATAAAGTTTTTACTATTTATTTATATACCTCTTTTAATTATATACGACGGTTAGGGTCTAATAAGTAAGTTAAAACGTTTTATAAGAAGGTAGATTTTTTATAAAATTCTATTATTAAATTATTTATTAATTTTTCGTTTAGGATATTTAATTTATATAAATATTCAATTCCTATTAATTCCTCTAATTCTATTTCTCTTAGAACTTTATATTTATAATCGATAAAGTTTCTTACGTTTAATTCGTCTTCCGGCTTTAAAATAAAAACGCTATTAATAAAGAAATTTTTATTTAATAGGACCTTATTATATATTAATAGCCGTTCGTTATTTATATTCTTAAAAATATTTTTTAATTTGCGGTTAAAGGCGTCGGGGCGAATTTAGAGGGAACCCGGTCGATATTTAATTATAAAATTAAAACGAAATAAGAATTAAAATTATTTTATATAGCGGGGCGTTAATTATTTATTCGTTATAAATATCTTTAAATTCCGATAATTTATAAGGATTTTAAATAATTATTATACTCCTTTAAATTCTAATTTCTACTCCTTTAATACTTTAATAATAATTAATAATTTTTTATTATAAATATTATAATTATATTTAGCGGCGGAATATCTTTAATTAAAATAGGCGATTAGTTATAAAATACTATTATTATTATATTGTAATAAGGTTTTTTTATAAATTTAATTTAAAGCGTCCGTCTTTACGATAATTAGTTTAAATTAATTATAAATATATAAAATTAATCCGCTTATAAAAGCTCTTTTTAATACCTCGAAAGAATTTTAATACCGCTTTATCTATTTCTAATCTATAGGTATTTTTTTTTTAATTAATTCGTAAAGTAATTTTACTATAATTAAAAAGTATTTTATAAAACGTCGGTAAAAATTAACGAAACCTAGGAAGCGCTATAACGAACGTTTAGAATCGGGAATTTACTATAATATAACAGCGGCGACCTTTTCGGGATCTATTTCAATATTACCGGGCGTAATAATTAGATTTAAATACTTCGTATATATTATATAAAATTCGTACTTATCGATATCAATTTATAATCTTATTTTAATTATTCGTTTTAAAACTTTATTAATATACCGCTCGTATTCCTCTTCATTATTAAAATAAACTAAAATATCGTTAAAATATACGGTTATATAAACGTCGAAAATATTATATAGGATATTATTAATATAATTTTAAAACGTACTTAGCGCGCTTTAAAAATTAAACGGATAAATTAAGGATTCGAATAAACCGAAGCGAATAATAAATATAATTAATTATTCGTAGCCCTCTTTAACCCGTATTCGATTAAATATAATAATAATATTTAATTTAATAAAAATCTTTATTTTATAAATCGAATTTAAAATCTCTTTAATTAATAGGAACGGGTAACGGGACTTTAAAATAATATTATTAATACTTTTATAATTTATATAAATTCGGACTCCGCCGCCCGGTTTTTTAATTAAAAGGATAGGGGTAACCGTAATTAATTATAAGGGGCGGATAAAATTCTTACGAAGATTATTATTAATTTATTATTTAATAACCGAAATTTCGATAAAGGACGTCGGGCGAGCGCGAACGCTAAGCGGCTTAGCGCCTAATAATAATTTAATTTTATAATTATAAATATAATAAAATAGGACCTCCTCCGCTAATTAGGGTAAAAAAGTTAAAATATTTTTATAATACCGTTCGGGGACCTTAATTATAACTTCCTCCTTTAATAGTATTAACCGTCGATTCTTTTTAAGAAACTTTTTTGCATCTTCTTCCGTAATTTTATTAAGGCTAATTTACTCAGCGATTTTGGCTACCGTAATTTAATAGATAATCTCTTTATATATAGGAGCATCCTAATTGAAATTACCCGTTAGGTTCAATAACTTCATTAAGACCGCGGCCTCAATATTATCCTCGGAGCCGTTACCCGCTATAGCCTCAATGAAACTATGAAGGTTCTTTGGCAACGTATCCTCGCGGTAATCTTCAATAATGGATAGAATTTCAATGTAAATACGGGCGATAGGTGCGATAATCGAGCGGAAAGCGGGGTATCCGGCGATAATACCGGTATTGGATAAATAATCTTCGGGGACCACTTCTTTATCCTCGTCCTCCTCGATAATAGCGATAAGGCTATTAATACCGTAGAGGATAGGAAGTTCGCGTAGGGTAATAGCGTAAACGTTAACGTTATAAATAAGTAGATCGTCTACCGTAAGTAGCTCGTTAATATTTAGAGAGTGAAAAATCGTAGGGAGCTCGTCGTTACTTCCTAAAAAATACGTAAAATTACTATTATTATTTATATTAAATATTAACGAACGGAAAGAAAGTTTATAATTTACAAAACGATTTTAAGAATAAAAAGAGAGAAAGAGACGCGGCGCTTACCTTTATTTATTAAATAAAAGGAAAGCTACCCTTATTTTTTAAATAAAAGGATACGGCTTTAATAAATAATTAACGGTCGAGGCTATCGCGATAAAGGAGATTACCCTAACTATTAAAAAAGAGAGAATATTAAATTTAACGATTTATAAATGAAGCGATCCTAATACGTTTAAATAATCGAAAATTATACGCTATAAACGCAATAATAAAGTATAATATACTATTACGGGTAAATACGATTAAAGTAAATAGAATAGGATATATAATATTATACGAAGAAGAAAAAGAGGAAAGGGAGCGAAGCTATACGCGGGTAGCTACTTTTATAAGGGTACGGCGTATAGATTATGCGCGCGTAGGGCGCGCGCGTGGTTATATGACCGGGACTGTAACCGTATTATTGTATAACCGCGGCGGCGGGCTAACCGAGTAAGGTTGTAATTATCTTAGTAGTAATTATAACCTTAGTACAGGCACGTAACCAAGTTACGTGTAGTCACTAGGCTAAGCCTGTGACAAGCGTTATAATTCTACTTTAGTAATTTTCTTCTTATATATTATAATTATAAGTTAATAAAGACGTCCAACGTTGAATATTGCCTTTTAGGGCTTAAAACCTTTTAATAGTTCCTTTTTAGCGTATTTAATATAATTTATAGCAAATACCCCTATAAGAAAAGAAATTAGTAATAGTATATTTAATAGTATTAGATAATTATAATTAACGAAGTAATTAATAGTTATTTAATCCTCTTTTAAATCTATAATTTTATTAAGGGGGTTTGGAGGCGGTACGCTAATCTTTACCTCCTTAATAATTATTTCTTCGGTTTATACTTCTTTAATAATTATTACCTCCCCTTTTTAAATTAGGTTAAAAAAAAAAGAGTTTAAAAAGTTATAAATATTTATATCTTTTATATCAGTATAATTAATTATAAAATCGAAGGGAGATTAATTATTTAATAATTATTCTTTAATAGTATATTTCTTTAATAAGGCGGTAAATTCTTTTAAAATGAATTTTAAGGATTCGGCTTCCTTCTTTACTTTATTAGTAAAGAGGGTACGTTTATTAAAAATAACGTTATAAATATTAATAACCTTATTAATAATAGGGTTCTAAATTCGGTAAATAACCGTAAAGGTATAATTAATTAAATATCTAATTTACGCTTTAGAATTTATTTTTTAAAATTTATTTTACTTATTCTTAACGGTAATAATTATTACAAATACTTTATAATTATAAATTCGAAAGTAAGAAATATTAAATTTACGGAGGGTAATTTCGTCGTTATTATTATTAATTTTTTTAGTAATAGCCGTATAGAATCTTTTATAGGGAGATTTCTAATTGTAAAGGTATTTAAGGGACCGATTATTAAAATATATTACTATAGAGACGATTTCCGGCCAAAGATCCTTAGGAAAACGAGTATTTAAATTTATAGCGCGCGCTTTATTTTTAATTATACTTCCCGAACGCTCTATACTTCTATTCTATATTTAGGTATACGGGGTAGAGGGCTTTATAATTATATTGCGTTACGTTAATAGGTTTAGGAGTAATTATAATTTTGTAATTTCGTTATTATATTTTAATATTCGTATTATAATATTAAATTGTATTTTAAAGAGAATAAAAAGGTCGTTTAAATAAGTTGCGATTATAGTAGCGAATTAATCGTAGAGGAAATATTCTTAAATATATCCGGTAAATTTATAAATAATGAGTATAGTACTAATATAGCTTCGGTAATTTTTTTTATAATCGAGAAAGTTTATAGCGAAACGTTCTCTAGCCTTATACCCTTTATTTCTAAATTTTTATTTAATTTATTATTTAATTTTTATTTAAATATAAGTATTATATTATTTAGTCTTAGGGTTTTTTTCGTCCTTTTCCTTTTTATTCTTAAATAGGATTTTAGCTCCTAATATATTATAGAAGTAGGATAATACTTAAAGATTAGGGTACTTTAATTTAAAATATTAAGTAAGGGGGTCTTTATAATAATACTTACAATTTATATAAGAATTAATTATATTCTTACGGGTATAGAAATTCGCCCGAGTAAGTAAATAGGGAAGCTTTTTAAATAGAATTTAACTGTAATGGGTTTTAAAATAATAAAAGAGTAATTAATTTATATTGCGAAAGTAATTATTAGGTAATTTATAGTTTTAAAAGAAATTTTATTTATGTAATAAATATAAAGAGATAAAGTTAATTATAAAATTAAAGTAAAAGGTTATATTGTAAAAACGTAGTTTCCTAGGTTTATTCTCTCTATTAATAATAAGATTAACTTCCCTATACCTTTAAATTATAATATATAAATTTTTAACTTATAAATTATTATTATAAAGTACGTAACGGAAATTAAAGAAACGCGTAATTTCGTTAAATACGTATAAAGAATTATTAAAATTGAAAAGAATATAATTTTTAAACGGGTAAATATTAAAATTTCCTTCTCCCGTTTAGAATATTATTTATATTATAATAATTCTATAAATTTGAATAAAGATAAGAATAAGGTTTATAATAATACTTTTACTAAAGAATTAATTACTTTAAAATTAATTATTAATATTAAAAATAGGATTTATTAATTATTTAATTATTTCCTTTTTTTAAATTTCGATTTCCCTTTTAAATTTTAAATCGTTATTAAAATTCTTAATTACCCGAATTTATACCTTAAGGTTAAACTTTTAGCGAAGGTTTAGGGCCTTATTAAAAAAGAGATATTAATAGTATTTAATAATATACGTACCCTTTTCGTAAATTTTATAACGAAATAACGATAATAAACTTCTATTTTATTTAGAATTTTTAATTTATATTATATATTTCCTTTTACGCTAATTGCGTTAGGGTTTATTAAATTAAGTATCCTTTACTTTAATATTAATATCCTTTAATTTATTAAAAATATCGCTTCTAATTTTAAAGGACGCCCTACGAATATTTTTACGATTAAATTTAATTTATATAATTATAAGTATTTTATCGTTAAGGCCCTTAATATAGAAATCCTTAAATAAAATATAAAAGTCGAAAATATTATTAACAATTTATAAATAATATTAATACGAAGTACCGGAGGTTTAGTTTAATTGAATAAAGCGTAAATATTTAATAAAATCGTAAAATTAAACGGTAGTTAATAAGGATTTAAAAACTATATAGAATTAAATTTTAATTATAATAATTTTTTAACCGTCGATTTATTTAATTATTTTTATTTTAAATTCTATTATAAGGGGTTTATTAATATAATTACGGTAGGCTTTACAAATATCGATAAAGGTTTATTTAAAATGGTATTATAACCTTTTAGCGAAGGTAAAGTATTATTAAGGGAGATTTTTATTATTTTAGAAGTAATTGGATTTATAATTTTAATAAACGGTTTTATATATTTATTTAATAAATATAATACGGTATTTCGAAAAGGTTTCGTATTTCTTAAATTAATAATTAAATATATTAATATCGTAATTATATTCCTATAATTTTACGATAATAAAATTAGTAAATTTGGCGGTAGCGTTATTAATCTATTCCTTTAAGGATTTTTCGGTAAATTCTACGTTTATAAAGATATTATCGGCGCTATAAGGAGGGATTAGCGTAATAAGGGTATTATTTTTAAAATTATTAAAGGCTTCTTTAATTTTTTCGATATAATAATAGGCGGACGATTTAATAATATAATTTATAATAATTAATTCTATAGGCTTAAGGGGAATTGGTTATACCCTTAGTATATAATTAGTAAGGTTTAGGACTTTGGCGTAAGCTATAAATTCGTCGCTCTATTCTTTAAATTTATTTATAGAATTTAAATAGACTTACTTAGCGACGATTTCCTTATCGATTAATTGGGATATAATTAATAACGTAGTGGGTTACGGTAGTAATAGTAATAATAGTTGTAATTAATATAATTGAAGTTTTCATAGCGCGGAAATTGCAAATCAGATTATTAATTATTAAATTGCATAGTAAAGTGGATATTGTAATTAAGGGTTAAAAATTGATGTATATATTTAGAAGAGTTTTGTAGAACCCGAGTTGGGGGTGCCCAGACTATTAGGAAGGTCTATAGCCAGAATTTAGTGGCTGGGGCGCTTTACGTAAGCCTGTTTCTACTGGTCGAGTCTACCCTCTAATCTAACAAAATGCTCCTGGTTGTAGATCATTTTGGGGCGTTGAAGTCTTGGCTCTCGGGTGGGACGACGCAGGACGGGAGTTGAAGATCTCTGGTGGATACAAGACGGTCATGGGATTTTGAAAATGGGAATCAGGCCATGGCTTTTTTGAGAAAAGCATTTCTGAACACATTTGTGTGAGTGTCAGTCTTTCCTGTGTGAAGTTCTCCAAATCCTTGTGGGTGTATCTCGAGATTCCATGTCAGTAGATCCCGTGCCGACTTTTGAGAACACCAAGAGAACTGTCCCGACCTTCCTTGCTGAGAAGATCTCGGCATGAAAAGGCGCAGCGGCGCGGGTGCATGATTGGAAAGTTACATCGTTTCCAAACTTTTCGCAATCGAGTCAGTCTCGCATTGTTCCTTCAAACAGCGTCCGGTGAACATTGTCGCGAGATTTTTGGGGTATCCAGCCCTCCGACGAGATATTGGAGGACCCTGAACCGATTCCGGTACGTCACCGTGGAGCAAGCGCACCATCAACGGCAAGGGGTGACCTTGCGCCTGAAAGGGAATCTTTGAACGGGTAAAAAAAACATCATGGGAGCCCATGGCTGCAAAATGTGAGGAATCAGCGAAGGGAATGCAGGTGAGATAGAAATGGAAAGTTGGCTGAAGGACATTTGGAAAGAAGTTGTCGCGACGTGGAAATGAGAAATGCATCTACCCGAAGGGTGACCAGAAAGCAACATGGTTTGGAGCTCTCAGCTCTTGTTTTGCTAATATGATGCCCTGCGTAGGCCCCATAGTTCAACAATCAATAACTGGCTCAATGGTCTAGTGGTATGATTCGCGCTTCGGGTTAACCCCTCATGGATACCATGAATGTGCGAGGTCCCGGGTTCAAATCCCGGTTGAGCCCAATCTTTTGCATTTTTTTTGCTCCCTCCGCACAAACAGTTCACGGCATTATGGTGGCCTCCACCACTTTCTTGGTGGTGTTTTGATCTCTTCCTTTTTGATCTTTTGTCAAAGTTTGTGGACGATGAGCGTTAATATCGCTGTTATATCCTCGTCGTCGCCATTCTAAGCGCTGACGACAAGCGGAAGACGCGATGGGTGTGCTTACTGCGGGGAGGCACTGCGGACAACCGCGCCAAGCTGCTGCCTGCCATCTTCAACGCCCAATATCGGCATGATGTGGAAGGATCGTTCGGCCTGGTAAATTTAAGAGGAAGGACGCGCGAGTTTGTGAATTGACATTTGTTCGCACATCTCAGGAATTTCTTTTACTTGATCCTTCATCTTCCACACCCCGTTGACATCGGCAGAAAGAATCGCATCATGGCCGACGTTCCTCCAACATCTCCATACAAATCCCTCGACCGGACCACGCAGGAAATTCGGCTTCTGACCTTCGACGTTCCCCAAGAGACAGCCACAGAACCAGATTCCGCACCGCCCGTCATATCCCTTTCCCTAAGCCATGTCGCCCTCCTCCCACCCTCCTCTTCCTCGTCCACACCAGGGAGTCTGCCTGTACCATCTTTCCAAGCCCTCTCCTATGTCTGGGGCGTTCCAATAGATGAACCCCTTCCTACTATCCTTCTCAATGGCATCTCCATGACCGTCACCCCCAACCTCCACTCAGCCCTCGTCTTCCTCCTCTCCCAACAGCATGACGATAGCTTCAAGACAAGCTTCTGGATTGACGCCCTCTGCATCAACCAAGCTGACAACGACGAGAAGTCCTTCCAGGTCCCGCTCATGAGCAAGATCTACACCAGTGCTTCTCGAGTACTCGTCTGGTTGGGCTTACTTCCCCAGCCAGGTGACGGACCACACGGTCATAAAGATTGCGGATGCACCCTCAAGACCATCGCTTGGCTGGGCGGAATGTTCAAGGAGCAAGTAAGCAAGAAGCGCGAATCTGATGACCCGTTGTTGGCCTCAAACCCGGAGGTTGCGGGTCTAAGTCCAGAAGACCAGCGCAGGAGAATAGCGCAGGGCTTCGTCTGGACGGTCCTACAATACAGCATCACGCGCGACCACGGACAAGAAAACGCCAAAACCGGCGGCTTCGACTTTGAGCGCATCTGGCAGTTATTCCGCCAACGACCCTACTGGCGACGGGCGTGGATCGTGCAAGAAGTAGTCCTCGCTAAAAAGGCCATGGTGTTGTGCGGAAGTGACGAGCGGGTAGTCGTCGACTGGGAAAACGTGCGAGATGCGCTGCAGCTGTTTGAGTGGATGATTCTTTATGCGAACAACGACCTCCGATATAAGC
Source organism: Sordaria brevicollis (assembly GCA_033439795.1). Classification (NCBI taxonomy): domain Eukaryota; kingdom Fungi; phylum Ascomycota; class Sordariomycetes; order Sordariales; family Sordariaceae; genus Sordaria; species Sordaria brevicollis. Next base: position 276,700 of record JAUTDP010000015.1, on the reverse strand, counting down.
GACTGTATGAGTTGCTGGGGGAAATCATTCCCAGTGTCGTGCATCTGGAGGAGGCGACGAATGCGTACAGGCTCAGTCAACGCAAAGGGCACGATGGCATGCGGCTCATGGAGGTCCTGCTGTTTACGGATTTTGCAGATGCCGAGGATATGGCTATTCAGGCGACGGATCCGAGAGACCGTATCTACGGATTGCTTGGTCTCATTCGAGAGAGCGACAGGATGAAGATCCCGGTGGATTACTCGGACGAGACGACGGTTGGTACAGTTCTCACGCATGTGGCCAAGGCACTGATACAAGAGTACGGACCGGATGTCCTATGCTATCATCGGGAGACGAATCGTTGGACACGCGAGGGCCTTCCTACTTGGGTACCTGACTGGACGGCACCGCGTAGTCCGACTATTGGCAGCGTCAACCTTGATGGAACTGAAGGAAAGCGCGAGTTCGATGCCACAAAGGGGACACGCTGGCCTTTTAACTGTCCTTTGAGGACTGAAGTGGTTGGACAGTCGAAACACGCCCTCTACTTGTCGGGAGCGGTCATGTCCACTGTGGTCTGCATTGGCTCCGAATTCACCAGCATCCCAGGACAGGACGACTACCTAGCCGCATGTCGAGCATGGCTAGAAGAGTTACAGCAGCTGGCGAGCAAAAGCGACGAGAAAGTGAAGGGCAACATCTGGCGGGTGCCCATGGCGGATTTTGGTCTCGTATCCCGTACAGACATGGAGACTCCAGAGCGATACATTCGCGGCTTCAATGTCCTCTTGGGGAAAGTTGAGGCTCCCACTGAGGCTCAAACCACCGAAGAAACGAAGCAAGCCTGGATGATGTCGGAATCCTGGGACTACCGCCGTGCTTGGAAGATCTACGGAAGACGGGCATTTTTGGATGTACATGGCAGGCCTGGTCTGGCGCCGCGACTTACTTCTCCCGACGACGCGATTGCCCTTTTCACGGGTGGACAGGTTCCTGTTATGTTGCGGGAAAACAGCGATGGCGTTCGTAGATATGCGGTACTTGGGACTTGCTATGTGCATAGTCTGATGGATGGGGAGGGTATGGAGACGACACAATGGAAAGAGGCTATCTCTTCGGACCAGCAGATTCTCCTTGTATGAGGCAATTGGCAATTGCGAGTTCTCGGGGTCACGCGAAGCTGCATCTACCCAGACAGCTTTCGGTCTTTTTGGGCGTGGGTTATCCCTTGACCACCCCTGGACGCAACGGACTAGAACAGCAATTGGCTTGACTCGAAGGTGGGTTGACTGGGATACATACAAGCTGTTTGATTATTTAGGGTTGTAAAGGGAGCTGATTGCCTTTGTTGATTGTTGGCTATCGTCAACACCTTTACCCGACGCTCTTTGTTGGTGCAACGAACCGCCGCCGAAAACGGATATCAGCACACAAAGAACTGCGGCGCCAGAAAATCAGCTATTTTCATAAGCTTCGCCAGCTCAACTCCAGCAACATGACAACAACCTCTTGCTCCAGATATCACTTCCATCCTGTCGCAACTATCAAGCTGAAGCAGCACAGAACACAGCCATCAACATGCCTCCCAAGAGAAAAAGAGAACATTTCCCCGACAATGCGGAACCACAGCGCCCTACACCGGCCGGGAACATGTTCCACTGGTCCGTCGTCTTCCCCGTAGACCACTGGTATCCTCCGCTTCCCCTGCCAGGGCAAGAGGATAACAGTCCTCCCCCCGAAAGAACCGAAAGCGACAAATGGCTCGAGTCCAAAAGGCGAAAAATTGAGGAGGCTGATACCAAGGGCTTCCTGCTCATCAAACAGCTTTACCCACTCAACCGATCCATGCTTGTCTGGGACTCGCGTCGCCCGCGCAAATTGTACGTGAACAAGCGGGTGCGCAAGTACCTGGACAAATGGCTCCTGGCGAGGATATACGGGGACCGGATAAACTTCCATCAAACCTTTGAGGACATAGACCGGGTGCAATTGTATGCCCACCCCATCCCCGGCGACATTCGCTTTGCTCGGATTGCCGGTAACGACCCGCGCGTTGAGGAGGTTCTGCCCGACGACCGCCATTTCCAGAAGTTGTTCGCCTACGGGTTTCCTCACCCTCCCAACAAAGCGTCTCGCGATCACGGCCTTGCCAACAAAGTGAATCCAAATGGGAAGAAGGGAATCGTCAGAGAGGAAATCTTTAACGCTTCTTTGTACTACGAGTACCTCAACGGCGGCTCGCTCGAGCACGCCATGATGCGCATCAACAGGTCACAACCCGGTTCCACCTGTTATGTGGAAGAAGTCTTCATCTGGCACGTCATGGAGCAGCTCTTGCACGCCCTCAACTTTCTGCACTTCGGCGTCGAACGTGCGCACGTGCGCGGGGAAGGGCCCCCATCGCGGAATCCGGACGCAGAAAGACCGACGCCAAACTGGCGACCCATCGTCCACCGCTGGATTACCATGGACAACATCATGCTGCACTGGCCGGACCCGTCCGATGAGAAAGACTACAAGTGGAGCATGGACGGCCGGCTTCCACGCGTTGTTTTGACCAACTTTGACAACGCGGCGCGAGTGGATGACGAAGAGTACGAAAACGGTCTCATGCACTTTGGCCGCCTGTCGTTGCCCAACGACCGGATCAAAGAGGCGCGATACGGGGTCAGCCCCAAGGATCGGCTCTGGCAGGTTGAACCGCCGCATCCGTGGCAGGACCTTTACGCCGTCGGCAAGGTGCTGAGGAGGATGATTGTCGACCGGTCCCCCAGACCCTCACTTGGGCCGAGATTCGGGGAGGACCTGCCAGAACGTATGGATACAGGCCGCGGGCTGGTTGTTGAACCCGAAACCGAGGCAGCCGCCGACAACTGGTTTGACGTGAGCATGTATAACATGGCCCCGTACATGCAGTCTGAGGGAGGACCCTACTCTGACAAGCTCATCTGCGTCATCGCCAGAATTTTGGGTCACGATCAAGAAGGCAAGGTAGACTGGACACCCGGTGAACAAGGACGACGATTCACCGAAGAGGAAAAACCGCCGTTCCATGATTTTAAAAAATTCGAGACGAGGATGCTTGATGAGGCCTACACCCAAACCGAACTCTTGCGCTCCCGAAAGTGGGGTGTGGAGGAAAACCACGTCAGCATCGCGAGCGTGCGACCGCCGGACGACCGGGACTATCTGATGCCGTTCCGCACGAAAAAGGTGTTTGAGCACGCGGCGGACAGGGAGATTGAGAAGCTGGCGAAAGGGCTGAACGGCCCTTGCTACAAGGTCGTGGTGGACTACGGTCCGGAGACCGAGGGCGCGCGGTTGGCCATGACCAACAAGATGAGGGCGTTGGCCTGGAAGATGTTGGAAACAGAGGAGGAAATGGCGGACAAGGTGAGGAACCTGTTTGAGAAGCAACCCGCTACGCCGGCGGAGGAAGGGTTGCAGCAGGACGAGAGAAGGGACTACGAGGAGCGGTTGGGGATCAGAAACAACGAGGAGTGGGGCCCGGACATGAGGGGACTGGTGGCCAAGAGGTTCAGGAAGCTTATAAGGCCGGCCGAGAAGGAGAGGAGACATGCCAGAAGACGGCAGAGGGAGGCGGATGGGTTTCTGGGGGTGGTGCACCGGGAGGGGGTTGAGCCGGGGCCGGAAAGGAGAGACGGGTCTCCAGACCCAGACCCAGAAGAAGAAGAAGAAGAAACTGAGGAGCAGCAGGAACGGAGGGAGAGGAACGAGAGGAACGAGGCGTGGCGGCAGGAAAGGCAACGCCAGATGGATGCCGAAATGGGGCGGAGGTTCCAGGCGGAAGATGAGGCGAGGGCGAGATGGGAGAGGGAAGAGAGGGAGCAGAGGGAGGCGCGGGAGAGGCGTCACAGGGAGCAGATGGAGGCATGGGAGAGGTATCAGAGGGAAGATAGGGAGGCATGGGAGAGGCAACAGGCCGAAGCCCAGCAGCAGCAGCTCGAAGATGAGCAGCAGGACGAGGACGAGGAGCAGGACGAGGACGAGCAGTGGCCTTGAGACTGACTAGGAAGAGTTGAGATCAAGACCCTGTGAGCTGTGATGAAGAATTGGGTTGAAAGGAGTTTTGGATATGGATTCGTATTTTTACTCGAGAGACATTTTGGCTATCAATAAGGAAATCATGTTGGCTTTTATTGATCACCTACCATTAACAGTATGTATGCCTTTCCCCAAGTCAAGATAAAAGTCGGTCGGACCGCTGTCGGAAAGGTCATTCATTCATTGCTCAGCCAAACATTTGCGCATGCATGCATCAAGACTTCTTTTTATAAAAAACCAACAACTTTTCCTTTGCAACATGATTTTTCCCAAAGTAGATAACCGAAGTAGGAGTTCTCACCATGTCGCCATCTCATGGTGGTAGCTGTGGCTGACACCAACCTACTGTGTAGCCGAGCGGGGTCGTGATGGTGCCATACACCGGGGGGTTGACGAACACCCACCCACCAAGACTGTCCACGACGGTAAATCACTGGCGAACCGCGACACTCCCACGCAACTCGACATACATAAAAACCAACAAAAGTGCCCATTGCACCATCACCTACCACGTTGACGGGAGGCCAGTTCTCACATATAGCACGAATGGCGTTTCACGGTCGTGGTTTCCGAGTTTGGTACTGAGATGCTTGCCAAGAATCTCCAAGACTGAGTAAGACGGGCGGGAAGGAGCGAGCACTTCGCCTTTGAGTTGCGGGAAGGGGCGTTGGACAAGATTTCATGAACGGAAGGAGCGTTGGACAAGAAATGTCAAGAGATGAGAGAGATGGGCAAGAAATGTCAAGAACTATCCAAGAGATGGCAAGAGATGCGTCGAGGAGCTTGTTGGAAATTGGCTTTTTTTCGCCTCATGACGATGGTGGCATCTTTTTGCTCAACACCATCATAAACAATACTCCCCCGTATCCAAAACCCTTCGTTTACCTGAGCAGCTGAGAGATGCTGCATCAAACCATTGAAACCATTGAAAGCAACCAACAGCAAGAATGAAGTCTAGACCATCACCCTCCCACGCCGTCAGTCAGTCAGTACCCAAGTCCTAAAGAAACGCCCATGACAATCACCCGGGGTCTCTTTCTGCTATAGTCAAGTTGGCCCGAAGTCGACAAATCGTCTAATACCGAGCTGGATCACGACATAGGTACTTCTTCACCCTCTAAGGCACGGCTCACTTACCCTAGCCCTCACACTCACACTGGACCCCTATCAACCTCCCAACCCAAACGGTTTAACGGCCAGAGCACGCAACTCTGCAAGACCTGCAACAGCATGCCATTGACCAATACCATCCAAGATGATGCCAACGCTTCGTCTTACCGGTAGTAGCTCCCCGGGTTTGGTTCGGTTCGGTTGTTACACTCTTGCCCATGGCCATGCCCACTCTCCCGCTCCCCCACGCTTCTCTCCTCCCATGAGTCCCATGTGCTGAACAAGACACTATCAAGTAACATCAACCATAGATAGGCAATGGGGGATGTGGCGAATGTGCGGCCGGGGGATGGGCGAGAACACGTCCATTTGCTTGCTTGTTGTCCATGTGGGATGGTCTTCCAAAGGAAAGCTAGTGCCTATCTCATCATCCCCTTGTTGTCTCGGTAGAGCTGCTGCTCCCAAGTCCCAAGTCAACCTAGTGTCCATCCTATCATTCCCAAGTGAGCTTTGCGACATTGGGAACCCAACCGCCGCCAACTTACCAACTTACCAACCGGCCAGCACGCAATCAAGGTAGGATATTTCATCCTTTGCTGAAGGGCATCTCAATGGCTGTTGGGACGGGATGGAAAGCAACATCAACTTACTGTATATAACCCGTCTCCCCAAATTCCCACAGATGGAATGTTCCCAAGTACCTTGTCGACCAGCTTCATCTCATCTTGTCCCGTTGTCCAGTGTTTCGGAGTTTGCAGGTCTTGTCGGGTGATGACTGCATGAGCCAGGCATTGACATACATTTTCGACATTTCGACATCTCGGACAACTTCGACAACTTCGACAGCTTTGACAACTTCGACAGCTTTGACAACTTCGACAGCCGACATTTGAGCCTCATCATTCCAGTCCCGTGGTCAAGCCTGTCGATACCTTTCACCGTCCCATCTCGGGTTCAGATATCCGCAGTCTCATCCGCCAGGTTCCGGACTTGATCCATTCCCTTGGGACAAAGATAGGAGATTCGATATCCTTTCATCTCATCACACCTCACCTATCCCTCAACGACAACCTCACCCTCGACCGACAGACAGACAGACAACATGTCCTCACCACCCCCCAACCCGGGCACCACCAACCCGGGCACCGGCACCGGCACCGGCTCCGGCTCAACCTCCACAACCGCCCTCCCCACCCCCGTCGACGAGAAAAAAACCATCATCTCCCCCTACGGCACCGTCCCCCCAACCCAAGACACCAAAAACCTCCCCACCTCCTCCTCCGCCTCCTCCTCCGCCTCCGACATCTCAACCTCCCTCTCCTACTCCCCCCTCACGCTCAACCCCTTTCTCGACCCCGTCGTCGCGACCCACTGGCGGCAAGTGTACGAAAAAGCCGACTACGAATGCAAAGACGCGTTTGACCCCACGGCGACATGGACCGAGGAGGAGGAGAAGGCGGTAGTCCGAAAAATTGATTTTAGGGCTTGCGCTTGGGCGATCGTCATGTTTTTTGCGTTGCAGGTTGATAGGGGGAACCTGAGCCAGGCGTTGGCGGATAATATGTTGGATGATTTGGGGTTGAATACGAACGGTAGGTGCTTCCTTTACTCTGGGGAGAAACAAAAAGAAGAAGAAAAAAACAAGGGGGAAGGGAAGGGAGGGAAAGAGGAGGGAAGGGAGGGAAAGAAGGGGTGAAAAAGTGATGAGATTGAAGGCTGACTTGACTGTGACACAAAACAGATTATAACTACGGCAACGTCATCTTCCTCGTTTCCTTCCTGTCCGCTGAGCTGCCGTCTCAGTTGCTGTCAAAGAAACTCGGCCCGGATCGATGGATTCCGATTCAGATTGTTCTGTGGTCGGTCGTGGCTATTTCGCAGTGTTCGTTGACGGGACGGGGTAGCTTCTTTGCTACGAGATGTTTGTTGGGTCTTATTGAGGTATGTCTTTCCGTACTCTGAGAGGGGGAAACAAAAGAAAAAGAGGACTGACAGCAAACAGGGCGGCTTCATCCCCGACATCGTCCTCTGGCTTTCCTACTTCTACACCTCTCGCGAACTTCCCATCCGGCTGTCCTACTTCTGGACCACCCTCTCCTCAACCTCCATCATCACATCCCTCATGGCCTTCGGCCTTTTGCGAATGCGCGGCATCAACGGCTGGGCCGGCTGGCAATGGATGTTCCTCGTCGAGGGTCTCATCACGCTCTGCATCGGCCTAGCCTCCTTCTTCATGATGCCCGCCTCCGCCGTGCAGACCAAGACGTGGTTCCGCCCCAACGGGTGGTTTACCGATCGCGAAGTAACCATTGTCGTCAACCGGGTGCTCAGAGACGACCCGTCAAAGGGCGACATGCACAACCGCGAGGCCATCACGCCCAGGAGGCTGTGGGAGACGCTCAAGGATTATGATCTCTGGCCGCTGTACGCCATCGGTCTGGTGGCGTACATCCCGCATACGCCGCCGAGTTATTATCTGACTTTGACGCTGAGGAAGCTCGGGTTTAGTCCGTTTAATACCACGCTGTTGGTTATTCCTTCTGTAAGTGCCTTTCCCTCTCCCCTTTTTTCCCTGGGCCAAATGCTAACGACGAAAACAGTCCGTCGTCCACATCCTAACCCTCCTCCTCCTCACCCGCCTCTCCGACCTGCTCCAAGAACGCACCTTCGTCGCCATGCTCCAATCCCTCTGGACCCTCCCCTGCATTTTGGCTCTCAAATTCTGGCCAGGACTAATCGACAACGCCTGGGGAACCTACATCCTCATGTCCGTCCTTCTGTCATACCCCTACTGCCACGCCATTCTCGTCGCATGGACGTCCAAAAACGCCAACAACGTCGGCGCCCGCACCGTCAGCGCGGCGCTGTACAACATGTCGGTGCAGACGGGTAACGTTATCGCGAATTTCATCTATCTGGATTATGATAAGCCGTATTATAAGGATGGAAACACGAAGCTGGTGGTGATCAATTTTATTGCCATTGGCGTGTTTTTGTTTACCAAGGCGTATTATGTGATTAGAAACAAACAGAAGGAAAAGGTTTGGGGGGCGATGAGCGAGGAGGAGAAGGTGGAGTATATCAAGACTACAAAGGTGCAGGGGAGTAGGAGGTTGGATTTTAGGTTTGCTCATTGAGTGAGAGGATGGAAGGGGGGGGTTTTGGGGAAAAAAAAAAGGAAAACAGAAAGGAAGGGAAAGAGATTGGATAGGGGAAAATGGCGGAAGTGTCTTGTTTTGGTGTTTTGGGATTTGGTTGTGGTGTTGAAGAGAGAATGGGAACTGGTAGAAAAGGAGGTAGAGAATATAGAAGAGGGTTGGATGTAATAAACTTCACCATGAGATAGATAATAATCTCTATGCCACCCCAGTATAGAGGGAATGATATCACATAATATGGTATGGGTTCAATCGAGGCTTAAAGGTGTTGTCAAGTTATAAAGGGACTTTGTCGCTTTTGTTTTGGGGAGGAAATGCATCATGGCAGTTGTGAGGTCGCGACGTGCACCCAGGTGACAGATAAGAAACGCTTATCGCTATCGGTCTCTGCTGCTGCTTATCGATGCCTGCCGTAAAACGAACTTTCAACTGCCGGTTATCGCACCGCTTATCGCTGCCTGCCGGCCACAAATCCATGACGTAGTGTAAACAAAGCCTTTTCGAAATTTCCGCCCAAGCTCTCCGAATTCCTTCCTCCGCCATTTTCTGTCACAATTGTCAATTTCACGCCCTTCGCGGTATTTCCTCCTCACCGGTCTAGATCAATAATCCAAAATGCAACAGCGGAATTGTCTGGCAGGTGTTGCATACCACCGGAGTTTTAGGATCTTGCATAAACTCCATCGGCATCGATAGTCTGAGGTTTGTGCTTAGAAATCAGAACAGATTGAGATCGCGGGAAGTGGAAACCCGTCAAAAACGAGGGGTTCCGTGTTCGTGGAATTGGAAACGGTGAAGAGAAAAAGCTTAAAAATGACACCCCGGAGATGCCTCGGTACTTGGGATTTTTGGGCAATGAGATATTGCGGATCTGACTCCGGGTGTTTTGATTGGTTAAAAAGGGACAAGAGGTACCAGCGGGGAAGCACCAGAAATACGAAAACACAATTGCACCACACCACCACCGAGCACCGCCGAGGGGAATTGAACACGCCAGCTCAGAGAGGTTTGACAACAATTGAGGAGACTCGTGGTGATGATTGGAAATACAGGCAATGCTTGGAAATATAGGCGATGACAATTGCAGCTTATCAAGCCAGCAATCGCGCAATTGCTGAGCAACATCACCATAGCAACACAGCTAATTGTACACAAACGCAGGACGAAACAATTTCCGTTTTGGTGGTGTCTTGTGCATCATTGAATTCATGATCGGATCTTCTTTGTTTCGCCATCTTCCAGGGAAAGGGGAGAAGATCCAGCAAGGTTCTCACGGCCACACACAAGTGGAGGAAGGGGCGGACAACTTCCGCTACCTAGACACGATAGGCGTCGCCGCCGAGATGCTCGAAACAGTGAAAGTCTCCGAATCGACTTGCCCCACGTCACCATTTCTTCATGATTCCAATCCGCTTCCATCCAAAAGAATGGGGGTGCTTTATAATCGACCCCCAGTTTTAATGTCCCCACTGCTGACGCTGTCACTTCCCTCAAGAGGGGGAGAACCTCAATGGGCACTGATATAAATGTCAACAACGTCCGCTCTCTTGTTGAGTTCGTCTTGACTTCTTGCTTCTCTTCACTGACAACTTGATACCCAATCAACACCATACACTCAAACGCATAACCAAATAACTACCACCCAAAATGTCCTCCACCACCAACAAAACCCTCATCTTCAAAAAGATCCCCACCGACTACCCCGTCCCCGGCGAACACCTCGTGATCGAAGACAAGGGCTTCGACCCCTCGGCCCCGGCCCCCTCCGGCGGCCTGGTGCTTTCCATCCTCTACGCCTCCTTCGACCCTTACCAGCGCGGCCGCATGCGCGAGGCCAACACAAAGTCCTACACCCCTCCCTACCTCCTCAACGAGCCCGTCACCAACGCCACCGTCGCCAAGGTCCTCAAGTCCGACCACGCCGACTATAAGGAGGGCGACCTCGTCATCGCCCACCTGCCCATCGCCGAGTATGCCGTCCTCAACAAGGAGCAGGTCGGCCAGACGGTGCAGAACAAGATTTCCAACCCGCACAACCTCAAGGACTTGGGACTTTTCCTCGGCCCGTTGGGCATGCCCGGTTTGACCGCTTGGTCTTCGTATCATGAGATTGGCCGGCCCAAGAAGGGGGAGACCATTTTCATTTCTTCGGCTGCTGGCGCTGTGGGACAGGTTGTCGGTCAGATTGCCAAGCGTGAAGGGCTCAAGGTTATCGGTTCGGTCGGTTCCGATGAGAAGCTTGATTTCATCTTGAACGAGTTGGGTTTCGATGGCGGCTTCAACTACAAGAAGGAGAAGCCGCTGGATGCGCTCAAGAGGCTGGCTCCCCAGGGTATCGATATCTACTATGAGAATGTGGGCGGTGAGCACCTCCAGGCTGCGCTGGAGTGTCTGAACCAGTGGGGCAGGATTGTGGCTTGTGGCATGGTTAGTCCTCTCCCCTCTCTTCCCTCCATTCCCCAGTCCATGGCCAAATGCTAACAGTGACAACGAACAGATCTCCCAATACAACGCCAAGCCCGAGGAGCGCTACGGCGTCACCAACCTGTTCCACATCGTGTCCAAGCGCATCGACTTCCGCGGCTTCATCGTCTCGGACAAGGACTTTGGCCCCAAGCACTACAAGGAGCACCAGGAGCAGCTCAGCCAGTGGATCGCCGACGGTTCTGTCAAGTTCAAGATCCACGTCACCGAGGGTATCGATAACGCGGCCAAGGGTCTGGTCGGTATCTTCAAGGGCGAGAACTTTGGCAAGGCTGTTTTGCATGTTAAGGATGAGTAAATTGTCCGTCGAGGAGGAGGGAAGTGGGGGAGAGAGCGATTATATACCCAGAGCTAGCTAAGTAGAGGCTGGTTGATGAATAGAGACAGAGTTTGATGACAACGATGGTGCCGATGGAATGTGAATTGAGTACGGCAATGCGGGAGGTAATATTCTTGCATGGTGCAAGGTTGAAACTCGACCATAGACAAGAACTAAGCTACAGAAAGAAAGAAAAAACCAGGAGAGAAAAGAAGCATACGGCGACAAAAAGAAAGTGGAGCAAGAAAAAAATACATACAACACCATGGATTCGCTGGTCGTCACCGACCCAACTACTAGTCTGGCCCTCACTGGCTTATCTATGGGAGAGCGGACGGGATCCCGAGTTTTCCAGTGGGTATGGTCGTATGTGCTTATTTCTTCACTAGGAACAACTTATAAGCAGCATGCATGGTACCCTCTTCAGTTAGAGAATGTCCCAAGGTATAGAAGGAAGTGAGGATGCCTTTACGTGAAACTGAAGTGTAGTCAACATAGACTATCACACAAGCCCTATCCGCACCGCCATCACGCAAGCTATCGACCTAGCTAACAGCTCACCACCGGTCCATACCATTCCCAGAAAATATCCAATGATCCCCCTTTCTTCCCCCAAGAGGCTGGCTGCCACCTGCCCCAACCTACGCTACATAACACAACAAGACCCATACCCCCCACTACCACCACCCCCGCTGCCACGACTCGAGCTTGCGGTATAGCTGGTATAACCCGAAGATCCCTTGTTTGTTCCAGCCCATTTATCTCCTGCGCTCTGGGCACGAGCTGCGAAGCCGCCTGAGGACATGTTACCGCCGCGTTTGGCCTGTTGTTTTGTGAGTTAGATACAGGTCAGTGTTGAGGTGTGGGGAAGGAAGGCCGGGGGGGCAAGGGGGAAGAGGGGAAGAGGGTAAAGAGGGAAGGGGAGGGACTTACTTGTGATGACTGGATTCGTGAAGAATCGGATTTGGTCATGGAGTGTTTGGGCATTTTGGAAGATGATGGTTCTTTGGGGTACTTGGGGATTGGATATCTGGTCGTCGGAGTGGACGGAGTTGATGTAAGTTTGGTTGGTAATGGGATAGAGGAGGAAAGGGTGGTGAACTTGTTTGACTGAGGAAGATGAAGAAAGAGAACGATGGGAAGGGAGGGAAAACACTTCGATATATATAGGAACACATAAGACGAGAGTGGTAATCCAGATAAGTATGTATCAATGTGTTGAACGAAAATGCATCTGGCTTAACTGAGAGCATGAAAGACCGGACACAATATGTTGCCAAGTGCATTGCATCTCAGACAACGCGTGCATGCCCAATTCGAGACGACGTGGACGATGCTCCAACCATTAGTACTCAATCGTGCTTATATGTCTCAAGAAATTTCCACGTAGGCGGTTGGCCACAGAGGTGCATGTTTGCATTCAGCTCAACTCGTCTTCGGGCCCCCCACAGGATGAAATGAAACGAAACAGCCAACCATTTCATCGCTACGACTAAGATCCCGTTCTGGTATGAGTCTGACTGGTTGGATGCACTCGCCCGGTTTGACGTGAAGGGGGGTAACACAAATGTTGAAAGACTCGGAGGTTGGGGGACGACAAAGATAGTGAGTGGGTGGATAACGAAAGACCACAGAAGCTGGATCAACAAATGACGTGAGATTTCTTTCTGAAGAGTATATGCTCCTTGGGACAGCTTACTAGGCGAGAACGATCAACATCACCGGGTTCGGCCAGCGGAAAACCGGGGTTTATTGACGGACTCGGGCCGGTTTTCCATGGCTGTCCGTCACAGATGACGGTATTGCTCCTCCATCCGGACGCGTATCGTCGCTGAACCGGGTTTGTCTGGACAAAAGACGTCTCCTGTCATTGATGAGAGCGGGAACAACCACCATCGCAACCCCCATGTCTCTCACTCGCAACACTTCAAGCCCACCTCTCAACTTCCAGCTCCGGCCGTTTCCCCTCCTTCTTTCCTTCTTTCCTCTTCGGGAGACACCTCCTCCACCAAATAAACCCGCAACCCAACATAACGCACACAAAAGGTGCACCACACTGTATCAGCTTCCATTAGCACCTCACGCACACAGCCACAGGTAGCCATACCAGCCATCATTCCATTAGATCCAAGGCAATGGATGCCTTTCTCAAACAACGCCTTATGTTTTCAACCCGAAGAAAAGAAGAATAAAAAACTCACAACCCCCCCAAAAAACCCCCCACCCCTACACCAAACTCCCCTTACTCCAATCCACCCCCTTCTTCTTTGTCGTAATACATCCACCTCAGCAAAAACCCACCTAATCAAGCCCACATGCACAGTCCCGCTCCCACCAGATCGCCCAAGACCTAGAGACCTATTAGTCCGCTTCCTTGCGCTTTTGTTGCTGCTTTCTCGCCGGGGTAATAGATGCCGGTAAGCTATGTCACGAGGAGCATGGAGAGGTTGATAAAGAGGGAGAGGGAGGAGGAGAGGTAGAAGGGGATGTAGGTGATGTGGGGGGATGTTTGGTGTTGGGGAGTTTGGGTGTTTGGTGTGTTGTGGCCCTGGCCGTGGTAGTTGCTGTCGTAGGGAGACCACGACGGCCGTCGCTCAGGATCATTGCTGCTCCTGCTGGAGTTGTAGGACGGGGGTGAGGTGGAGGTGTATACCGTGAACAGCAGGAAAGATAGGAAGAGGAGGGAGAGAAGGACTGGAGGCGGAGGGTGAGGGGGAAGAGGTGTTTATGTGAGGAGGTTGGTTCGGGAAAAGCGCCATTTGATACTTGAGGTTGTTGAGGTTGAGGTTGTTGTTTTGAAGCAGGTGTGGCAAGTCTGGATGGTGGATTGGGATGCGAAGGGGAGGGAGGACCACCACCCGGTGCTGATGCGGATCCCGATGGTTGATGTTTCCCCGAGACTTGTATGAGAGGAGGTGCTGGGGTGATCTTAAGATTGTCCTCGGGGAATCGTACACGTAGGTGGTGCTTTTTATTGTTTGTTGTTACCGTGGGCGGAGGTTTTGGTTGAGTTTGTTGTGTCTCGTGGCTTGGTTCAGCCCGTAGTGGTGTTCGTGTGGGTGGTGGTGGTGGTGGTGGTGGTGATGATGATGATGATGATACCATCTCGGTTAGAAGTGTGTTATTTATCTGTTATGGCTCAGGTAAGTCCTTGTTGATTTCCTGTCGTTTGCGGAAATCTTCGCGATCGATGGTTTACGGCGTCGTGAGAAGTTGAGATACCGCGTTGTTCTGGACTGTTACTTCCAGGCAACGTTCAAGACTCGGAATTGAAGAACTGATGATGATGTTACGATGTCAAATCTTTAATACCCGCCCTTCCTTTTGCACATTCTCGTAAATGGATCTTTGGCGCTTTTTGTTGTTGGGTGTTTGTAGGCGGTGTATTTGCGGCGCCAGTCCGGCTCCCAGATGCCTAGTGTCCGGCTTCCACCCCTGGATCGGGAATGATTGAAACCCACACAGGTTACATGGTGGAAGTGGTTGGAAATCATGAAATTCAAATCGTAATCCTTTTCCATGGGACTATTCCCACATAATAAAGATATGGCCGACTCCTCAGTGTCTGGACTCTAAAGAAGGAAGGCTGAAAGGCGGGAAAGATTTTCCCAGATTAAGAGACATACCAGGGGGAAATATGTTTCCAATACCTCTCTTTGACATTGGAAGGAAGTTAGGTTCATGTTACGAAAAACTGCAGTGTGGTTAAAATAAAGTGTCTGACGTGAGTGCCGTGCCGATGGCTTGCATGACAGTCAGACAGCGGCATGCTGATAGCGGGCCGTTGACGGGAGGCCAGACGGTCTTGTGCCACGGTCTGACATATCAGCCCAACAGCGAAAGACAGGGGTGGATAAAAGAGTCCTTGTGTAAAGTGGAACTTTGTCGGGGAGAATCGAACTATATACAAGCAATCGTGGTATCATGCAAAGTGTCTACATCTATGTGTTCTGCACCAAGTCCCCTTTTTAACAACCAATCATTAGAATCATAAAAAAAAGCATCGTCCAACAAATCTTCCCCTCGACTCCTACTAAAGGTTGACCAATGCAAACCCAAGGAAAGCTACCAAAGCGGCAGTCACGCCGACACTGCTTCCTGACACAGCACTGTTCTCATCACCATCATCATCTCCATCACCGTTTCCACCACCATTGCCAGAACCAGAGCCAGAACCGGAACCGGAACCACCAGATTCCGACTCATCCTTTCCAGCATCCGGATGCGTGCTCTTAGCGATATAAACGGTCGCAGCGTTAAAGTTCAGCTATTCCCACGTTAGCATCACCATCCCTGTTTTAACAGTATCAAAAGAAGAAGAACTTACCACCCCACTCTCACCACACGTCCCCCTAACCTCCACACCTTCCCTACTCTCCCCATTCATCTCAATCTTCACCTTCCCCCCCTTCTTATTCTCAGGGCCTAACCCCAGATCGTAAAACCTAACCTGAATAAACCTAGGCCCGCCCTTCTTCACCTTCATCACCACCTTCCTCCCCGTCTCAGGCACACCAACCACCACCTCGGTATCTTTCCTCACAACAGCCAACACGTTAACCACATCCTCCTCAACTGCCTCCTTGGCGCTCTTCTCGCCATTCTGCCCCCATTTCGTCCCGCCATCACTGCACATCTGCCCATCCTTCGTCGTCGCATTAACGGGAGTCGTGCGATACCAAGCAGCCACAACGCCATCGCCCAACTTCTCCCTCGGCCAATCTTTGTCATCCAACCCTTCCTCGGCAGTTTTGCCTAACTTGTAAGCGGCGACGTACCAGGGCAGAACAGCGCGGAATCCACCGTGGTCGTGACCATCCACGTACCCCTTTGCCTCGTCCAGAATCTGCGAGGGGACAAGATCGGAAATGTAGTGCGACTCGGCGAAATCGTTCCAGGTGATGATTTGCAACATGTCGGGGGTGTGGCCGCCGGGGTGGGTGAGGGAGAGGGCCTGTGATAAGCGGGTAGGCCAGAGGGCGTCGGAGGGGGAGTACCAGTTTTTGTTGTAGGACTGGAGGGAGGTGTAGAAGTAGGGGGAGATGCCCATCATGTAGATTTTGTTTTCTGTCGAGGCGGTTTTGCTGTTGGAGGAGGGGTGGGAAGAAACGGAAAGGGCGGAGAGGTAGCCGTCGTCGGAGAAGGTGGTGAGTTGGGATTGGGAGGCGCGGGGCCAGGCGTCGAATGAGACTTTTGGTCGTCGTTAGCAAGATGTGATGTGGGAAAGGGTTAAAAAAAAAGTAAAGCTCACAAGCCCCATCAACCTCACCCACCCTCTCCCTCACCCCCTCCGGTCCAATACTGCTCCAGTCCGGGACAAACACGATTCCGCCGTCCACCCTTTTCCTCACCTCCCTCCACCCTTCCACAAACTCCACGCCCTCGAACGTGCTCACCAGCGGCTTCCCATCGACTTTAAACTGCGCCGGCTCGTCCTTGAACGTGTTGGTCAGGTTGGCGATGTAATCCACGTCCCAGTTGTTGTCGGGTTGAGAAGCAAAGTCGAACGAGAGAAACAAGGAAAAGTTGGTGAAGGTGGCGGCAGCTTCGTAGGCTGTGTGTAAGGAGGTGTATGTGTAGTGGTCTGCGGGACCGATGTTGAGGGCGAAACCGTCGATGGAGGCTTCGGAGGCGAGGCGGATGTCGTGTTTCCATTGGTCGGTGGTTTGGTTGAGGGTTAGGCCGACCTGTGTGGAAGTGTTAGTGTTGGTGATGATTGACGAGTGAGGATGACGGAAGGGAGGAAGAAGGGGGATGACGATGGGAGGAGATGGAAGAGATGGAAGAGGTATAGTAGGAGAAGAGATGATAGGAAGAGATGACAAAAAGAGTAAAGTGAGGGACTTACCATGTAATGGGCAAACACAGACTTGGGAACGATCATGATTGACGAGTGATAAGAGGTACTCGTCTATGGGTAGGAAAGCTCTTCCTCAACGGCTTTGTAGGAAAACCTCTGCCTTAAGATATCCTCGGGTTGTATATGTACGGACCAAGCGACTCAAGCCCGATCCCAGTGTCCAGTCAAAGCCCTTACCCAGCTCCGTCCTTTCACTTCCTTGCTGGTATGTACCGGACTGATGACCTCAACTTTTGCCTCGAAACCTCCCAATGACCTGAACCCAACAACAGTAACAACCCTCACGTCACGACAAGAAAGGCAGGGGAAACCCGTCCTATATACCACCACCACCCTCGAACCCGAAGACGACGGGAACACAAGTTCTTCACGCCAACACCAGAAGATAACACCATACCAACACTAGCCTACCTTTCCGTCACTAGCTTCCCCCCGTCAGATTGTATCGTGCATCCAAGCGGCCAAGCTAAACCCCCCAACGTCCTACATACTTTCCACTTCCCTTCCCCCAAGCCACAGTCCGTCCCATCTCGTCGGTAATTTGCACTATCCATCCCGTTGGCAGTGGGTATTCCCTCGAATATTCTCGGTTAGCTATGCCGTTGTATCCTGCCCTTTCTTCCATCGTGAACCGTGGCGTCTTGCAGAGACTGGACAGATAACATGCAGATTTGATGCAGAATAGGTGACCATTACCTCTTTCTTGGCATCCATTATCAATTCTGTCCCTTTTTCTCTAGCCCGTCCTAGCAAGCAACTTCATCAGACGCTAGCCTTATCCCCAAAGTCTAAGTGAGAGTCAAGAACGAAACCCCTTCACAATCTTCCGTCGTTAGAAGGTAGAGAGAGAGAGAGAGAGAGAGAGAGAGAGAGAGAAAGAGAGTGAGACGCCCACGGACGGTGTTTGTTTGGGTGATTTGGGTATAACGCCAACGGCCGGCCTCGGTTGTTTTCCTTGATACATAACCGGCCAGTTTAGTTAGCGCCCAACTTAAAGATCACTGCAGCCTAGCCGCTTGACCACTTTTGTCGTTTTACATCCGTTGACACTTTTCGAGATGTCGGTTCGCGGTCCTTGTGTTCTCCGGACGGTACCACGGGGCCCCACATGGTCCGGTGCAGGCCGGATTGACTCCCACTTTCCTTGTTGAGTTGCTCTGTCTCCTGAATTCCAGTCCCTTGTGATGAACGAGCCACGAGGAGATGATGGGCAAGAGCCGCTTGGTACCTTGCAGCATCTTTCGTCAGTGGCTTGCTTTGGTGTTGCTTGTTCCTGGATTGATACAATTTGATATCCAATGAATCGATATCCATGTATCTATCCAAACACCAATCATACCCCGTGTGCTCGGTCAACTGCTTTCGTTCTTCAACATGGGGGTTGTTCGGGCCGGATCTGCTACCACCTACCTCCCACATCCTACCACCTTACAATCCAGATTAGCGACTTCGTGCAACTCTCTCCGCCCTCTCTCCATCTCGTCCTCCCTTTCCCTCTCACTCTCTCACTCTCTGTTTCGTCATTTTTCTTCAATACTTGATCCCTCCTTACTCCGGAGTCCGGACCAAGCAGCCCGATATCTCCAGACCCAGACCCAGCCCATCTCCTCAAAAGCAAAGCACGCGATACTATCAAGACCCTCATTTCAAGTGAGGTTCTTTTTGATGGAGTCCTTCTTCAACCCCCGTCCAAAAGTCTTCCAGCCCTGTAACTGGCCCATCCGCTACTGCCAAGCACTAAAAACGCCCACGCTAAAACGTGTCGTAGGGCCAACGGCATTAAGCTAAGTATCTTCTGGGCTAGACTGAGGAAAAGAGGTTGACCGAGCAGGGGAAGGCAGGGGGTTGAGTCTAGACTCGATATGATATGGTAACGGCGTGTCTGTGGCGTGCTTTTGCTGCTGTTGTCGACGATCAAGGGTTTCTCACAGGGGCCACAGGGCCACTGGCTGGATCTCCGGGTACCTCTACGGTCCCTAAGGTATGGCCGACTCAGCATCATCCTTTTCCTCCTTTATTGCCTGTGGTGGTGCTGAGTAAAAGTTTCTTTCGCGGTAAACCCATCTCTGGGTACGTTTCAATCTGGATCAGGCCAACTTCAATAAGGACACCCGTTCCTAGCCTAACTCCCTGAGAAAGCTCCAAAAACGATGAATGTTCTTGATGTTGGCCCTCTTCGCTCGGACATGCGCTGCTGCGTCGAAAAAGATAATGCCCTGCATACCCAATCCGTCTTAGCCCTCTCCATTCCCCCCTCCCTTCCTCCTCCCCCAAACCCACATCAGTGTATATCCACTTTCCAGGCAACACTCCAAAAAGTGCGGATGCACACACCCACCACTAGTCCCCCTGAAGCAAATCTTTTTTGACATGATCATGAGGACTGGGATTGCGAAAAGCGCGGAGATGAGAAAGGTCGAGAACGAGTGACCGTCCATCATGAATTGTGGTCACGGCTATCACGGCATGGGCTTTGTCCTAGGCATTTTTTTCTTCTTCTTCTTTTCAGTCCATGTTTTCTGTGACCCTTTTCGTGAGTTGTTGGCTTTGTTGAATGCCTGAATGGATGTTGGACGACGAGCAGACGGGCTCGGGAGTTCGGCAAGTATCTTCCAATAGTTCAAAGCCACAACCGTTGCAAATGAGATTGAGATGGAGGCTGAGTTTACTTGCTTGCTTGCTCACTTGCTTGCACACTTGCTTGCACATGCTGGCCCCATGGAGAAACGACGACCGCGTGTTCGGGATGCAAGTGATCATGAGCATTTTTTGACAACACAGACACGACCCTTTTTCTGCAGCGGTCTGTTTGAGGTTGCTGAAAAGGTAGAAAAGACGGTTGAATGCTTTGTATTGTCATGAAATCCAAAAGGGGGGGTATCATCAAGTCCAATCATCTATCTCATTTCCGTTTGTTCCCCTCTTTCCATCATTATTACATTCCTGGCAATTAACGCCCAGTGCTGTGAACAATGTTGTTAAACCGCCGACTCCAGAACAAGAGGAGCTCTGCTCTCGTACTTGGGGGGAGCCACCTCTGCATTCCCTCCCGCACCGCCGGCAGCCTCCGCATTTTCTTCCGAGCCGGCAGCAGCAACCCCGAGCTTCTTTTTTTCGAAGCTCCTCACGCGCCGTAGCCCAATCTCCTTGAGCAGCGCCTGATCGTCATCCGGCAGCTGGTGTGCAATGCGCGCAACAGCCAGCGCGTCAAGATGGGCCGTCCAGGTTGGGGTGCTGTAGATGTATCCCAGCAGGAACAGGATTCCAAGGACCTGCAGTCCTAGGAACACACTGACAACAATGACGCCGGCGAGAGAGATGCTTGGTTTGTTGTATTCGAGCCCAGGAATGTTCCAAATCGCGGTAGGGTGTAAAGCCTGGTACTTTGGGTTGTCAAGGACGAAAGTGTTCTTGCTTGCCACGTCTAGTAGGGCTTGATTGGCAAAGTGCATTGCCATTGACAACCAAGGGTTTCCGTCCTGACCACCAAAGTCTCTAGGCGGAGCATACATGTACCCGCGGGAAGTTCCCGAGAGAAAACTCGAAACCAGTTTGAGGAGGTACGTGTCTTGCCACTTGCTTTTCATGTGCCAATCGATTCCGTCCACAGGCCGGTCTGTTTCTGGGTCTCGCTTGAACTGATATTCCAAGCAAGCAGATGGATGGATGTCGCCGTCTTTATCTTCCTCGTCAAGGTAATTGTCCACCAGATCGTCTTCCAAGTCCGCAAAGTGGAATGGTAAAGTCTTACAAAGGGTGCGTGACACTTCGTCCTCTGCCGACTTGATTGATTGGGCTACGTGTGAGAACGACCCCGGCCCGAAGAGAGCAAGTAGGGCAAGAGCAAGAGGGCCAGGTACAGGAGGATATCGGTCCACAATATGAGGGCTCGAATACGGATTAAGTCTAATGCAACAATTAGCAAGTGCCGATACCAACAAGAACAAGGAGGAATAAGACGGGGAGAGTGGACGTATACAAGTGGAACAGGTGGAAAGGCTATCTTGACGAGACCCAGATGTCACTTACAGGTTGCCATAAAAGACGTGAAATCCAGCTTGATCTGCAGTCTCTGGTGTCCGGTACGGGGCAGAGATCAATGGGCCATGTTCTCCATTGTTGAAGTGATTGCCGAGCTCAAAGTAACCGAGACTGCTGGTACCGGTGCAACGATACGATTGGTTTAGCGCATAATATAATTTTGTTTGATCCGCACTGACCCGTACGTAGAACTCCTCAGTAACGTCCTCTCGCTGGTACTGCTCCAGTTTCCACGGGTTCTGCTTAAAGAGGCCATCGACGCAGAATTCAATAGTAAGATTCTCGCTCTTGTAATTCAGGCCACCGTCATCGCATTGACTGGGAAACTCGGCTTCCTCGCAGTGGCAGGTACTGTTCATGCGCGTTGCGAGCTGTCGGTAGAGGCCGGTCTTGATGTGCTTGGAGACTGAACTGGCAAATGGCCTTGCCGTGTAGTAGTTGGGGTCGTCTCTGGCATCTCGCCATGCGCTCACCAGGACCTCCTCAGCCACAAGCGATTTCATGGCACTTCGGGCTCTCGCCACCACCATGTCCCTTGGTGCAACACGGAGCATATCAGGCGTTGGGTCGAATCCCATCAATTGTCCAGAAAGATAGTCGGGAGTAGGTAAGTTGAAACCGGGGTTTTCGTACTTTGGTAACTGCCAACCTTCACGGCCTGTGGGTTCAGAGCCTTGAGCTATGTGAATGGTTTCTCTTTGCACGGAGATTGCGCGGATCGGGAGCTGGATGACGGCTATTTTGTATTGTTAGTATTCAAAGACCCAAAGTCCGAATGACTCTTGACAGAATGCACTTACAAAGAATGATAAGACATGTGCCAAAGTAGTACAACCATGATCCACGAGAGGAACTGTCCAATCGGCGTATGAGCTTTCCATCCGCTAAGCTGAACAACTGCTTCGCGGACAAAGGCTTGGTGAGGCTTGTCCGTTGAGAGTATACGGCCGCTGCCCTAGCGAGCAAGGCAAAGATGAGGGGCAAGGAAGCAACGGCGGCGATGTAGCTGAGGATGTCGGTGGCGTGCGCAAGCCTAGTGTTGTAGGTGATATCTCGAGGTTGGGCGCCGAAGGTGATGTTATGGTAGACATATTTCTTGTTCCAATCTTGGTAATGGAACTTGCCTTTGTTCAGCAGGCATGTGAGCACCCAAGGGACGATAAGGAGGGCGAGATATATCAAGGACCAAAGAAAGGGCCATGCTGAAGCTCGTTTAAGGGCAGGCTTCGCCTTCTTGGTCTGCGGTGAAGGGGTCGTCATGGCGGAAAGATGGCGAGAACGGGCAGCCTTTGGGATCGCAGTCCTGGCATGAAGGCTGAGAGGGGAATGAATTGGTTTTATTCCCATTTGGTTTGATTCAGCCCATGCTTTTGTTCTTCCCCTTGCGTTCCGTCAGCTTGGGAACCGTTACGACCCTGTAATATGCCAAGCAACGCCAGGGCACGCTAATGTGATCCTCTTCGTTGGACGCTTTTGGGGTCGTCAACTTGAAGCCTGGTGCCGACCTCCTGTTCCCCCCCTCATCGGGTGCGTATCTTTCTTGCTGGCTTCCAAACATCCCCTTTCCAGTCGTCTTGGTAGTCTACACCGGAGTTTTGAACAACGGAGTGAAGCGCCGAGACTCGACAGTCCGCCACAGGCACCTGGAAAGTGGAAGTCACATGGAAGGGCTTTGCACAGGCGGTGATGGAGGGCCCAGTCCAGAGCAGTCCGGCCTGGAGGCTTGGAGGAACCGTACAGGGCCAAGCACCTAGGCCAAGCACCTAGGCCACGGCGCCAACCACGGTGGAGTGCGCTTTTGAACCAATCATGCGGCCACACCAGAAGGCTAGATATTGGAAGATGGGGTGCTCCAAGTCGAACATGGTTCGAGTGATGGTGATCATATGGTGGGAACTGGAAAGCCTCATCTTTGCCCGAGGCCGTTCATGATGGATGTGCTTCTGTCTCTTGCTCGTTTCGGTCGTAATTCGCGGTCCATTTGTGTATCGATTGGCAGGACATGTGTCCTACTCTACGCAAGTGAGTCAGTAGAGGGTACGGTAGATAGAGATAGGTAGACGAAGCCTGGAAGAATGGTGGCTCCAAGGCGACAGCGACAGCGACAGAGTGACAGACCGACTGGCAGGTGGTGTTGAGGAAGTCTCTCCTTGATTCCATGACCCAAATATATATGGGAGGAGTGGAAGGGGTTCAAGGTTTTGGGGGGAGGACCCTGGAAATGGGAGAGAAACGGGATGGTGAGATGGACCGCGGTTGTTTGGTTAAAAAAGACATCGAGAGGTTGTCGCGCGTGAGCCAGCATCATTATTGGAAAGAAATCAGCAATCAGTTCCCGTCAGGTACCAACGGGACGAGCCGGGCCTGTGGCCCCTGTAATTTGCTGTCGTTTGGTGCCTGCCGTTGTACCTCTAGCGCCTGCCGTGAGTGGTCCCTAACCCTTTAACCAGGAGTTCCCTCGGAAAACGGCGGGTTCAAGGTCAAATCAGTTGGCAAGAGCTATCCAAACTTGAAATTATTCCAATCCATCCTCTTTGGAAACTCCAATCATGACAGGAGGAGAACCCTCCGAAGAGTCTATCGAAGACCGCCAGAAAAAAGAGGAAGCAAGGGACTTCGGCAAAGCGAGCATTGGCAGACGTTCACAACCCCACCAAGTGAGCTCACAGTGGACATCCAGTAGGATAGCTTGGTAACAGAGTCGCTCGAATGGAAATATGGACCTATCTGAAACACGGGCAAAGGACCACAAGAGCTGTTAAGATGTTAGCAAATAACACAACTACACCGCATCTCCCAAACACTAACACCTCGAACATGTTTGATGTTTCCGAACTCTGCCCGCTCATCAGTTCCCCAGGACCCCAACGGTCTCCGTCATGACATCATTTTTCAGGGTCCCAACATCCACAATGACAAAGAGTTGCTTCCCTCGTCCACAATTCACATGCTCCGCGCATCGAACAAGAGAGGTGTAGAGATCGGTAGGAATGCAGGTTGATCGAGCTGTCCAGCTGTCCTCGAAGCATGCAGACAGCACGCAGCAATGCAAGTATAAAGCAAGAACGACATCCCAACTTGCTTGTCGACCACCAGACTGAACAATCCTCTTCATCTATTCAACTCACACAATCATCCTCTCTTCAAGAGACTTGCCATTTCTTTCTCACAAAACACTTGACAACAACGAAACCACCAAACTCAAACAAACACACATACCAAAAACCGCAACCATGTCCACCACAGGCAACGCCATCCCCACCGCCTCCAAGCTCTCGGACCTCTTCAGCCTGAAGGGTAAAGTCGTCGTCATCACGGGCGCTTCTGGTCCTCGCGGCATGGGCATCGAAGCTGCGCGCGGATGCGCCGAGATGGGCGCCAACATCGCCATCACGTATGCCTCTCGCGCCGAGGGTGCCGAGAAGAACGTTGCCGAGCTACAGAAGGAGTACGGCATCAAGGCCAAGGCCTACAAGCTTAACGTGGCCGACTATAACGACTGCGAGAAGCTGGTCAAGGATGTGATTAACGATTTTGGACAGATTGATGGGTTTATTGCCAAGTATGTTTCCTCTTCTCTTGTCCTTTCAAACTATGGTTTTGGCAGTGAATGCTGACGAACAAAAAACAGCGCCGGCGCCACCGCCAACTCGGGCGTCATCGACGGTTCCAAGGAGGAATGGGACCGCGTCATCAACACCGACCTGAACGGAACCGCCTACTGCGCCAAAGCAGTCGGCCCGCACTTCAAGGAGCGCGGCCGTGGCTCCTTCGTCATCACTTCTTCCATGAGCGGTCACATCGCCAACTACCCCCAGGAACAGACTTCTTACAACGTGGCCAAGGCCGGTTGCATCCACATGGCCCGGTCTTTGGCCAACGAGTGGCGCGGTTTCGCCAGGGTCAACAGCATCTCCCCCGGCTACATCGATACCGGTCTCTCGGACTTTGTCGACCAGAAGACGCAGGATCTGTGGAAGAGCATGATCCCCCTTGGCCGCAATGGCGATGCGAAGGAGCTCAAGGGCGCGTATGTCTACCTGGTTAGCGATGCGAGCAGTTATACCACGGGAGCGGATATTGTCATTGATGGCGGTTATACTTGCCGCTAAGCGATGGGCGTCCGAGAGGGGAAGAGAAGAGATATTCCCGGATAGGGCCGGGAGATGAATACGTCATACTCATACGGCATACGGGCACGGGAAGCACAGGCCCACACCCGGAGCCGGATTTGTGGTGCTTTCATTTTCGGACCCGAGATGCCGATTGCATCATGGGTCTCGAGGAAACTTGGCCCGGTAATGTTTTACGATAGATAGCCAGTACGAAGTACTACGAAGCAATGAATTGATGCCCAATAGAACAATTACAATACCGCGATATATTTTCAGGTCCGAAAGGTGTTTCAACTACTTGCCATTTCCCCACTCCGGAAATAACGGAGCACCGGGCCCGGGAGTCATGAAGGTCAATGCATGGGCGGTGAAATCGCGTATTCCCTTCCGGATTTGACGCCGGCATGCCATTCCTTTGGTGTGAACTTTCCGCTTCTTTCTAGTATTTCCAATAATTGCGCTTCGCTTCGCTGAGCTGTGCTGAGCTCACAACCTTGAGGTACTAACATTTGCTCGCAGTCAGATCCCGTCCATCCGACAAGCGTGAGGAAGGAGTGGCCGGGCCGCTGTTGAGGAACATTGGTGCCGGCCCGGGTTCAGCAAGCTGGCAAAACTCAAATTGATGTTGAGGTTAAGTACTTGCATGGAAAGGACGAGATACCTAGCTTTAAGGTGTGAGTGAGGGGAAGGAACTGAATATAGCAGGTCAAGGTCCGGTCTCGGAAGTAGAATAAGTGTGGAAGAACCGAAAATGGAATCAGGTTGGAAGTCGCATCCACGCATTTACGAATCGGGGCTTGAAGTCTACAAAGTAGGGGTAGAGGTACCTAGAATCCGACTCGACCTGTCTTCCCTTGGGTTCCCGCGGCGGGCATCCCGTTGTCAAACTGTTCGCACCTTCCCTCGACGCTCACAATTGGTCCATGGGAGTTCCTTTTCTTCTGTTCCACCATTTAAAATCGCCTTCCATTCCAGGGTAAATTCTCGTCTCTGATATGTAGTTTAAAGGTATGTACATCACAGAGCTACGGCGGGTAGCTCGAGGATCGGTGAATCTTTCCACGCGCGACTTTGAAGGATACCCCACGGACATCAGTTCAGGCTCCCTTTTGGAATAACTTCTAGTTGAGTGAAATACAATTCAACACAAGGTATGGGATATCTAGCGAGCTTGTGACGTTGCATCTGGATTGGCAATTGAGGAAAGATCTGGGTTCTTCCGTCTGTACATCTTTCTGTACCAGCCCGTGTGGAAGGTTGCCGCCGGTTAATAAGGTACCATTGGCTTCATCAACGGGTTGATAGTGCAACGCCGGAAAACGCCGTCTCATTCAGTTCAACTCAATGCCATATGCGTATGCTCTTGATCGTAGTCATGCGTCTATAGTGCTTCTAGGATCTAGGTCATGCTTGTACATCTAATGAAGTTGTTTATGGTTAGAGCCGAGGACTGTCCAGCAATGCCTCATTTCCTTTCTTCACAGTGCTCGTTCAGGCCTTGCGCAGCTTATGCGGAAACGTCTTCTCAACCTGGCTCACGATGCCGTCCAACAGCGGGAACCTGCTCCTGTTCTTAGCCAGCTCTTCTTGGCCTACTTCGCGGCTTAAGTTAAAGAACTCGTGGAAACCAAAGCCCTTGTTCCATCCCTTCTCCGAGCGGTAGGCATCTCTGATTCTCCAGAACATGGAGCCCTATAGTCACGAACCTTTGTTAGCATAGCACTTTGTTGACGCCATCAAAATACGAGACAAACTCACATCATAAATCCCCCTCAAATCCTCCTTATCTACCATCCCATCCTTCTGCACCAACAAGAACGTCACGCCAAACTCAAAAATGGACGCGAACCAGCCGAACGGGTCCACAGCGAGCCTGTTAGCCGACATTATGCTCCAGAGCTCTCGCGCAGACAACGCGCCCTTGTTGCCCCTGTCGAACTTGCTGAACAGGTCCTCAAACGCCTGCGGGACGAACCTCCCCTCCTTATCGTAGGTTCCCGAGTCGGAGCCGTGCTTGGCCTTGTGGATCGACGGGACGTATACGCGGAAAAAAGGGTCGGGAAGGTAGGAGAAGGCGAGTCGGGTCGGGTACGAGAAGTTGAGGTTGATGATGAGCGTGGCGAGAAGGCAGAAGAAGAGGTTGAAGCCTAGCTCGTAGAAGCCGATGAAGGTGTCGTGGGGCCAGATCTGCCCGTCCCTATCGCGGTCCCAGAACATGACGTGTTGTTGGAGGACGGTCTGGGAAGGGGAGGGTGAATGTTAGTTGGTAGAATGAGGGAATGGAATGCAAAGGGGGTAGGGTGACATACGTAGTCCTCGAGGTTCAGACTGTCGACATATTCGCGACTACCCTCGGGCTTTTCGGTTGAGGGGGCCAAGTTCGCGCGGGCAATGCTAGGCCTGTCGATGATGGCGTCGATGTCGGTTGCTTGGGGACGCTCGGCCGTGGGAGGAGCTTTGGGGACGGCGGTAGCAAAGTTGACGCCTTGTCTGCCTTCGACGGCCTCCACGACGTCTCTGGGGACCACTTGGACGGGCATCCTGCGTGGTCTATTGTGTGACTTGATGTTGGGCAGTAAGATGACGAGCGTTAGGAAAGTCGCCGAAGACTGATGTTTGTGGATGGGTTTTGTATGTGTTGAGTCTGGCGTGGTATTACTCGGAGTATCGTGAAAGGAAGGAAGTCCCAACAAGGATTGACTGTCAGTGGGAAGAAGGAGTTAATGTAGACAAAATACGAGTCGGGCCGGCTGGAGGGAGATCACCGTTGAATACCGGATCGTCTCAGTTGTTCCTGGCAGGTGTGATAGAGACTGAATTTCTAATTGGGTTGGCAAGAGCGGAAGCAGCCGGAAGTGGCTGTCATCGCATCAATTAACCGTGGAAGTTACGATCACATGAAATCCCCCTGGGATGGCTCCTTCCGTCTGGTCTTCGTGAGTTTCGTAGCACCTTGATGGATGTTTTTGATATGATGACGTCATCGTAGGCCGTTGATGATTGTACTGGGGTGTTTTTAGTGGTGCACTTCAGGCGCTGACATGTGCCTTCCCTTTCAATGGTTGCAATGATGAATTTCCTACGAGCAACGAGGGAAGGAACATCTCAAACAACCAACAAGGACCCGGCAACGGTCGAACTAGTACCCTTGCGATTACCATTTTTGTGACATGTGAAGTTTCGTCTTCAGTTCCTTCCACTTCGTCCAGTCGGGCGATTTTGCTATGTAGTTCGTTTCCTTTGGGTCGCGCTTACTTTATTCATAGGTACGGTACCTTCCACTATCATTGCTCGCTGAAAGGCGGGAATATCCGGACCTTTAGCGCCTGAAAAGTGCCAATGGGAAGGTGCTATAGCGAGCACTAACAATTTCAACATCGCGACGTGGGAATTGCCCAGGCAGACAGCGAAATTTTGTTCAACTCGCACAATCTCCTCTTTACAACCTCCGTCCGATGTTTCAAGTAGACGAGCACCCATCCGCCCATCGCCATCCCACATCATACCCAATTGGTCTATCGGCTTTACCTATCACACTTTCTTACCTAAAATTCACGATCCATTCCCGCTCCAGAAAAGGAAGCCCGGAGCACAACATCAAAATGTCTGGCGGGGTTCCGACGACACGGCAGCGTGCCAGTGTTCCAGTCACGGCTTTGTTTGGCTGTTGATGGCGACACGACGGGCATGTAACGTTGGCTTATTGTGCGGGGACTTCTCGCTTTGAATGTTACACATGGAATGCTTCCCAGGAGGCTCATCGTGACTACGATACCACCATGGAATCCTGAATGGAAGCTTGGTATAAGATGCGTAAGTTCCCCCTGTGCCAACATCGGAAGACCTTGTTGGCCCTCCTGGACGTTTGGCTTACAAAAGTGAAGCTTCCACCGCAGGCTCTTCACGATGCATATCGGGAGGTCATCCTCAACACTTCAGCTGTTATTCAGCGCCATCCCTGGCACCTTCACATCTGCCGCGGCAACCACGAGTAACGTTCTAGTCTCGAAGCCGGGCCAAGCAACACCCATCCCTGGATGGGACTTGCAATCATCAGCAAAGGCGGGAAGCAACCTGGAGGCACTCTCACAGCCTGGCGTTGACACCTCGGGATGGGTTTATGTCAGCACGTCCAAGTGTACCTTGATGGGCTGCCTGTTACAAGCCGGCATCTACAACGACACCGAGTTGTTCTATTCCGACAACCTTCGAAAAGTCGACAGCAAGCAGTTTCAAGTTCCGTGGCTGTACCGGCAGGAATTCGGGCTGGAACCGGGAACCGGAAAGTACTTCCATCTGGTCACGCACGGAATTACGTCCCGGGCCGATGTGTATCTGAACGGAAAACAAGTGGCAGACAAGCAGACGCAGGTTGGCAGTTACGGGGGGCATGCGTACGACATCACTGCTTTGGTCGACAATGCGAATGCATTGCTCATCCAAGCATATCCTACGAGCTACTACTACGACTTTGCGCTTGGGTGGGTGGATTGGAATCCGTGGCCCGCAGACAACGGTACAGGAGTCCGGCGAGATGTAGAGGTAAAGCAGACAGGGTCTGTTTTTCTCGGGCCGTTGAGGGTGCTGACGCAGCTTGGAACCGACCTGGAAAAGTCTCCGGCAAACGTGACTCTCAAGTCCAGGGCTCAGAATTTGGAGAATACAGCGGTAACTGTCACCGTCACTGGCACCATTTCCTCGGAAGGCTACGCCAGCCAGCCGATAACCTGGTCTCAAACCATCTCCCTCCCGCCTTTGTCCGCCACAGATCTGACACTCACTACCACGGTCCCAAAGCCCGCTATCTGGTGGCCAAAGCAATGGGGTCCTCAGCCTCTCTACAACGCCCAGGTCTCCGTCACAGTTGCAAATAACACTCTCTCCGATCAAGTTTCCGCAACATTTGGCTTCCGCACAGTCACCTCCAAGCTCAACTCGTACAATGACACCACCTTCTTCGTCAACAATTGGCCGTTCCAAGTCCTCGGTGCTGGTTACGCACCCGACACGTTCCTCCGATTTTCCGCGTCCAAGTTCGAATCCGAAGCCCAATACGTTCTCGACCTCGGCTTCAATACCATCCGCCTCGAGGGCAAGAACGAGCACCCTCAGCTCTACGAGATTGCCGATCGACTGGGCATCATGATCCTCGCCGGATGGGAGTGTTGTGACAAGTGGGAGGCATGGAGTTACAACCAGGACCTGGCTGTGCCAACGCCAGTATGGACCAAGGAGGACTATGGGATTGCCAACGCAAGCATGTTTCACGAGGCTGGAATGCTTCAAAGTCATCCCAGTGTCCTTGGTTATCTGATCGGAAGCGACTACTGGCCAGATGACAAGGCCTCACCGATGTACGTCAACGCCCTGAAGAGCCAAGACTGGCAGACGCCCGTGCTAGCGTCAGCTTCGAGAAGAGGATTTCCGGCCTTCATGGGCTCGCCGGGTTTGAAGATGGAAGGGCCGTATGACTGGGTGCCTCCCAACTACTGGTATGATACCGAGCCAAGTTCAAGCCGTCTAGGAGCAGCATTCGGATTTGGATCGGAGTTGGGCGCCGGAGTAGGAACCCCTGACTTGTCTAGCTTGAAAAAGTTCCTCTCACCAGCCGATCTCAATGACCTCTGGAAGAACCCCAACAAAGACCTGTTTCACATGTCTACCGAGACTTCTAGCTTTCACAACCGCAAGATCTACAATGCCGGTCTCTGGAAACGTTGGGGCGCTCCGTCTTCCCTCGAGGACTACGTCCAGAAGACGCAAATTACCGACTACGAAGCCACTCGTGCCCAATTTGAAGCCTACGCCGCTAACTGGAACTCTAAGCGTCCTGCCACCGGGTTGATCTACTGGATGTTGACCGGCGCCTTTCCGAGCTTGCACTGGTCCATCTGGGATTACTACATGCACCCAGCCGGTGCATACTTCGGCGCCAAAGTCGGTAGTCGGATTGAGCATGTGGCGTATGACTATGTCAAGAAGAGCGTCTTTCTCATCAACAGGTCGTTGGACAAAGAAGGACCAAGGAATATCGACATTCAAGTGGTGGATGCAAGTGGCAAGACACTTTACAGCACCACGGTCAAGACGACGACCAAGCCGAACACAAGCAAAGAGGTCACCTCGTTGGCTTCGGCCTTGAAGAACATCAAAGATGTTGTCTTCCTCCGTTTGGTCCTCTCCGACCCTGCCTCCAAAGACAGCGACGTGTTGAGCCGCAATGTCTACTGGCTGTCCAAAACCATTGACACGCTTGACTGGGACAATTCCGATTGGTTCTACACGCCTGTTACCAAGTACAGCAACTACACGGCGCTCAACAAACTGGCTGCGGCGAATGTCAGTGTCAGTGCCCAGTCCGGTGGGCGTGGACCCAAAGGGCAATCTGATTCAACGGTGCGCGTTAGTCTCGAGAACCACTCTTCTGTTCCGGCGTTCTTCATCAGTCTTAACTTGGTCGACAAGGATGGGAAGGACGTGTTGCCGGTTACTTGGGATGACAACTACTTAACCTTGTGGCCGAAGGAGAAGATCACTGTTGGTGTTAGACCTTTGGGGCGAGCTGAGCCGGCAGCTGTGCAAGTGGTTGGGAAGAACGTCAAAAGGAGTACGGTCAGGATTGAATGAAGCTTTCTGGAATGGGATTGGCGTAGTGTTGTCAGCTGTTGGCTGGTGCTCGTCTCTAGGGATGGGAGAGGACAAGGCTGAAACACTCATTTTGTACAGTTCTCGAACCCGCCATCTTAACAATGAAGAACGAAACAATCGTTCTATGAGTCAATCAATGAACCAACCCAGGAGTGGACTTCGTCATGTGACAACGCAATACGCCTGGAAGTCAACGAAAGTGACAGTATTGGACAAATCGGATACGAAACTTTCGTTCATAACCTCCTAAGTTTTCTTCGATCTGGAAAACAGAAGTTGCCGTTGACGCGGCTGGAGACATAGATCATGAAGTGGTCTAAATCCAAAAGTGGCTGACTGAGCCTCACACAAGAAAACCCAACACCGCAACATTTTGCATGGCGTTGTGGCTGTACTGATCAGGGCTGAATGCGCTCCTAGATTTGGACGAATAGTGGATGAAAGCGTCGTCAAGGAGTCAGTTGATCTGTTACACAAGACTTCGCCCAATTATTCAACTTGCCCACCCTACAAAATGCAGCCATCGCTTCCTATGTTTTCTAGTCTTGCCAGCCACAAGGAATCTCCTCTTTCCAGTGTAAACTACTTTCAGACTTCACACCGCCCAGTGCATTCCCCCCTTTCTCAACAACACTCAACGACCGTTCGATATCGACCTGTCGCTTCTCGCGTCGTCATGGACCCGGCGTCAATCATTGGGCTTGTAGCTGCTGCATGCCAGTTCGCTGAGCTGGCAGCAAAGGGCGCAATCAAGGGCGCTGGGTTGCTGAAGTCGCTCAAAAACATGCCTGCCAAACTCGCGGAGCTGCTCGCAACCGTGCAAATATCGAAGAACAACATGATACAGTTACGAGATCATCTGGCTCACCCAACTCTCATGGGCCTGTTGCCTCAATCCCAACTGCAATCATTTCGACGCGACATCGATAAAGCATATAAAACAGCTGAAGATCTTGAGAATGTTCTTGCATGCCTGATTGGGCCCTCCTGGCAGGAACGAAGAGGCATAAAACGATTCTGGCGGGATGTCATCTCGTTGAAGAGGGAAAGCGAACTTAACGAAAAATTCGAAACCATCCAGCGGTACAACGAGCATATTCAACATGCTCTTATAGGTGTCCAACTCGCTCTATCCGTCAGAATGTTGTGAGTAAACCCGAGCTTTCATCAGGGCAACTGATATTGACAGATTTCAGTGAAAAGGGTGTGGCCATCGGTACGACAGTCAACAAGAACGCAAGCCTGCTGGCCGAGATCAGGGACGAGATGTACGAACTGAACAGCAGAAACAACGAAGTTGACGTCGACGTCAACGTACACGGTTCTACGCTCATCAAATCTCAGCAAACACGCCTCGCCGGTAGCCCATCAACGACGCGAGTCGAAGTAGAGGTGCGACTGGAGCCAGCAGCATTCAGGGATAATATGCGGCACGAGCTTTTTCTACTGATGACCGGCCAAGTCCCATACGCGAACTCGGTCAATTCGCTTCTCCCCACTTTATCGCGCATGTCCCATGAAGATCAAGCGGATATAGCTAACATACTGCGGACCCGGCCTCAGCAACCTATTCAACTGAGAGGCAGCAAATCTGCCGGGGCGAGACGCTCATCACAGCCTTCTAGCGCCTCTGGGATGGCAGTTTGTGACTGTCACAATGACTTTTACAAGGTCGAAAGCACGTTTAGACGCGGTCCGTTCTCGTTCCGTTGTGACTATCTGAATCAGATCCGACATCGCACTTCTTGTCGCTACAATATAGGAGGGGCAGGAAAGCGCACTTGGAAATATCAGCTCTGCATGCGACTTCTCCCACTCGTGAATGAAACGGTGCAGTTTGCCTTCTCTGCGACATTGGCCGATGGCGGTTTAGAGCTCCGGTTCCCGATAAGGGTGTTTCCTACGGTGGAAAGGGCCAGATCAGAAATATTCGGGCTGTTCGATAACTTTACCCAGCGGTGTGCCAACCGTCAATTCGCGTCCACTCACGAAAATCAACGACTCTATCTAACCTGGAAACTTGGGCCCTCTGACCCCAAAGGCCTACGGCCCAGTCATGTCCACGGCTTTGCTTGGGACATTGAGCGTGTCCGTGAAGAACTCCGGTATATGCACCGGGTCCTTTCCGAGGCTCACTCGCTCCGAGTCGGTTCAGTCAGGGACACAGATGAATCTGGGTTCACTGTTCTACATGTAAGTCGCGATAGATGATCCTACTCACCCACAAGTTAGACGTAGTCACTCTCAACCCAGCGACTTAGCCTACTTTTCCGAGAAATGCGCTTTTACCTCTGTACACGGAAAGAAGAGACAGGGCTTGTGCGCGTTTCGGTTTATCCCAGCGTTCTTTTTGGATCCTCGGCATTTCATCTCGCTACTAGGTGACTAACAAACTCACAGGAACTCATCATCCTGATTATACAACTTATCCCGGTGTACACCCACATCGTAACTGAAATAACTGACCTCCTGAATGTCGTTTCACTGAGTGGCATCGATGCACACGCTACTGTCGAGGTGGTTGCACCACGGAACTTCAGCCCAGATGTCTTATTGCTCAGTAAACTCCAACCGGTATCTCCCATTGGGTACGTAGGCTCAAATATTCCTGGCCTCAATCTTGACAATGTCCTCTCCACTGACCAGGCTCTACTACAGTTCCATCAGAACCGCGGCATACCCATTGAGCAGTGCAGCAGACACAGTTCGAATCGCTTTGCCTTTACTCGCCTACCTTCTCGATAGCAAGGAGCAGCCGCACCTCCCTTTCGATTCACTGCTCAACATGATGTCTCTGGATTTTGACCACTCTAGGGTTGGAGAACTACCTTCAAATGCGGCATTCTACGATATGAAAGTGGACGCTGGAGGCTTTGACTGCAGAGGGTGGCAAGGCGAGGTGGAGATGCATGCCATCGTCCATAAGAGGTTGCTAAGATTGCTGAGGATGAGTCCAGATTTAACGGAATGTAAGTCACTGATACCCTACGCCAGTTCTGTACGGTTTTCAGGAGACGCAATATACTACCTGGGCATGCTGACACATCTCCCAAGCCATCTTCGAGGGAGATCTCGCAAGGATCGTACTAGACCGAGATCTCCAAAACCTCGAACGGTACTTAGCCCTCGACACACTAAACTGGAAAGCACAAGCATTTGGCTTCACTGGTATCAGTATTCTTGACCTGGCGTTGGGTTGGAAGGAAGGATTGGAGGCCCTGTCCGCCGTATGGGCATGGGATGCAACATGCACCTTCTGGCTGGCCTTCCTGATTACCGACAACGATTCTTGCCTCCGAATTCTAGACTCTTTCTTTATGCCGATGAACTCCTTTTCTTTCATTCGGCTGATGATGGATTTAGTCAAAGCCGATGCTTCGCATTGGGCTCAGACGGTCGTCAAGTCACATGTTCGCAAACGCCAGGAGCTTGTTCTACTCGGTCGCGGACACTTGTCCTCTTCCGAACAGAAGAGACTGGGAATTCTCAACGACGAAGCTGCACTAGCAGACTCCCATGCACGAGAGTTACACGATAAGTTGGTCAAAAAAGGAGTCTCTGTGCCTTTGGCGTTGCATCCTGGATGGAGTGGCTCGATCTACTGTGTCCTGGGCAGCTTTGCGGATGAGCAGTACGGGGCGCGTTTCAAGTGGGTCTACTTGGATCGTATCGAAGTACCTGAAATTGCGAGGGCTCGTGACAGCTTTTTGCTCATTTCCGTGGCGCAAACACTGTTCGATAACGGGTTTATGGTTGTCGACGAACCTCAGCTGCTCAAGATGCCGGGAGAGCAGACGGTGCGGACACCCCTTCAAAGAGCTACGTCCATCTTCACTGGGATTGCTGGGCTACCGCTGTGTCTATGGTTTCTGCAGAAAGGGGCCAACCCGAATTTTCCACTCGAAATACATGACGACGAACAAGACCTTCACGAATACTCAAACCTGGCGAACCGCAGTTTGTTAGCGAGACTCACAGCAGCTTGGGATGCCCAACTCGATTCGGACCGGTCCATGATACGTCTCCTGGTTCAGTACGTTTCGGGCCCCTGCTCCCCCATGTCTACAGACGACTGTGTGTGCTATTGTCTTTCCTCAGAAGGTTGTCTACCACAGCAACACTTCCTCCTCGCCCCCATTGAGAACTATCCATACAATTGCAACCTGCACAAACACAAAGGGAATGCCTTGGTAGCCTGGGTCGAGTCATGCCTTGATCTCACCGACGACCAAAAGTCGATGTGCTTCGAACAAGCAGTGCGGCTTGAACTCTTTGACAGGCTCGGCCTCATCCACACTTGCTGTCAGAATCAGGCACTGAGAAGCGCAAACCAAGACAGTCACAGCCCTCTCGAGCCCGAAGAACTTGACAGGATCAGAGAAGATGACGCGGAACTAGCTTGTCAGTTGGACTTGTTGATGCTTGCCTACCGCGGCTCCCTTCTCAGGTTTCTCTCACAGGAACCCGAAGGCGAGGAAGCTGAAGAATACCTGACGGGGCTCAATTGTGGCTGCAAAACAGCCGACAGCCCAGGTCTATGGGGCAGCAGCCATGCCCACGCCCATACCCTTGATCCCCACACAACTCGCTTGCTAGCTCATTGGCGCCACTGGTGGACGCGAACGGATGCCATACTGGCTGATATCCACGGTATTACCTTGGAAGAGGTTGACCAGGCTTACGAAGAGAACGCACTTGAGGCAGGACTGTGTACTGAGCGCGCGGATATGCTGCGTGCTTTGGCTGATATGCGAACGGATGAGAAGTTGAAGGAGATGGGATTTGCACGGCTTGGCTACGAGAAAGTTATCGAGTTACACTTCTGGGACGAACTTGCGTACGCAAGGGAGAACATCAATCCAGGGTCTGGCAGAGATGGGTACTACTGGGGGAAGAGTTTCGATGAGGTGGACTTCACATCGGTCCATAGACCGGAGCTGTTGGAGGAGGTGATGGAGAGGTTGGAGCGAGTTATATTGGGAGATGAGGAGATTTGAAGGGGGAAATTGAGAGATTGGCAACATGAAGCTCAGCGTGGCGGTATCGGTGGTGGGATGACGGGGAACAAAAGAAGTAGGATACGAAGACAGAACCAGACAACACTCTGCATTCATGGAATGATGACGGATGCATTGTACTGTCCAATTCACAGATAGAGCTGTCAGGATAGGGAGATCATGTTAAGGCAACATACGAATTCGAATTTGCCAAATCCGCATACCCCAATTCAACCGAAATACAAGAGGTAATGACTGCGTTTGAGGAAATATCCAAAAATCACACTGATGGTACCAGCGGGGATGATGAGAGGTTGAAGAAGTCCAGCTTCTCAACTTCAACCATCCAATGGGTGTCCCCGACCACGTGTTTCCAAGATCCAGAGCTTGAAAGGAAAACATCGGTAGCGACCGTTGACTGTTGAGTGAGACAAAGTAACCCGGCGACAAAGGAAACATGGAAATAGGCCTTCTCCGAACATCAAGCAAGAGATAAATCCTTCAATGTACCCAGGAAGCTCCCGTTGTCGGCCCCTGCCACCTGGGGAGCAACCTGGGATCCGCGTATGACCAGACGACGCCATCCGTCTAGCTTTCATCACCAGGCCGCCAGCCGGGTTCCGTCTCCGGCGTAGGACTCTTCTTGGCGTAATGTCCTTCGCTGTGCTGATAGACCTCCTCAACCCCATTCACAAACATACGCGGTGGCCACGATGGCAGCGACCATAGGTCATTTGTCTTCGAATCATAATCTTTGAGGTTCAGGAAGATATACACATCGTAGGGCTCCCAGCCTGTTGTGTGCAAGAGACCCAGCCGTATTCATGTTAGCATAGCTTCGTTCCAAAAACACGACAGGCTCATGGAATGAGAAAAGGGGCGCGACAAAGTTGTGAGGATTGAGTAGAGGTAGACTGGAGCTCAAGCAAAGGCGATTATCACTTACCCGGCCAGAAGTATCTGTTCGCTCGGTCTTCGTCCTTGTTGGATGACGGAGGGATGACCTTCCATTTGGATCCAAAAACCAAGTACCAATCATCATTCTTGGTCTGGTCCTCGATCAAGTCATGAGCCTTGATCTCCCCTGGGCCCTTCTCGCCCCTGTAGATGAGCTTGAGACCATTGTGCAAAAAAGATAAGGGGGGCTATCCCATATGCGACCGATGCGATGCGGCCTTATAACTCCAAGCTCCGTCGACAACCTGCATCCAACTACGACAACAGATTAACTGTTGTAAATCTTCCGTAGTATAGTGGTCAGTATGTGAGCTTGTCAAGCTTGAACATCCAAGAGAGTTCGATTCGCTCGAGACCCGGGTTCAATTCCCGGCGGGAGAGACCATATTTTTTTTCACTTTTTTTTTCCAGCCTGTGTTTCAAGAACCACCTCATCTTTGCCTTTACCTCAGTTTTTCCCTTTCCACTTTTTATTCCTTTCTCACTCCATTGTCCTTCCCTCTTCTCTCTCAGTTTAAGGCCTTAGGTGTAATTTGGCTTCTCACCGGAATTACATTCACACCGGAGTTCAAATATGGGCAAGTACGAATTCGTATTACCGCTACCATCAAGTAAACCACCCCAACTCTCTGTAATGACCGTGGCTATAGCACTCCCGCCCACTTGTTCCCAGAGCGAAGACACCGATTTCGAAATACAGGACGCGCAGCTGAACTCCGCCGACAGAGTTGGGAAAGACAAAGGAAATCCTCCAGTTCCTTGGTGCCCTCCCAAAACGAATCCTCGCAAAACCACCTAATCAGAACCTGTCTGATTCACGCTTGTGCCTCAGCACCGCAACACAATACAGCAAGACCGGCTGCAGCTATGTAGCTCATCATGCTGCCTGCTTGATCGTGAGCATATCTCACAACCCCACAGCGACCAGCGGTTAGGGGACGGACTCGGCGGGCAGTGTCACTTCTCTCCACGGGCAGTGTACACTGCCCGTACAGTCGACCAGAGAGGGCTTCACTCCACGGGCAGTGCCATACAGATCCCTAACCCTAAAAAATCTATGACCAACATAGTTAGTCACAGTCAGTATATCCAAAGTGAGGATTTGGCAGTTAGCGAGTTTGAAGCCCGCTACGCTAGGTACCTACGCTACTTTGAAGGTATCGCCAGATTGGAGCGTTTGGTGGAGATTGGGTGTGTTCTTGTATTGTTTTTGATAATGATGAAGCGATGTGGTTATAATACGTTCGGTTTGCGTTTTCAATACTAAAAAACTATCACCACTTATTTAGACTATAGATATTGAGGGTTAGGGATTTGTATGGCACTGCCCGTGGAGTGAAGCCCTCTCTAGTCGACTATACGGGCAGTGACACTGCCCGTGGAGAAAAACGACACTGCCCGCCGAGACCGTCCCGCGGTTAGAGCAGCCTCGATCCCCATCCCGAACCAGCGGGAATAGATCCTCCCACCCTACACACCACAACAATCGTCAGCGACAGTGTCGATACACCTATGACGCCTGAGCAGACTTACCTAACCTTGACTAATGACTACACTAACCCTCCACCAAAAAAAACCTACGGCGACCCCGCCGACGAGTACTCCCCCCTATCGCTCCCACCACCCGTACTACTCCCAGCCAGATACGACCCAGCCGGCGTCGTCGCTCCCGCCGGCGTGCCCGGTTCGGGGTTCCAAGGACCCAATGTCTGGTGAAAGTACGGCTGGCCAGCACTCTCCGCAGGATGGTCGTAGGTGAGGGTGTACCACATTCTGGCGCGATGAACTGGTTGTTCTTCTTTGCGACCACCTTCCCAGGCGCTTAGGGACTCATCTGATGAAGAAGAAGAGGAAGTGGAAGAGGAAGGGTGAGCGGAGGGGGGTTTGGAAGGGGAGGCAGGGCGCTCAGAGTTTGGCGGCGGATACGGTCCGTAGACTGACTTGCCGGAGCTGGAGTCGGAGGAGACGACGTCGGTGCATAGTTGCCATTCGTGGTATTCGCGGCGGAGGAGGGCGGTGGAGGTGATGTCTTGCATTTCGATGAGGGTGCGCCAGAAGAGGTCGTCTGCATCTCGGTCTGTTGTTGGGGGGGAGGGGTGAGGGGTGTTAGTGGAGTTGATTTAAGTGAGGATGAAGGGTGGGGGGGGGGGGAGGCGGGGTGGGAAGTGAGATGTGTTATATGGACTAGGGAGGTTTCAAGCAGTCGCAACCCCCCCATGAAGCCACAAGAACGAGGGAACATGTAGAAGACCGGCAACAGGGAACATACCTTTCCTCTCCCACAACTCATTCGTCAAATCCTCCGCCGTCGGTGCGATCAGCGTAAACGGCTCCCCCCAAATCACAAAAACCTGCCTGTCATCATACCACACAGTAACCAAGATCCGGTATTCCACCTCAAGGTTCAAGTCCGTGAAAAAAATATGCTGAAAATTCAGCAGGCTACCGACCGGCCATCCCACCACCAGCTTCTGCGCCTTTCTCTTCTTCATCTTCCCATCTTTATCTTTCACATCTTGCGGAAACGCATCCCTAAAAGGAACAATGTTCCCCGCCAACTCCGGATACTGCTTTCCCGTCAAAATGGGCGTGCGGTCCTTGTTGCCGACGCCGAGGGTGCAGCGCCATTTGTCGACTTCCTTGTTAATGAGAAAACCTAGGCACACTCCAAGGTTAGCCTACACTCACTCTAAGACCCCATATGACAACTGACACGTAATCTTGGTCGTTTTGTATAGTAAAATCCAGTTTTCCCATATCATCTAGCATCCCTATTCAAATCTAACAAATATACTGGGCCACCAGAGTCATAATAATTTCATAGTATTATAACATACCGTTTTGCCATTTGGAGTCCCCTTCTATTTATCTATCTATCTATATTATAATATTTATATATCGAGTAGGATGGGATTTAAGCGGTGATTAGGTAAGCGTAACTATATTATTTATAGATCCTTATTATTATATACGTTTTTTAAAACCTCCCTCTCTTCCTATATTATAATTTCTAGATCTTAATTTAATTTAATTACCCTCCTCCTTTTACGGCGATTACATCGGTTTATTTAATTAATATTAATATTAATTATAAAATTGAATTTTAAATACGTAAATTCGCCCTTATATTTATATAAGATAGGGGGATTAAATTTTTATTTAATAATAAACTATTTACGTAATCTAAAACGCATACGGCGTTATTATATGAATTGGCTATCCTCCTTAAATAATATATTAAATAGCGGGTAATTATTTATTTTATAATTGTTATCGAAGGGGTATTTCTCTACCTATTTAATTACCCACTACCTAATCTCCTCCTCTAATTGGAATTTTACTTACTATTCCTCCTTAATTAATATTTTAGGTATATATTCCTTATTTTTCTCCCGGGGTTAGCGGTCGCTATTATTAAATTAATCGTCGATTATATAATAAAAAACGTTAAACCCGAAGTAATTACGCTAAAATTATTATATTAATTATATAAGTATAGACGTAAAAGGTTCGCTAATTTATTATAGTATAAACGGCGGAAATAAAGACCGAAGAGAGGGAAAAGGGGAGGGAGAAAGGGAGGAAAAGGGAGAGGGGGAGGGAAAGGGAGAGGGAGAGGGAAAAGGAAAGGGAAAGGGAAGGGGATTTAAAAACTCTAAACCCGAATCCTCCTCCTCCTCCTCTTTAACCCTTAATTAAATAAATATAAAAGGGCTCTATAGGGGTACTATAATAATTCTAACGAAAATAATACTTTTAATATTATTATCGTCTTTAATAAGCCTTTATCCTTAGTAGTCTCCCCCTTTATATATTCGCTTTATTCGCTCCCTCCCTATATAAATTATTATAATATTCGTAGTAGTATTTTTAGTATCGAGGACTTCGAAATTAGATTTAGCCAATTCCTATTAGGAGTAGTAACGATGCGCGGATATTTTAATGGGTATAATATTTTGTAATTTATTACGAGGACCGGGTAGGTTAATATTATTAATTTAAGTTTATTATTAAGTAACGCGTATATTAATTCTAGTAACGTAACTGTATTAAAGAGTAGGGGGCTTACTTTAAAAAGGTTAATTATTTTAATTAAATTAAATAGTATTATTAGTAATATTAATATTTTAAATCGTATTCTAAATCTAAATCGTACTTTAAGGAGGTTATATAATAATAGGCTCGTAATTAAATAATCCCCTAATATTACGTAGCCGGCCTTTAAGGATCTTTATTACCGTAGGTTTAAAATTAAAGTATTTATTAATTATATTCTATATAAAGAATTAATATAAAAAGCTATCGGGTATAAAAATAGGGTATTTTATTCGAAATTAGTATAAATATTAAAAGGGGTGGTATATTTCCTTTTTAATAAATATAACTTTATTATTTTATAACCGTACCTCTATTTCGTACGCGTAAAGTAAATTAAATTACTTTTATAATAAATAGGTATATAAAAATAATAATTTACCCTAACGCTTACCTAATCTCCTTAGTAATATTAATTGAATTTTATAATATTAATTATCGAGGATTCTATGAGAGCGTGATTCTACGAGAGATAAACTGCAAGATTAGAAGCCACAATTTAAAGTAAAATTAAGTGTAAAAAAAGAAAAGAAAGGTTAACAAACGAAGGCATCGTAAGCCTAGTATATAAGCCAAGTCCTACCGTCCTATATCGCCTTCCTAATCCGGATCTATTTTATCGATAAGAGGTTGAACCTTATTCCATCTAATATATTATAAGTTTAGTACCCTATCCCTAGCACCCATCCTACTATATTATAATATTACCCCCCCCTCCGGAAGAAGGTTTAATTCCAAAGCCGAAAGAAAGAAAAGAATAGAAGGGATAAGTAGCTAATATTAAATACCGTAAAACGCGCGTCCGATTCTAAAAATATCGGACGGAAGAGTAAAATTAATACTAAAATCCCCTTATTCTATTATTACTATTTATTTATTACCTTCTTAACCCGATTCTTCTACCGTTTTTTTTTAATATCCTTTTATTATCCTTTTCCCCGTACTTTTATAAATATACTTTTTAATTTCGATTATTATTAACCCCGAAAAGGGTATTATAAGGACGTTTATAATATAGCGGTTTATTATTAATGAATAATAACCGTTATTAATACTATAAATCGTAGAATTTTACGTTCGATTCTTATTTATGTTAAATATAATTATATTTTTCGATTTCCTTGTAATTATTATTATCCTACTAATTTTAAATTAAAATACTATATAAATTATAAGCGTAGGCGAGGGTAAGGGGGAAATACGCTATTATAAATAATACGCTATCCTTTATTTTCTATTAACGT
This sequence comes from Sordaria brevicollis, assembly GCA_033439795.1. Taxonomy (NCBI): domain Eukaryota; kingdom Fungi; phylum Ascomycota; class Sordariomycetes; order Sordariales; family Sordariaceae; genus Sordaria; species Sordaria brevicollis. The sequence continues at coordinate 233,625 of JAUTDP010000015.1, read as the reverse complement.
TTCGCTATAAGGTTTAAAGTATAAGGGATTCGGGCGGGGCGTATAATTAAAATAGGGGAACCTCCTTTTTTATTATTTTTTATACTATAATTATTTAAATTTTTTACCGTTTAGGGAATTTTCCGTTAATTTATTATCATCCGTATATTCTTCCGCTATAGTATTTTCTTTTATAATTTTAAATTAATAATATAATCGTTTAAGTGGTTTTAGTTTGTCTTTATTTACTATATAGTATTTTTGAAGCTTCTATACTACGTTTTTAAAGTTAGAAGCTTCGTACTATATTAAATTTGGGTCCTATCCTTTTTAGTTAATTTAGTATTTTAAGCATTTCCTTACTAATTTATATATAATAATATCTTTAATTTCCTATTCCTTTTCGTTATTAATAATTTCTCCCGTTAGGTTTTCGTTATTTTATTTTAAAAGAAGGTTATTTAAATCCTTACGTAGTTTATTAATATAAAATATTTTAAATCCTCTTTAAATTAATAGTATATTAAATTCGTATAAGTATTTTTTTATTATTATAATTTTATATAGTATTTTTATTAAAGGGAAGTTTAATTTATTATTCGGGCGGTTAATCGATTATATCTTCTTAATAATAAAGATTTTATTTCCTATTCCGAAATTTAGGATTTATTAATATCGATTAGTTTATATTATTTATTTTATTTATATTTTTTCTATTATTTTCCGTATTTTATTTTAGGTATTATATAATTTTTCTATTATTTCCTTAATTTCGTTTTTAAATAGTTTTTCTTTCGTTATTCTATTAATTACCGTATTAATTTAATTAATTATTAGGAGAAATCTTTAATAGCCTAAAGTAATTTCGTATAGTAATAATCTATTTAAATTCTTATAGGGGAGGGTGCTTTATACGAAATTTATAGCGGGTAGAAGGTTTAATTAATTATTTTAATTATATAAAACGAAGGGTTTTAATTTTTAATTTAAATATTAATTTATAATTTCTATTTATTTTACTATTTGAGAATATCCCGTTATATTTAATTTCTAGCGAATATTAAATAGTTATAATAATTTTTATATAAATTTTAATATAAATTATAACCCTTTATTACTAATTACCTCTTTAAGTAATTTTATTAATCGGTAGGGTCCTTATTAATATAATAACGCCGCTTTAACGTTAATTATTATATCCCTATAGGGGGCGTACTATAACGTTTTAGAATATCGATCGATAATAATTAGTATATTATTATAGCCTTTTTTATCTTTAGGTATACTTTTAAAATTTACTATTAATAATTTTTAAATTCTATATTTATTTCTTAATAATTCTATTTTTAATAATCTTAGAATTTTATTTTTAAATACTTTTAAAAATCGGTAAATTTAGTAATTATTTATATAACGATTTATATCGGCTATAAGTCCTAACTACTAATATCGTATCGCTAAAATTATTTTAATTTTATTTCTTCTTAGGTAAGCCGTTAGTAAAGTATTATAATATTCTTTAATAACCTTCGTACGTAAATTATCTATATCCGGTATAATAAACTTCCTATTGTAAAGTATTAGGTCCTATAATTTAGTTAAGCGATTATTTCCCTTTTTTACCCTAGTCCGGTAAATAGAAATAAAATCGCTTATTCGGTTAATTTTTAAGATTTATTTTATTAAAATATTATTATCGATATTATATTTTAATTTTTCGCTTAATAATATTAATAGGATAAATTCCGTTACTTCGGTTAACCCCTCTCCCTTATTTTTTATATAAACGAATACTTCTCCTTTTTTCTTTAATAGCTATAATATTTTTTATACTTCCTTCTTTTTTATTATTATTTTAATATCCTTTAATTTCTTTAATAAAGCGTTAACGGCTATATTATTTTTCTTTAGACGGTAAATTATATAGAAGTTGTATATTAAAAGTACTTTTAATTAAATAGCCTATTTTAAATTTAATAATTTCTTTATTAAAAAGTATTTTAATACTTAATAATCGGTAACGATAGTAAATAATTTTTCGATATTAATTAATTCTAATTTTTATACCTTTATTTCCTTTATTACGGTTAAAAATTCTTTATTATAAATAGGGTAATTAAATTCTACGGGTATTATTATTTCCGAATAAAAGGCTATTAAATATTAATCCTCTTTACTATTAATAGTTTTTTTCTAAGAAAATACTCTTATATATACCCTGTTTAAAATATTTATTTTTATTTTAATTTCCTCTCTATATTAATAATAAATTAATATTAGGGTATTTAATAGGGTTTCCTTTAACCGTTCGAAGGCTTATTAATATTCCTTTATTTATATAAATATTTAATCTTTCTTAATTAAATTATTCAATAATTATACTATACGTCCGAAATTTCGTACGAATTTATAATAGAAATTATAAAAACCTATAAAGGTTTAAATACCCTTTAAGTTTTTAAGGACCGCTTATTCTCTAATAATTATTACTTTTTTAAGGTCGATTATAATACTATTTATATTAATAATAAATTTTAGGAATTTAGTTTTTATTATATAGAACTTATATTTATTAATATCCGCTTAAAGCCCTACTTTTCGCAACCGTTTCAAGACTTATTTAATATATTGGATATATTCCTCTTTAATTTTTAAAAAGATTAAAATATCGTCTAAATATATATTATAGAAGTATTAACCTTTTATTAGAATATTATTAATTAGCCTTTAAAAGGACGATAAATTTCCGTATAATCCGAACGGGAATATATTATATTTATATACCTTAAAACCTATCCTAAATATTATTAAATCTTTATAACCTAAAATTATACGAATTCGGTAAAATATTTATTTAATATTAATTTTCGTAAAGATTTTGGCACTAGAAATGTAGGCTAAGGTTTCTTTAATTAAAAATAATAAATATTAGTCTTTTTAAGTAATAATATTAAACTTTCGGTAATTTACGTAAAATTTTAAACTTCTATTAATTTTAAATATAAATAAAATAAATATTACTTAAAGTATTAAATTCGCTTTAATAAAGCCTTTCTATAAATTTTCTATAATATATTTTCGATACTTTTTTAACTTTATAATTATTATTCGATATAATAAATTAATATTTAAATCCTCCGGTCGTTTACTTTCTTCGAATTCGATTTTATAATTTATATTTAACTTATATTTAAATAGCGTATTAGACTCTATTTTATTAAAGACTTCTAATTCTTCTATTTTATAATAATTTAATAGAATTTTTATTAATATTATTATTATATTTTTCAACGTATTTTTTAATTCTTCTTACCTTCTTTTTAAAATATTAATAATACTATCGATTTTATATAAATTAATAATTTCGGGCTATGCTTTATTCTTATAAATATAATATTCGAAAATTTTTATTAAAATTATTATTAAATCCGCCGGTTTTACTTTAATTTATACCTATTTCTTTTCTAATTTATAAGGACCCTCTATATTTTTTAAGGGGAATAATTTTTTACCCAATTCCTTTCTCTCTTTTTTTCCCTATTATTATTATTTTTCTTTAATTAGAGGTTTTATTTCGTATAATTCTCTTTCTATCTTTTTTATAATTTATTCTTCGGAGGATAAAGATAACGAACGATTAAATCGTATTTATAGGATTTTTAAAAGTCGGTATTCATTATTAAAAATTTCTTCTTTAATTTTTATCTTTTTTTTACCTAATTTATCTATTTCTATTATTAATTCCTATATTTTCGATTAAATCGCTTTCCTATCTTTCTTCCTCTTATTTTTTCTAATTATTTTTCGTTCTTTTTCGATTATATCCCTCTAAAATTAGTTATCGTTTAATAATTCAACCGATTTATTTATTAAAATATTATTATCCTCTTTTAAAATTAGGATAATATTTTTTATAAATATTAATCTTCTTATTTAGTAATTTAGTAATATATTATTTTTCGCTAATTATATCTTTCCTAGGATTATATCTTTCCTTAATTATAGTAATATTAATATTTATTATTAATTATATTATACTCTTTAAACTTAAATAATTCTCTTTATAGCCTTATTAATTTAATCGGGTTATATTTTTTTAAATCCAGTAATATAATTAAAGTTAAAATTGTTATACTCTTTTAAGCCTAATTTTTTAAACTTATTATTAAACCGTTTATTTACTAAAATATATATATTTATTCCAATATCGACGAACGTATTATTAGTAATAATAGAGAGTCTATTATTAATTATAATATATATAATAAGAAATTATTTACTACTCCCTAAATAATTATTTAAATCGAAATCCGGGTAGGTTTAATTTAATTAATATATTAAAATTATTTCTTTTCTATTTTTTATATTTCTAACCAATATTTCTCCTAAAGTAGAAACTTTTCTTTAAGCGTTTAATTTTCCGATTCTTAAAGAAAATTAAATTTATTAATATAATTTCCCTCTTCTCTAGCCAATAATTACTTATTTTAATTAATTAGTTCAAAATTTTATAACGGTCTTTAAATTTAATCGGCGATAATATTTAATTTAATTTTTAATGCGTTAATATTACCAATTTTAGCCTTATTAGGGTAAATTATCGATTAATATCCTACTTTACAATAGTTAAAATAACGGTTTTTAGTACTTAATTTCTTTATTTCTTCGAACGTAAATTATTAATATTTAGGGGTAATAATACGTTAAGGGGAGGGTTTATTATTAAAAGTAAATAATTTCTAATTTTATATTTTATCCTTACAACGTTAAATATCTTTAAATTTCTATTCCTTTCTCTTTATAATTATATTTAAGGATTAAAGTAAATAATAATACGATTCGAACGTTATTTTGGGGTTAAAATATATAATTTCTATAGGGACCTTAAATTCCCGAATTATTTTCTAATAAAGATTCTATTTTTAAAGGTTACGGGGTAATTAACGGAATTTAATAAAATATATAAATTTGGTTTTAAAATCGGTAAACGATTTTATAACTTTTATTTTAAATCGTTTATAATTATTAATAACTTTTTTATTAATATTATAATTATAATAATTATTCTAAAATTATTCTAATAATTTATTAATAATCTTAATAGCCTCGGGATAATAAGGATTTAAATAGGGGAATATACCGTCGGCCACGGTTCCGCCTAACTATAATATTATTTTATTTATACGGGCGTCTTTATCCTAGAAATAGTTTCTATTTTATTTAAATTTATTCTTTATTTAAAAGATTTATATATCGAAAAAAACTTTATCCTAAGATAAATCGTTATTAAATATAAAGATATCGGGGATTTTAACAAACCTCTTATATTTACGTTTCCGGGGGATTAAAAATCCAATAAGGGTATACTTACGGCTATTCTAATCCCGAATAAAAAGGCTCCTCCGTTTTAGTAATTAAGTTCTTCTAAAATCGTCGTTTTTACTATTATAATTGGAATCGTTTCCGGGTTCGTTAAAATTTCTTCTATAATCCTTAGGATCCCGATCTAAAATAGCGTACTATATAGTAATTTCCCGTTTAATTATTTCGGCTATAAGAGTAATTACTTTAAAGATATTAAGAAATTATTTACCGCTTCTCTCTCCTATAGGAAGGGCCTTATTAATTATCCTAATATATTTATTAATTAATTATTTAATTTCCGATTACCTTTTCTAAAAATTAAATATAATATTAGTGTAAATTACCGCTATAAAGTCCGTTAAAATCGTTACTACGCAAATTAAAAAATAATTTTAATTATTTAATACTTGGATTTATTTTAATACCTTCGGGTCGGTAGGGGTAATTGTAATTTAATTAATATTTTAAAATTTCTTTTTATTCTATTATAAGGTAGTAATTTCCTTACTAATTTTATTAAATTCGTTAATTAAATAATTATTATTTTTAAGTAAATTATTAACTTTTTTAACGAAGTAGGTAATTTAAGTATCTAAACGGGCAAGGTTTTCCCGGGCTAAATTTATAAACGTAAAAAAATCTTAAATTATATTCCTAAGGGTATCGTTAAATATAAATCGGAAGCGTATTTTATAAAAAATAGCGTCCGGATCCGCGGTATAAACCCGATAAAAATCCTCCTTATTAATAAAACGATATTAGATATTAAAGCTTTTAATACTGAAAGCTTTTAATTCGGCTATTACTCTAAATATAAAATCGAAGAAAAGAATTTCCTTATTTCCTAAATATTATTTATAATTTAATTAACGAATATATTAATAAATATTAAAATTAATTTTATTAAAGGTAATTTAATATTAAGGGTTTTTTATATAAGGGTAAATCTTTAAAAGGTAATTAGTAATAAAATCCTTAAGCGTAAATTAATAAATTTAAGGGTTCTAATTATATCGTTTATCCGTAATAACTTAATTTATATCGTTTTTAATCGGAATTTTTAGCCCTATAATAATTTAATTATAAAACTTCGTTTTTATATTTTTATTCGGAATTTTATAGGGGGAATCGTAATAAAAATTGTATTTTATATCGATAATTTTACTAAGATTAAAAATTAAATTATTAATAATTTTAAAAAGCGTTTTTAACGTAATAAATACTATACCGATTAGGGTTTTACTAAGTCCTACGAATATAGCGAAAATTTCCCTTAATTTACCCTTATTTATAAAAAGAATTTTAAAGGGATTATTACGTAGTAAGGAGGTAAGAACGTTAATATTAATATTAATTCTCTTCGCAAGTAAGATATAGGGTATAACCTTAATACTCTTATTTAATAATTCCGATAAAAACCTCTAAAGTTTATTAACTATTAGTACGGGGGTATTATTTTCGTTTAAGTACTACAATTATCCTTCGGTAAGCTCCTCTTCGTAATTAGTAATTTAGAAGTTATCGAAGAGTAGCCCCAAGGATGAATTTAAATAATAGGAAGAATATTCGCTAATATTTATATTAGAATAATTTCGTAAATATCCTTTAATAGGGTTGGGGTTACTAATAAAGTCGCTATTTTTATTTATTTCGGTAATAGAAGTAAAACGGAATTATTATTATTAGGAAAGGGAATTTTTAACGTTAAATATCGTAAATTTAGTTCAATTTGAGGCGGAGGCGGGGGGGGGTAGAGTATTTAATTTAATAATACCCTTCGTACTATAATTATTATAAAACTTAGCGAACCTTCTCTAAATTAAAGTATTATATTAGGTTAATCGATTTTATTTAATATAGGGAATTAAATGAAAATTAACTACTCGGTACTAAATTAGGTAGGATATTATAATACCGTCCCCGACAAAAGGAAGATATTTAATTTTATATAAGAGCGTAATTCTACGAGAGATAAATTACAAAATTAGAAGCTACAATTTAAAGTAAAATTAAATATAAAGAAGGAAAAGAAAGGTTAATAAACGAAGGTATCGTAAGCTTAGTATATAAGTTAGGTCTTGCCGTCCTATATCGCCTTCCTAATCCGGATCTATCTTATTGATAAGAGGTTGAGCCTTATTCCATCCGATGTGTTATGGGTCCAGTGCCCTGTCCCTGGCACCCATCCTGCCATGCCATGACAGATTCGAAGCGTTTATATAATAATTTTAAAAGGGTAAAACCCTAATTGAAATTTACTAATTTATATTATACGAATAATTAATATAAAAATAATACCTTCCTCTTTAAAATAAATATAATAGTTAACGACGTATTAGGAATATACTTCGAAAATATCCGCGAAACTATTACGAATAAAAATATAATAAAATTTAAATAAACCGTTATTAAATTCGTTTAGTAACGTCGTTATTTAATTATAATTAAAATTCTCTTTAGTATAATAACCTATTTACTCTTTTTAAATAAGGATAAACTCTTTTTTAAAATAATCGATAATAACCTTTTAAATTTCGTTAAATTCCCGCTAAAAGCGCGCTTATATTTTATTATAATCCGAAATCGTATAGGAATAAATTATATATTATTATATAAAAAATAGTATAGACCGTATATTAGCGACCTTACGAAGGACGGGGGGGAAATTAATTCTAATCCTAATTATAATATATACCTTTTTATATAAACGAATAAAATATTAGCGATTAACCTTATTATCGGTTTTAAAAGTTAAATTATTCTTATTAAATTCGACGACGTCGTTATTTTTATTAAATTAATCGATATTATCGTCGCCGTTATTATTATTATTATTATTATCCAAATCCTCGTTATTAAAATCGGCGGATTAATTATTATCTCTATCCTCCTCTTCTTTAACCTCGTCGTCGTTTTAATCGGCGGATTTCTTTTAAAATTTTTTAATATTTTTAACTACGTTATAATTAATATATTAAACGTATTGTTAAAAATTGGTATTGGGTAGGTTATAGTATAATACGCTAATGAAAATATCGTTTCTATTATTAATAATAACGTTAAATTAGCGAATATCGAAAATATTAAAGGCGCGGCGGATTTAGTTAATAAAGTAAATATAATTATTAGAACGTTCGTTATTAAATATTATTTAAAAGATTGGTATAAAAGTCTTTTCGTTAATAATAATAATACCCTATACGAAGGTTATATAATAATAATTAATTTTATACGTAATATCGAAGGAAATAATAGAGGGGTTACGTAATTATATTTTACGTTCAAAATCGAATAGCTAAAACGTATTCGATAAAATAATATTAATTTTATCCTTTTAATTAATATAGTAATAAACTATATTAGGATTATTTTCGAAGGATCGAATAAAATTTTAAATATTAGCGTACCCTTCCTTCGAAGCTTTCTTAAATCGTAAACGTATATTATCGAAATTTTTATACCGAAGAAGGATATATAAATACTTCTCTTTAACAGTCGTATAAACGGATTAGATAATTTATTCCCTCCTACGTAAAAAATTAGCGATTAATTCTTACGCTTCTAAATACGTAATAAACGCCTTCTCCTTCAAAAATAAATAGTTATTAAAATATTAAAATAGCGGATATTTATCGTAATTAAAGTTATTAACTTTAATAACCCACTTCCAATTAACCTTAATTTATTTAATAACTATAATATAAAAAGGATATTTATTAACGAATTTACGGAAGGTATAATTATAATAGGAATTGGGGTTATACTTCTAATATAGCTTATAGGAGGTATAATCGTATTAGAAAATATAATAATAAATTTAACCGTATATAGGATATAATTAATTACGTATTGGGTATTTATTTCCTTTAAGGGTTATAACGCTAAATCGACGGTGGCGGCAAAATTCAGCGATATTGTAACGGACTTCAATAATAGTCCTTCTAATATTAATAATATAAATAGGGTCGTTAGAAGGAATAGCTTATATTTTGCGAGAGAAGGAGGTATAATTAGCGAAAGTAGTTATAGTATTAAAAGAGTCGCAACGGGGGCGGTCGTTAGAAGCTATTTATAAAGAGATCTATTAATAACGGTTAAAATTTATACTAATTAATTAACGTACTTTAATAAAGTATAGAATACTAGCGCGGTTAATAGAGTCGTATTATAATAGTACGGTACTAATAGGTTATATTATATTATATAGAAGAGAACGTACGAAATTTAATTCGAAAAATTTTACGAAATGCGCTACAATGATCTATATACATAATTAGGTCGATTTCATAGCTAAAAGTGGGTTTTTATATATTAAGTGCCATAGAGTGGCATAGGCTGCCAGTATAAGGAAATCTGGGGAAAGTTGTGGGTCTTAGAGTGAGTGTAGGTTGGTCTTAGAGTGTGCCTAGGTTTTCTCTTGTTAATATTGGGATCACCGGAGGAGGAGGAGGAGGAGGAGGAGGAGGAGGAGGAGGAGGAGGAGGAGGAGGAGGACTCGGGAATGGGGACGTCAATGGTGAAAGCGATGGTGCGAGGATGGTCGCGGAACTCGGAAGTACCGGTCTTCATGATTTTCTGCGGGTAGCAGCGCCAGACGGCTGACCGAGCGACGTCCTCGGAAGTAAAGAGGCCGAAGTTTTCGCCGCTGTGGGCGAGAAAGGGGCGTGCGGAGGATGAGGCCATGGCTGAGGTAGTGCTTCAAGTTGGAAGGATGGGTCTTGGTTGGATTGGTTGACTGGCTGTGGACTTGGTTGCTTTGGTTGCTTTGGTTGTTAGGCAGGTCTAGTTGTGAATGTCTGCTCTGCTCCTGATAACCTCGAGAAGAGAGTATGAGGGCGAGCTCTTATACCCCTTCCGACCTCTCGTCGGCCATGATCGAATCCATCATGCCGTTACACGATCTAGACTTTGGTAAAGGTACGCATACCAACATCGGGCTGTTCAAAGAGCACGCTCTGAACACGGAACCAACTAACTGGCTCAAGAGCAAGTGTTCACTGTCGAAGTCCCTAACCGCCCATTAGCCCAACTGTGATATCGCCCCGGAGGCTGCAATAACGATGAGAGGAAAGCCGTCACTGTGAAAAAAACCCAGTTAGCAGCTGTGTCAGAAAGTGGAAAAAGATGCCACTCACAGGGCGTTTCTAGACCTAGACCCAACCTTCAGCCCATCTCGTTGCTCCTTACCGTACCGATCCCAAATGAAGCCCGTTATCCACCTATCCAATGTTGGTTCCTGAGCCTATCCAACGCCAACAGATATTGAAGCGAGGATAACAACAAAGGTTGAGCGGAAGTTGCAAAACATTGTAGAGACACAACATCGTAGAGGCATGTTGGGCGGTTGAGAACTCGTGAAAGGACCCTCCGGTTGGAAATTGCGTGAGCGTGAGGAGGAAGTCTCAATATGTTGGCGGCGTTACTGTTGGAGCGAACTAGAAGGTGAAGTATATGTAGTGGGAAGAGGACAAATTCAGACGGCGGTTGTTCGGTTTGAAGAAAAGGAAACTGCTGGTAGTTGGGAATGAGTTGGTTGGGAGAATAATGGCTTTATGGCCCTGGACGGGTGGTTGGCGAGAACTGATATTGTCGGGCCGTGCGCTTACCATAGGACGCCGGTGCAGATGGGTGATTAGTTGATAACCGCTTCTTGTCCTGTCCCGTACACGCTCGGTCATGTACACGGGACAAGAAAAACGAGTTCAGCTCCCTGTATCCGCGGGACGCCTCTGGTATTTTCGTAGAGACGTCGCCCGGTACCATCCAAGACGCGGCAGACCGCAACACTGCACGAAGCGGCACGTCCAGTCGAACCAACGACGCGGGCTTCCTGGCGATAGCACTGTATTTTTCCACTTATACATTAGCCACATCAACATATCATAACCAACATCCCGTCATAATATCTACTCGACATCACCAGATCCAACTACTGGGGACATCGCGCGCGCGTTTCTCAAAATCTGGAAAGAAGAGAAATGATGTGACAAAAGTTACAACCAATATGATGACTTTTTGGTAAAACAAAAAAACATGTCGCTAGTTGCTAAAACTTTTTCCCGACAATGGCCTAACTACCTACTTCACCCAGCCCCATGCACCATGATCATACCTCTAGCCTCAAAGGCAACGTCCGTCCTATGAAGCGGCTGAAGGCCCCGGTTTCTCTTCCGGGGTTTCCTCTTCATTTCGTTCATCATCCACGTCCTCCCATTCCTCATCTTCTCCTTCCTCTTCCTCTTGATCACCCTCCCGCTCGCCTCGACCATCATCCAGCTCGTTCCCCTCCTTTTGTCCCGGTGGTCTGTCAAGTTCGTTTTGCTGTCCCTTCCCGTCCGGAGCGGATGGAACTGATGGTGCCGATGGTGCCGATGGCGATGCTTCTTCAGCTGGTGTCCCATAGGTCTCCTGGTCATCCTGGTGATCATCCTCTTCCTCTTCATCTTGGTCTTGACTCTCTCCATGTCCCTCTTGGGCGTCCCTTTCTGGTTGCTGCTTCTTCTTCTTCCCTTTTTCCTGGGGTTCCTTTTCTTGTTCCATTTCTTCTGGTCCCTTTTCTTGTTCCCCCCTTCCTTGTTCCTTCTCCTGTGTTTGTTGTTCTTGAGCCTCTTCTCCAGAGAGTCCTTGTTGTCTCCCCCCCTCCTCTGACTCTGACTCTGACTCTGACTCTGACTCTGACTCATGGACCGGCGGTCTTGCTGGTGCTGGTGCTGGTGGGGGTGGCTGTGGCTGAGGCGGCGGTTGTGGTGGGAGTGATACGCCGGGCGGTGGTGGTGCCCGTTGCTGCTGCTGTTGTTGCCGCTCCTGCTGGTACTGCGGGTGTTGTTGTTGTTGCTGCTGTTGTTGCTGGTACTGCCGCTCCTGCTGGTACTGCGGGTGTATCCTCGGAGTATTATTCCCCGAGGCCGTCCCATTCAACTGCTGCCGCTCCTGCTGGTACTGCGGGTGTATCCTCGCACCGTTCATCATCCCATCCGTCTGCTGCTGCTGCTGCTGCCCCAACTGCCCCTGCCCCCCTCCCCACCCCTCCTCGCCTGCGCAATCACCCTCCCCATCTGCCTCTCCCGCATCTGCATCGTCACCACCTTCGGCCTAAAATTACTCCACTGCTCCGGCATCCTCTGCGGCTGATCCTGCACCTTATACATGCTAAACGCCACGGGGTTATCCTTCCCAAAGAATTTCGTATATCTCAACCACCCTTTGCCAAAAACTTTATTGTTCATGTCGATATCTACCCACCCGCGATTCCTATTGGCCGGATCCATGTCGAGTTCCACGTCAAATTCCCCGGCTCTGCGACCGATCCAGTCGAAGAATATCCGCAGGGGAGGGACGGGCTCGTAGGGGGAGCGCCGGCGGGGTGGGTACTCGACGTAGAAATCATCACCGGCGGCTGCGCCGCGACGCCGTTTTTGGTGCGGGATGTGGGGGAGGACTTCGGGGTCGTGGAGGAGGTAAGAAGAAAGATCGTCGAGGGAGCGTTCGGAGCGGGCGAGGATCATGGTTCCTAAAGCGACTTTGAGGTTTATGGATGCTACCAGGCCGTAGCTGTCGACGGGCCAGTTGAGGATGTCGATTGTCATTTCTCCCGGGCGACCGCCCCAGCCGCCGTTTTCGAGGGCGGGGCATTGGACGAGCCAGGAGCCGACTAACTCTTCGATTTCGAAGGGTTCGTACGCTTGTTGCGGGTTGGCTGTCAGGAGGTCGGCTTTTACCTGGCAGAGGTGGAAGTGTGGTCGAAGGGCGAGTTCCCAGGTCGGGCTACCTTGGATTTCGGCCCTTTGGACGGCGGTGCTGGCGGCTTGTTGGTGCATGGATGACACGCGCAGGTGTTCGATTACTTGGAAGGGCTTGTCGCCCCAGCCGATGACCGTTTTGTCGATGCCGTTGCCGATGAAGGCCCACACGCGAAGATCGGGAACGCGGAGGACGGCTTGGGTGAGGATGTTGCGGATGTCGGGCCCGCCGAACCAGCCTTCGATGGTGATGGGTTCTTGGGTCAACATGGGCATGGGACGTCCGTACAGGCCGGTAAGCCAGTACTTGGAAAGGAAGTAGTCGATGTGGAAGTGGGCTTCCATGGTCGGTACGTGGATGGTTATTGAGGGATGAGAGGCGGCAATGCTGGCAAAGGCTTCCTCGATGGCTCTCTCGATGCCGTACTCTTCCCAGCAGATGACGGACCAGAGCGGCATCATGTGAGACCGCAACCCAGGGACAGCCTTGACAACCTTTCGCGTGCCGTCATAGTCATTCAGCTTCTGCAAGATGATAGGCCACCGAGTTTTTCTGGGATCGGGTCGACCCTTGACACCCTTGAGGAAGTACTTGGCCATGAAAAGGTCGAGGCTGCAGTTGATCTCGTCGGTCGGGGTGGCGCACCGTGCAAAGTTCTGCTGTTCCCAGTAGCTGTAGGCCTCCTTGTACTGTTTGTAGATGGCCTTGAACTGTCTCCTGAGGTTGTCCTCGATGGTCAAGATGTCGGCAGGCGGGTTCTTGCCTTCTCTGATGGTTTGTGTGCGCAGGGCATTGTCCAGGGCGTAGAACAAGTCATGAGGAAGAGGCTCTTGGCTATGAGGCGGCGTCTTGACGGGAATGCCGTAGTGTATCAGTTGGGCGTGGAACCAAGCTTTGGCAACGGGTTCGATGGGAGGAGCGGCATTGGGGTCACGCATAATCATGTTGAGGTTGTACGGTGTCTCCCGCCTGAAGCCCAAGGCCTTGAAGCCGTCCTTATCGTATGTGAAGGGTCCATGGACAGCGGGTGCAGGAGGCATAGGCTTGGGGCCTGGATCTGGTGGTGGCTGGCCATAAGCTCCGTAGATTCCGTTGGGGTGAGGGCTTGGTACTGGCCGGGGCTGAACATTGGAATGATATCCAGTTTGAGGTCCGGGTTGGTACCCATGTTGAGGTCCATGTTGAGGTCCAGGTTGATAGCCCGGGTGAGGTCCGGGTGGATGTCCGGGTTGATGTCCGGGTGGAGGGCCATGGTGAGGAGTGTTGTTAGGGTTAGGATGGCTTGGTGGAGGGGCGTTGTTCGTGGTACTGTTGGTGTTGGGTTGACGCGATGAAGGGCCGTTAGTAGTGGTGCTAGAATCGGGATGTCCCGGTGGTGGTCCGTTGCTGGAATTGGTCTTGGTCTTTGGGCCCTTCCATGGAGTAGGTCCTATTGAGGATAAGTCGGAATCTGATGAGCTTGCCGTTGAGGGTCGACGTTGATCAGGAGCCGGACTGGTCTGGGCTGGCTGAGGTGGTTGTTGACTTTCATTCTGAGTCTCGGGTTGGTTCTCAGACTGAGTTTGAGGTTGGATTTCAGGCGCGAGTGATGTTGATTTGGACTGAGGCTGAGCTTCAGGCCCTTCACCGTCCTCATCGTCGTCTTGATGTTGGGGCTGAACTGGAGCAGGAGTCGGAGCTACAGACTCGAATGCTGGTGTTTCTCCATCAAAGAGAGAGTCTGTATCGTTTTCGGGGTCTTCTCCCGGTTGAGTCTCGGTGGCAGGGTCCTGAGTGTCCTTGGCCTCAGCTGGTGTCTTTGACTTTTCCGAATTTGCAGAGTCCATTGTGTCCTGGTCCGGTTGGCGGTCTGTCGTAGAAGGTTCCATGGCTGTCGCGTGTGTGCCTGCCATGTTTCATTGGTTTCGCGTCATGTCGTTCAGTAAACTTCACCGCTTGCACTCCCGCGCCAACATAAACCAGTGGTGATGTTTTGTCAAACTTGAGAGAATCAACAAACACAAAAGTAAGCTGGACGATGCGGGCGCGTGCGAATCCACGACGACGTTGAATGCTAGCGTCTTGGCTTGACTTTCGGCCGGCAATGCTAGTCCAATTAGTGGATGTTGACCCGCATATGCACTTTTATGCTTGCACTAACAGTCGTAGGGAGGTTTTGCGACTTGAACTGTTAGCGCACTAGTGCCGTTTATGCATAACTGCCCCGCTTGCCAAGTTAAGATGACAGCGCATTGACCAGCTGTCAGTGCTCCGACAGCTGTCATCCTGTCTCTTCCTGTCACCAGTCTCAAATCTTGTGCCATTGCTCCATTATTTTCACCTTCCACCTCATTTCCAAATCTCCGAGACGGAAAAAAGTACCTGAGACAAAACACCAAAAATGTGACCCTCAAGGTTTTACGACTACACAACAAGAAGCCACCGAAGGAGGATGGAATATTCCCGGCCGCAATGACAGAAGAACTCTCGCTCCCGAATCGCCGGCGATGACCTGTCTCGTCATCCCCGAATTCCGATCTTATTGAGAGCACAAAAGAAGTTGTTACCTCAGGGGCCAGATCATCACGGAAAGATTGTTACGCAGTTGCGAGAAATGCGCCAATGAAACTACGAAGAGGAAGTGACGATTTGACCACGTCGTCTCTCCGGTGCCGTCCACCATCATGGTTGCCTCTTTTCAGCTCGAATGGCTCCAAAATCAGGGTATTTTATACTCATCGGTCCCGCCAGCGATGAACATTGCGGCAAGAGTCGAAATCATCCGGCCGGAAAGATTCCATTGGCGCGTTTATTCTTTCCTCAAGTGATGAAGGAATGACACTCGTTCACCGACGCTGGGCGCCATCACCATGTTGGATCCTTTCGGGCGCAAGACTCGTGGTACCGGGCCTTGAAGAACCGCATCTCAAAAGATAGCAAGGTAGATCTATGTGGGCCTGCTAACATCCGTGATCATGATATAAAGCAGTATCTCTTTTCACATACCTCGTGTGTGAGCTTGCCTTTGTTCAGCAAGTCAGACAGCGCAAGTTGACTCCATCACCAAGACTGACCTTTCACCACCCTCGTCAACACCACAAGACCATCCAGACACAGCCAACATGTTCACCACGGCCCTTCTCGCCCTCGCGGCCACGCTCACATCCGCCACCCCTCACCATCTCGACCACTCCGACTCCCAACTCCCTCCCACCTCCACCGCCACCGGCTTCGCCCTCGTCGCCAACCTCACCGACCCAGACATGGCCCACAACTTGTTCCTAGACGACATCAACCACTGGTCCCTCCGCGGCGTCCACGTCGGCGCCGGCCAAAGCACCGCCGTCCTCGCCAAACCCAACACTTCTTCCACAACCGGCTCGCCACACCAAATCTACTACCAAAACTCCACCGGCGGTATTTCTCTAGATGACTCCAACCCCTTCCCCCTTTCCATCCGCCTATCCGGGGCCTACGACACTGACTTCCCCACCGTTTTATACCTGGGTATCTTCTTTGGCCTTTCCACACCCACCCTCTCCATCTCCAGTCCCGCTGGCCACCCCCGCCTGTTTGTATCCGGGGCAGGCGTCAACTCGCCCGAGGGCCAGGAAGCTACCTCTCCCGGGTCGCCGGTGACGAACGATGAGGCGCCCGAGTTGTATCAAAGGGGCAGCTTTGTAGTCTGCAATGAGACGGATCCGGTTTATACCAGGCCGCAGTACCCTGTTAGGTTCGCCATGGCGAGTTTGGATGGGACGATTAGTTTGCCGAGTAATTGTGCGAGGATTGAGTTGTTGGCTGAGTGTGGGAAGTTGAGGTTTGTGGATGGAGCGACGGGGTTGGAGTATGGACAGGATAGGCCGGGGAGTGTGGGGTGTTTTGATGGGGCGATCTGAAAGATGAGGGAGGTTTTACTGCTTGGTTCTTTGGTTATACGGGAGGAGAGAAGAAGAAGAAGGGAGGTTGTTGGAGCTGGAGGAAATCAATCGGTCGGAGAGGAAGTGCCTAGGACTGCTAGGAGGGCCGATGGATGTAGAGTCTGGAACAATGGATGCTTTGGTCCAGATAAATGGACAAGTCACTGGGTCTGTTAAATCATTGTGACATGAAGGCTTTCATTCGGTTTGGACAAATTTTTACAACAACGAGAAGATGAATCTAACCTTCATGTTTTGAGCTGCTCCAAGAAGGCCGATGGAAGCTTAGAATAATGGAAGTTGTTCGTTGTCAGGCTAAAAGCCTCCCGACATTTCTCCCATGTCGCGATATTCCGAAATGATCTACAGTAAATCCTCATCTCCCCTCTCCCCCACCCCACACGTTTGCTTCTATTTCTGTCCGGCTCAGTCAACTTTATCCCAGCCCTACTCCCAGCCCTACAACTTTCAAACATCGCCAGTTCCTCACCCACTCTCGCCAACATCTCGCCAATCTTTCCACCGTTGCATCGCCAAAGATTGACAGCTCTTTTTACCCGCCTTGGCACCAGGCACTGTGAGACATGCTGCAATACTTGAGCGTGATACTGTGCGCTTCGAACAGTCTTTGGCGGGATTCACAGCAGCTGAGTGGTCAATGAATAACCGAAACAATGCCTGTGGCGCTCGGCGGCACCACGTCCACTAACGCTGAATCTGTAATTGGGTGGGTTTCTCAGGGGTTCTTTTTCCGTGACAGTTCTTGATGGTTGTCTGTCGTTTGAGACAGAATGTTAACTTCACTTTTGCATCTCATTCAATTTCTTGAATTGTTTCATCATCAGGAGTTTTGTCTTCTTCTTCTGCTTCTTCTTCATCATCATCAATCAAGCTCGTTTGGATACTAAAAACATCAAACCGCTGGTAAAGGGGGAAAGGCGACAACAAAAGTCACTATATGGTCGCACACGGTGCATCAACATAAGCGGCAGTACGGCCTGCTAAGCATCAACATCCGCTGCGGGCAGCACAACGATAACAACCTCTGGCAACATCGCGGCCAGAATTACGGTCGATAACACGGGCAACATCAAAATCTACGTCAAAATCGACAAGACCCTCACCCAGCAACTCACCATGGCACGCTTCACCCCCACCCTCCCCCGCCCCCTCCGTCCCTCCCGGCGTCGACACATCCTCCTAACCCTCCTCATCCTTTTCCTCCTCGCCTACCTCCTCCACACCTCCTCAGACGATAATGCTTCCCAACCAACCCACACCTCAGAAATGGCATGGCTAGAAAAGCACATGAACGCCCCCCTCCCCTCCTCTTCCTCCCCCTTATCCTCCACAAAGCTAGTCTCCAACACCTCCTTCAACTGGGCCACCGTCCCCCACCACTACCCCCTCCCCCTCCCCATTCCCTCCGGCCCCTCCCCATCTCCCGCCCCATCTCCCTCCCTCCCATACAACACAACTTTGGCCCGGAAACCCCAACCGCTCGCAAGCTACGAGAAGCGCGACGGAAAGCAGTGAAGGAAGTGTTTACCAAAGCCTGGTCCTCCTACCGCGACCTAGCCTGGCGCAAAGACGCCCTCCTCCCCATCTCCGGCGGCTACCGCGACCAATTTAGCGGGTGGGCCGCCACCCTAATCGACACCCTCGACACTTTGTGGGTTATGGGTTTACGGTCTGAATTCGATGATGCAGTCGCTGCCGTCGCAGACATTGACTTTGGGACGGTGGCGAATGGGGACAGTGGGCGGGTAAATATCTTTGAAACCAACATCCGGTATTTGGGCGGGTTGTTGGCGGCGTACGACCTTAGCGGGCGGGAGATTTTGCTTGTCAAAGCTAAGGAGTTGGGGGATTTGTTGTACAAGGGTTTCGATACGGTGGAGAGAATGCCGGTGGATTTTATCGATTTTGGACGAGCCAAAGAGGGGGAGGGGTTGGAGGTTGAGGGGTCAGTGGTTAGTGCGAGCCCCGGGACTTTGACGTTGGAGATGACCAGACTGTCGCAGGTTACGGGCGATATGAAGTACTATGATGCGGCGGCGAGGGTGATGGATGTTTTTGAGGCCGGGCAGAATTTTACCAGGTTGCCGGGGCTGTGGCCGGTGTATGTGAGTATGGCGAGGAGGGATGTGATAAGTGGGAATCAGTTTGGGGTGGCGGGGTGCGCGGATAGTTTGTATGAGTATTTGCCGAAGATGTATGCGTTGACGGGCGGGAGGGAGGGGAGGTATGAGGGGATGAGTAAGGGGTGGATGGAGAAGGCGGATAGGGAATTGTTTTTTAGGCCGATGGTGCCGGGGGAGGAAGAGGTTTTGATGATTGGCACGGCGGATGTGGTGAGCAATGGGGATGGACAAGAGGAGGTGGTGTTGAACCCCGAGAGTGAGCATTTGGGGTGTTTTGTCGGTGGAATCTACGGACTTGCGGGCAAGTTGTTTAGGAGGCCGGAATGGGTCAACGACATTGGCGCCAAAATCACCAACGGGTGCGTGTATGCCTACAGAGCGATGCCGACGGGGATGATGCCGGAGAGGTATAACATGATTCCTTGTGCCTCCCGGGAAAACTGCAAGTGGGACAAACAGATCTGGGAAAGGGAAAAGAGGAAAAGGCCCGAGTGGAAGGAACATTTACCAAAGGGGTTCACGACGGCCAAAGACCCGAGGTATATCTTGCGCCCGGAGGCCATTGAATCGGTCTTTGTCATGTGGAGGGTTACAGGAGACCAGCAGTTTCAGGAGGCGGCGTGGGACATGTTTACCGCGGTGAGCAATGGGACAATGACGGACTTTGCGAATGCGGCGGTGTTGGATGTGACGAGGGGGGTGTATCCCCTGCCCAAGGAGGATTATATGGAGGTGAGTTTTCTTTCTTCTGAGAGTTGAGATGATAGTACCTATGATGGCTGACTTTGAGAACCTACAGAGCTTTTGGTTGGCTGAGACGCTCAAGTATTTCTACCTGGCTTTCTCGCCGCCGGATGTCATCAGTCTGGATGACTTTGTGTTGAACACAGAGGCCCATCCGTTTAGAAGGCCGAAGAGGGCGAGGGTTGACCGGCCATTGTAGGAGGCTGTTAGTTTTTGCTTATCATAAGGGAACTGGATTTACCTTGATCATGTTGACCATACTAGAGTATCGCAGGGTTGTCTGGGGAAGAGAGTCTGCCGCAAACCCCAGATACTGAAGGAGTGACCATGGGCGGGATCCAACGTTGCAATATCGACAACACCCAATCTGGACTGCTGTTGTTCCGTCGGGAACCAGTGTTACAACTGCCGAATGCGCCTCCATATTGCGGTTCCGAGATGGACGAGTTAAAATCGACCGCCAGAGATTGAAGTCGCAGTTGGTTCTTTCCGCATGACGATGTGAGAAGAAAGGCCGGGGAAATTACATGCAGGCTGTTGCAGAAGAGCGCGGCACATACGAGGAAGGTGCAGTACAGCAGCTGCAGATCCGAAAGGTATGCACTTTCCGTCCCCAAGGTCACTTGACGGTCCTTTGCTGAGAATATGGAAAGCCTCGGTCAGTCGGGTTTGAAGAGACTCTCATCCATCCTCAACGTCTCCGCAACTTGCCGCATTGATGTTAAAGATAAGGGCCGAGGTAGCAATCTACTATGTTGACTGCACGGACGGGTACCTGAGCGCTATTTGTCTTCCTTGTACTTTGGACTTTCCCCAAGCCCTGACGGATTTTAACATGGAAGTCTGGCCTTTCTCTTTTTTTTTCTTCCACTCCTCCAGTTCGTCCCCAAATTTCTGACCTCGACCAGCCCCTCAACTCCGAATCTGACGGGCCTGTAATTTGTTCCCAGTCCACGATACCCTCCAACCCGAAATCCAGCAATGTAACCCCGACCTCAACATCCAAAGCGCAACAATGTCTCTATGCTGATCAGCATGGCCATGACCCTCTCCATGTCTGAGCCCAACAGATGGGACATCGGAGGACCCTGATGGTGATGGCGACGGTGACACAATCTGATCTGTTGATCTGGGAGACACTGACTGTCGCAACCATCCAACACATCTTTCCGAAAAGGATCCAATCATGTCTCACCAGAAGCTGCAGACATGCAGACCGGGCTTGAGGAGCTCACATGGGCCTGTGTAATGCACACATCAGCCGGCATGAGGTTGAGTGCATGCTTCCTTTGCCGCTTCTCGGGTCCTTATCAACAAGCAAGTCCATCGAGCTTCGGACCGGCCATCTACACTCTTACAACCCGAAAGCACCACTCAGTACGGCATCTTGCAGAGCTGAGCTTGTTTCAATCACCATGTCTCGCTCAATCGAAGATCCGGATCTCGACAAGGAAAAGCAGTTGGACGAGGTTGAGGTTAGCAGAAACAATGAGGTGAGCAGACCCATCAAACACTTCGCAACACTTGCTGACTTCAGTTGCCAGCTCACCCCAACTTTCGAGTATACCGCAGCTGAGGAAAGAGCCCTGTTACGGAAACAAGACTTGACCATTCTACCACTTTGCGCCGGCATCTACTTCCTCTGCTATCTCGACCGTTCTAATATCGGCAATGCCCGAATCCTCAACTCCACCACGAAAAATGACATGCAGACCGAGACAAATTCCACCCAGTACCAGTTCAACATTGCCTTGATGGTGTTCCTGGTGGCGTATGCCATCTTCGAAGTTCCATCCAACATCCTCCTCAAGAAACTGCGGCCTTCGCGATGGATCGCATTTCTCATGTTCTCCTGGGGTGCCATAACGATGGGCCTCGGTGGTGTCCAGAACTTTTCGTCCATGGCAGCCGTGAGGTTTATCCTTGGCGCTTCTGAAGCTGGTCTATTTCCTGGGTTGGTACTCTCCTCAAACTCTATCAGGACCCAGTGCTGACCATCGTGAACAAACAGATTGGTCTACTATCTGACCTTCTGGTACAAGTCGGACGAGCGTAGTGTCAGAGTGGCCTCCATTCTTGCCAGTGCTACCCTCGCCGGTGCTTTCGGCGGCGCAATTGCCTACGGTATTGGCCATATGAACGGCGCAAGTGGACTATCTGCCTGGCGCTGGCTTTTCATCATAGAAGGCGCGCCCTCCTGCGTCTCGTCGCTCTTTGTCCTGTTCTTCCTTCCGGACTACCCGGAGGAACATCTCAAAGGAAGACAGCGTGAGATTGCCTTGGCTCGACTCAAAGTAGAAGGGAGCAAGAGACACCATCGCAGTATGACATGGAACGACGCCAAGACAACCTTAACAGACTGGAGACTGTACGGGCACTACCTCATCTACTTTGGAGTCTCGGTTCCTTTCAGCTCGTTGTCCTTGTTCACACCTTCCATCACTGCAGGTCTTGGGTACAAAGATCTCCGAGCTCAGTTGATGAGTGTTCCGCCTTATGCGGTGGCTTATGGTTAGTCTTCCTATACCTCCACCCTCTGAACACCACTGACTTCTCTAGTGACACAAATTGTTGTCTCTTATTCGGCGGACCACTTCAATGCCCGCGGTATTCACAGCTCCATCTTTGCACTCATCGGTGCCGTAGGCTTTATCGCGTTGGTAACATTACCAGTAGACGCCTACCAACACAGATATGGATGCCTCATCCTTGCATCAGCAGGTTCCTTTGCATGCATTCCACCCATGCTGGGATGGCTTTCATCCAATGTCTACAGTACGGCTTCGGTAGGCCTAGCAATTGCTATCAATGTCAGTGTCGGGGGCGGCATCGGCCAGATCCCCGGTGTTTGGATCTACCCGAAAGAGGAGGCCTCGGAAGGATATCCCACTGGTCATTGGACCAATGCTGGGATGCTTCTCATGGTTTCGGCGGGAGCAGCTGCGCTCCGTGTCTGGTATGGCTACAAGAACAAGAAGCTTCTTCGCGAAGCTAATGGACAGGAGGTCCGGTTATTCAGGCTTTGAGGGGCAGGTAGGGAGAGAGTGAAGAGTGATTGACGTGTTACCAGATGATGGAAAAGCACGAGTTCGAACGAATTTTCTGATAGCGATTTTCCTGTCACTAGTCGATTGAGATACCAGCACACGATAGTTCAAGTGTTACATATGTCATGGCGACATAAAAAGGGTCTGCCTCCCCGGAGTTGTTTAAACGTGGCATTGGAGTTCCGCCCAAGCGTACGGCTCGTGTCCAGCCGGGTTATTTGCAAACATGGTCAATCCCAGAGAGCTCTTCTCTCTTGACAATACTGATCGTTAATAGGTCTGATAGCGGACAGTAACTCCTAGTGATCAAGTCGAAGTTCGGGGGAATGGGGTTCTCATTGGGGTCCCAAGAGGTCAAAGCACCAGACTGACAAAACACAGCTTGCCCCAGTAACAGAACATGAAGAAACAATGGGGATACCGTGGGGTTGGGATACCGCCATTCCGGACCAGAAACTGGGCACAGATGTTAACGGGAAAGAGATCATGCACCAGTGACAGCTGTCAACCCACCTCAAACCCGACATGCTCCCCCAATTCCCATCTGTCGGTAGATTCATATCCTCCAACTTCGCAATGGGCAGTCCAACATTCCCCCGCTCGAAGCTGTAACCCTTCTGCTTTTCCGTCTTCACCACTCGTCAACCACCAAAGCTGTTGACCACTACCCAAGATACGGGTTATGGTATTTAGGCTGTATCACCTTCCGCTTCCGGGGAAACCTATATTAAACTGCTACAGCTCCAATCCAATACCAGGGGTTTCTTTCCAGTCAATCAAGATGGCCGTTATCCGGGTCCTTGTCCACCTCCCCAATCGACAATGACATGGAGTTCTCGGAGCTGGAGTTGAAGGACCCTCCTAAGGGTCAAGATGCCCGGGAATTGGGGACAAACCCGCATGACCGGTCGAGTGACGGCATCTGCTCTTTCTGTTCCCCCTTCTACTCCTCAAGTTTCTTCCCCGCCACATGGCCATACAACGAGTCAAACTTTCCGATTCCCGGAAATCCATCAGTTTAGGGACAGCTCGGTAGGTAAGGTATCCATCCTACTCTGAACCCGACCCCAGCTACCCAACTTGATGACAAACCATAGAGGGAAAGAGACGCCACGGTAACAGTGACATTACTCTTTATATGAACCATCTCAAGTCATGGGAGACAGGTTCACCTGTAAACGAATCCCAGGATGCCGGTCCTTGGCCCATCGAATCTCGTGATACCACCAAGAATGCCCCGGGTTTGAAGGTGGGTACTCTCTCTGCTGCTGCTGGTAACCTACCTCTACATAGTAATGCCCTTTCTGTTCTAAGAAGCAACACCACGTGTGCCACCCGTTCTTCACTCCATATCCTTATTTTTAGATCTCCCCCAAAGTCGTACTTGCATGTAGACGTTACCTGTACCACGTTCGGTCTACCACTTTGGGTTCCGTAACGCCGGAGGGATATCTCTACTACCCCTCGTGTTCTATCTCCTCAATTTTTTCGACCAATATACACGTCCAGCTTCCTTGACTCTGGGGAACAGACATATAGCTTCCCACACAGCATTCTTATACAAATCCACCATCTTCATGACCACTTCAACGACCTAGAGCGCCCTCAAGCTCTAAACTTCCCTACACAATGGCGCACCTCCATCTCCCAGCCTCCATCGCCATCATCATCGCCGCCCTCGCCATCGTCATCCAAGCCATCGCCGTACCCGATGACAGCTCAACAACAAAATGGTTCCAACATGAAAAACGAGCCATTCCACCTCCCGTCTCCACAACCTCCGAGCCTCCTTTCCCAACACCGCCACCAGAACAGATTCCCCACCATCCCAACTGCAACCGCCACTTCTTTTCTTCTATCCTCCCACCGGAAGCAAAACTCGAGAATATCACGATCGTTCCTCAGGGCGGTAGTCACGGCGAAGGCAAAAGGAATATCGCGTACCCGACTGACCCGACCAACTTGCCGGGACTGTGTGCGGTGACGATTAATGTCACCAGTTCGAAGAGTAGCAGTTACCGGTTTGGAATTTTCCTGCCGAATGAGTGGACGGGACGGTTCCTGGCGGTGGGCAATGGGGGGTTTGCGGGGGGGATTAATTGGTTGGATATGTATGTCTTTCTTTTGTTGATCTGTTTTCGTTGGAGTTTTGAGGGGGGGAAGGGGTTGCAAGCCGCTTATTGATACAGCAAAGGACTCTGACGTACAAACACACTCATGGCTGAAATTGATACTAATCGAGTCTCAGGGCCCCCGGCACCCACTACCACATGGCAACCGTCTCCTCCGACCTAGGCCACAACTCATCCGCCACAGACACATCATGGGCCATCAACGCGCCCGAGAAGAAAACCGACTGGGGATGGCGCGCCCTGCACGGCACCGTCGTCCTCGGCAAGAAACTCACAGCATCCTACTACAACGTCCCCAAGGTTTCCTACTCTTACTACTCGGGCTGTTCCACCGGCGGCCGGCAAGGACTCCGCGAAATCCAAGAATTCCCCGACTCCTTCGACGGCGTCCTAATCGGCGCGCCAGCATGGTGGACGTCCCACCTAAACAACTACATCACCCAAATCGGCATGTACAACCTCCCCAACACCTCTTCCTCGTACGTCTCCAACGACCTGCTCAAAGTCGTCGCCAAGGAGGTGGTCAAGCAATGCGACGAAGCAGACGGCGTCAAAGACGGAATCATCATGCGTCCCGACCTCTGCCACTTCAACTCCTCCCGCCTGCTCTGCCCACCAGACTATCACTTCCCGGCAAACAAATCCCTAACCACCTGCCTCACCCGCCCCCAGTTGGCCACCCTCCAAAAAGTCTACTCCCCACACCACCACTCCTCCACCGACGAACTCATCTACCCCGGCCTCACCCTCGGCTCCGAAGCCCAATGGCCTCTCATCCTCAACAACAACGGCACCCCCTCCCCTTTTGGAGTTGGCTACCAGCGCAATTTTTTGTATGACAACGCAACCTGGAACTACACCACCTCCTACTCCGACTCATGCGTCGACCTCGCCGACCGCTTAGACCCCGGCCAAGCAACCGCCGATCACTACAACATATCAGCCTACAAATCCCGCGGCGGCAAAGTAATTCTCTACCACGGCCTCGCCGACGGCCTCGTCCCGACCAAGGGCACAGAGCTTTACTACAACCGCACCATCCGCTCTTTAGGCGGGGATCTTACCACCCTTTCTGGCCTCCGCAATACTACATCTTTCTTCAAACTCTTTTTAGTCCCCGGCCTTCAGCATTGTTGGTCCACCCCCTCCGGCGTGGACGCCCCTTGGAACCTGGGGGGCGCGTTCCAGGCGGGGGTTATGGGGAGCGGGTTTTATTCCGTGCCGGGGTTTGAGGGGAAGGTGAAATATGATGGGCTTTTGGCGCTGGTGAAGTGGAGGGAGGAAGGGAGGGAGGTGAGGCAGTTGGTTGCTACGGGGTGGAGGGACGGGTTGAATGTGACGGGGGGTGTGAAGAGGCAGAGGGCGGTTTGTGCGTGGCCGGGGAGGTGTGTGGTTAATGAGGGGGAGGTGGTGAGGGTGGTGGGGGAGATGAGGGAGAAGCTGGAGAAGGAGAAGGGGGAGGGGGGTGGGGATGGGGAAGAGGGGGAGGATAAAGTGGCAGTGAGTGTGTTGGATAGGGAGGAGGTTTGGGAGTGTGAATGGCCGGAGGGGGTGGTGAAGGAGGAAGAGGAGGAGGCGATGAGGGAGAAGAAGGAGAGGGAGAAGGAGAAGGAGAAGGAGGATTGTGATTGAGTTGATGACTGGAGAATGGAAGAAATATCTTTATGTGATATGCTAGGAGTAGGACAGGAAAATTGATTACGATGGATGCGTAGGAGACCAGACCTTTGGTGTTGAGAGTTGATGAATACGCTACCTAACAAGAAGAGCTCGTGCACGGAGTTTTGGAGGAGTGGATTTGGCCAGTTGGAGGGAGTCTGTGAGAAGAGCGGTTGAACGCGACCGACCGTCGCCCGGGTCGTTCCAGATCCTTTTGTTAGCATCAGTTGGAGTTTGAAACAAGAAGTTCCTTTGAATCCATGGGAGGGAAACCGTTACAACGAATGACAACTGGATTAGTTAGTCTAGTCTAGGTCTCTAGGAGAGAGAAGAAGAAGGAAGATATCCCAGAGCAGCTGCGAAATCCCCTTGGCGAATATCACCATACCGAAAGAGAATGCTGGGGGAAGATACCAGGCTCAAGCCGAACCGAACCTTTCGGGGTACATAAGTTGGATTAGTTGGGACGTCTTTCAACAACCTACAAATGGCCCGTTGGTGTTAACTGGGAACATTCCTGGCGGGGTAAATCCCCGTCTGTGTACGCACTGCAGGACGACAAGGGTTCGAATCCCTTACGGGTCGCCAATTTTTTGAAACTTTTTGGCTTTTTCTCTTTCCTGCCTTTTGATGATTAGAGCCGAAAATGTCACAGGATTACCAAAAACAACGAGTGTTCAGCATCATGCCCTCCTTTTGTTTCTTTTCCTTTGATCGTTCCAATGGGGTTAGGGTTATTGCCGACAGCTTCCGTGTAAGTGATAAGAGGTCCCGATAACGATAACGGATTGGGAGCTATGACCACCCGAGGGGAGCTGGGGAGCACCCGTCGGCGTCCAATCGTCCGACCAAATTCCCGAATTCCCAATTCCATCCCAATTCCTCTTCCTCCAGGCTTCAGTCACGACACTTGGGCGCAACGCCGACACTCGCCCGCCATGCCTCGAATCCCCACCGTCGAACTCAGTAGATATCTACTGACGGGCCACATTGCCTCTCCCGGTTGTCTTCGTGCCCGCGCCGCCGCCCTTCCCGGCAAGAATGCGCGCGCCGGCGCCGTCATCCCATCGCGACAACTTCAACCTCGCCAGTTCGCCCGACACCTTACGACCGAAACCTCCTCGACCACTTCCTCTCCACCTCCCGTCACCCCCTTCCGCAAACAACTAAAAGAACAAGCCAAAGCCCTCAAGAAATCCGGCGCCAAAAAGAAGAAATCGTCCGACAACCAAACCGTTCCCGGCTGGGAACTCACAGTCGGCATCGAAATCCACGCCCAACTCAACACCTCCGCCAAACTCTTCAGCTCAGCAACAACATCCTTCAACGATTTACCCAACACGCACGTCGCCCCTTCGACCTAGCCTTGCCCGGTTCCCAACCACTTTTCCAACCCGCGACACTTATACCCGCCGTCCGCGCCGCGCTAGCGCTAAATTGCGAGGTCCAGCAGGTGTCGAAATGGGACAGAAAACACTACTTCCACTGGGACCAACCATCCGGGTACCAGATAACGCAGTTTTACGAGCCGTTTGCTCGCGACGGACACATTACTCTCTACGCGCGAGACGGGATTGCCTCGGAAGATGGGGAGGTGGTAAAAGTCGGGATAAAGCAGGTGCAGATGGAGCAGGACACGGCCAAGACGACGGCGCAACCGGGTGATACACAATGGCTGGACTTTAACCGTGTTGGGGTGCCGTTGATTGAGATTATCACGTTGCCGGAAATTCACCATCCGGCTACGGCGGCGGCGTTGGTGAGGAAGGTGCAGATGGTGCTTGGGAGTGTTGATGCTTGTGTTAGTGGGTTGGAGGAGGGTGGGCTGAGAGCGGATGTTAATGTGTCGGTGCGGAGGGTGGACGATAATGGACAACCGATGGGACCGCTGGGTACGAGGACGGAGATCAAGAATCTGAGCAGTTTTAAGGCTGTTGAAGATGCGATTATTGCTGAGCGGGATCGGCAGATCAAATTACTCCAAGAGGGTGGGGAAGTCAAGGGCGAAACCAGAGGATGGAGCCTAGGAAGTACCGAGACAAGAAGACTAAGAGGCAAAGAAGGGGAAGTGGATTATCGGTATATGCCCGACCCGGACTTGGGACCCGTGGTTATTGCCCCGGAATTGGTTACCCGTCTGAGGGAGACGATGGGCGTGTTGCCGGATGAGGAAGCCGACTCGCTCATGGAGAGATACAACCTCAGCGCAAAGGATGCGTTGAGTCTAATGTTGTTGGATGGTGGAGCCAGAGTCCAGTATTTCTATAATGTGCTGGACTCTCTGGAGGAGAGGATGGAAGCCGATGGACAGACTGTTCCCGAAAGAGCGGAGCATGCCACCCTGGCTGCAAACTGGTGTTTGCATGAGCTGGGCAAACTTACCGACTCTGCTTCGTCGTCGGAGTCTACGTCAAACCTCGAGATGACGCCCCTTGGCGAATCACCGCTCGTGCCGTCGTCTTCGCTGGCCGCTATTTTGTTTCATCTCCACTCGCGCAAGATTACGGCTAAGGTAGCCAAAGATCTTCTATGGGCCGTTTATCGCGGTGAAGTTGCCGAGGGAGAGGTTACGAACTACATCGACACCAACAACCTCTGGTTCAAAGAACTTTCCGAGGACGAATACGCGCAGCTGGCCAACGATGTTATCGAGGGGGAGGAGAAGGTGCTGGGAGAGTTTGTCAAGTTCAAGCAAGGCAAATCGAAGGCATATCCCCAGGGTAAGCTGATGTATCTGGTTGGAAAAATGATGAGGAATGGACCCGAGGGCAGGGTGGAAGCGGCGGGGGCGGAGAGGGTGTTGAGGGCGGTGGTGGAGAAGTATTTGGAGGATAAGGAGTGATTTGGGTACGAAAGAATGGGGTTCCTAAAGCCACTCTTTCTATACTGGCACACGAACCCGTCCGGCCCACAACGAGACAGGACATCACTTTGAAAGGAATTACCACGGCCATGGTCTTGGTACCTCCCTTCCCCAGTCTCCAGCTCTCATCCTCCTGGCTTCTCTCCGTTCCGGTCTACTCGAGCGGTATCTCCTACAATCCAGGCTCCGCGGGCCCGAAACCTCCGGGTCGGGAGGTCGTCTGCCGTGCGTCCCTCAGCGACACATCAAGCGCTCCAAACAAACGACCAAGTAACACCGGGTCTGCCCAACGTTGCACCACATCCGGCTTTACACTTTACGCCCCTCGGCAGACAAAATAACCGCAGACGGCTTTAACCCAGGAACCAACAGCCTTTCTCGTCTCGGACTTAATGCAGGCCCGTCCACATGCCGTTCCGAGCCCATACAAGTTCCCTTCCCGTGCCGTGCGGCGTCACATTCCGGCCTTGGCAAATATAACTGCCACTTCCCCTCCTCGAACATTTTCAATGACAGGGTGTATGATTTCATGCTTGACAAGGCCGAGAATTGCTCGTTACCAAGCAACGACTGCCGCGATATGCATTGGGCGAACCGAGTCTGACTCTGTCCACTGGCAATTGGACTGGCTGTTGCAAGTCCAGATCTCATGGATGTTCCGTTGACAGCCCGGAGAATCGGTCTTTCTGTTATACATCAAAGCACACTTTAGCCATACACAGATGGACACCCAAGGAGGCGAATGGGACGGTGATTGCAATATCTCGGAAACAACAAATACCAGGCTAGAACCCCTCTCACTCTAACGGAACCAGACCTCCAAGATTTATCCGCTGCCTGGAGTCCTGTATAACACTACACGAGGTAGCATTCAAGTAGGTAGATCCAATTAAGCAGATGCTCATCGTTGAGCTTCGTGTTCAAGACTCTCGCCATATGTTCTTGGCAGCTGTATTTCTTCACCTCCATCCTCTCTCATCTCGCCCGCCTCTTTCACCTTCATCCTTTACCCCCATCATCCGCCATCATGAAATTCTCCTTCCTCTCCCTCCTCGCCCCTGCCCTAGCAGCAGCCGCGGACGAGGACCCAACCAACACCTACGACTACATCGTCGTAGGCTCCGGCCCCGGTGGCGGTCCTCTCTCAGCCGAGCTCGCCCGCGCCGGCTACTCAACCTTACTCATCGAAGCCGGCACCGACCAATGGGACAACCCGACCTACGCCGACATCCAAAACTTCAACGAGGCCGCCAACGACGAGACCACGCGCTGGGATTTCTGGGTGAAGCACTCTGACGATGCGGCGCGTGACTTGAAATTCAAGCACACTACCTGGGACACAGGCGACGGGACTTTCTACGTCGGCTTGGACCCGCCCGAGGGGGCTAAGTTGCTGGGCATCCAGTACCCGCGCGCTGCGGTGCTAGGCGGGTGCGCAATGCATAATGCGGGAGTGGCGAGTTTGCCGGAGGATGATGACTGGAACCGGATTGTCAATCTGACGGGCGATACGAGCTGGGAGGCGGGTAAGATGAGGGAGTATTTGAAGAAGATTGAGAGGAATGAGTATGCGGATAAGGACGATGTTAGTCATGGGCATGATGGTGAGTTTTCTACTCTGATAACAGGTGGTGAGGGAAGTACTGACGAAAGACAAAAGGCTGGCTCTCAATCTCCCAAACCGACCCCTCCTGGACCACCAACTCTTCCAACCCAGCCGTCAAAATCATGAAGCGGCTCGCCGAACTCATCGGCCAGGATCCCTCCGACATTACCAACCTCGCCAACACCGATCTCCTGGGCGACTTCCCCGCGAGAGACACCATGTCCTCCTTTTTCAACATGGCCACCCACGCCGACAGCAAGGGCAAGCGGTCCAGCCCCAACAACTACATCCGCGCCACCCTAGCCGACGCAGCCAAGTACCCCCTGACCGTCAAGTTGAACACCCTCGCCACCAAAGTCCTCTTCAACACCACCACCGGCACCGGCGGCAGCGGCAAACCCCGTGCCACCGGCGTAGAAGTAATGTCAGGCCCCTCCCTCTACCGCGCCGACCCCAAACACGTCCCCCTCACCTCCTCTCCTCCTCCCCCCACCACCCAATACTTCGCCCGCCGCGAAGTCATCCTCTCCGGCGGCGCCTTCAACACCCCGCAACTCCTCAAGTTATCCGGCATCGGCCCCTCTGCCGAACTTTCTTCCCACTCCATCCCCGTCCTCGTCGACCTCCCCGGCGTCGGCGAAGGCTTAACCGACAACTACGAAGGCTCCCTCCTCGGGCTCGCCAAAGTCCCCATCTCCTCCGGCCTCATAACCCTCCTCTTTCGCACCCCCAACGCCCCTACGCCCAAGCGGAACATCTACGCCTGGTGCGGCGCTTTCAGTTTCGAAGGGTTTTGGCCGGGGTATCCGAATTATTACGGTCCGGAGCAGTATACATGCGCGATGGTGCATGTGAAGCCGAGGGGTCAGAGTGGGAGTGTGAGGTTGGTGTCGGGGGATCCGTTGGATAGGCCGGAGATTAATTTTAGGTTTTTTGAGAAGGGGGGGGATGAGGATCTTGCCGAGCTTGTCTCGGCCGCCAACATTTTACGGGAGTCATGGCAGGCTGCCGGCCCCTATGTCGTCCCGTTCAGGGAATTGCATCCTTGCCCGACGGAGAGGCAGAATGGCACGGCGGCGTGTGGGGAGGGGGGGCAGAAGGAGTATTTCAAGTTGCAGGCTTATAGTCATCATGCTACGTCAAGTTGTCAGATTGGGGGGGATGGGGATGGGATGGCGGTGTTGGATAGTAAGTTTCGGGTTAGGGGCACGGAGGGGTTGAGGGTTGTGGATGCGAGCGCGTGGCCGAATGTGCCGGGTTTCTTTCCGAGTGTGCCGACTATGATGATTAGTGTTAAGGCGAGTGAGGATATTATAAGGGAGGCGAGGGAGGGGGATGCTGGGAAGGGGGAGTGAGTTGGGAAGAAGTGATGGGGGTGGGGGTGGGGGTGGTGATGGGAAGGGGGTGAAAGGGGGTTGAGGGTTGAGGGGTTGAGGGATGGTGGTGGTGATGGCCGATGGGGGTGTGGACGTGGTGGGCATGGTGTTGGGTCATGAGGGTCAGGTTGACGTTGAAGATCTCGTCCTGAGCGGCAGTATTGTTTTACGAGAAGAGTGAGTGTTGAATGCCAGATTCACACCCACGGTTATCATTGAGAGGAAAGAAGAGAGTCAATATGAAGGTCGTCCACGAAACTTAATTGTGATGAGAGTCCTTTAGCCTCCCACATGTACAAAACCACCTCTTCCATCAATTCGTTTTCGGCGTACCTACCGAGGCTGTCATGACAATCTTGGTTTCCATTGGTTCAAGTTCTCGGCTTCATTCTCTCTTCGACGAAGCTTGGCTTCCGTTTTAATGAAACGAGCTTCACATCAGCATCAAGTTGAGCCCCCTTTTACCTTGCTTTCCACCAATTGTTGAGGCCGTTGGGAGTTGACGTTGAGGGGTCGACGCTAAAATTGGGCGTTGAGAGCATATGCAAACAAGGCTGCAGCTGGCCCTGCTTAGGACGCACATGAAAGTGTACCGAACTGTCGGGGAGTTCCGAGCGACTGTCACGGTCGAAGCTTGTAGTGATGAAGGAAGGTGCAATGAAGATGGAGATGGGAGCAACCTGTCCAGGGATCGAAAAGAAACAATAACGATCTCAGCTACGAGGGAGCGGATTTTATAAACGACTAAAGGTCACACTCTCAGACTTTGCCGGAGTCTCCAAGCCATGCACCATGGCACCGGGTCGGGCTTCGGGCTGCTCCGGATCGCTGCCCTGGACTTCAACGACAACGGGCCGCAGTCTCACGATCGTTCTTGCAACCTGGCTGTGCAAGGCGGCGACGCGTTTGTAAGCGACTTAATACGTCATTATAACATGGAAGGTGCTACTTGATGTATTGAAGCAGACCTTGGTGATCGGCCACCGAGAAGAATCCCCTTCTTCTCGTTTCTTCTCCCCTTCGTCTGTTGTTCTCTGCATCAAAACCATCCTGTCTCAACTCCAAGGAGGCCATTGTCCTCCCAACCAACATCATTATACCGGTATTGGATATCCCTGCATTCTCTTCGGGTCCGTTTTGCCTTTCAACGGCCGCCGTTTGTTATCTCCATGCTCGCCGGTCCTCCTTGAAACCGCTTGCTTGATTCTCAGACATTACCGCCACCCTCATCCGACCTACTCAACACCTCCGTGAAAGCATCACTAGTCTACGATACCCACTAAGCATGGTCCGCCGTCTGCCTTCATTGCGGTCTTTGTTCTCTGTTGTCTTCCTCTGTCAGCGTATCCTCGCTATTGACTTTGGTCAGTCGTACGGCTCTAGTAACCCTGACCTCTTAGTGCCTCGCCGGTATACAGAGGATGACCTCGCCAATGACCATGTCCACTTTCACCCCGAAGGTGCCACCGATGGCTTCTACTGCCACTATCCAGAGTTGAGCATCAAAGACTGGGAGGCTTGCAATGACCGCGCCGACCACAGGTGGTGCTGGCTAAGACAACTTGGACACCGCAAGGACAGCTCGGGTCAAAAGGGGTACACTGTTACGACGGACTGTAGGTGCTCATCACCCACTCATGTCTTTCTCTTCACTTGTACTGACATCGATGGTCACCTCAAACAGACGACAACTACGCTCCCGTTGGAATTCAAAGACACGTACGTTGAGCTCTTTTCTCCGTACCATAGACTTGCATCTGACAGCTAGCTCAGTACCATGTCAACATTGCCAAACATACCATTGCTCCCGATGGTAACCCCAAAGAGGCCCGTCTCTTCAACGGCACTTACCCAGGACCCCTGATCGAAGCTTGCTGGGGAGACACGGTCATCGTCCATGTCACCAACAACCTCGATGACGAGGGCAGTGTGATCCACTGGCACGGTCTTCGACAATACTACAACAATGACCAGGACGGTGTCGGCATGACCCAGTGTCCCATTGCTCGGGGCTCCACGTGGACATACAACTTTACTATGCTACAGTACGGGACGACCTGGTACCATAGTCATTACTCCGTGCAGGTAGGTCATCACATAATCTTGGGACTTTGGGCTGATGCTAACATACCTCCAGTACGCCGATGGCGTCCTTGGGCCACTCGTGGTCCATGGTCCAGCCAGCGCCCCCTATGATGTTTCCTTCGCATGGCCGCACTTCATGACGGACTGGGTGCACAGAAGTGCCGTGGATGAGTTTGACAACGAGAAAAGCTCTAAGGTTCGCGGCTCCAAGGCAGACAACATCTTGCTGGACGGCATGGGCAGAGGTCCGAAGGCGGCGTCCCAGTACGGCGGCGAAGACATTCGAACTTTGTACCCTGTGACGACAATCCTCCCTGGGCAGAGGGTTCGTTTGCGACTGATCAATGGAGCTGCCGGGACGTCATTCATCTTTTCCATTGACGGGCACGCCATCGAGATCATTGCCAATGATCTGGTGCCTGTCAGGCCGACGTTTGTGGACTCACTTCTTGTCGCCATTGGTAAGTGTCCCCCCTTCCCCTTTCATCATGTCCACGACTAACATCAACAGGCCAACGCTACGACATCATCATCCACGGTCTCAAGAAACCTTCTCCCACCGGCAACTACTGGATCCGCACCAAGCCCGCAGACGGGTGCAACACCTTCCGCAACGGCATCTTCAACAGCACCAACAGCACCAACCGCGACCCTCTCGACTCCCGCACGGGGATTCTTCATTATGACATCCCCAACGCCACCTACTTCTCCCTGCCCCAGTCAACCCTAAACAACATCACCGACTACTCCTGCGCCCGCGTCTCGGAGCAGACCTCCCTCCGCCCCGTCGTCCCCTGGACCATCTCCCGAACGCCCTTAAACAACCTCGCCCTGTCCACCTTCTACCCAGCCCACGAAACCACAGTCTCCAACGTCAAATACGGCAACTACACGCACTGGCTCCTCCGTCTCGACCCGCTCGTCGAAAAGCAAGGCGGCGTCACCTTCCACAACCCTTTGTTCCACAACTTCAGCAACCCCTCCATCCTCAACCTGTCTGCCATCGGCCAAGGAGACTACGATAACGTCGTCCGGCTGCCGTATTCTTCGAACTCGAGCGAGTTCATCCACATGGTCATTGACGTTTCGCTTCTCCCTTCGACTCAACAAACGGATCTCCATCCGG
The DNA here is from genome assembly GCA_033439795.1 of Sordaria brevicollis. Classification (NCBI taxonomy): domain Eukaryota; kingdom Fungi; phylum Ascomycota; class Sordariomycetes; order Sordariales; family Sordariaceae; genus Sordaria; species Sordaria brevicollis. The sequence goes on along the minus strand of JAUTDP010000015.1, from coordinate 197,861 downwards.
ACGTGATACCCCCCTTGGCACACCCGATGCACTGGCACGGCTCTGACGTCGTGCTTTTGGGACAGAGCGAGAGGCCGTTTGACCCGGCTTCAAGTAAAAAGAGCTGGAACTACGATAACCCGCCGCGCAGGGACACTATTATGGCGCCGGCGGGCGGGTATGTGGCTGTGGCTTTCAAGCCGGATAATCCGGGGGTGTGGTTGGTGCATTGTCACATTGCGTGGCATGCGAGTGCGGGACTGGCGTTGCAGATGGTGGTGGATGATGGGAAGGGGTTGGTGAAGGGGTTGTTGGGGAGGGATGGGAGGGAGGAGAGGTTGAAGGGGGGGTGTGAGGAGTGGAAGAGGGATTTGGGGAGGGTGGTGAGGGATGTGATGGTTGATTCGGGGATTTGATCGGGTGTCTGATTGGGTGTTTAGTCGAGTGTCTGATTGGGGGTGTGAGACTTTGGTCCGGGGATGAGTTGGACTTGTGATGGGTTTGGATTAGGGTTTTGAAGGTGGTTTGGACGTTCCTCTTTGCTTGGGCTTGTTCGTTGGGTTTCACTTGGTTGTATGGGTTTGGATAATGGATAATGGGGTAAGGCAGATGGAAAGAGTCGTCCATACCTACTAGATTGACACGCACGTACATAAGACGACTGGGATGGCAATTATCGTTAAGGAAGCAGCGTTAGGACAATCATTAATATCGTAATTTTGGCTAAAAAAACAGTAACTACCAACAGGGAAAACGAATTGGTGACAAAACACACCGGGTATCCTGACATGACAATGACATGACAGAGCGAAAAAAACAGACTGGAACTGTTGTTCGACACCCCCTGCTCCCGAAGAACCAAGCTTACAACCACCTTTTTTTTGTTTCAGATCATCGTGCCCTTCCAATTGACTCCTTTTTTCTTTCGTCGTCGTCGTCGTCGTCATCTCCCCATGGTTTCATAGCGGGGAGATGTGCCATATCCAAGTCGGTGTCATTTTCCTGGCTTGGATGAGGGTAGGAAGGCCATTCTGACATTCTTTGTTGCGTATGCCCGTGTGTATGTGTATGCTCGGGAGTCGGTGGGCGCGTATCGTATTCGATTGTTACTTCTCTTTCTTTGACGATTTTGCCTGGTGGTGGGTCGATGTGATGTCCGTGACCGCGATTGTGATTGTGATTGTGGCCGTGGTTGTAGTTGTGGTTGTGGCCGTGGCTGTGGGTGTGACCAGGGATGTGGCTGTGACCAAGGCCGTGACCGTGGCCGGGACTGTGGTCGTGATTGAGTCCTTGACCGTGACCGTTACCGAGGCCAAAGCTATGGTGGCCATGACCGTGACCGTGACCGTGGCTATGATCATAAACGTGACCGGGACCGTGACTGTGACCAAAGCTATGGTGACCGTGACCGTGGCCATTGCCATTACCATGACCATGGTGGCTAGAGGTATCACAGCCCCGGTCATGGCTATCACAGCTCACACTCCTTTTGTGCCCGGTCTCACTCTCGCCTGATGCCTTCCCGTCATAAGTCCCCAGGCTCAGCGCGCTGCTTAACCTGCTCAATCGGCGAATCATCGGTAGTCTCCCTGGTCCGTTTCCATTTCCGTTTCCGTTTCCGTTTCCATTTCCATAAGAGTCCGCGGCGTGTAAATGATGGACGTGGATCACGGTATGGCCCGCTTCCTCATCCTTACTTCCCCTTCCTAAACTTCTGTCCCTACTCCCTGTTGACCCCCCTTTCGATCCTCTCGAAGAAGAACCCTGTGAGAAACTACCAAACAATCCACGTCGCTTTGACCGCCCGGTGCGATTGGTGGTGACGGTGGTACTGCTTCGGCCTGTTCCAGCTGTGTTGTTGGTGCCGGTGTACATTTCGTCGGCGTCTCTGTCGCGTTCATGGGAGGAAACATACGAAATCCCACCCATCTGAAACTGCCGATTCTCCAACGAGTCCAAGTTGTAAAACTCGGCGGGCGGCGGAGGGCGTTGATCACCACCTCTGTGTTCGCGCAACAGGGCGCGGAGGATGGGGATTGATGCAGCCATAATCGTTATCGCTGACTCCGCGATACCCAGTATCACCAAATTGGTAGAAGCAAAAGTAAAGTTCCCATCACCAATAGTGGGTAATTCAGTCGCTTTCACTATGCTGGTAACCCCCGCGAAAACGCCCATGGACATGGCCACCAGCACGCCGAACTTTTCTTTCCCGTTTAGCGTGGTCAACGTCCAGATGATCTTCCAGGGCAAGACGGCGAGGACCATGTCCATTATCCCCGAGTAGATGGCGGTGAAGATGTTGTAGCTGATCTGAATGTGTTTGGACATGCAGTGCCCGTCTAGGGAGGGTTGCCAGATTTTGGGGATGGGTGTGCATTGGCCCCATGTCAGGGCGACGGCGACTCCGAGACTTAAGTTGATGGTGATGATGATGAAGGAGACTAGGAGGCGGATCCAGGTGTCTTGGGAGATGCGGAGGACTGTGAGGCCGAAGGAGGTTTTACTCCATAAGGCGGCGAGGATGGAGAAGGTGCCGCACATGTTGGTGATGAGGAGGTAGTGATTGAGGACGGAGTTTTGGTTATGAGGGTTGAAGAGGGAGGTGGGCAGGCCGAAGCCGAGGGTTGTGGAGTAGGTTGTTAGGGAGGCGGAGGTTGTTAGGGAGATCTGCCCGTCGTGTTAGTAGGTATATCATGATGGACGATAGAAGGTGAACGCGTCGTATAGGGCTAGTAGAGGTAGAACAGGTAGCAGTGAAACTGTAAAGACTTATAGGGGTTGGCGATAAGGATGAAAGGAAAAGGAGGATGACAACGACCAAAACAACATACCCAAGAAAGAATCAACACCCAATCATCCCACCACAATCCCCTCCCTCTATACCTCTTGCAGTATATCCTCAGTCCCAAAAACATAGCCGCGAGGATGGTCAAGAACCAGCAGCTAAAGTTGACTTGCACAACCCTTGACTTGTGATAGTCCTCTTCTGGAATCACCTTTGGTGGTTCTTCTGTGGTCGTGCCATCATCCGCCCTCCCCTGAAGAGTAATCATGGCGTTAACAGCATGGTGAGCAGCCGCTTTGATGAGGTCCGAAGCGGCTGCTCCTGCTGTTGATGCCATCGAGTTGTTGTTTTGTTAGGTGATGTTGTTGTGTTCATGTAGGTTGGTTGATGTTGGATGGTCGGTACTTGTGTCGTGTTATATTTGTTTCGATCTACCGGCATGAACCTTGCTTCCTTCCTGTTCCACACTTCCCGATGACAATGAATGCCAAGCAAGTGGTTCGTCCGTCCGATGGAGATGTCAGATGTCAAATGGAGATGGTGGATGGCCGATGGATGGGTCTCAACCAAAGTTTGGTTCGGGTCCGCGTCTGTCTGGGGACGGCGGCAGATGGGGAAACCTGGGGAAGCTGAACGACGCCAACTCCCTTCTAAACCTTGCCAAGAACGACGACCTCCTGGACGGCCTGGATCGTGGAGATGCAGGAGACTGGAAGCAAAGGCCAAGAGCAGCGGAAGCGGGAGCGGGAGCGGTAGTTGGTGATGATCAAGTCGGACCGAAGACCACCGCGGGGATAAGCATAGCAGTCTTTCTTGAGACAGTCGCGATGCTTCTCGAGAAAGCTGCTTGATGATACCCCAAAACTGAGGTAGGTAATTTAGACGAGAAGCGGGATGTCAGTCGTCATGGGTAGTCCGACTTCTAAAAAAGGGGACCAGGACCAGGGGCAGACGAGACCAGGAACCAGGGAAGAAAAGAAAGAAAGAAAAGCGGGTGATGTAAGACGGGAAGGGAAGGACGGGAGGAACGGAGACGGAGACGGAGACGAAGGAGGAGGAGGAGGCAACGGCGAGCGGGATGAGCCTCAAGATATGGGGTATGTAGAGGCAAAGCAAGCGTGGTGCGGCCCGCGTCTAAAGTTCCTGGTCTTGACCTTGTCACCTTGTCCACCTTGTCCACCTTGTCCTACTTGTCACTTGTCAAGATTGATGGAGATGGAGATGGAGATGGCGGCGGACGGGCGGGCGGCTGTGATGGGACATTGCTGATCTGGGGTCTGGGCAGAGAGGTCTGGAGCGATGTGAGTTTGAACGGAGAAAAAGTGTGTGAAGAGTGAGTGATGAGGTAACAACGTGTTGTGTCGTTGGCTGCGGTCCGAGTCCGTGACGACCCCGACCGGTAGAATTGGACGACCGGTGGGCGAGACCGTTGACCAAAATGGGTAAAGGATCCGTCCGGGGTTTACTCAAGAGGGGTTCCGTCGGGGGGGCTCTCTCGCTTGAGGGGAAGGGTGTTGTGTATGTATTCGTAATTCATTTTTTTTTCTCCTTATTTTCCCCTCATTCGGATTCCAGCTTCCATGTCTGTGTCTAGACCTGGGAAATAGTCGAATGTGACGCTGGTAGTCTCTCTGTCTTTTAACGTGATGACTGGTGAAGAAAGGGTTCATGATGTCTCACTCTTTTTTTCCCGCCAAAAAGAAAGCTGGAAGAAAAGAAGAAAGTCAATGGCTGGGCAATTACATAAACCTCGTTATTTCTCCACATGGGCCGAACGACTAACTATACAGTCAACTCTGCAATTAACGATACAGGGTGTACCAGCAAATCTGATCGTTATACCCAGGATATCGTTACCTCCAGACTGCCAAGTACGCCAAGGCAGGCCCTAAGCTAGTACATCGGTACTAATTTTTGGTGGTGAGGTACCAAAAGAGTCGCCGACGAGGGGGTCTTGGCGGTCTCTTTCACATCTCCTACCTATTGAGTATAACGATCACCATACAAAATCCCGCCAGATTCTGATCGTAATCGTAATATGGAGAATATCGTTAATCTGCTGTAATCTACACCAAAAAAAATCGGTTCCCGCGTATTTGATCGTAATACCCAGAATATCATTATTCCTCTGATCGTTAATTGCAGAGTTGACTGTAGCCGGAACCAGGACCGGGACAAGGGACCGGGAGCATGCTATGCCTTGCAAACACCATATCAGTCCTCGGCGGAAAATTTGGGGTGGGAAACACAAGTTGAAAATGAAATTTAACGAAGATAGTCCAAACTTTAACCTTTAATAGCATCCGCGCAACGAAACGCGCAGAGGCGAAATTTATACTCTAAATACTTCTCAATAAGAGAAATTCAATGGTGTTTTTAATTTTTCTTTATCTTTAAAATTTATTATAGAATTTATAAAAAATGTTGTTTTTGGTTGAAAATGAGCCGTTGCAAACACCATGTCAGTCTCCACTTTGCGGTTTTTTTCGTCTTCCTTTTCCGTTTTCATTTTTTTGATTACCATTCAATGATTTTTTGAGATAAGAAAATGAAAAGAGTACCAATAGATTCCTTTTCTTAAGAAGTATAAGGAGCGTAAATTTTGCCTCCGCGCGATTCGTTGCGCGGATGCTATTAAAGGTTAAAGTTTAAATCGCGTTGTGAAAGCGTTGTTGTTGTTGCTCATGGCCTTTGAAGTGGGGACTGACATGGTGTTTGCAAGGCACAGTGGCATGGCAATCCATGGTATAAAAAACCCAGAAGCGAGTTCCCTAATCTGGGTTGGGGTGCTTCATCACGCTCACAAAAACTTTCCAAGCAACTTTCTTTTCCACTTTCCGACTTTGTTGATAACTTCGTGATCGTACGGGAATTTTGTGGAGATTTTTGTGAGTGGAAAAGGGGAGTCAAAGGCGGATGGCGGAGATGAGAATGATCATGATGATGGGCGCACGGGCACTAACATGGCCTAGAAAAAAAGACACACACACACCACTCACCCGTTCGACGAGCCCACCACACCACTTCAAACCAACCTCACACACCCCTCACGGGAGTTGGTGATTGGGGATTTGGGGATTGGAGACGGCGATGCTTTTTGTATTGGAAAAAAGCGACGACGGGGAGGCAAGAGCGGAACATCGGCGCCCGAAGTTCTGTCAGGTGGGAGCTTGGACCTTTTCTTGACTTTCCTCGCACATCTCATCCCCTCCTGGCCGAGACGCATCGTGTTTCTTTTCTTGCTTCATCGGTCCTCTCCGCCTTGGCTTTTGATCGGTAGAGGGCAAGACGCCGTTGAAGTCTGTCTCTTCATCTTTCCTGTTGACCTACCTTCCTTGTAAGGAGTTGAAAATGTCTGTGCGCATACTCTCAAGTGGTTAGTGAAGAGTGGTATTTGGTGATTCAGGGGAGGCAAGTAAACTGCTGCAAGTTGGTTCCTATTTGTATTGTTGCGTTCAGTGGATATCTCATCACCGCAAAAACTTTGTTGTTGGTTTTCATCTTTCTTTTCCCCAAAGAAAGCTGTGATGGCACGGAACACGGAAGAGAAATCAAAACACAAGCGCAACTTGTGCAAATAATGAAAAACTTCGCATCCGCTAACAAAAAAGTCTTAGCAAACGGAACGCTCTCCGTGGACAAATATCCGGCACTAACAAATTCGCTTAAGGCCCCGCGGACACGCTAAAGGGGTTTGCTTGGCGCTAAGGTTGGAAGCGCACGGACAGTCCCCGCCCCTCCAAGTGTCTTGAAGTCTTCCCCCGCAATTGACATTCGACCAACCAGAACATCATGATAGGATTCCGCGGATACGGGGAGAAGAGAGGAATTGGGCCCCTGGGTAAAAGAGACCATGAAGATGTCTTGTGCAAAAAATGGGGGATAGTTTCTGGGTATCTTTTGGCGTGTTTTTGTCCTGGTTTCTTTGGACAGCATCTCGCTGCACTTGGTTCCGCTTACATAATTCATCAATCACGTCCCAAACCCCAGCCGTCCAGGCGCCTTTCCATCTTCAGCTATTCTTCCCCCTGCTAAGGTATTCGCTCTCGCTCTCGCCAATGCTCAAGTTCTTCATGATCGAATCTCGAACGGTCATAGGATTTTGATACCTTCCTGTTCCTGATCCTTCGTGTTCCCAACTGCATGTTCCTGACACGTCTTGACCGGTCCCGAAAAGAGTCAAGCTGCCAACCCCAATCTCCAAGTTCGAGACCGCGAGACCGGGGAAGAAACGTGCGTTCGGGAAACTCTGAACCCTGGGTTTCACCACTACCGACCGGTGGCTTTCTTCCCTCGCATGGTCTGGCTCGCGTGGCTTTTTCCCGACCCTTGATTGATGGAATAACGAACGCCGCCGCACTTCGTCATCAATCGATGTTGCATGAGGTGATCAGATCTTTCTTTCACATTCATATTCAACCCCTTTCGCTATCACCATTTCGTTATCCAAACGAGAAAAGTCTCCATCGGGACAAATGAGCAGTAGAGGTATGGACAGACAGAAGCTATCATTTTCCTCTTCTTTTCAGGTCGATCAAGCAACGTCCACCGAAAACCAGGAAGAGGCAGGTAACAATTGACGACCGTTCGATTGATGCTGTTGGCGAGAAGATACTCGTCCTCTCCATCGTTTGTTGATGAGCAAAAAGTCTCCATTGCGAACAGGACCGGGACCAGTGTCACAGAAGTGGTAACCTCCTTGCCAAGAGCTGCCTTGGAATGAAACAGTGTCATCTCGATTCAATGTCTTCGACCGTCGACAGACACTTTGGAAAGCCGAGGCATATAGCCATATTCAGGTTGGCCTGGCATGCATGATATCCATCAAACCACAGTCCTTCTCCTCGTAACCTTCAACCAAAAGTCCTCCACCAGCCAGAAAGCAAAGTCATGAACCTTCAATGGCTTCGAAGCATCGATAGGCGCAAAGTCATATCGACGAAGCAGCTGTTTGTTTTGGCAGATGATCGTTAGCACACATCCTCTTTCTTTCTTCAAGCCCCAACACAGATTCCTCTCCTCCCAAGCCACGAACAAGGGAAAAGGAGGAAAGAAAAAGAAAGTTAGAGAGAAAAAACAACTCACCTCAACAAAAACCTTATTCAACTCCAACCACGCAATATGCTTCCCAATGCACTCATATTTCCCATTCCCAAAAATCAAATCCGCCGTCCTGCACATTTTCGCATACCTCCCCTCTTTATCTTCCCTGTGCGCCGCGATCCACCTGTCCGGGTTAAAAATGTGCGCGTCCTCGCCAAACACCTCCTTGTCGCGGCAGATGTGCATAATGTTGACCGCCATCTGGGTTCCCTCGGGAACAAAGTAGCCGTGGACGGTAAGCCCCCCCTTGGGAACGATCTTGGGCATGGTGCCCGTGGCGGGCGGGTAGAGGCGCAGGCCTTCGCGGATGACGGCTTGGAGGTAGGGCAGGCGCATGGCTTCGGCGTTGGTGATGGGGGAGGAGATTTGGCCGAGGGAGACGGCGGTGTCGATTTCGGAGCGGAGGGAGGTGAGCGCGGAGGGGTTGGTGATGAGTTGGAGGATGGTGAGGCGGATGGCGTTAGATGTTGAGTCGGAGCCGGCGGGGCTGGATGGCACGGAGAGGTGAGTATGAGTGGGAGAAGAGAAGGGATATGGGAGGGGGTGGAAGACGTACAACTCGAGCATGATCTCAGCCAAAAGCTCATCGTGGGTAAGACCAGAGTCGATAAAAGCTTGCATCATGTCGTCTCCGCGGCCAGCGTACTTGTCTTTCTCCAAAGCGTCAAGACGTTTCTGGATGCGCTTGCTCGTTACTCTGCTTCCTGTCAGCTCCCTTTCACCAGCTCCCTTTCACCAGCTCCCTTACCCCAGGACAACTTACCCAATCATCCTCCCAAAACCAACCTCATCACCTTCGCTTCCCAACAGCGTGCTAAAAGGCCAGCTCCTCAAGATGTTGTTGACAGCAGGGAACGCCATCATGGTCGGCACCCACGGCACAAACTTATCGTTGACCTCGATGAACCCGTCCACGTCTCTGTCTTGCTCAAGATAACCCGAGGCTTCGGAGGAGTTGAGTTCCGTCATGACGTCAATGGTGAAATACTGCGCCTTGTGGGCGAGTTCCATGGGCCGCAGCTCGGTGTCGGTCGAGATGTACTTTCGCTCGATCAAGTTGATCCATCGCTCGATGTTGTTGTCGACGCGGCGTTCAAAGAGGCCCGTGTCTTTGCCGTAGGTATACTGTTTCAAGATGCGATGATTAGCAGGTGTGGAGGAGACAGGGTGATGATGATGAGTGTGTGTGACTTACACCCTTGGCAAGCTTCTCCCTCAACACCTTCCTCTCATGTTCATCGGTCAAGGAAAACAGGTTGTGTACGTCCTTCAAGTGCTTGCTGCCCTGGTACCACCAAGCCTTGCTGAAGCCGCCACGGACTGCGTTGACGACACGCATGGTGTCGGCGTCGCCGTACATGACGGTGTCGGGGGTGATGCGGAAGAGGGGGCCTGTTGACTCGGAGTCAGTTCCGTTCGCCTCTCAATTTCCTTGGTTCCAAAGGGCATACCATATTTCTGCTGCAGAGCATGATAGTCATACGACATCCTTCCGTTCCAGGCACACTTTACCAGCGGGAACCTGGTGAACGACGAGATGAAGGGTCCGGGGATGTGACGAAGCTTTAGCCATTGTCGGATATCGCTGACGACGAAGTAGCCTATGTAAAGCACCACTGCCGTCAGGATGAGAGTCGTGGAAGACTGGAAGGTATTGCCGGCTAGGCCAGCAACGTTGTCGATGAGGCCCATCTTGTCAAGTGTCTCTGCTCAGAGACCTCTGGGACAGGGAAAACTTGAGACAGCACCGGAAAAGAGAGACAACTCGGGTGGGAGGGAGGACAACGAGCGCTCTTTATCTCTCGAGAACATGGAGGGGAAGATGAGACATGGGTGGTGTACCCTCTTGGCCAGCCAGAGAGTTCACAATCTTCTTCATCACGGATCTACAGCATGCTACTGCAGTGAGAATTAAGAGCAATGGTAGTTCTTGGCGACTGGGATCGGAGTTTTGGGGGTTTGTTCGGTATCTGATGTTTTTGCCGTTGCCCCTCTGTTGACTATAACTTGTAGGCTCTCTTTCTGTCATCATTGCTGTGGAGAATGACCTTTGAACGGCTGAACCGCGTCTCTCCTGGTTCGAGTTCAAAGTCATGATGATACAACCCAGCGACTGCAAGGGTCCTGTCGTGTAATAGTAGCGAGCTATAACCACGATGTTCAAGCACTCTGGTGTACGACCGGAAGAGGGGTGTTGTTTCTCATGAATAATCATCGAGTGTCCATTGGCGTGCCTCACTTGCCGTCCGCGGGTTCAACCTCTAGGTTCTCGAACATCAGACCACGCCAATGTTGCCATTGCTTCACAACTCGCAGGAAAAGAGTGGGAGGATTGACTTTGCGAGGTTGCATTATAAGGCACCTAGCTTTATCAATTTGCAGCTGCCTGTGGCGGAGTGTAGCACTGATGGAGAGTGTGAAGTTCTCGGCGAGCACCTTGAGAGCCTGTGAGACCAGCTTTGGTGTTGATAGACAGGGAACCCTACCGCTCGGCAAATGCAATGTGTTGCAGCCGCGGCCGCGGTATTGAACCCGTTCCGTGGGCCGCTCCGGGCATGACTTTCCGGGCGGGTTGGTGGGTAGTATCACCACTTCTTTGAGTGCATAACTTTCCTCCCTTCCGTCAGGTATCTGAGTAGAGTTGACCCTCTCTCTTCATGAAGCAAATCACCGTAGAGAATATGTCGAGGTCGTGACCCCCGTTCCCAAACTGACAGGAGGGACAAGTTGAAGAAGAAGCATGGGAATTTACTAGCCAGGCGAAAGCGAGGCCTTCTGGCGTCAAATGGCCCTGTGACTGCTGTGAGGTCTGTGAATAGCCCTACGCTAGTTGACTTTCAGGGGTATTTGACTGGAGTCTTGGTTGCTTCTAGTGGTTCGAGAGTTCCTGAATCCCAGTGACGCCAAGATGGGTGTTGCATTTTATTTCGTGGATGGCCACGGGTTGAAGCGAAGAGAGTAAACGATGGTGTTATGCAATCATTCGGGGCTGTCGTGAAGAATGGATGGATTGAGCAAGGAGTCATGACGGTGACAAGCGAGAATTCAGCGACGAGGGAAACAGAAATTGTGGCATTGAAAAACTCTGATGTGAAGCTGAGAAAGATTGAAGGAACGTCGTCCATGAACCGAGGAAACCACAACCCTCCAACTTCGTAACCCGCCCACTAAAACGCATCCCTGTAACGTCCAAAACCTTCCTGCCTTCTCAGGCTTTTTAGCGCTCTCCCTTCTCTCCACTTCGGTCAGGAACGATGGACGATGAGACGGAGTGGGACTTGCCCAACAGGACAAAGATTTGCAAATGGGGAGTTCGAGCCCGGGGAAGTGGATTAGGTATCTCGGGCTCAATTGACACGAAGAATGAAGGCTTCGAAGGGGAAGATACGAGAAAACAGAAACAAACTCTCCGCGGAGGACATCGTGATGGTAACAGAAGAGGTTGAAGAAAGGAAGAGAAAGGTCCGTCGCACGTGGGCTGACGCGATGCAAGCGAAGCGATGCACAGCTGCATGTCTCAGTGCCCCTGTGCTCCAGTGATCGTTGCGCCGTGAACTAACGTCAGCTCTCAACAACGACGACGAACATTGCGCACCGCGCCGAAGCATAAACTTCCAGCAGCATCTATAGGATTCTGATTATTTCTTGATAAGAGAGGGAATGTATTCGGGAAACATTGCATCGAAGCTTTTGTCGCGAACATTCATCAAAGACCCTATCCAAGCGAGAGCTAAACTGTGGATTATAAGCATGACGCTCTGATCCAACTTGCATCAAATACCAATCACTCGGCGTGGTGGCAGAGTGGTCTAATGCGCAAGACTAGAAATCTTGTTCCTTCGGGAGCGTCTGTTCGAATCAGGCCCACGTCGCACGAATGACCATCAGAAAACTTCTTTTTTTCGCTTTTTGTCCTTTTGGAGATGGCAGGATGTGTCGTCTCCTTTTTTTTTTTTTCTGAATTCGACGATTTTTTTTTTGCGCTTCGAGTGGGATGTATATTACTTTATTGCTCGGGGGTAGATTGTTAAGGGCACAGTTCAGGCTTTACGATGCCAAATGACATCTCTGTGCTCAAAGACAGTTTGCCTAGCCTTATTTCGTATCAAGCTGGTTCTCTTAGAACTTCGATATAATAGCACAGTCTTCATGTCGGTAGATTTTAACATTACAACTAACGTCGTCCTATCGAACATTCTCCATTGATCCTTTTTTATCCCATATCGTAATCCCCAAACCTGAGTATATGACCCGTATCCATTTTGTCTATCCGTCTTTCATACCGATTCTAACCTAAATCCTTCGAAACAATGACGCCCTCAAACTCCATGCCATGCCATGCCTGTATTAGAACCCCCAAACTGCCAATTACTGTATGCCATAATGAAAGTCGTCGAATCATAAAAATCCCATGCTGAAAATTCCCCCAACTCAGGGCTTAACCTTCCCCAAGGCATCTCTTCCAGACCCCAGGTACCTTGCACACGACTAACACGAGGACTTAAGTATCCTCATCATGCCCCGGCCACACAATCTCCCTCCCCCTAACCGCCCTGACGCACCTAAACCCAATATACGCCCACGCCGCCACCAGCAACACCGTCATCCCGCTCCCCATCCACAACACCCCCTCACTCCCTAAACCCGCCCCAATTTTGATACTAGCAATCGTGAACCCAACGTTGGGGAACACCACCGACCACCAAGAAAGATGAAACCGCTTGTCCGCCATCCCCGCTACGCAACCCGCTATTGCGCTGACAAAAAACCAGAAACTTAGTCCCCACAAAAAGACTCCCAACCAGATTGAGGCGAGTTTGGAGCCAGCAGCTAGGGTGCCAGATATTGAGGCGCTGGTGCCGGTAAGGACAGTGACGTGGGAAGCAGACAACTGCTGGAAAACCCTCGGCAAGTCGCTCGCCATGGAAATCACCGCGGCGCCGGTAAAGGAGGTAGGACCGACGGCGATGAACATGCCTGCTCTTTGCGCCGGGAGACCAAAGGCCATTAGTCTGGACAGGTAAGAACTGAAAAAGAAGAAGGAGACTAGCAGGCCTAGACCCTGGGCGGCGAGGCCGGCGCAGATGATGGCGAGGGCGGATTCGGGCGGTTGGGTGCGGGAGAAGGAGCCGGCGAGGGTGCCGATTAGCATTACGGGGAATATGGGGAGGACCCAGGCGGGGGTTATGGTTGTGAGGGAGAGGCGGAGTTCGGGCTTTTTGACGGTGAAGAGGAGGTGGTATTGGATTACGGAGACTAGGAAGGTGAAACCGGAGAATAGCCAGAAGGCGATGCAGAGGAAGGTGGAGAAGGAGGTTAGGGAGGCGGAGGGGGCGGAGGCGTCGTCGGGTTCGGAGGTGATGCCGTTTGTGTTGGGGCCGGCTGGGTCGGTGGCGTTGGTGCCGAGGATGGAGTGGGCGGTTGAGGCGCCGTGGAACCGATAATTGATGTCGTCGTTGAAGATGAAGATTTTGGCGTACTCGGCTACATTGCAGAGGATGGCGGCGATGGACAGGAAAAAGGTTGGGACAAAGAGGGCCTCGTTCGGCCGAGTGAAGGCACGCCGGAAGGTGACTTTGTACAGAACAAAACGGAGGGTGATGGCCCCTGTGATGATCAGGAAGGCGAGAAGGTCTAGCAGGAAGATGATGAGACCGATTGTTGACAGACCGCGGAAGCGGTGGGGGGTGATGGCTAGTACCAAGGAGACACCGCTGGTTGAGAGTCTGTTGATGGCGTTAGCGTTTTTCACTTGTTTACATCGTGAGATGATTACTCATCAGAGGAAAGGAAACCTACGTAACGGTGTACCAAGCAAAGGTGAAATGCATCAACCTCTTCCTCCATGGGATACTGGGCTGGAGGATGGTTGGTATCCTCTCGAGGATATATCTTGGCCCGGGAAGATTGACATCGTCAGTATCGGTGTCCATACCACAGTTAGGCGTGTCGATGCCATTGGGTGGCGTTGACGTGTCGCCTGCCTCGAGCTTCATGGGCGTAATGAGAGAGCCGTTCATGGTGGTGACGGTCGAGTTGGAGGGGATCGGTGGGTGACCCGTGCCTCTTGATGACTCGTGCGTTGGCGGCGGATTGTGATCCTTGACGTCTGTTGCCATGGTGGATGATATGGCTGTTGGTGATGGTGGACGATACTGATGATGTGAGATATCGTTGATAACGCCGAGTTATAATTGCTGTGATCGGTTCAGCTGATGGCAGTTCGCTCAGTCAGTCCTGTGCTGAAAGTGGTTTGGGAAAAGATGGAGGGACAGAAAAGAGGACGGGTCGACGCCCTGATATGCCAGCTAAGCGATCCAAGCGACCGTGCAACCTCAACGATGGCGACCACGGATATCCAGTCGTTTGTAAACATCTTGCAGGTAACCGTACCCACTTGAGTGCCACTGATCAAGGGTGAAGTACCATTCAATCTGTCCATGAGCAATCACAGTTGTTGTCTTAGAACAACGTGTCTGCCGGGTAGGGATTGGTCGTATCATCGAGAATATCGTAGTCCAGACAGAATCAAACAAAACGGCCGAACGACAACGGTGAAAGTGGCGATGCTTGTACTCTTCACTCAGGGGAAAATGTAACGATGATCCTACACAAACAATCGGGTGCGTTGCCGAAGTGATTCGACCATCATCCCGCGTGGGCACTGAATAAAGCATCATCAAGGCCCAACGGTGACCTCTCCATGTGTAGCATCGCGTGTTCAACTGTCAGATCCTCATTCCTGATAAGACCTCCCGTGTTGGGTCTCGACTTTGTCACCTCATCATCGACGATATGCTACTTTGGAAACTCAGGCCAGAAATATCAACTCACCGCATTTCCACAGATACCCCGTTTCCAAGTTTCTCGGATTAGGCCCGATGAGGCCATGTTCTTTCTCCTGAAACCCGACGGAATGGATGAGGTGATGTCGTCGACGTTCGAGTCTCGGTACTCGGTAGCTGCCGAAGTCTGCCTCCAATCGCGCGTTTACCACCTCTGAGCCTCGAACAACGTCGCACAAAAAGATCGCCGTAGAAATGTTTTCGAGACCGATCTCGACCCATCACCATCACCTCACATTTGCGGCCCGTTGTCTTTCGCCCAGCGGGCTGATCCGGAATACGACCGAAGAAGCGAATGAGATTGGAAGAATGAGAAAAAATGTTTCCATTTTGCATTGGCTGAGAGAAAGACACGAAGTGGCTGGTTGAAAACTCGGGAGGCTGTTATATGGATAGGCTGAGGAAGGCCCAGATCACGCCGAAATTTCAGGGGGGCGATCCACTGCGTGGTCCCTGTAAGGTTAACGTGGAACCCACTCCTGCCACCCGAACCGAACCTTATTTTTGAGACAGCGGGCACCTCACAGCGCAGTCGGTCCACCAGTTGATGATCGGGGGGCTTGGCGCCAAGGGGTGGTGATGGCCTCATTCTCTTCCTGATGATTTCAACACACTCGACGATGTTTTCCTTTTACGGAACCTATATGACCGGGAGGAGAGTATAGGCCTCCTGAAACACCCGTCTATGACATCGAATTACGATACAGCTTAGATCGAACCGCCAGGCACTCATCCTTCTACCAGGCCACCTCCTATCCCTCCGTATATTTCTTCCCTACGTTCCTCCACGTTCCTTTCCCCGGACTTCACTCCCTCCGTCCTCCACCCAGGCCACGTTCCAGAACATGATCCCACACTCCCTACTCCCCTCCCAAATCCTCGGACCCGACTCGAACAATGCTGCCCCCGAGTGGCTCCCCTTGGCTCCCTTAGCTCTGCCTAGAGGCTTCATCGAAGCGTGGCACCCCCTTCACAACTTTTATGAACAAAGGCAAAGAAACAAGGGAGGAGGTGCAACAAAAGAATATGGACGCCACACCACGCGATTCTTACGATCCATGGCTGATGGCGCCAAGCCTCGTCGGCGAGTACGGCGAGTACGGCGACCTAAACAATATCGAAAACCCCGAACTCGTTGTGGTGGTCTACGATGGCTTGGGACGGCACGGTAACTTCCATCTTATCCCTTCATCACCCACTAGTCGCAGATATCCACGTGGTCCCCACGATAAAGCCCGTCTACTATTCCTCTTCCATCTGATCACTCGCTTCAAGTCGTTCAGTCCAGCCCCTGTGATCCTTGCCTCTTGTGTCCATTCTTTCATACCACTCTTCTAGCTTAGCTTCTATTGTTGAAACGAAAGAGGGAGCCACACCACGCGACATATGGATTGTGATCACTCTGGAATACTTCGCCAGACCTTTACCACGCCTTCTCGACGTTCAATGCTTACCCATTAGTTGAGGAGAGAATGTTTGCTTCCCCCAGGGATCCAAAAAAGACCCTTTGAACACAACTACCTACCTCTACCGGATGCAGGGTCCACTCACCACTGTTCAGGTCCGGCCGTACAAGTAAACGTCCTTTGTTATCGTCAGGGCCCCAGAGCGGCCCAGGGGGTGGTATGATGCAAGGGCAGATGTGTAAGGGTCCAACACAACACATGATATCCACCTTCCTTTGATAATTTTTTTAGGGTCTACCGTACATAGCAAGGGATGATGAAGAAGGAGTTATACCTATCTATGCAACGTGTTGAGACGGTATATCCAGTCTGTCAACGTTCATGTCGAAGCTAGGCAGGCGAACATAGGTTTGTGCAGGTCAAGCACACTCAAGCAACACGGAAAACATCTACAGTAAGAATACATCATCAAATCCTGTGATCCCAAAGTGTCAAAGTTCAATTACCCCAGACAATGCTACATACACCGACCTCTCTCTACTACTACCAAGCAGTGATACCATAATACACTCTCCCAAATTCCAACCGGACATGTCGCCGGTGTCCCAAGTCCCATCCATCATCTCTAGTGAACGACCGTAGTCCTTCCATCCATCCATTCATCCAATGGAAAACCCATGTGGTACCGACTTCATAAACGCTCATCATCCTGCAAATGACCCGAAAAAAGCAAATGCGCCATAAAGAACTCCTGTAACCCATCCCAAGTATGCAAAGTGCCTGCCCTAACCCTTTACCTTTATACCCATGGTATCATGTGAATGAACAAGCGAGAGAGAGAGAGAGAGAGAAAAAGCCGAGAGGGTATGCATTATAAGCCCACCACCAAACCGAAAGAAAAAGCCCGCAGTGATGCACCGTTTGAATGCTCATTAATGCCCATGATGTACTCAACCAGGGCACTTCATCTTTGTGCACCCTGTAACATGATCGATGGCCGCGGGTAAAGGGCCGATCGCCAGGACCGGAGGATTATGGGTATCGAGAGTTATGCGGCCCATCGCTGTTCGCGATTAGGTGTGGACTAGGTGATGTCCGTACGTTATGAGTCTGAAGATAAGAGGGACAACGGCGGGTCGAATAATTCTAGATGAGTTGCGTGCCTTCGGTGTCGAATTAGGTGAAGGCGAATCTGAAGGGATCCGAGGTCGGCGATGTAGTGTAACCGACAGCGTCGTGTGCAATTTTCCTTGAAGCTCGGTGCCATTGGATGGTGCGTGATATGCACCGATCATGTGTCGCACAAGATGTGTTGCGCCGGCATATGCTGTAAGACATCCATGGCAATGCCGAGGTGTCCAAGTATGCGCCGCAGCGTTATCGCCGGAAAAGGATCAAAGCAATGCGCTCTTTAATGCTTGATGTCGCCAGTCTTCTTGGTAGTATGATGGGTATGACCGACATGGGCGTGATGCGCGGTATGATGTTGATTCTGGTGATGGTGCTGCAGCTGATGATGTTGATGATGGTGTTGATGGTGATGGTGCTGATGATGGGCGTCCATCCTGACACGGTCGCGTTGCCGGCCTCGAATCTCCTCTTCCTCCTCGTTACTGCTCAGTCGTCTGCGATCCTCCTCGTACCATGCGCTCAATGGCTTGCCGCCAAACATGAGGTCGTCGTCTTCGATAACGGTAGCCACCATCCATGCGTTACTGCTTCCAAGCTCTACCTCGTCGACCGTTGGGTCTGGGACGTGGAGGTTAGGAACAAGCATGTAAGACTGGCCAACCCGGCCCGCCGGTGAGCCCTGTGGTGAAGACATGGTATGTGATGTGTGATGTGTATAGTAGGTTGATCGCGGTGTCCGTTCGATTGTTGTGGTGTTGGTTGTGATGCTAACTCGTCCCGGAAAGGTGTGCTTGTTATGGCTTGTTGTTGGTCTTGGGTTTGTGGTTGAGGGTGAGGAAGAATCTGGCTTGGAGACCATATATGACTGTTGTTGTCTGCGTCAAGGTTGTTGGTATGTGAAAGTGGTGAGCCCAAGGCCGAAAGGGAAGGAGACGAGGGTAATATATCAAAGACAACGGGTTGCCTTTTCAGGTATGTGGGTCTCGGTTGTTGGCTTGCCGTGTAGGTGACACACGAACCGGACATCAATTTCTGGGGGGTCGGGTCCGTGTTGGTTGTATATCCGTATCCCTTTTTTGTGGTCCAAGTCGCCTCAACTCCGTATTCTGGACCAATGTCTCAAAAGTTGCAAATCGGCACAATCTCGATATACCGGAGACTCCTTCAGAGATGAGTCGCAAAAAGAAAGATGAAGCAAGGCGAGAACAAGCGGGCGAGTGGTCGAGATGGGCAGGCTGACGGGCAAGATATACGTGTCGGGCGGCCTGCTGAGAATATGGGACGGGTGGCTGAGGAGCTGAGTGCTGAGTGAGGTAAGGTACGTAGCGATTGCAGGGCAGCTGTGCAAAACGCGGGGCAGTGGCCGAATGTGGTGCGGATATCGTAACCGTTCGGTCAGCTCACGGTCAAGACGATGTGCCTGGTGTGTGGCGCGGGGTTCCTGCTCCTATGTCGAGGCCAGATGACAAGGAGGGCCTGGTCGGCAGAGTCGGGTACGGTCGCTTTTGTTTTAAATCGAATATTGGTCGACTTGTGGATTCTTGTTTTCTGCTCCGGATCGGTCAGGAGTCGTAGGACAGATCGGATCGGGGGTTTCGAGTTATTGTCGCGTGGGCGAAAGATGGTCGAGATGTTATATGGAATTCCAAGAGTGATTGGCGAGACAGAAGAGGCAGGTGCCCTAGTTATGTAGCGATACTGATAGTAAGTAGCCGAACAAAAGTGTCGGGTGGGTGGGAGAAAGTTCCCGTCCACATGGAGTACCTCTGTACTATATATCCCCGTTCGGTTCCGTTTCCAATCTTGTCTTCCCCAAGGCGAAAAAGAAGGAACAGGAAAGAGCAAGCAAAAAGACCCCAGCCAAAGGAGAAAAAAGGGTACACTTCGATGACGTTGTTGGTGGAAAGCGCTGGTCTTGGCCCCCAATTGGCCCCTTCCTTGCACAGCGGTGGCCCTCCCAAATTCGGTACCTGATTGACCCCGTAGACCCCCGCTGGGGCCCGTCAGCGATGTGTTCGGCGACTGTTTGGCACCCCTGGGCCCGGTTTTAGTGGGCTTCTAGCGCCACGACGCACCAAAAGTGGAAGTCGCGGGTTGTTACAGTGGGGACGCCCCGTAAGATGCCCCGGATTCTCAATCGCAACTTCTTCGCCTGGAATCGCGGGTGTTCTCGTTCGCTCTCCCACTTTCCCCCGGCCAAAGATCTGAGCGAGCGACGGGCTTCCCGCTCCTTCCTTGTTTTGAAATTGCGGGGACAACCCTGTCAGGCCTTTCTCTCCTTTCTTTTTACTTCGCCGGTTGAGAATGTCGCAACTGAGAGGTGAAGGATGACAATCAGGGTTCAACTATTTTTTTCAGGGTCTCGTAGCCGGACTGTGTACAGTGTGCAGTGTGTCAGGGACGGATCTCCGGCTGCAGTGGTTGGTTGGTGACGGTGACGATGCGACCGATCAGCGTTTCTTGGCCCTGTGGTCCCCTTTTTGCTGCCTTTGCCTCGTCGACAAAAGGCGAGTATAAAGGGCAACGATGTGTCGGTGTTGTCGTCGCTCGCCTGACCGCAACTTTTGGATATGGCGAATTATGTCTTTTGGGGTGACACGAAAAGCTTGAGGTTCGCTGACTATTGCTGACAGTTGTTATAGGACTCTTGCAATTTGCACAAGAACGAGGCCTCAAACTGGCGATATGTGTCGCCTTTTAAGACCTCTCGATACTCGGTGGCTATGTCGCTCGCTTACTTTTCGACCTTCCAGATTGCAAACATATATCCGGTTCTAGTGATAACCCACAGAATAACCGGTCAGGCATCCGAATTATCGCCATCTTGGACCTTCCCTTTCCTGCTTCGTGTTCTGTTTCATATGCCTCGGGAGCCTCATAAGCGAGTAATCGGTAGGGCTTGGCGGGGCCACCTGGTGACAACCTCATGAGCACCACTATCAGTATGTATCACACATGGACAGTACATCCAAATTATGAATTGTTTTCCTCTTTCAACCCAACCGATCTCCGTTATCGGCGTTGATGATACATGCGAGTTGGCCATAAGGCTTCATCAAAGTGCAAGTTTGGGCATCGCAAACTCCCAGTCCGAGTGCTGCCACGACACTTGCTCAGAACGATGCGAGTATATAAACAGTTTGATATACCCAGTGTAAATCAACAAAAGGCCAACAACGCATTCCGCCCCCTCCAAGACACCAACTATTGATAGGGCTGAGCTGTATGCAAATCTCTTGACATTTTGGGCAGTCTCGTAACGTGTAAGCTGACAAACCCTCAAGAAGAGGTAACGATGGACATGACAGAGGATGATGAACTTTGCATCTTGGCCGTGTAACATGAGAATGAAACACTTGGGGATTGGCATTTGACTGCGCCTTGTGCCTTCCACACTCCTGTGACCACTGACCACTGTCCAAGAGAGATAAGAAGGTCAATCACCCGCTACCTCCAACAACGATTCGATTGCGATCAGGAACTGAACTGGAAGGGGGCCGACAAGCCCCAATTGGAGAGAATGCGGCCCCGAGATTCGTTCAAGGGCCCGTCGGGTATTTTGCTTCCCGTGTCCAGTCCTGGGGCTTTCTTTGTCAGTGCCTGTTCGCAGCGCCACTGGATTGCTCATCGATTTTCCGTCAACCTCTCATTGTTCAGTCTCGATGAGATCCAGAAGGGTTGCCTCTCCCATTCACATCTGGCCTTGGACCGTTTTTGGATGCATGGCGATCATGGACAGTCACCACTGCACCTGCAATGATCACCGTCAGCAACGTTCCTATGCAGTGCTTCTATTACCAGGTATACCGAAGTTCACGAGAACCACTCGCTAAAACTCACTCGGTTTAAATCAAGAAGAAGAGGAAATATCGCAACTGCGATTCAAGGATGAGGAGAGTCAGCATGAAAAGGAATGACAAGACGGAAAGATATTCACATGCCCTCCCCTCCCCAAACCCTGTCCACTTGACACCGGTTTCAGGGGTCAGAGTCCTGCCCCGTGTGTCCGTGTGCCCGTGCCCCGGATTGCGGAAAATGCGGGGGAAATGACCCACCATAGCCCACCACCCCCTTGAGGTTCCTTTTGCTCCCATGTGTTGTTCCACGAGATCTGGCTTTTTCACGTTCAACCACTTCAACCCATAGTCCTTCTACTTCTCATTATCCTTCATCTGGACATTTGCCTCTCTGGCCGCGCGGCCTTGTCGAAATCTTTATGTATAGGTAGCGAGGGGAAGTCAATGCACTCAAACCATCCGAAGAATCCGTGCGATGATTGCCCCGACTCCGCGGTTGGTGGTTTAAAGCCTTGGATAGGCGATGGGTTGGGTATCTGCTGGGCCTCTCTTCCTTTCCCAAGAAGACACTTCCTGAGATCGTTTGAGAGTCTTCCATACCGACCCGACCTTAGATCTTGCCGTCTCTTCTCCCAGGCTGACATCTTCAATAGAGGTGGCCTTCCATGCCATGGAAATATTATAAATGCAGACACGCCTTTGACGACATTATCACCCTTTTCCACAGGGGAACTTACAGATACATAGTGCAAGCATGAAGGCTCTCGTGAACCAGGAATCTCGCATGTGCGGATGACCGATATGACCTTGGTTTACAATGTTTCAATATTGCTTCAATGTAATCTGGATTTCCAACATTTGCATATGTATGTCCGTCCGTACTCGAGGCATCATGAACATTGCTGCCGTGCCGTGCATGCCGCTTCGTAGAATCCTGCCGTCGGGGCGCGATGATCTGATGATGCCTTCCGAATGTGGAGTGCCGCTCTCCCGGACGGAAGAGAAAGACCCTGATGACGTCATGATGTCCCTATTGTCTCCACACCCTAACCCTAGGCTGGATCCAGAAAGACTTCGAGATGTTTCTCGCTTTGTGATGATGAGACTTCTTTTGTGGGGATGTATCATGGAAGAACAATCTCCGCATGCGACGGAAGATTCCAATTCTTCCTCTTTTTTGAAAATAGTTTTGTTACATGGGATTAAAACTCGTGACTTAGGTGGATTCCGGAGGTGAAAGTCCAACCCCAAATTTCTTCCACAGGAAACTACTTATCAACATCGTCACTTGGAAATTTCGACGTTCCAGAGGAAGCTCGATTTTTGATGAAATGTCCGTAATGAGGGGGGAAAAGAGTAGACTTGTGGGTGTGTCTCTCCGAGGGTTAGGAGCAGAAGCTGGTGAAAGCGCAACAACCAAATCGGAAGGCGCAGTTAGCAAAGATGTACCGATGAGGTACCTGCGGTAAGTGGGAGGAGGAGAGAGCATTCATTCCAAGAAAGAAGGAACATCCAGAGGAGAAATTGTGACCTTTGCTCGTTATTCGACGAAGTTTTCCTGGAACCATGCCCTGACTTGCACCCGAACAACCATAACCATTGGCATTGATGCTATCGCGAGCAACAAAAGGCTAGCATGGACCTTACCAAGTCAATAGTAAGATGCCAATCGCTTGATACAGACTGGCGCTCATTCTCTGACTCAATATCTTTCCAGTTCATCCCCATCCCGGGTTCTTATCGCAAACCACCTTGTCGGTTCTACCTTATAGCCGAGCCACAGTCGCTCAGCATGCCCAACATGGAAAGGCAGCTTACACCACCATCATCAGCTGAACCAACCAGATGTCCGGCAATGAGGGAGCTGAACACCATGAACCAGCGCCACCAATACCGAAATTGCATCGTCAGTATAGCATTGCGACCCAGCCATACTAGATGCAGGAGGATCTATAAGGTTCTGGCCCAAAAGCTTAACAAAAAGCTTAGCTTGACCCCTTGACGGTATGCTGGGAAGACTAGACTGTGATACGTTGCTCGGGCAGTTGGTCCGGAGACCGGAGGGTTGAATCCCAAGAAGAGAGGAGCTGAATGTTGAGGAAATTGAGGGTAGTGGATTAAAGTGATAACTCCCGATCCTCGCATTCTCTACAGTCAACAACTCCAACCTTTCATACCAAACCGGCCACACTCCAACGTTTGACCTTTCCAGCAGCGCAATGCCCTTTCGAAAACTCCTCAACTCCCTCGCCCAAGAGCTGCAGTCCGGCCTCCAAGGCGCCGGCGGCGGTAGCGGTGGAAACGGCTACGGCTTCGGCGGCGGTTATGGTGGGTTTGGAGGTTATGGCGGCGGTGGAGGAGGAGGCAACCCTTTCTCACCCTCTCCCTTTACGTCCGCCTCGCCGCCCTCCATCCCCCAGGCCAACGTCCCTTGTCCTCGCCAACAACCTCAGGCCGGGTTTCAAGACTGGATCGGCCTCGCTGATCCTCGCTACGCCTACTTCAACATCTGTCCGTCTTGCTACAACTCAGCCGTCCGTCCCACTCCGTACGCTCAATCCTTCGTCACCAAAGGTCCTCCAGCTAACCCCACGGTGCCGATACGATGCGACATGTCTCGGTTCTGGGTAAAGGTGGCCGGCATGGTGCTCTTGACAATGAACAATGACGGCCGGTTAGGGGTCGACTTCCTAGCCAGAGTCGCCGCGCTGGCCAGTAGTCCTCCCGAACAAGGAGGGCAGGGGCAGCCAATGTGCCCCAACGCTCAACTGAGATCCGAAGCCGAGCCTCTTGTCGTGGTTGATGCCACGCAAGATCCACAGAGACGCACGTGGTACACTCTGTTCGACCCGCACACCAGAGCACAGTTACTTCCCGGATGGAATATATGCGGCAGCTGCGCAGTCAACGTGATGACCTGCTGTCCTGCTGTTTCCGGGGGTTTGGCCCCGATCCAGCCCCATCCAGGGCAAGGGATCACCTGCGCCTTGGTGCCCTCGGAATACTACGACGATCCGAGAACGATGGCCATTCTGCAGCAGATTGCGGCGTGCGCGGTGACCTCGGGGTTCATGAGGCGACCGGATATGAGCGCGTTGGTCAACTGGCTGAGAGCTAACTTGCCTCCTCCAAGGGGCCCAGGTGTCGGGGGGGCTTCGCAAGGAATTCCCGGTGGGCTTGGGGGGGCTCCTCCTCTGCCTAAGGGACTCTGCCCGAGAGACTATCCGTCCACAACGCTTCGGTGCCGTACCATGCAAGGGTTGTTCGACTTTACAGTGTGTGAGCAGTGTTACAAGGAGGTAGTTGAGGGGGATTTCAACCGAGGTATCGGGCTGGCAGTCAGGCTGGGTGGAGCCCCTGCGGCGGCGGTGGGTGGTGCTGGATTCACTTGTCAGCTTTATTCGGAACGGATGAGGAGAGTTTGGAAGGAGGCAGTGAATATGGACGAGCCGATGGGGTTTGAGCATCTGAGGGTCAAGGTGATGTATCCGTCCGTTAACCGTTTTCTCCCCCGTTACAATTGCTAACCAAGACCTCTCGAATAGGTTAACGAACGGAAAGCTAAAGAGCGCGAGTTGTAAATAAAGACAGCCCAGCTTCAATAACAAGCCGCTTCGCTACGTATAGAGGTATAAACCAAGGAACACCTTGCTGTTAATGCTATGCGAGTCTCTATGAATGCGGCTAGTACGAATATCATGTTAGCTGGCATAGGCGTTGGTAGGAGGATTGATGATTTCTATATTGAGGTTCCTAGTGGTTAAGTAAGCCTTTTCTCGGCTTTATAGGTACCTTGGATTTATTTGTGCTGACAGACGAAACTGTAGGCCGACTTGACCCAAACAACCTAGCTGAATAACGAAGCGGTAATGTTGAAGATGCAAGCTGCTCAGGCGGAGGATTAAGTTCGGATGGCGCAGGAGGAGTGGAGGAGGTACTGGGAGTAGATACTTCCGTCAATATATGACCTTTCCTTTTTAAATATCATTTGGATGGGATACCGTGGAGAGGGGTATATAATCCCCTTTCCCAAGCAAGTCTATCACCCAACAAAACTCGCTGGCAAAAGATGGCACCGTGGTGTAATGGTATCACTCGGACGCGTTGCTGAACCAACGATCCTGATATGACAGGCGGCCAGGGGACGAACAAGTCTGTGGTTCGATTCACGACGGTGGCGTGCCAGCGACTCTCTTTTTTTTTTGTACTTTTTGGGGGTTCACTCACTTATTCCTATAATGATAGAAACATGGCGCCGTTATCTGAACTTGGTCGGTCTTGAACAAGGTGAAGGCCTGCATGCATGCCTCTGGACATTTGAACCACACACGCGTCAGTGTCTGGACTCTGGATGACTATTTAGGGCTAGGTAGAGGACAAACTCGTATGGGAGATTATTGTCGATAAAAAGAAATGCCAACCTGAGCAAAGAAAGGTTCGAGGGCATGCTCAGGATTGTCGGTCAAGGGGTAATCTCTGAGAGAAAGAAAATGAGAAGAATGTGCTGCGATGCGCGGTGGTGAGTCCTCTGTTGCAATGTCAGAACTAAAGCTGAAGCGTTGACTGTTCGGAGACCGGGCACGGAGGTTGATGTCGGATCCCAGGTTGTTTGTCGGCCGAGTGGTAGCTTAGGGGTTGTTAACAAGTTTGCTGCAGAACATCGGCAAAGTCTGTTAATGATTGTTAGCCTTCTACCTCTCATACTTTCTGCGTTTGCACTCCGCTCCCCCACTTGCACCCAAACATGACGACACTGCACCATCTCAAATCATTTTCATATCCCAATCCCGTTTCAATTTTTGCTATCCAGAAAACACCATCCCCAGTACATATCAACATCTACAACTTCGCCCTAACATCCCCCTCCAACACCTTCGCCACCTTCTTCTCCTCCTCCCTATCCTGCTCATTCACCCTCTTCCACATCCTCTTCCTCAAATCATGACCCTCCATAAAAGCCCTAAACCACTCCGGCCTAAACTTTGGTAGTTTTCTCCCCACCCCCCGCGCCGTCTCCCCCTCACCCGCCAGCCGTCTCAAAGTCTCAAAATACTCCTCAAAATCCGGGAAAATCAGACTAAACTTTGGCCCGTCACCCTTCACTTTAATCCTCTCCTCTTCCCACTCCTTCATCTCTTTCAGGTCCGGCACAGCGGCCCGACCAGCCAAAAGACGAGCGGCGTAAACAGCCTGCCACTCAAACACCTTGAACGTCAGTCCCGCGCCCACCGCACCGACAAAGAGGAGGGAAGGGTCCTTTTGCCAGACCACGTGCTGGTAGAGGTCCGGGACGCGGTTGTTGCGGACGGGCACCTGCGGGAGGAAGGGCATGGTCCAGCTGTAGCCGGTGCCGAAAATGATGTGGTCGACGTTAGGGATCGAGTTACCGTCCACGAGAAAGACGGTGCGGGTTTTGGGGCAGATGTGGCTGATGGATGGGTGGTTGACGATGCGCGGGTGGTTGAAGGCTTCGCCCCCGAAATAGCCGTTGAAGTTGTGCCCGATGGTGATGGCGTGCACGGGGCTGAGGGCGGTGCGGGAGTGGGCGAGGTCGTAGGCGATGTCGGCGGCGGAGACGGAGGCGCCTACTGTTACTACCTTCTGCGGTGGGACGTTAGTCTTTCCGGCGGGTGGGATAAGGGTGGGGGGGAAATAGGGTAAGTGACATACTTTTCCTTTGTAGAGGTCCCTCCCCCTAAAATGTTTACTATGCAACACGCTCCCCGGCCTCGCCCTCTCAAACTCCTCCAAACCCTTAATCTCGGGGATCCAAGGAACCCAGTAATGCCCGCTCGCCACAACAACGGCGTCGAACCATTCCGTCCACCAGTAGTCTGACCTCTCCCCTTCCTTGCGGAGAGTCACCTTCCACTCGTCGCCAACTTTTTCCACGCGCTCGACGGTCGTGTTGTAAGAAACAAAATCTTGGTAGCCGTTCCGGTTGATCAGCCCTTCGATATATCCGCGGACGGACTTCCAGTGACGAAAGGGCGTGTTGGGTCCGTGCAAAGCCTTGGAGAATTCGGATTTTTCAGAGGGGAAGGGTTCTTGGGAGAATTGCATGGGAATGGCGTCGACGTTGGTTTCGAGGTATGGATACACCGAAGACTCGGTGAAGCGCGGCTGGTCCAGCTTGGGCGTGAGGGCGGGGAGGGTGGCTGGGATGGGAACGGGCGGGTCGGCGGTGCGGGAGGCGAGAGAGGAGAAGTTGGAGAGAGGTGCTGGGCGGTCTTTGTCGCCGATCCTGGGATTATTGTTAATGAGGTGAACTTGGGGGACGGAAGTGAGAAAACATTGGGGCGAGTGAGAAGGGTGGGAATGAGTGAGGGCTCATACCAGCATCCTCCTGGCCCTTCACGTCTCTCGAACACGCGGATGAGATCAAAGGTCCTTTCTTGAGCGAGAGCATCGATGGCGATGGCGCCGGCGGGGCCCGCGCCGATGACTGCCACACGCTTGATGGGCTTCTTGGGTTGTTGTGTCCTGGACATGTTGGCGACTGAGAGATGTGTAAGTGCCCCCCTGTTTTTTCTTACTGAAACCGACGAAAGACAGGTGAGAATAATACCGAGAAAGGAGTGAAGCGGGACAAGAAGTTGATATAAAAAGAGGCAGTCTCATTCGGCAATCAAAAAGAAACGTTCGATTCCGTTGAACCCCTCCTACCCGTTCCCCGGGGCGAGGGGGGGGAGGGGGGCGCTATTGTCAGATTAGAGGGTAGACTCGACCAGTAGAAACAGGCTTACGTAAGGCGCCCCAGCCACCAGATTCTGGCTGCAAACCTTCCTAATAGTCTAGGCACCCCCAACTCGGGTTCCACAGAACTCTTCTAAATACACACATCAATTTTTAACCCTCAATTACGATATCCACTTTACTGTACAATCTAACAATTAATAGTCTAATTTGCAATCTCCACGCTACGAAAACTTCAATTACACTAATTACAACCATTATCCCTATTATTACCGTAACCTACTACATTATTAATTATATCCTAATCAATCGATAAGGAAATCGTCGCCAAATAAATCTACCTAAATTCTATAAATAAATTTAAAGAGTAGAGTAACGAATTTATAGCCTACGCTAAAATTTTAAACCTTATTAATTATATACTAGGGGTATAGCCAATTCCCTTTAAACCTATAAAGCTAATTATTATAAATTATACTATTAAATCGTCCGCCTATTATTATATTAAAAAGGCTAAAGAAGCCTTTAACGATTTTAAAAATAATATCCTTATTATATTAATCCCTCTTTATAACGCTGATAATATCTTTATAAATATAAAACTTATTAAAAAATCCTTAAAGGAATAGATTAATAACGCTACCGCTAAATTTACCGACTTTATTATTATAAGGCTATAAGAATATAATTATAATATTAATATATTTAATTACTAATTTAAGAAATATAAAACCTTTTCGAAGTACTACGCTATATTTACTAAATAAATACGTAAAACCGTTTACTAAAATTATAAATTTAATTACTTCTAAAATAATAAAAATCTCCCCTAATAATACTTTACCTTTATTAAAAGGCTATAATACCGTCCCGAATAAGCTTTTATTAATACCCGTAAGGTTTACCGTAATTATATTAATAAACCCCTTATAATAAAGCCCAAAATAGGAATAATTAAATAAATCGACGGTTAAAAAATTATTATAATTAGAACCTAATTCTACGCGGTCTTTAAATCCCTATTAACTACCGTTTAATTCTATAATTTTATTGAATATTTATACCCTATTCGACCGGGCTAAACTTTTAGCGCCTTATATTAATATTATTTATAAATCGTTAATAATATTTTTAACTTCTATATTTTATTTGGGGATTTCTATATTAAAGGCCTTAATGATAAAGTACCCGTAATTATATAAATTAAATTTAATTATAGAAGTATTCGCGGAATATCTTTTAGAATTAGAAGCGATACTTTTAATAGGTTAAAGGATATTAATATTAAGGTAAAGGACGTTTAACTTAATAGACTTTAATATAATTAGCGTAAAAGGAAATACGTAACGCAAATTAAAGATTCTAAATAGAATAGAAATTTATTATCGTTATTTCGCTATAAGGTTTACGAAGAAGGTACGTATATTATTAAATATTATTAATATCTCTTCTTTAATAAAGCTTTAAACCTTCGCTAGAAACCTAACCCTAAAGTATAAATTCGGGTAATTAAAAACCTTAATAACGATTTAAAATTTAAAAAGGAAATTGAAATTTAAAGAAGGGAAATAATTAAGTAATTAATAAATCCTATCCTTAATATTAATAACCAATTTTAAAGTAATTAACTTTTTAATAAAAATACCGTTATAAACTTTATCCCTACCTTTATTTAAATTTATAGAACCGTTATAATATAAGTAATATTCTAAACGGGAAAAAGAAATTCTAATACTTACCCGCTCAAAAACTACGCTCTTCTTAATTCTAATAATTCTTTATACGTATTTAACGAAATTACGCATTTCCTCAATTTCTATTACGTACCCTATAATAATAACTTATAGGCTAGAAATTTACGTATTATAATCCAAGGTTATAAGGAGGTTAATTTTATTATTAATAGAGAAAATGGGCCTAAAAAATTACGTTTCTACAATATAACTTTCTACCCTAATTTTGTAACCAATTTTATCTCCTTATATTTATTATATAAATAAAGTTTCTTCTAGGATTATAAATTATTTAATAATTACCTTCGTAATATAAATTAATTATTATTTTATTATTTTAAAACCTATTACCGCTAAATTCTATTTAAAAAACTTCTTTATTCACTTATTTAAGCGAATTTTTATATCCGTAAGAATATAATCAATTCTTATATAGGCTATAAACATTATTATAAAGACCCCTTTATTTAATATTTTAAATTAAAATACCCTAATCCTTAAATACTATTCTACCTCTATAATATATTAAGAGCTAAAATCCTATTTAAAAATAAGAAAGAGGAAGACGAAAAAAACCTTAAAACTAAATAATATAATACTTATATTTAAATAAAAATTAAATAATAAATTAAATGAAAATTTAAAAATAGAAAATATAAGGTTAAAGAACGTCTCGTTATAAACTTTCTCAATTATAAAGAAAACTACCGAAATTATATTAATATTATATTTATTACTTATAAATTTATTAAATATATTTAGGAATACTTCCTCTACGACTAATTCGCTATTATAATTGCAATTTATTTAAACGACCTTTTTATTCTCCTTAAAATACAATTTAACGTTATAATACGAATATTAAAATATAATAATAAAATTACAAAATTATAATTACTTTTAAACCTATTAGCGCAATGCAATATAATTATAGAACCCTCTACCCTATATATTTAAATATAAAACGGAAATATAAAGCGCTCGGGAAATATAATTAAGGATAAAGCGCGTATTATAAATTTAAATACTCGTTTTCCTAAGGATTTTTAACCGGAAATCGTTTTTATAGTAATATATTTCAATAATCGGTCCCCCAAATACTTTTACGATTAGAAATCTCCTTATAAAAGATTCTATACAGTTATTATTAAGAAAATTAATAGTAGTAACGACGAAATTACCCCCCGTAAACCTAATATTTCCTACCTTCGAATTTATAGTTATAAAATATTCGTAATAATTATAACCGCTAAGAATAAGTAAAATAAGTTTTAAAAAATAAACCCTAAAGTATAAATTAAATACTTAATTAATTATACTTCTATAACTATTTACCGAATCTAAAACCTTATTACTAATGAGGTTATTAATATCCGTAACGTTATTTTTAATAAATGTACCCTCTTTATTAATAAAATAGAAAAGGAAGCCGAATCCTTAAAGTTTACTTTAAAAGAATTTACCGCTTTATTAAAGAAATATACCGCTAGAGAATAATTATTAAATAACCAATTTCCCCTCGATTTTATAACTAACTGTATTAATATAAAAGATACGAATATTTACGATCTTCTAAATTCTCTTTCTTTTAACTTAATTTAAAAAAGGGAGGTAATAATTATTAGGGAAATATAAACCGAAAAAGCAATTATTTAAAAAGTAGAAATTAATATACTGCTTTTAAACCCCTTTAATAAAGTTATAAATTTAAAAAAGGACCGAATAATTATCGATTACTTCGTTAATTATAATTATTTAATATTATTAAATATATTATTACTAATTTCCTTTTTTATAAAGGTATTCGCTATAAATTATATTAAATACGTTAAAAAGGAATTATTAAAAAGTTTCGAGCCTTAAAAAGTAATATTTAACGCTAAACGTCTTTATTAACCTATAATTATAATATATAGGAAGAAAATTATTAAAATAGAATTATAACGCTCTATATATAAGGAACGGGTAATTACCAAAAATATAATTAAATCCCTAATCGCTATTAATAAATTCTAAAGCTTCTACCGTTATTAATTACCGCTAATACCCTATAATTATAAAGACTTCGATAAATATCCTTTAAGCGACCTCTTTAAGTAAACCGAATAAATTTATTTCGAGAGTTATAAATAAATAAAAACTTAAGTAGAAATAGACTACAACGAACTTAAAATTAAAGGCAAGTAAATCCTTAATTATATATAAATATATATTTATAAATATTTTAAAAATAACCACTTTAATAAAGTTAAAATTCGTTTAATTATACGTGGAGACTAATAAATAAAGATTATAGGGTAAGAAATTTATACCTCTACCCTAATAAGAAAATCTTTCCGCACCTTTATAATTATAGTTTCACGCTTCAACCTTAAGTTTATTTAATAGGACGTAATTAACGCCTTCGTAAACGTAATAATAAATAAAAAAATCTATATATATATACTATTTAATTATTATATTTAAGAGAAAGTATTTAAAATCTTTAAAGTACTATATAATCTTCGTCATTCCCTACTATTATAGTAATAAGAATTTATAAGGATATTTAAAGCCCTAAGGTTCTACGTAATTCCTAAAGATTTTTATATTCTAATTAATAACGGTATTTTAGTCTTTTATTACATTAATAATATTATTTTCTATTATTACCCTACTAAGGAGGAAATTGCCCAGTAATATATAAAGATTCTATAGTCCCGGTATAATCTAATTGGAGGAGAAGAGTTATAATAATTCTTAAGTATTAAAATAATCCGTAATTATAAAGCCCGTAAAATTTAATTATCCTAACGGTTATACTTTTAAAAAATTTATAAGCTCGCTAATAATAAATACACTACTTAAATCCTAATGAATAATATCGAATTAATACTTTACGATTATAAAATTACTAATTAATCTATTTATTAATATTAAATTAAAATCGGGTCTATACTCTACGCCGCTATTATTACTAAATTAAATATTACCTTTATAGCCAATCGATTTATTAAATATAATTATAACCTAGGATTAAAATATTATAAGGCCGTAAATAAAGTATTATATTACTTTTTTACTATTATAGACCTAGCCCTATATTATAGAGGAAATATTAAATTTTAATTCGCTTTTAATACCTCCTTTACCGATAATTCTATCGACCGTAAAAACTCCCAAGGATTTATAATAAAACTATATAGTAAATTCATCTATTAAGGAATTTCCAAATAATTAATAATAACTACCTCTATAATTGAAATAAAATTCGTAGCCCTTTTTAACGTTGCTAAAGAAGTATTATATATTATAAAGCTATTTAAAAGTCTTATATTGAAATTTTCTAACCCTACCCCAATTCTCGAATATAATAATATTTAAATATTCAGAATTTTAAACGTAGAGGTATTAAAATTAATAATTAAATTCCGCTATATTAATATTCATTAATATTAATTAAAATAAGAAATATAAATAAAGATAATTAAAGTATAGTATTTCGAAACTTTAAAAATACCCGTAAACGGTATAACTAAGGTATTAACCGTAAAGAAATACCAAAAATTCAAGAAATTAATAGGAATAAATTCTATACGAAATAAAGAAGGGTATTAGCGGGTAAAATACCTAAGAATTAAAGAGATAGATGAGGAGGAGTAATTAATCTTATATAAATAGTTTTAGATTTATTTATTTTAAGAAATAAATTACATTTGGGGAGGTATATTAAATTAGAGGGTAGATTCGACTAGTAGAAACAGGCTTACGTAAGGCGCCCTAGCTACCAAATTCTGGCTGCAGACTTTCCTAATAGTCTGGGCACCCCCAACTCGGATTCTACAGAACTCTTCTAAATATACACATCAATTTTTAACCCTCAATTACGATATCCACTTTGCTGTGCAATCTAACAGCTATCGATAAAGCGTGGCCCGATCGGGTTGTAAGCCGGAGCCCTTGGCGAACATTCCCGGTATGGATTAGCGCCGCCGTGCTCCGCGGCCGGCAGTGGGGAAACCTGAACCGGCGTCCGGTTGAGCCCCCTGTCTTGGCGCTGATTGTGTTATATCACGCCATCTAGGCGGCCGATACATCATCACCTTGTGGAGATATCTTCACCAAAAATCGCAATGTTTTGGTGATGATGGGCATTTACAAGTGATTTTCTTCTCGAAACAGAACAGTTCTGGACTTGGATTACCCAGAGCCGCATGGGAAAGAACAGTGGCCAATGAGACGCTAAAAGTGCACTAACAGCACCAACAAAGCCCGCCGTGTAAGTGGAAGGTCATGATGGCTTCCATCCGGGCAAAAGGGACGAAGAAAGACGATGATGTGATCAATTTCTTGGGGGGATCACCGAGATTTTTGAAGGCATCTCAGGTTTCGCGCTAAGACTGGTTTGTGAGTGTTGTGAATCGAGATTATCCTGCTGACTCGCCCTTGGCCATTTGGTTATCTTCTTCGACTCCATTCTAGGCTGA
The DNA here is from genome assembly GCA_033439795.1 of Sordaria brevicollis. Lineage (NCBI taxonomy): Eukaryota > Fungi > Ascomycota > Sordariomycetes > Sordariales > Sordariaceae > Sordaria > Sordaria brevicollis. The sequence goes on along the minus strand of JAUTDP010000015.1, from coordinate 163,917 downwards.
TATCAACCTCTTCCAGCGTAATTCCAGGGTCTCCCCAGGATCCATCGAGCTGCCCAGTGTAAAATCCCATGTCTCGGCCGAAGTTCGATGCATTCGGTTGAATCAGACATGGAATCGATGTCGTCCCCTTCCTTTCCCTTCCTTGAAGGAGAGGTCCAGCCACCGAGTGATACAGGTCGTGGATGCTTCAAATGCAAGAGCTTCCTCACGCGAAAGACCACTCCCTACATATCTGCCAGCAAAGACATCCGCAAACGCAGATACTGTATGGATATCAACAATATAATCACTTTGGAAACAGTGGTCTGCAGTGTCTCGTCTTCGGGACTTGTGAAGAAACTGTCGTGGCCGAGTGTCCATCAAGAGTCAGTCAGCCTCAGACCTTACCCAAAACGGCCGATCCCAGCGCATCATTCCGTTGCGTGATCACGTCAACGCCGCTACCGAACCCAAGCTCTTGGGAAATCCGAAAAGCAGTCAGGGGTAGAATCTAGAATGTATCTGCCGGACCTTGTGCCGCCCGCACGTGGAATGCGGTGAAAGTGATATCACCATTGCTGGGTGAAAAAACGTGTTGGCTATGTGGCTGGCTGGCTGAAGGGATGGCGATCCTTTGTAGTTTCGACGATAAGGTGGGGGGGGGGGGGGGGGGGGGGGAATTAGATAGTATATTGCTTTCCTGACCCTTCTCTAATTCTGAAGTCTGAAGTTCTTTCTGGATCTGATTCCTCTCTGGGTGTTTGAAGTGTTGTCCTCAAGAGTTGCCATATCCAACATCAACCGTCGCTGGCGACACTCACTTCTACACAAGCCTGGCCCTCACCACCATCGGTGTCTCTCAACCGCAGCCATGGCTCAAACTCGACCACAATCTCAATTCTCAGAAAAGCCAGAAAAGGCACCTTACCCAGACTCAACAACACCACCAGAGTCAACCTTCTTCGAGTCTTCAACAGGCACAGTCGAACCAGAATGGGATCCCAAAGCCGAAGCCCGTGCTGTGAGGAAGTAAGTCCTCCACTGCCTCCTCTCCCCCTCAAGTTTTCATCATCCATCAACTAACGAACCCGACCACACCAACAGAGCAGACCAAACAGTCCTCCCCCTCCTCTTCCTGGGGCTCCTCGTCTTCCAGCTCGACCGCATGAACATCGCCTCCGCCCTCACCAACGGTTTTCACACCTCCATCGGCGTCTCCACCAACGTCATTAACCTCGGAAACCAGCTAATGTTCATCGGCATCGTCGTCCTCGAAATCCCTTCCAACATGCTACTCCAGCGGTGGGGTCCCCGGAAATGGATTTCGGCTCAAGTCTTTCTCTTCGGGCTGGTCGCTAGCTTGCAACCACTCATCAAAAACAAGACCGGGTTTCTAGTGTCAAGAGCCATCTTGGGACTTTGTGAGGCGGGATACATCCCCGGCGCTGTATATACCCTTAGCAAGTGGTACAGAAGTACAGAGCTGGGGAAAAGAGTGGCGGTGTTGTTTTTTGGCATGTTTGGTGGTAACGCCATTAGTCCCCTGCTGGGAGCGGGGATATTGAGGTTGGATGGGGAGAGGGGGATGAAAGGGTGGCAGTGGTTATTTTTACTGGAGGGCCTTTTTACGATTTGTGTTTCGATCCTCCTCCTCTTTTTCCTCCCGGGATCTCCTCGCAACCCGCGCCCTTTGCTCTCCCCGGGCCTCATCCGCTTCTCACCAACCGACTCGGCCGTTCTCGTCCGTCGGCTGGAGCGAGACCATCTTCACAGCGGCTCTTCTTCTTCTCCCCCCTCATCCAACCAACCCGTTGAGAAGCAAACCACCCCCACCACTCCCACCCCCGACCAAACCGAATCCCAACCCACCACCACCCCCGAGATTGAGAAAAACCTCCACATCCCCCCCTCCCTAGTCTGGAAAACCCTAACCCACCACCGCCGCTGGCCGCACTACTTCTCCACCTTCGCCGTCTTCTCCACCTGGTCCTCCCTAACAACCTACACCCCCTCCATCCTCCTCTCCCTCGGCTGGAGTCGCACGTCATCCAACGCCCTAGCCTGCGTCGGCGCCTTTCTCTCTTTACTCACCGTCTTCATCTTCGCCTGGCTCTCCGATCGCACTGGTAAACGCGGGGCAACCGTCGTTTTGGCACAGGTGTGTTACTTGGTCGTGTTGATAGTGTGCCGCGAGGTGCAGCGAAACAAAGAAATGGGGGAGTTGGGGAGGTGGTCACGCTGGGGACTGTGGACGGCCGTAAACGCGTTTGCGGTCGGGTATCATCCTGTTCATAACACGTGGGTGCAGCTGAATTGTAGGGATGAGAGGGAGAGGAGCGTGGGGATCGCGATGTGGGTGATGAGTGCGATTTTGGGGTTGATGGCGGGGACGCAGTATTACAGGATGGGGGATGGGCCTTTTTATGAGAGGGGGCTGTTGATCCAGATTTGCATGGTGGCGGCGGGCATCTTCTTTGCGTTGATGCAGATTGGGATTTATGTGGTTCATAATAGGCGGGTGGCGGAGGGGAAGGTGAAGCCCGGAAAAGATGGGGAGGAACCGCAGGTTTATGTGCCTTGATGGGTGCAGCCGGTAAAGGAATGTGTGAGGGAGGAAGGAAGTTTAAGATACCCACATGCGAAGTAATGAACACAACTGTTAATTTGTCCGTTGCTCTTCTTACTCAGGTGCTGCTTGCTGCCATGAAATGGACGTTTGTTGGTTTCGATTCACTTGCCAGTCCGTTAACATTTGCCCTTATTTCCATTCTGAATTGTACGTAGGCAGATGTACAATATTTTCCAACTACAAAACCCTAAAACGCCATCGACCTCCCCGAAATCCACTGAAAAGAGCTCGTCAACGCACCTCCCATCAACCATCCGATATCCATCCTCTTCCTCCTCAACTCTTCCGCCTCTTCAGTCAACCCATGATCCCTCATCAACTCTTCCAGCCGCATCGAGCAGGCAACATACTGCCGGTTCGAAGTCATGGCCAGTCCTCGTTTCTTCCACTCAAACACTTCCGACCACTGCTGTGTAGACTGGTAGTAGTCGCTCATCCACCCGCAATAAATTTTCTGGATCGCTTTCAGCACGTCCTCCGAGAGCTGCCCCGAGCATTCCAGGCTTGTGACCTTGTTCAACAGATTCTCTAGCCGTTGAGCAAAGTCGGGGCCGAAATTGCGATGGCTCCACTTTGTCCCAAGCTCTTTGCTTTCGGGGTCGTTCATGATCATCTGTTGAGCCAACGATGTGGATGCTGAGTCAAGACAAAAAGATCCAATGTCGTCCTGGGGATACTGTAAGAAGTAGGATGACTCCTGAAATGCAGATGGACCGTCATCAAGGTAGTGAGACGGGTATGCGTCAACGGGACTGTCAAGTTCAATGCGGAAGCCAGGTGTAGCGGGTTCGGGTTGCATCTCTTCAGATTGGTGGTCTTGATCCGTAATCCAGGATTCTCCGGTGCTTTCAGGAGAGGTCACGTCAGAGCTTGTGTCGGTCCCCGCGGGTGATCGTCGTTTGATGGCGTACTTGAAGAAGTTCCATCGAGCAAACTGGTTTTTGTACATCTTTGGTCTGTGTAGCGTGGCTCTGTTAGTCTTGCTTCTTCCACAGTCAACATTCGACATAGACTACTCACGTCGCCTTGAAATTGTAGGTATTCTCCATGATTACAATGATGTCCTTGAGAATGTGATTCTGCACAATGTACAGTTGGTGGATAACACTCTTCCATGGCTCCCAGTCCTCAGCCTTGCGCGGCACCATTGGACTATGCGCCATGGGCCCCTTGGAACTCGTACCCAACGTGGTGTGTCTCCTAGCATGGGTCTTGCCGCTTGTGCCTGCCTTCCTTGGATAAGAGGATGTGCGACGATGACGAGACACGCCCGATGGACTTCCGGAAGGGGATTCCGGAGGAGAGGGTAGTTGCGACTCTTGTTGGAATCCTGCCAGAGGCTTCGAAAACGGACTGAGTCTGGCCCCGGTATATGTCTCGTCGTATGCAAAGACATCTGTGTTGCCATGAGTGCCTAGGTCAAAAGATGGACTTGGGAGAGTATGGACCTGGGTGGAGTAGTATTCCTGGGATTGTCCATATATGAGGATATCATCTTGTTGTTCCAGAAACGCTTGGATAATATCGTCTGGGGATGGAGATCCAGGTCTTGATTCTGGGCTAGACCCGGTTTGAAGAGAAGCTGTTGTCATGGCGGCGGGCGTTGTAGGAAGAATGCTGGACTATGGTAACCTTGACGCGATGTTGGCTTGACAAAATTCGTATTCGTATGAGACAAGAGGAACCCAGAAAGAAAACCGAGGACAGTATGGGTGGACGAATGGACACGTCCTTTTATGTTGTCCATGATTTCGCGGGAGTGTCCAGCCTGAGGGACACTTTGGAGTCTTGTCTTCTCGGTTCAAACATCGGTTGGTGCTGGTGTCTCGACAAATATCCGAAATGGGATAATGGGGCGTCGACATGGACGTTTAAATAGCATGTGCCTCGTCCAAGGCAGATCGGGTAGACAACCGGTAGCTAGGAGAGTCCTGTTAGTCAACCGAATTGGGTAGCTCCAAGGGTAGCACTGGTCACGATCCGAGAGGCTGGTTGGAGAGCGAGTGTTCTTTGTTGGAGGCCCAAGTGGTGATGACCTATCGGCTGTTGTGAACGGGAAGGGAAGCGGAGGTACGTACCTTTGTTCCATAAGCGACCTTGTGCCCCCTGGTATGCTGTGCCATTCGATAGCTTTCACCACAAAGCTGGAAGCAGCCTCAGGGTCTCATACGGGTAGACTCTCGGGAAGAGCGTACCGCCCAATGTCCTTTTGCTTCGCCTGTCTTGCGCCGCTGCCATTGTGCCGCCGTACAGACTGTGAGGTTGGCGGGAGAGAAACTCGGCAACCCACGCGGTTGTGTTTCGCTGCCTGTTGTCGCCAGAGCCGTTTACGGTTATTGGAGGATATTCAACTTGTCGCATATATTTGAGCCTCTCAGCCACATGATGCGCTCGGTATCAGCCCATGGCAATTGCATCGTGACACGTCTCTTTGTAATTCGAGGCGCTCTTCAGTCTTCAGCTGCACGGCAGGGTGTGCCGGTGTCGGATTGGCGCCAGGCAGTACGTCGGTTCCCAAATACGGGAATATCTAGGATAATCGTGTATCATCTTGATCGCATCAAGTTGGTGTTGTGTAAGACTGGAGGTGATGATGGGTGGTTCATCCTGTCTCTTTGCGCGTCGTGGTTTTCGGATGAAGTTGTTTTTGGTAAAAAGAAGATGACGACGATTCTAGAGCTTCAGGGACTCCGTCGCTGTAGTCATAGATGAGTAATGATTGGTTCAAAGTGGCAGGACGACCCACTCGTTCCTGGATTGCCCCACTTGCGGGGACCACGAGTGGAGATACTGGTCCTCCACTTACAACCACCACTTCCATTTCTTTCCCTCTTCGACAACATGTTCCTGTATTCTTCTTGACAATTGGCTGAGGTCGAGCTCGCCATGATTGCAATGCGTCCAGCATGACACCACTTCTGTCTTCTTTCTCTCATCGACTCGGGTTTAACAATCCCTCCGAGATCACATCGCTCCATATGCCCTGGACACGACAGTGTGGCATCCTTCCCATCCGAAACTATCTTCACGCGCCGCCTAGCTCATCCAACACTGTTCCCGTCAGTCCGCATTATAATCGGGCACTCCCATACGAACATCACTTCCCAATTGCTGCCCTCCTCCTCTTGAAAGGATCCCGCCCCTCCTGAAAGATTCTAACGCGTCGTCCCACCTCCTCGACAAACGTTCGGTTCGCATTGTCGCCGTCATGGATATACCGATACGCCCCATAGGAACAAAACGAATATAGCCACGCCGACATGGATAGAAACGCTATGTACACGACCGCTGCATACGAATCCGGCTCCCATTCATCGTTCTCCAAAAGCGGCGTGCACACGACGACGGACAGACCCATGAGATAAAACACGGCGGACCACGCGACTACCATAATTGAGCATTGCCAAACGAACAACTTCCGTGGGCTCAGTACCCACTTCTGGGGCTCTCGGGCTGTCGGTGTAGTCGCGACTTCGACTACGACAACTGCTTGATCGCTTGGCTTTCCGTGGTCCAGCGTGTGGCCAGCTTGTGCTTCGACATGCGCCGCAGAAGGGCTGTGGAGATTTGGGTTCTTTCGCGCCAGAATCTGCATCAGGTGTCGCTGTATCAATTGCCGCTCACCACCCTGAACATCTGACTCCCTACTCTGGATAATCGAGAGCAGTGATATTTGCTGGGAAGAAAGAAAGATTCCCAAGAGACACAGCGGAAGCGCTGCATACCAGAAAGCAGCGCCGGCCCAGTGCGAAGTCTCGACATTCTTCCAGGAAAAAGATGCCGTGATGATGGCTGTCATTGCAGCGGACTGTGTCCGTTCGTATCTTCGGTCAGCAAAGTTCGCGTAACTTCCGGATGGAAGATGAGCGACTAGGCCAGCGTGGCTTACCGCAATCGCTACAAAGGACAGCTCCTCTCTTTTTGTGGCATGCCAGACGGAAATAGCGTCCAAAAGCCATGTTCGATGCTCCGGGACTTCCAGGTCCAAGCCAGCAAGTTCTTCAATACTTTGCGCCGTTCGAACGGTGTTGTAGATCATGAGGCTTCCGTATGGGAGGGTGACGAAGAACATGATTCCCGTCAGGATAGCAGTCGTTGCCTTGCTAAGCCAGGTGGGCATCTTTTTTGTAAGTCTCTCCATGCGACACATGCGAGCGGTAAGAATGGGGAGGATAAATCTAGCATCCTTCGGTTGTTGGGAAAGTATGCCCTCGAGGGAAGACGTCCAGGTATATATTGCAACGACGAGATTCATCTCAGCTACTAAACCACATAGCCTGACGACGGTAAGGTTGGATATTGCTCTTCCTCTGCCAAGCCACAACCATCAGCGCCACAGGACACATGATCCAAAGGGAAAACTGTGTCGCTCAGCCTCACCCATCCACATTCGCCCCCTTGCCTAGCTCAGCACGTATCATAGCCGGATGGTTCCTCGGCGACGCCAGAACCCGATACCGTGCAGCATTCCGCTGTTCAAAATTTGACGCCTTCAACTTGGCATCAGGATTCAGCCTAACAGCTAAGTATGCCCTGTCAGTGACTGTTGACGAAAGACTACCATCAAGAAAACAACAAGGAAGAATGTGATTTCTAGAGAGGGGGATTTGGCTTGCTTGTGCAGATCTGTGGTTCAGCCTTTGCAAGCCTGATAATGCAAAAGCAAAAGATGCTGAAGGAGAAAGCTTCTTAGTAAGTCTATAACCGTTTCATCAGTTCTCACAAAAGCCCTGACCTCCTCCTGTTTGTTCCCGTCATGGCCCTCCACACACATGCGTCAATGTCATGCTTGGAACCCGTATTCACGGTGGTGATTTGTGATGGGGGCAGTCGCAACTGCCGAGCATTCCATCCAGGGGCAGGGGCAGGTGTAGTCCGATCAAGCTTTTTCTACCGTCCCGAAACAATAATCTGGGGTAAAATCTGGATTCCGGATGGACGTGCATCATACTGGGCGGAATGTAGACGGCTCATTTCCACGATGATCGGACTAGGATTCTCCGCATTCAATCTATCATCAGTGTCTCTCCCATAGCCATGATACTTTGCCGCGAGACAGATCAGCCGTTTCGTGGAATTGCTTTTTGGCCAATCATCCGTGGTCTTGTAGATTTGCCGCAAACCTCAAATTGCAAGCGCAATGTCAATATGGATGTGCAATGGAACTAGCACTCGGTCAACACATGGCAAGACAGATGGGTTACGAAGATGAGGATACAACCAGCCGTGACAGGAAAGGATATAAGCCAAGTCCACCCCATCCTTTCACTCAGGCCCTTTTTCATTTCTCCCGTTTTCTCACCACAATCCCGAAAACCACAACCCATCTCTCACAATGCACCTCCCACCCCTCCTCCTCCTCCCCCTCTTCCTCGCGGCCACCGCACTCTCCCAAACCACACTCCCCGAAGGCTACCGCCAAGTAATCATCAACACCATCTGGAACGCCAAGTTCGCCGTGCAAGCGCAGACACCCCTTAAAGCCGGGTCCGGAATCATCCTGTACACCGTTGCGTCCGCTACCAACCCGAAGCCGGAGCAGCAGTGGTGGATCAAAGACGGGAATACGAAGGTGCAGTTGGCGGGGACGGGGTGGTGTTTGGATGCTGGGAGTGGTATGTTTGGTCTTCAACTCTGGTGGAAGCAGTGCGAGGGGTAACATCAGGGGCAGGCATTGGGGGGATGAAAGGAGGGGGCAGCGGGATGGAAACAATAAAAAATGTGGGTTGGTTGAGGAGAAAAGGATGCTAACGCGGTGATAACAGGTCGCTCCAACGGCTCGCCCTTGACCATCCAAGAATGCGCCGCCACCAAGGCTTCCCAGAACTGGGTCTATCAGACGGAGGGCTCATATCTTGTTTTGGATCAGGCATCTGGGACCAGTACGTTGAGGACTGTTTTCTACCCACTTCTCCATCTTTTTCTCAGGTCAACGGGCATCTGACAACCAACACAAACAGAACTCTGCGTCGACCTCTACACCGGGTCGGTGAGGGATAACACCAAGATTGTACTGTGGCAGTGTATCAATGGAGATAAGAATCATCAGTGGCCGGTGAAGAATGTTACCGCGACACCGTAAGCTGCTGAAGGGGTTGTTTTTTAGTGTCTCGCCCGGGGTGTGCGGTTGAAAAGGAGGTGGGCGTTCGTGGATATGTTGAAGTTGGGGACGGACGACAAGTTGGGTAGCAATCCTGGACAAGGAAAAACATGAGTCGCGCCCTATACTACGCTGTTAAGCACAATCCGTAGTGAAATAAACGTTTTGTAAAAGGAAATACTGTTTCATCGATGAGTGTCTTTGTCACAGAGTCCAAGAAAGGAAAAGAAGAGAAAATGGTTTCAATGTTCGAGGTATTACGATCCAATCATGTACAGTAGTTAGCTGACCAATCAGAAGCAGAGCCGCAGGCGCCGTATGGCGGCGCCGGGCGGCGCCCTTCTTAACGGCCGCATGGCCGCTCCAGCGGCGCGGCGGCCACCGGTCTAAAAGATTAGTATATAAGGAAGCCTCCCCAGGCTTCCTAAATACTAGGCTCTTCAGCAAGCAATAGCTTCTATAATCGATTAATACCTTTTAACTACTACTACCGTTATTCTATTATTCTATCCCAGCAATATACTCCTATACTTATAATAATTCGTTATACGTTACTTATTTATTAATTTATATACTAGTATTCTAGGATTTACTACTATACCCAAAGTTTCTAAGCCTTTCAAATTTCCTCAACCTACCGTTAACTTAATATTATTATTATATTTAAAAATCCTATTAAATATCCCGCCGGAGGATTCGCTAGAATTAATCTCCCGGATACCGCTATTAGAGGCCTTAATATTAGCGCCGAATTTATAATTAATATTAAAAATAATAATAATTATAAAGTTAGCGCTACTAAATTTTATCGCTGTAATAAAAGCGTTAATAATATCCCTATAATTACCGAAGTTATTACTTTAATTAAATTTTATAAAATTATTAATAAATTTAATTTAAAGTTCGTCGCTATTAATTCTATTTATATTAATACCGAAGTAGAATAAACGATTATTATTACTACCCTATACGCGAAAATTAAATTCAACCCTCCCCCTAAATTCGACGGTACTAAACGTAAAGACTTCTAAAGTTTTTTAACCCAAATTCGTTTTAACTTCCGGGTTTCCGGAATTACCGACTTTACCTAATAAATCCTCTATACCGCTTCCTTTCTTACTAATAAATTTCTCGAATAATTTTAATTTATTTAAATTAATTTCCTTAATAATATTCCTATTAATATATATCGAAAGACCGTTTAAATTTTTATTAATTTCGTTTATTTCGAAATAATTATCGATTAAATTTTCGGATTAGCCGATAAAGTCCGCTAAACCGAAATTAAATTTAGTAAATTCTACTAAATTAAGTCCGCTTTTATTTACGCTACCGAATTTAGATAATTCGCTTTCTATATTAATTAGAATAAAAAAGGATTTAAATACTAATTTTATTATAAATTTAAAAATAACGTTAAGAATAAATTTATTAAAGTCGATTGCAAATTTAAAAGCCTTAACGAATATATTAATAACGTAATTATTATTAATAATCGATTATTCGAATATAAACGCGAAAAAGGATATAGAAATAACCGTCTTAAAATTAATATCGGTTACCGCTACTATTAAAATAATAATAATAACCCTAAGATACGTAACACCGCGTACGGCATTTATCCGGGCCTTATAAATATCGACGTAATTGATAAATATAAGAATAATAACCCTAATAAAGATAAAAAATATTTTAAATATAATAAATTAGGATATTTTACTAAGGATTACTATAACGGAGGAAATAAGCGCTTAAATAAATAGAAACCTATTCCTACCTATTCTATTAATTTTATTAATAAAAGTAAGGGTAAGGAAATCGATAATATTAAAATCGATTACGATTTTATTAATACCCTAGCCTCCTTCGTTAACGACGAGGAATTTTAATATTATAAGGGGCACAGCACAATTAGCACAGATGCTGGGTCTTAACGAATCGATAAGGTTCTACGAAGAGGAAAAGGGAGGAAGGGAGGCGCCTTCTGGGCGGCACTAGCCAGCTATCCTTTTAAAGATTGGGGTATAGGCCACTCCGCTTACCATAGCGGCAAGGACCGCGATTGGCGGCCCGACTAGCGGTATAACTGGCAGTACTAATCAAATTTAGTTACGGGCATTAACCCTATAATATTAGCCTCCCCCTTCTCCCCTAATTAGAAATATTATATATAAATAAGTATATAATTACGTAGACCCTAAATATTAAATAATAGGTTATTACCGCGCGTACTTCCAATATATACCCCGCGCCTCTTTCCTTTTCTCTTTCCCTCTCCTCTTCCTTCCTTTAACCTATTAAATAACTAAGACCGTAAGTATTAATATAGGCGTACACCCTTATTAACGCGTACCGAATGTATTTTTAATACTTTTATTATTTTTATTATTATTATTATTATTCTTTTTATTAATCTTTTTATAAACGTATTAATTAATTATTAATTAATCGCCGTTAAAATAAATACCCCTATTATTATTACCTAATTCGAATTTTTCTGCAAATTTTTAACTTTATAGGAAATTATTAATTCGCTTACTTTACCGTTTATTCCTACTCCCGCCTTTCGTTATAGTAAGGGCGCTATTAAAGTCGCTATTTTTAAATTTATTACCCTATTAAAGTCTTATTAAATTCGGTTTAATTATAAAGTCACAGGTACGAGAGGGTAAGAGCAAGTCGCATAAAGTAAGTCTATTCTAGGAGAAAGACTTTAGCCTGGCCAAATACAAGTTTTTAGTTAAGAGCTATCCTCTTTTATATTTATACGTTTCCCTATAGGTCCGGAACGGTCGGCGCCCAAATTCCGAAATCCTTTCCTCTATATTATATCCTACTATCTTTATTTTATCCGCTATCTTATCTATTATCCTAAACTATTATACTCTAATTATATAAATCCCCCTAAGCCTTCCTAATAATACCCTTATAATTATCCCCCCCCTTAAAAGCTATAATCCTTTATAATTTTAATATTAATTATTATAATTTATAGAAAATTTTATTTCCTATTCTAAAAAACCCTATTTTCTATTTGTATATTATACTACGCTTCGGTTCTATTATACTATTTAATTATCTATTCCTATTTTATATATTAATATTACTCCCCCCCCCGGCTAATTTAATCCCTAAACCGTACTATTATATAATAACTACCGTAATACCCGTAAAAGTAACGCTTCCGCGCTAAATAATCTTACTAAAAAACTTAAAAACCGACCGGTAATACTTATATTGACGTATTAGACGAAATAATAGTCCCCGCTTATTTTAGTTATTTATATTATATTAATATTTTTATATTTACCGGCTATAGTATTATAATAATTAATCGGCTCTACGGTTAATATTCGCCCCCTAAAATTATTATTAAATTCCTGGAAGCCGATTTCGAAACGGTTTAACTTCTATATATTATACGCTTTATTTATTATTTTAATATTCTTTTCCTTTGTATTTTTTCTTTAAATAGGAAATATTTTACCCTAAATAATTAAAAATTTCGAAAGAGCTCCGAAATAGGATAGAAATTCTATTCCGAATTAAAATTAAAATTTTATCCGGAATTAGTTCTAAAGTTTAACCCGAATTACCTTTCCTCTTCCTAAAATTAAACCCCTATAATCCCTAAAATATAAAAAAGGACTTATTAACTTTAATTAATTAATTAGGTTAATAAGGCCCTAATATATATTAATTATTTTTAAAAGCTGGAAATATTTTAAATTATATCGTCGACCGACGATTATTTATTCTATATAGCTGGTAATTCACCGTATTTCCCTAATTTAAAAAATCCTATTAATATCCGTATTTATTAATCGGCTACAAACTTTTTTATAGCCTAAACCGCCGTAATTACCTTAAGGCCGGCAACCCCTAACGTTATTTATAAATAAATATTAAAAAAGAATTTACTAACTAATTTTAAATCTTCCTAATTTAATTATTTCGTCCTTATTAAACGGAAAATCCTTAATCTAATAGGAAATACTAAAACGGCTCTCTTCTTAATATATTAGATTTTCTATAATTTTAATAAAGAATTTGCTAACTAATTTAAATTCTCCCAATTTAATTATTTTATTTTTATTAGATGGAAAATCCTTAATTTAATAGGAAATATTAAAATGGCTCTCCTTTTAATATATCGGATTCTCTATAATTTTAATAAAAAATTTACCGGCTATTTTAAATCCTCTTAATTTAATTACCTATCCTTATTAAACGAAGAATTCCTAATTTAATAAAAATATTAAAAAGGCTCTTTTTCTAATTTCGATATTCGGATTCTCTAAACTCCTCGTAACTTTAATTCGCGGTTTAACGTAATTACTTCTTAATTAATATTATATTAAAATATTTAAAATTAGACTACCGGCCCTTAAATATTTTATTTTTAGTATAAACCACCCCTAATTCATCTTACTACGTAAATTTTTCGCCGGCGATAATATTTCTTTTCCTATTAATAAATAGGCTTTTAATTCCCGTCCCTATTAAAATATATAATAATTATTCGCTTGCTAAATTTTATATATATTATTTCACACTATATTTAACGCTTATTATTCTCTATAATTGTAAAATAATAAATTTTTATTATACTATTTACGTTAATTATCCTATTTCCTATAATACTTTTATTTAATTTTTTAATATTTAAAAAACGCCTTTTACGTATTTTTAAAATACTTTTTAAATTCCTAAATATTATACTCTACGGGCTATTTTATTTATTTAATTAAAAACTTCTAATTTATACCTACTTCTTAATAATCTATAATTTCTTTAATTTCCTACTCTTCTTACTTATTATATAATTCCAATAATAATATTTCGTAATTTTTATCTTTTTTACTCTTTTAAGGTTTTAATAAAGAGAAACGCTATTTGTACGGACTGAAAACGCTATTTGTACGGACCCCCACTTTTTTCTCCTATATATAACCCGAACCCTGGCGTTCGGTCACATTGGGACGTGGTCGCCTATGTATTCTTTTATAAATTTCAACCTAGAGTCTGGGCATTATATTGTTTTAAAGTTTAGTCAGCCCAAACCAGTACGTGCAGCCAGACTAGCGCCCAGACCTAATTTTATAAGGCGGTTCTATAACGGTCTTATAGGGCACTTAGCGCTACGGTTATATTTTTATACGTTGTAATTAATTAAAGTCGTTTAATTAAAGTCGCTATTTAATCGAATTTAGTAAAATTTAATATATTAATTTATATTAATTTATATATTATTAATTTTATTTATATAATTAATATATTTAATTATTAATATACTTCTTATAGTCTCTTTTACGTTAACGTAATATTAGGTAGTACCGCTCCTCCTCCTCTATTACTTCTATTATTTTTATTACTTCTATTCTATATTAATATACTTCCCTTTACTTTTCTTCTTTCTTTAGGTTTATTTTTATTATTAAGTAGGCGACCCCGTTTCTTAAGTTATATAGCGCTAGGTTAGGAACGATTGGTAGTATTTTCGGTATTTAAATTAATACCCTCCTATATAAACGCGTTATATTAAATTAATAGCGCTATATATATCGAAGATATAGGGTTTTAATTTCGGGTAGAATTACGGCCCCGGGTAGGTTATAATCCTTTATAAATAGGTTAAAGGGGAAGCCTTCTTCGAAATTGTAATACTGTAATTAGTATAATAAAAGGAGGAGGAATTTAGGTAGTAATTAACGTAGTCGATTAGGGAATTAGAATTTGAATAGGAATTTGAATATTAATTGGCGTAATAAATTAAGGAGTATTAAAATTTCGAATAAAGGGTTATCCGTTATATAATCGATTACGTAGATTGTTAATACGGTTAAAGTTATAATATTTAAAATATTTATTATTATTAATACGGCTTTTAGAGAATTAATAATAAGGATAGAAATCTAATTTACTAAATTTTAATAATAGCGGCCGGGTTTCGAACTTAGGGAGTAATTAATACGAATATAGTAAGCTAAATTATTTAATAAATTTGCCCGTATATAATTTAAATTTAACGGGGTTAGGATTTTTCGTTATTATAATAATACCCTTTACTATATAGTACTACTTTATAATTAATTCGAGAACGCGTTAGCAAATAAAGTATAGTACGTTTCCTAATTACTATATATAGAAGTAGTTTAATTATATAAATCGTATCTCTTTCTCCTCTTTTTCTTTAATTCTATCCTATATTATATCAAATAAACGAAAGCTTTATATAACGGCGCTAATAATTAAATTATTACTTATATATAAAAAGATAGTTAATTTACTATATAATTTATAAAATTAAATATTATTAAAGAAATTAGGTAAGGGAGGATAGTTATTATTAATAATAAAATTCTTTAAATTTTAATTAACCGATTCGATTAGGGATATAGTACGATAGCCAAAATTACGCCTCTTATTAATATAATAAGTAGTTTACTACTCTTTAATTATAATATATATATCCCTTAAATATATAATAATTATAATTTATTATTTAAAGAAATTATAAAGCTTCTCTTAAATTATATTAAATACCTTTTTAATATACGCGTAATATATATATTTCTAAAAATTATAAAATTTAGATTAAAAATATTTAATAGTATTAAAGAGAATTCCTAATTGGGCTATATTAGTGGCTAGTTCGTTTATACGAATAATAATATTACGGTCCTTTTCGTTAAATTCGTTAAGGGTAGTAATATTACTTAATAAAATTGGTTAAGGTTATACTCTTATCGATATTAATATATTTCACTATACTTGCATAATTATAATTACGGAATAGATTTAAGTAATTTATTCGGCTACTTTTTTATCCTACTTGCGCTTGATATTCAATATTACGTTTTTATTAATATAGAAGATATAGATTTAGGGTTCTATATTTAAATAAATTCGTTGAATAGCGTTCTTTATTATTAGGTTATAGTCTATTATTATAACGCTTGGTTTAAAAGCGCTAATAGCTTTATAACGAACGTTAATTTAATTTATTAATTAATTAAACCCCTTTTACCTCTTATTATTAATAAAGTTAAAATTGTAATTAAAAGTATACCTAATATTAATTATACTAATAATTTAAAAGAATGCTAAACCCTTATTATTAATTTTATACGTATTATTGTATATTTATACGTTAGAATATTAGTACTATATTTCTTCTCCTTATAAATTATTTTAAAATAGGGTAATTAGTTTATTTTCTTTATTATTAGGGTTCTCCCAATTAATTTTATAATGGACTTCCTTCTTTCTAAAGAGCTTTATTATAAATTAAAACGCGTTATATCTTTAATTAATTTCTCTTTTAAATTTATACTGAAGGTTTTTAAATTATTTAGTAATAAAACGAAATTTTAGAAATTAATAACGTAATTAATTTCGAACTTAGCGGTTTTTAATATCGGGTCGATGTAAATACTAAATAACGAAAGTTCTATATTTTAATTTAAAAATTCCTTAAATTTATATTCTTTTATTAGGAGTATAAATATAATAATTATATCCTTCCTTTACTTTAAAGGTTTATTTTATATCGTTTATTATTAACGTTTTAATAATCCCCTTTTAAAGGTATCCTATTTTTAACGTTATTATTTTACGATTAATTACTTTACTTTTACGGATTTTACCGCAATTATATTCAAAATCGATTTTAATCGAATTAAATTCTAGGTCTTTAATATTATTGGATTTTATTTTAATAAATTATTAATTAAATTCTTCGCCCTAATCCTTTACTACTTTAATTATTTTATCGAAGGTATTATATTAAATAATAAAAATTTTATAAAGGGGAGGGTTTTATATTTCTATATCGAGACGTTTATCGTTATTATTAAGCGGGGTAATATTTATTAATTACGTTAAGGTAAGTTCGATTAAGGTAGGTTACGATAAAATAGGTTACGTTGACGTAGGTTCGATAGTAGAAGGTATTTAAATATTAGGAGTAATAATATTAATATTCGAAATATTAAGTATAACGGGGTCGAAAAAATTAAGATTAATAAAGCTATTAGGGATATAAGCGGGCGCACTACGGTTATAATTAGCCGACGGCTATTAGGACGTTATATTTATTATTTATATCGCGATTAATAAATAAATATATAGAAAAAAATAATAGACCGTTATATACCGTTAATAGAT
The DNA here is from genome assembly GCA_033439795.1 of Sordaria brevicollis. NCBI lineage: Eukaryota > Fungi > Ascomycota > Sordariomycetes > Sordariales > Sordariaceae > Sordaria > Sordaria brevicollis. The sequence goes on along the minus strand of JAUTDP010000015.1, from coordinate 147,040 downwards.
ATTAGACTTTTATTTATTTCGTAATATTTAACGATACGCGGCGTGGTATTAATGGATTTGATTGCGACGTAATAATGTACAATGGTGGTTTTATAGGGAATTTAATAAAGTATTAGAAAACGGTTAAATTAGACTAGCTAGTATGGTTTGGTTTGGGGTGCTAGTCTGGGCGCCTAGAGGTAATTAGTGTAGTACGACTATAGGGGTTTGAACGTGTAATAGATTGAAATTTGGGAGCTTGGCGGGCGCGGTACGACCCAGAGGTGGTCGCGACTATAATAGGTTGCCAGGGTTCGGGTTATGTATAGGAGAAAAAAGTGGGGGTCCGTACAAATAGCGTTTTCAGTCCGTACAAATAGCGTTTCTCTTAATAAATTAATTAAAAAAACGTTATATATCTGGCTATACTATATTAATAAAATTATTTAATACGCTTAGGAGTTAATTCTCTTTAATATTTTAACTTTAATATACGTAAATATTAATTTCCTATTTTTAAATCGGAAATTCTTAATTAATAAGCCTATAACGTCGTTGAATTAGAATTTAATTAGCGTATACCTCTTATTATACCCCTTCTTCTACGCTTCTATTGTTTAATTCTAATAATGCTATATTATTTTATAAACTTCTTCCAATTTCTATAATCGCTCTTTTACGCCTTAAACTTTAATAAAATTCTACCCTTTAACGTATTTAATTATATATAAATAATAATTATATAAAGCTTTAAATAGTAAGACCCCTATAATTATATACGTAGAATTATTATATACGAATTTTATTTTTAGGAATTCCTTATTCTAAAATATAAAATCGCTTTCTAAAATTCGGATATATAAAATCTTCTTAATAATTTAATATAAGCGTTCTATTTACCTATCCGTTTATAAGTAAAATATAATAAATAACCTTTGTAAAATCCTACGTATTTTAATAAACTCCTTCCAAAATTCGCTAATAAATAATTTATCCCTATTGCTTATAATTTTTAATAATAAACCGAATCGGCACTCTACGTACTTATATAATAAAAACGCTATAAAAATTATATTAAATGTTTTAATAATAAGTATAAATAAAATTATTTTAATAAATCGGTTTATAATTATTAAAATAACGTTATATATTTTCCCGTCGGCCCTTTAATTCGGCGGAAAGTTAGTAATAAAATTAATACTAATTTTTTAAAAAGGTTATTCGAATATTAATAAAAATTAAAAATTTTTATAAAGTCGGTATTGGGGTCTTTAAATCCCTTAATACAATTCGTACTTTATAACGTATTCCTAAACGTTTTATATAAAGCCTTCCTAATAAAATTTCCTTTTAATAAATTCCAAAATTTTAAACGTACTTATATAACTAGCCTTTAAATTATTATAATAAAAATGCAAAATCTCCTTACAAAATAATCCTTCTTTAAAAATTATTAATTATTCTTTAAAGTAAAAAACCCTTTAATTATTTAATTTATATCCCCTGATTATAATCCTTTTAAATTAAATAATCGCTACTTATTCGGCTAAATTTAAATCCTTAGGTTAAAATCCCTTTATAATAATATAAAATTCTTAATTCGTTAAAAATGCCTAAAGGATTTTTCAATATATTATTTTCTTCGTAATTTTATATAATAAGATTTAAAAGAACGCTCCTTCTATTGGCTATATTAATAAAATATTTTTTATAATAATAATAAACTATATTACTTATCGAATTTATTTAACGAAGGCGTAAATTATAAATTTCTCTCTATATTAATATAGGATTTTAGAATTTAATTACTCTCTAATTATATTTAATAATTCCGAAATAAAGCCTAATTTCTTTTAAAAGGTCGGTAAAACGTTGTTATAAACTATATCCCCCTTTATATAATTTAACCTCCTAAATAAACCGTCCGTTAAATTCGTCTTCCCTAACCGGTATTTTATTTTAAAATTGAATTAAAATAATTAATAGACTTAACGAATTAATTTTCTACGTAAATCGTTCGCCGGCGATTCTATAATACTTTTTAGCGCCTTATAATTTATAAATACTATAAACGGTTTCGGAAATCCTTTTAAATAATATATTTAATAATTTAAATTAATTACGATAGTAAATAATTTTTATTAACCTATATATTACCGTTATTTTATATCTATTAATTTTTTAAAAAAGAATGCTATAAAGTACTAAATATCTCCTATAAATTAAAATAAAATTCCTAAAATAGCCCTCTACGAAATATTTATTTTAATTTTAATTTTTTTAATTAAATTTTAATAACGAAGGATTAATACTATTATAAACGCTTCCTTTAAAGCTTAGAATACTTTATTAACCTCTTTAATTTAATAAAATATACTTGATTTCTGCCCGTTCTTATTCCCTTTCAATAAATTGGTAATAAATCCCATTATATAAAAATATTAATATATAAACTATTGGTAAAAATTAATAAATTCTAAAAATATTTAAATATTATAAAAAGATTTAAACATTAATTACTCTTAAACCGCCTTCATTTATTCGGGATTTATTATTACCCTTTCTATAATAATCTAATAGCCGAAAAAATCGATATAATCCTTATAAAATTTATATTTAAACGCTTTTACAAAAAGTTAAGTAGTGCGTAAACGTTCGAAGATTAAATAAAAATATTCGTTATATTTTTCTTTAAAATTCGAATAAATTAAAATATTATTAAAATATATTATGTAAATATAATCGATAAATCTTACGAATATTTTATATATATATATTTAAAATATAATAAATATATTTATAAGCCCGAATAATATTATTATATATTCGAAATAACCGTACCGTATTTTAAAAACGGTTTTCTATTAATCCCCTTCTTTAATTCGGATTTAATAATATACTTCGCGTAAATTAACTTTAGAAAATACTTTAACGCTAATTATTCGGTCTATTAATTCGCTAATTAATAATAGCGGGTATTAATTTTTAATAATAATTTTATTCAATCCCCGGTAATCGATATATAATTATAACGTACTATCCTTTTTAAATATAAATAAAATTAATACCCTAATAGAATTTTAAGAGTAATAAATATAACTAATCTACAAATTCTCTTCCAAATATTTATATAATATTTCTAATTATATAATAAATAAAAGGTAAATAAAGATATTAAATACTTTTTCCCTTTCTTTAAAAACGATTTCGTATTTAACGTCTAGTAATTATAATAACGTTTTAACCTTTTCTTTAAAAAATATATCTTCAAACCCTTCTAACGTTAAAAAAATATTATTTACCGTACTTTTGGGTAATTCTTTATCTTCGTCTATATTTTTAAAATCTAATTTTAATAAATTATATATTAAAATTAAATTAATAATATAAATTCGGTTACTATATATTACTTTACGTACGAAAATTATAATATTAATAAGGGGTACCCTTTTAAATTCAAATTCGTTTTTACTAATATATATAATAATACTTTTAAAACCTATACCCAATATAAATAATAATAATAGTAATATCCGATTATCTCTTTAGATCGCGTAAAATAATTAAATAAACTCTCTTTCCTAACCCCTCTAATCCTTCAAAATAAACGTCAATTCGTATACTCCGTAATAATGTATCTCTTTACTATTTGTACTTATTAAAATAAATAGAATACTAATTTTTATTTTTTTTAATTTATATTTCTTTGCGAAATTTTTATATATAATATTAATTTTTACTCCTAAATCCAAATTTATACGTTTTTCTAATTAGCGACCCCTTAGCGTAATTAATATTATAGAAATCTTGCCTAACCTATTTCTTCCAACCGTCTTAAAATTATTAACCCTATCGAACGATAATTCTTCTATAGGATTTAACCTTTTACTAACTCTTTAATATCCGAAATATAATTATTTTCTTTATTATTACTATATCTAATATTTTATTCAATAATTACGTTTTAAATAGTAACCTTCTCTCTCGGCTAATCCTAATTACTTATTTTTCTATATTTCGTATAATTGCGAATATAATATCCTTTATCTCCGCAATTATAATAATTTAAGCTAAATTTATTATTACCTTTATTCTATTTATTAAAAGATTGGTTTCTCTTACGGCTTTTATACCTTCTAAAATTGTAATCCCGATTACAATCCTAATTATAATTTCGATTATAATCTTTATTATAATTAAAACGCTTATTATTCGAAAACCCTTTATAGTGTAAAAACCGTTTATTATAACGATTTTAACTTATTTCGTCCTTCGGGGTTTACTTCTTATCTTTAAATTTAATTTATTAACCTATTACCTTCGAAATAATTTCTACCGGGTTATTAATAAGAATTTAATATATATAAAAATAGTCGTATATATCTTTCTTCAATTGGAAGAAAAAATTATATACCGATTATTTATTTACGACGATATTCTTACTAAATTATTAGTAATTACGTTAATATCGGTCCTATAATTTCTACGGGTCTTTATTATCGCCTTAATATATAAAGAATAATTATTCTCTAATATTAAATTTATAAACTTCGGGGGTAATATATTCTTTATAAATAAACCCTAAAAACTCTTCCTATATTATAAATCGCTTCTAACCCTTATTATTAAAGAAAGTAATAGAATATATACGCTATAAAATAATTATAAAATCGTTGGCCTTAGAAAGGGCCTATTAAATAAATTAGTAAGTATTAATATTTTTACGAATTTAATTACCGTTTTTAATACTATTGATCTAATCTTCGACCTTAATATTCGTATTATTCGTCGTTAATTTACGAATATTATATATAAGGGGACGTAAATAGGATTCCTTATCTCCCTAGCCTACGGTTTTCTATATAAATTATAATAATATTTATAGGAATTATAGCGTTATTTCTATAAATCCTTAGTATTTATACTATTTTACGCGCCTACGTTCGTAAAACGCTCGCCGCCTATAATACTCCTACGCGGGGGAAAAATTATTAAAGCGGTTAAATTAGTCGGATCGGGCGGACGGAAAGCGGGAACGAATTTAAAAGCGGGAATAAACGCGAAATTGGGAATAGGAATAGGAATAAAAATAAAAACAAGATCGAAAATATTCGTTTAACGAATAACTACGTATAAATAAAGAACGGCTACGTTAATTAGATTTTAAAAAGCTCTTACCCTAACGAAATTCCGTTTATAATTACTATTCCGCCCTATTAATATAATATTCCCTCTATTAATAAGAATTCTTAAAATAATAATAATTAAAAGTACGTAAATTCCTTATTAAATACCGCTCTTTAAACCGTATTTAAATTTCTTATTTAAAACCGCCTTCAACCTCTTTACGCAATATAGGTTTGGATTATAGCTTATTATTACTAATATTATTATATTTATCGCCGGGATCTTCTAAAGTAATATTATTTTCGGGTTCGTAGGACGCCGCTTCGCGATCGTCTTCCCTATATTTATTAGCAACCCCTTTATTAGTAAAATCTTTAATTATATTATTAATAATATATAAATAGCTATACGTTTCTTATATCGGGCTTACGCTATTTTTATAGCGAAAGCCGGCAATACCTTTTCCGCGCGAATTTTCTTTACGCTTATTAACTATATTTACGGCCTTTATTAACGGAATCGTAGAGGTTAAAGAATTATAAAATTATAAATACAAAAGGGTAAGAATAAGTCGTACAAAATAGGTCTATTCTAAGAAAAAGACTTTAGCTTAGTTAAATATAAATTTCTAGCTAAGAGCTATCCTCTTTTATATTTATACGTTTCCCTATAAGTCCGGAACAATCGGCGCCCGGATTCCGAAATCCTTTCCTCTATATTATATCCTGCCATCCTTATTTTATCCGCTATCTTATCCGTCGTCCTAGGCCACTATGCCCTGGTTGTACGGGTCCCCCTAGGCCTTCCTAGCGATACCCTTACATTAATATTATTACCGCCGGCGTAATTAATAAATCCGTTCCCGACGATATTTGCGAATATATTTTATCCGGGGCCGAACCTTAAAATTTTTAATATAAAAGTTATTTAATTAATAGGTATAATTATATTATATTTAATAAGGGTTCCTTTATTTCTACGTATTTATTTTATTAATACGTTTATAAAAGCTACGAACCCGTTTTTATTTAAATTTAATTTACTTTTAAAGCCTAGTATATTAAAGGGTATATACTTAAAGATTCCTATAACGGTTATTTCGCCGTATTTAAAATTTTATTGGGACTTTAAATTTTAAAAAAGTAAAGCTTTATTCCTATATAAATTTCTTTTCTTTTTTCGCCCGACGGGTCTTTAAATTACTAATACGTTTTAATAGCTTTATTAATTAAATTACCGCCGAAACGCCTCCTATAAAGCCTTTTTCTTTTATTAGGACTATTAATAATTTAATTAATATTACGGAAATTTAGGCTCTTAAAAAACGAATTTATAAATTCGAAAATTTTAAAGAGTAATTATTTAATTTAATAATTAATATAAAGAAAGTAAAATAAGTAAATAACCGACGTATAGATTTTAACCGTTTAATCGAAGATTATAATACCTGCGTTACCGCTACTATCGAGGCCGCTACCGCCGATATTATTATTATTAATATTATTATTACTGCTATTACTGCCGTTATTAAAGAAGCTACTATTACTTAGCTTCCGTTAATAAAGAAGAAAAGAAAAGGAAAGGAAATTAAAGGAAATAGTAAAAAGTAATATAATAAATTTAAATAATAGGAAATATAATATCTCCTTTTAAATATCCGCCCCGAGTATAATATTTATTTTCTATTCTCCTTTTTTTTTATTACCGTTGGGCCTTTGTACCCGGAAAATTACCGCTCCGCGCCTTTTATTTTCCGCTACTACGTCCGTAAGCCTTTAAATATTTATAATTTCGTTAATATTTATATATCCAATTATAAAGAGGAAGAGGGGACTATTATCGAAGAATTTATATTAAAAGTAATAGAAAATAATTTAATAAAAAATATTTAAATTAGATTAATTATTAATTTCGCCGGGGCTTTACCCTAATTAATTTATTATTTATTCTAATTTATATTTAAAAATCCCTTATTCTATTCGTAATATATTTTACCTTATTTATAATTTTTTCTAGGAAATTTTTAATATATTAATCGATTAGGCCGTTATTATTTATAGTTAAGCTATATTAAATTTTAAATTTATTTAGGGCGATAATATTTTTAAAATTTTCTAACGGTTTCTATATCGGGTCCCGATATCCTTTCTATTTAATTAGGACCTCTTTTATTAAACCTCTTCTTTTTTTAATAATATTAACGTAAAGAATCTCTTTTATTTAATATTCCGATTTTCCTTCAATTTTAATAACTAAGGGTTATTCGTCGATAAACTTTTATTTAAAAAGAAAATTATTAATAATTTTATATAAAAGATCGATATAAAAAACGTTATAAATAGCGCGGGGAAGCTTAAATAATTCGATTATATAGGGAAATAATATTTTTAAAATAGTATATTTCGTATAGAGTTAATCGAATTTCTTTTTTAAGCGGTCGGTAATATAATTCTTAAAATTAAATTAAATTTTATCCCCGACTGCGAAGCGTTTTATAAATTACTAATTATAATTAGCGAATTTCTTTTATTTTTAAATAACGATCGCTATAATAATTTAATATAAATCCGTAATTTATTATAACTTTTTAATAAATTTTTAAACCCGCTTCTTAAAAAATAAGGGTAAAGGTTAATAATTAAAGGGGTCTTTAATTACGGAAATTAGGAATTCGGGGTCGAATTTATAGGTAACGAAAAATAAAGATATATTTATCGAAATATTAATCCGGTTATTAATAATTAATTACGTTATAAAATTTTATTTATTTTAATTATCCTAAATATAATTAATAATTATACGTAAATAGGTATAAATTTCTTAATTTATATATTTTAAGCTTTTATCGGTCTATAAATAATAAATAGTATTAAATAAACGTTTAATACCTAAGAATTTATATAATTTAGTTTAAAAGTAATTAATCCAATTAGAATTACGATCGTTAATAATAAACTTCGGGAAATTATAATAGCGAATAAAATATTAAAAAAAACGCTCAGCGTAGAATTTAATTTCTATAGAAGGTATAGGCTTAAAGAATATAATTTTGCTAAATTTATCCTTTATAACCTAAAAATAAGTATTATTATCAAATTTTAAAAAATCGGTAATAAAATTTATTTATATATCTTTATTAAATTATTCTAAAATTAGTAATAAATATAGGAGGCTTTTCTTCTATTCTTTCTAAACCTTTATAAAATTATAGGTATAATAATTACGGAGGAATTGCCGGACGTAAAAACTAAGGAAAGGTTAATAAAAATACTAAAAGAATATTATAATAATACTTTCTTTATTAAGGTATCCTAATATATATAAATTGTAAATAATTTAAATTAAAATAGTACGAAGGATATTAAAATATTAATCGGTATTAAATAATATAATTAATTCGGATTGAATATATATAGAAGCTCCTAATACTTAAAAACGGTTTTAATAACGAAAGCGGCCGAAGGAATTAATAAAATAATTTACAATTTGGATTTTAAATTTTAAAGACGGGTCGAAATAATAATCGTTATAAAAAATAACTTCCTTTATTTATTAATATAAAGAATTGTAAGGTTCCGTCTATAATTAAAACTATTATAAATCTAAATTTTTAAATATATTCGTACCTTCACTCCCCGAACGGACTACCCGGGCCGCCGAAATACGAAGCGGAATATAATTTTTAAAAGCGGAATCTAATATTATTTAAATATCCTACGCTTTACGGTCCTAATTTGTAAATATATTTTAATTTCGTCGAAAAAAGGCATTAAAAATTATTCCGTCTTTATTAAACTTATATTTAATTTAGAAATTAAACCGGGAGAAATATTCCGCCTACTACGCTTACTATTCCGAAAATCTCTTTAATTTTATAAAATACTCGAAATTCCGATAATCTATTAAAATAATAAATAATTTATAACTCCGCAACTCCGCCGATTATTACTCTAAATAATTAATAATAATAAATATTTCCTTATTATAAATAGGGTAATTCCGTTCGGTAGGGTTAAATTTCCGGGAATAAAAATTTATAATTTTACGAATTATATCTTTACCGTTTTCATTTACCTTTTAGGAAATAATTCCGCTTAGGGTAAATTTATTATAATTTATTTTTAAAAATATTTTCTTATCCGGGTTAAATTCTATTAAAATTAGAATTTTCGTAAATAAAGTTTTTAAAAATTGAAAAGCGCTCTTATATTCTTTAATCTATTTAAAAATAACCCCTTTACTGGTTAATTTTAATAAAGGGGTAATTACTTTCGAAAATTAAAGGATAAATATATAATAATAATTAATAAATTTTAGGAAGTTTTTTATACCTTTTTAAAAGGTAGGGGGAAATTAATTTATAATCGTTTTAATTTTCTTAGGGTTAACTTATACGCCGACGCCGGTATAAATAATAAAACCCAAATATTTAACCTTCTTTATATTAAATTTATATTTATTTAAATTTAAATAGAGGCCGGCTTCTAATAATTTAATAAAAATTAAACGTATTTTATATTTATAATCTTTTAAGGAATTAGAAGAATAAATAAATACGTCGTTTATATAAATAATATAAAACGTATCTAAATAATCGTAGAGGATATAATTAATATATTATTAAAACGTAACCGGCGTATTATTTAGCCTAAATAATATAACCAATTATTCGAATAACCTATACCGCGTTTAAAATATTATCTTCCCCTCCTTTCCTTCTATTATACGAATTTTATAAAAGGTTTATATAAGATCTACCTTAATATACTATTTTATTCCTTTTAGGGTATAGAATATATCCTTAGTTAATAGTAATAAATAGCGGTCTACTTTCGTAATAGTATTAAATATACAATAATTACAATAGAAATAAAATCCGCCTTTAAATTTACGTATAAATAAAATTAAGGCCCCTACTTCTAAATTATTAATTCGGATAAACCCTTTATTTAATAAATCCTTTAATATCTTTTTAAAAATTAAAAATTCTTCCCTAATTATATTATAAAGCGGTCCGAATAAGATAAGGAATTTTTTACCGTCTTTATCCTTTTTAATTATAATTTTATAATCTACGCCAGGACGATAAAGGTTTAATTTATTAACGTTCTTTTTAATTTAAAATAATATTAAATTATAATATTTTTTAAGGATTTTCGCCTTTAATTTTACTTTAATATATACTTTCTTTAATTTTAACGCCTTTTTAACGTCCTTTAAATTAATTATAAAAATAGCTTTTTTAATTATTCGATTACCGAACTCTTTTCTCAATTTACGAACGTAACCTATAAAGGTAATAGTTAAAATATATATAATAAACTTTAAATCGGTAATAAATAATATATTATCACGGGGCACGAGCAAGCAGTAAGGTACGATGTTTATTATTGTGCGAAGAACAGGAAATAATCCTATGCGCCGCGACTATCTTATACGATTACGATATAGCCAGTGCGTAGCCCTAGTTACGTGTATGAGTCTAGGTAACGCCGGGACTAAAATACTAGGGTACTATAGGTACGGTTAATTACGGTCGTCGCGACTACGGTCGCGTTTTATTTATTAATCCTAATACTACACGTAAATAGCTATTATCAATTAATATATATAATACGACTACTTCTATATAGGAGTAGGTAATATTTGTAATATTACCCCCCTTTAAAATAAAATTCCTATTTAAAAATTCTATTCCTGGGTGCTTATTTATCTTTTAATTAATTATTATTAAAGTGGGTCTTTAAGCGGGAGTTTATTACGTATTAAAGCTCTTCTTTAGGAATTAACCTTTTATTAAATTTCTATTAAATTTAATCTTTCCCTTCGAACTTTTTTTTATTTATAACGATTTAAGTATTACTTTAAACGCTTATTATCTTCTTTTTATAAACCCTTACTCTTTCCTTATTTATTATTAGCCCCGAGAGGGGTACTATAGGGACGTTTATAATATAGTGGTTTATTAACGAATAAATTATTATTAATAATATAGATTATAAAGACTTATATTCGATTCCTATTTATATTATTCTAATAATTATTTTCGTTATTTTTATTAATTATAATATTAAAATACTATAAATAAAAGGCCGAGGGTATTAAAGGTAATAGGCGAGGGTAAGGGGATATACGCCGTAATAAATATTATACTATCCCCCGTTTTTTAACGACGTTTCGCTAAAAGGTTTAAAGTATAAAGGATTCGGGCGGAGCGTATAATTAAGACGGGGGAACTTCCTTTTTACTATTTTTATCTATCTTTTTATTTTTCGTTTAAATATTATTTAATTTAACGCTATATTGTATTTATCGGTTATCGGCGGTTAGTATAATTAATATTAATATTAGTAATAGTATTATTGTATTTTCGTTACTATTAATATTGTTTAGAAAGATATTCGTTTTTAATTATTTTTTATACCCCTTTTTTAATAACGGGTAAAGTAGACCTAATTTTGGGTATTTTTTATAAAATTATTAAACTAATTCGTAATACCCGTTAAAATTAAACGCGGATTATTAATTAGGGGGATAATAATTCTATTTTATTAAATATTTCCATTCCCCTCTTTATTTCTTATAATTTAATAATTCATCGAATTTCTAACGACGGTCTTCTTTAAAATTATTTATTTTAATAATTTCTATACCTTCATTAGCTTTAATATCCAATATTAACTCTATTTAGCCTAATAATCCTAAAACGTAGGGTTTTACTTTAGAGACGTTAATAACGTACGTAACCTTTATATTTTTAAATAAGGTTAATTCGACCGTATATAAATTAACCTTTATAATACGAAAAGGGCCCTTAAAGTGTAGGGCGAATTTATTATATAATTAGCCAATTGCGTAATTAAATATATTGAATATTATTTCATCCCTTACCTTATACTTAAAAGCGTTATTATAATAAACGTTAATTACTATTTCGTATCTTTCTTAAATTTAAAGGGACGAAGTTTTAACAAAATCCTATACTTCCTTAAACTTTAAAACTAATTAATTCGTACTAAAAATTTATTTTTTTTATATATCCGTAACGTCTAATAGTATAAATAATAACGGTTTAATGCCTATCCGAGGGTAAAAACCGTAATTAATAAAGAAAGGAATAACGTTAATCGTAATAAATTTAAAATTATTACCCTAAAATTCGGCTAAAGGCAATTAATTTACCCAATTATTCTAAATTTAATTAACGAATATTTTAAAATATTATTCTATTTTTATATTAATTCGTTCGGTCTAATTATTAATCTCCTTATAATAAGGAGTAATTAACTTCAATTTAATGCCTAATCTTTACAAAAAATATAATTAGAAAGTTAATATAAATTAAATACTTCTATCCGAAATAATTATATCTAGTAGATTATAGAGGGTATAGATTTTATTAATGAATTTTTCAATTAATTCTTTTATTATAAAACCTTTATATAGTATAAAATATTATATTTTCGTTAATTTATCGACTACTATTAGGACGTATTAATATTTTACGCCCTTTTTTACCCGTTTTAATTTAAATAAAGGTATAACGTAATTAATAGAAATATCCCTCTATAATACGTAGGAGATAAGTAATAATTTAAGGAAGCCGCTAATTAACGTTCTAATAACCTTAATTTTATAATATAAGATATAATTTCTATAATATTAATTAATAATATTCGTTATCCTTAACCATTAATACCGGTATATTAATACTACCGTTTTATCCTTACCCGGGTATCCCCTTTATATTAAAATATAAATATAGTAAATAAATTCGAATTAAACCTTCTTATTATCGGGCGGTATAACTAACCTATCCTTAAATATTATTTTATTATTAATTATTTTACACTTTACAAATAGGATCCTAAGCTTTTTCTTAAAATACTTTAGCTAACGAATATTTAAATAGATTACTACTCGAATATCCATTATAAAGGGGGAATTAGCGTATACCCAATCGATTAAATCGTTTATATAAATTCTTAAACCTTCTTCGTCGTTTTCCTTTATAATATTTTCGAATTTATAAATTATTAATAAGGAATTATCCTCCATTATAACGTTTATTATAAAACCCTCCCCATTTATATTTATAAAATTATCCTTTTAGGCGAATAATTTTTTATTAAAGTACAAAGGATTAATTAACGGCTTCTCCCTTACTTTAAATTTATTATCCATTACCTTTCGTAATATATTTTCCGGCTTCCTACTTAACGTATTTAATTTTATATTCGTTAAGCTAAAGCGGTATTTAATTATAAAATTAAACCTTAATAAGAATTTTAACTACTTTATATATTATAATATTAATTTCTTTATTATATTGAACGTTTTTAAATTCTTATAATTTATAATAATTTCGAATAATTATATAAATCCCTCTAATTCTAGCCTCTATTTTTCTAATACTTTAATAACAACGAACAATTCTTTATTATAAATATTATAATTATATTCGGCTAGGGAGTACTTTACCGAAAAATATACTATAGGGTATAAAACGCCGTCGTATATTTAAAAGAGGGTACTTCCTACCGCCTAATTTAATACATCGACTTCTATTACCGTCGGCTTCTCCTAATTATAGATTTTAAAAATTAATACAATCGTAAAAGCTTTTTTCAACGCTTCGAACGCTATATTATACTCTTTAATCTAATTCTATTTAATATTTTTATTAATTAGGTTATATAGGGGCTTCCCTATCTTCGAGAATTTATTAATAAACTTTCGGTAGAAGTTCGCAAAATTTAAAAATCGCTATAATTACCTTTTATTAATAAATACTTCTTATTTAATAATAGTATTAACCTTTTCCTAATTTATTTCGATACCTCCCAATATAATAATTAAACTTAAATATTTAATTCTTTAAATATAGAATTCGTACTTATTAATATCGATTTAGAGTCTAGCGTCGATTAATTATTATAATACCTCTTTAACGTATAGAATATACTCTTTATATATCTTTAAAAAGATTAAAATATTATCGAAGTATATTATTATATAAATATTTAAAATATTATATAGGATATCGTTAATAAAGTTTTAAAATAACGCTAATACCCCAAATAAATCGAATAAATATATTAATAATTCGTATAAATTAAAACGGGTAATAAATACCATTAACTATTCATACCCTTCCGTTATTTTTAATTTATTAAAGGCCGTAATAACGTTGACTTTTATAAATTATTTTATTCTATAAATAATATCGAATATCTTTTTAATTAATAGTAACGGGTATTTATTTTTTAATAAAATTTCGTTAATACCGTAGTAATCGACGTAGATTTTAACGCCTCTATTTAGTTTTTTTATTAATAAAATTAAGGATACTATATTTAAAATTAATAGCTTAATAAAACCCTTCGCTAAATTATCGTCTAATTATTATTTAATAACTTTTAATTCTTAAAATAATATTAACCGTATTCGGGAATATAATAATAGACCTATTCTTAATTTTAATTCGATTTTATAATTATAAGATCGATATTCTAGGATAATATTTATTTATTTAGGGTCTATAATATAAAATAGGTTTTTATATTCATTGGGGAAGCGTTCCTTAATTTATTCGGGCGTATATTTAAGCCGCGTAAATTTCTTTATAAATTTAATAATATTTTCGTCCGTAATGCCGTAAATATAATTAATATCCGTTAAAGGTATAGATTTATATTCTTCTAATTTTTATTCCTTTTTTGGCTTATTTTCTAATTCTTTAATAATACCTAATTTATAAATTCTATTAATAAATTCTCGGGCTATTTCTTTTAATTATAAAATATAATTTAGGTTAGGTGCCCTTCCTATAGCGTTTATTTTACAAAAATTAATAAATTTATAAACTTCCTCGTTTTAAAAGAATTATTTATATAATTTACCTTTCCCCTATAGGATTTCCCGCTAAATATTTTTTAATAACGCTAAGAGAATAATTAGTACTTTCTTTACCTTTTAGTACTTTTCGAAGGCAATTTAAATAGTTATACTAATTTTTATACCCTTTATTTTTATATTAAATATAAAGGTTCTAATATTAACGAATTTAATATCTTTAAAGTCTAATATTATTATATTTATAAATAGTTTAAAAGGTTACCGTATTATATATTTTAATTATTCTAATCTTTTTATTATTTAAATATATTTACCGCCGATTATTTATATTTAAATTTTATAAATATTTAAAACCGGTTTTTTTATTAGCCCGAAGGGTTCCTAGAATAATAATACGTATATTAGTATTATTAATACTTCTATTATAACGCTTTAACACCCTTTCGGCACTATTATTACGTTTACCGCCTAATTGGGTAAATCCTCTTCTTTTTTAAATTCGTCCTCAAATTCTTCGTCGAAAAAGAGGTTATATAGATCATTATCCTTACGCACTTCGAAAAAGCGGAGGTTATCCTTACGTACTTTAAAAAGGTTAGCTTTAATTAAATAATACTATATAATATAAGTAAATAAATAAAATTAATTCTAAATTACGGTATTAATAATTTAATCGATATTAGGATTATATTATTATAATTATAATTACTTTAGAATAACCGGGTAATCCTCTATTAAATCCGCTAAGAAAAAATTAATAATTTTATTATAATTACTAATTTTTATAATAATTTTAACGTATTCGTCGATTTATTTTTTAAAATCTCTATTAATTAGGTATAAAAGCCTTAATTTATTAAATTTCCTATATTCTAAGTAAATTTTCTAAATAAATATTTAATTTATAAAAGCTTTCCCGGAATAGTTAAAATCGATTAGAGATACGTATTCTATTTTACTATTATACTATAAATATTAAAAATAAATAAATAAAAAAATTATATTTTATTTTTTATAAAGTTCTAAATTATTTAATTTTAATAATTATTTTTCCTTCCAATTATTTAAAGCTTAAATATTAAATTTCCAATTCTTTAATATTTCCTCTTTTTTTAATATCTTTAAATACCTTTAACCGCGATTTAAACTTAGGGTTCGCTATTTCCCTATTAAACGGGGTTAATAAAGGGGGTTATAATTATTAAGGTAATTAAGGGAATAATTAGGGTTTAAACCGGAATTAAATTAATAATATTATTTATAATACGGTTATTAACTTTATTTTCGCTATTCTTTCTAATAATATCGAAATTCTTATAAATTAACTACTAGCCTTTACTACCGTAATTAGTAGCACTATAGTAATTTTTAACTATATATTTACCCTTACCGCAATTTATATAATTACCTTTATTATAACGAATTTATAGAATATCCTTATAAATAATTATAAATTTAATACAGTTTAAATTTATAGCGTTAAAATCCTTCTTATTATTATTATTTGAATTATTATTTCTACTACTACCGCCGTTAATAAACGACGAATTGGTTTTACGGATTAGGGCGAATCGGTTTTAAACCTTAAAAATACCTTTATACAAATTTAACTATCCTTTCCAATTATCGCAAGCCGGAATTATAAATTAATAATTAATTAAATCAATTATAGTCTTAGAAATTTTACTATAAAGTAAACGAATACGGGTAGCCTTATTATAATTATAGCGATTAATAAATAAAATGAATTAAAATTTAAAATCGTTATAATTAACGTATTTACCCTTCTATTCGAACTTTTATAAATTAACTTTAATTACAATTATAATATTTCCCTAATAATAATAATTATTAAAATATTTAAGGAATTTATTACTAATAGATTATTTTTAAATAACCGAATACTAAGGGTTATCGAAAATCGTTTTCTAATATTCGTTAACATTAATCTTAACCTCTTTACCTAAATAGGATATAATATAAAATAATTTAGAAATTTTATTAAGGAAATTGTACGTATTTATTATTTAACGGGTGCGGATAATTATAATTTAAATAGAGAATTCGTTATAACGCTTTACGGTATCGATTTCTTCGCTTATAAACGCGGGAGGGTTTTTAATAAAATTTTTATAATAATAAATTATCGGGGGATTATTACTATAAAGATTACTTTTAGGTTTATTAAGGCTATTAAAACTATTAGGATTATTAAAATTATTAAGGCCGCCGGGGGGGCCGTTATTAAAAGGGTTATTAAATCCGTCCGAATTATTATTTTTAAAAGGGTTACTATTAAGGCCGCTAGGGCTACCGCCGCCGAAGGGGTTATTATTAGGATTATTAAGACCATTAGGACCGTTAAGATTATTAAGACCGTTAAGACTTCCGGGTCCTCCTCCGCCGAAAGGTTTATTAATAAATCCGTTAATAAAGGGATTACTAGGGTTAAAGGGGGGCTTACCGTTTATTCTTTTATTTTTTATACTTAATTTTCCACTTTAAAAACCGCCGCCCTCTATACTAGAATTAAAGCCGGTTTTTATATTATTTCTTTTAAAACTATTATTACTAAGACCGCCGCCCGTAATATTAGAATTAAAGCCGGTTTTTATATTATTTCTTTTAAAGCTATTATCGTTAAGACCGCCGCCTATTCCGCTGGAAATATTATTAATATTTATATTAGGTCTTTTATTATTACTTTTATTTATATTTTCGATTAGGATTTTATATTTAGGGTAAAATTTTAGGACGTTATTAAAATCCTCTTAAATAAAATAGATTTATTCCTCGAAGGAGGTAATAATTTAATTAATTACTTTAAAATCTTTTTCGTTAAATTTGGTTATAATTTTCTAAATTTAGGCTTTATTTAACGTATTTTATAAATTAATATAATTATTTTTAATGCCGCTATTAACGAAACGTAAAAATTCTAATAATTTATTATAGTCGAGCTCTTTAACCGCTATTTCGTTATTAAAAGACTTCTTAGCCTACGTAAGGTCGTTCTACATTTTTACTTTATTATTTTGCAATATAATATTATTTTTAATAATTATATTATATTATTTTTATAAAATATTTATCTAATCGGTAAATTCTTTTTTAATCTCCTAAAAGGCCGTAATACGCTATTCGAATTTTTTAATAATATTTTTAATTTCGTCGGTAAATTCATTAACCCTTTTAATAAAATTATCGAATTCGTCTTACTTTTTTTAAACGAAGTCGTTAACTTTTTTAATAAAATTATCGAATTTTTATTATTTCTTTTAAATAAATTCCTCCTTTTAATTTATAATATTACTAATTTACTTTTCTTTATTACCGAATTTCTTATTAAAATAATAAAGAAATTTCCTTACTTCTTTATAATTGCGAACTTATATTATAAAACTAAGCGAGATAATAAAATTAATATTATTATCGTTATAAATTTTTTAAAGGATTAAATAATTTACTAATAAGGTTAGAAAGACTTAAACGAAATTAATTTAATTTTCATCTAATATAATTATTAAATAATTAAAATTTTATTTAAATTAGAAATAATTAAAATAAAATAATTTTTACTATATCGCATTCGTACGATAATTATACCCTAAAGGACTTTAATTACTTACTAAATTCTAGATATTTTTTTATTAGATAACGCTAAAGTCCTTTAAATATTATTAGCGATTATATTAATTCGCCGAGAATAATATCGAAAAGATCGAAATCCTATAATAACTTTTATTATACTTAATTTATCCGAAATTACTTATTACGCGTTAACGCGAGGTTAAATATAATGAGATGGGGCGGATAAACAGGTACAAGGGTACACGGAGAGAAGAGGTACAGGACAAGGATGCATCATAATGAGCTGATTTGAAGGAAGCATGACAGTGGTACATTGAGCAGATTAAGAAAGAAGGCTGTGGAATGAATTTCGGACTTTCACATGGAAAGAAGGAAAGCTCTAAAGGAATAAAAGGAGAGAAGGGTAGTTAGAAAGAAAAGAAGGAAGGTTAGGCAACTTTTACTAGAACAACAATCAGACTTCATTCAATCTTTGAGATAAAAAATCTTCTTCAATTTGGTGAAAATCAGCTCCTTGATCAAGTCTTTGAGACTTCCTAACCCTGCCTCTGTGATGGGTAAAAGAAAAGATACAGTTAAGTCGAAAAAGATGTTCCTACTGTCAGATTGCTCCTTTCTCCCCTACAGATCTGCTCCCCTCTCTACTCTTTTAGTCTTATCAGAAGTTTTTGATATGGCTCCTTTCCCAGTTGTTGTGGTGGTAGTGGTTGTTTGGGGTTGTTTTTCTTCCCCATTTCAATAATAAAATATTACGGGGTACGAGCAAATAATAAGGTACGATATTTATTATTATACGAGGAATAGGAAATAATCCTATACGTTGCAATTATTTTATACGATTACAATATAACTAGTACGTAGCCCTAATTACGTATATAAGTTTAGGTAACGCCGGGACTAAGGTATTGGGGTACTATAGGTACGGTCAATTACGGTCGTCGCGACCACGGTCGCGTTCCATCTATCAATCCCAATACTGCACGTAAATAGCTGTTATCAACTAGTGCATGCAGTACGACCACCTCTATACAGGAGCAGGCAATGCCTGTGACATATATTAAGCATTTATTCTCTATTAATATAAAGGATTTAATAATTAATAACGCTTATAAATAAGCGTTTTTCGTAAAGGATAGAATATATTTATATAATCTTAAATTAAAGTTTACCTAATATAATAGGGAATTCGAATAATAGGACGATATAAGCGTAAATAAGATAAACGTAATTATTTACCTCGGTTAAGAATTAAATTATACTTTAAATAAAAACTCCCTTTATAATAATAAACGCTCTTTTTATAATATAAAGTAGAATAAAGATAATTAAAATTTAAAACTCTTTAATAATTTTTTTACTAATTACAATATAATATTAATAACCCTTATCGATAAAAATATAAAATAAATTACGATTATTAATAATAAATAAAATTAAAATAGGTTTTATTTCCATCTTTAATTTAAAATCCTCTATCTTATTTAATATTTTTATTTCCGGCTTTAGGGCCCGATTTTATATTAGAATTAGGTTTTTACTTACTATTCGGGGGCGGAATTATAAACTTCATTATTATTATCGTCCTTTAAGAATAAAAGAATTTTAGTAATAGTAATTTAAATACGTATTCCGTTAGAGGAAGGGGGAACGGTTAACCAGTACGGATAAGCCAAAACGCAATATTTAAAAGCGTTATAACGTATATATAAACTATTATTTCGACGACGTTAATATTCCTTATCTAATATTTATTTAACGCGTTTAATAAAAGTAAAAATAAAAGCGCTTATATTAAAACCGCTTCGACTTCGTCCGCTTTAATTACAAATTATATATATAATACCTATAATAATATTTCCATTTACGTTAATTAAACGTTAAATAGAAATTATAAGAGTAGGACGGAGTATAATACGTAGAATATAAAGAACGGTAAAATAGCTAATAGAAATAGCGCCAGGGATATAAAATCCGTTGCTTTTAATTTTACTTTTTTAATTATATTAATATCGACGGTAATCTTCCTTAAATTTTATTATTTATTTATATTTAAACGTATAATATTAAAATTATTTAAAATATTTATAATAATTATTAGAGAAAATAATTATAAATATTTTATTATTAAAATCGGCTAAGAAGGTAGCGAATAGTTCGCTATCCTTTTAGTATATATAGGCGAATTTATCGAAGGCCGCCTCTTAATTCTAATAGGAATTAAAGATCGTATAAATTTATTCGAAGAATTCGATTAGGTCTTCTTTACTACGTATAATTATAATAATTTAAAATCCTTCTAATTATTAACCATATTCGGTAAAAAATATATTAATAATTTTATACTAAATAATATTCGGGTTATTATAAAATCCTTATTTAATATTATTATTATATATTATAATAAATTTATTAAAAAAAAAACCGAAGGTATAGGGTTAGCCGTCCTATTTAGGTAGTTTTAATTATTTCTTACGATAGGGAATTAAATTCGTATTATTATCGGAATTATTATTAACTAAGGTCTTAAAAGGAGACTTCTTTTTACGAACGGAGTATTTAATAATTCCGAAATCTAAATAGGGGGTAAGGGTATTAGAAATAAGGGTAATATTAAATAAAAAAAATTTAATATAATCCCTAAAGGTCGTACTATTCTTAAGGGCTTTAATTAAACCTTTAATTAAGCCTTCGCTATTATTATTATTATTTAGTATACCGTTTTAGGAATTGTAAAATTCCTTTATATCGTTAATATCTATATCGTTAAATCCGATTATAATATCGAAAATACCGTAATACCGTACTCAAAGCTATTGGTCTTCCGTTTATAAAATTATTATCCGCTTATTAAATTTGCTTTACTTCTTTTATCCGCTTTTTAATAATAAAACCTAATATAAGGGGCACAACACAATTGGCACAAATACTAGGTCTTAACGAATCGATAAGGTTCTACGAAAAGGAAAAGGGAGGAAGGGAGGCGCCCTTTGGACGGCATTGGCCAACTATCCTTTTAAAGATTAGGGCACGGGCCACTCCGCTTACCGTGGCGGTAAGGACCGCGACTGGCGGCCCGACTGGCGGCACGACTGGCAGTGCCAGTCAAACTCGGCCACGGGCATCAGCCCCATGACAAATATATTTATATAATCGATTATAAAAATAAATTAATCGACGATTATATACTTATCGAAGAATATAATTAATACGAACAATATTAATATAGGTTCGATAATAAAAATAATAACGAAGATTATATCTACGGTAATAAAATTTATATTTACGAATTTAATAAAGAAAATATCGCTCCTCGACCCTATAATTACTTTATATTACCTTCGTTATAAAATACGTATAATATCGATATACGCGATAAATAGCTATTCGCGACTATCCTAAATAAAAAATATAATATTTATACCGATATATCCGATATAATAGTATTAACCTCCGATATTAATACTAACGATTAAATTAATTATAAAGAATAATTTTAAAGGGAATTCGAAAAATTCTAAATTCTAATTAAAGAATATTATATTAAAGAAATTGAGCGTTAAGGATAATAGAAGGTATATAATTACTATAAATACTACTTTTATCGACGAGATTATCGATTTTACGAGGACGCTTTTAACAATTTACGTAAAATACCCGAAGAATTATTCACCTTCTTTTAATCCGTTCTCTAAAGATTTAAGAGAAAATATCGCTAAGAACGTAAATAAATTATATTTAATTTTAATAATAAATAAAATAAATAATTAAATATAGAATACTACGTTAATCCTATTAAAGAAGAATCTTATTTAGGGATTTACCCCCCTAGATTTATATTATAATTTATTAGAATAACCGCTTTCGAAGTAGATATTTATATTATATACGATTAATTATAGGAATTATAAACGGATAATTATTTTTAAATTTCTTTTAATTACCCGGCCTATAAATAAATTGCGTAGATATACTATTTATATAACGTATACCCTTAATACTTATTGTATAAAATAGAATATAATTATTTTCTCTAATATATTTAGGAAAATAACGTATTAATAATAATCCGAAATATTTATTATAAGGATTCTATATTTATATAGGAAACCGGATTATCGAAGGATTGTAAAAATAATAGCAAATTATTAAAATTATTATTTAAAGAGGGTTATAGTAAACGGGAATGTATTAATAACCTTTATATTTAGTATTAAAAATATATTAAAATTAATTATATCGTTTATATAGCCGATAAAGTTAAATAATAATATACCCGATAAATATTATATAAAGAATAGGAATATTTTCGTAATAAGGTTTAAAAAAGGGAAATTATAATAATATCGTTTTTAAATATTAATACAATTTATAATAAGGTTTAAAGGAAACGCTATAATAATTGTAGAAAATAAGGAAATAACGCCAATTCTTCGCGAGAAGATTGTGAATAATTACGTTAATATAAATCTTTAAAGTAAATTACAATACCGATTCGATTTATTAAATTTAAATAGATTGGATAGAGCCGTTTAAAAGATTAATAACGGCTATAATTAATTCCGGATTATTAATTAATTTTATTACCCCGTAAACGGTAAATAATTAGAAAATTCCCTAAGTTTATAAGAAAAGACTTTATCGAATATATATATTTAAAGGGAAGAGTCCGAATTATAAATAAGGATAAATATTCAAACAAATAATACTTATAAAAATTATTATTAACGGAAATATATAGGAAATCGTTTTTAATATTATTCTAATCGGTAAATATAACGCTATATTAAAAAGATTTTGGCTTAGGAAATATAATTTAAATATCGATTAGATTAATAAGATTATTAAACGGCAATTTAAACTTAAAGTACCCGATAGCGCGGCGATTAAAGAAGTCTTAATTACTAATAGAAAGGGTTAATATCTTTCGTTATATAAAATTACGCTATTATTAGAACTATTGAAGATAGTTATATTTATTAATAATTACCTAAAGGAAGTACCCTTATTAAAACCACCCCTTTAGAAAACCGATAGCGAAGACCGATTTAAAAACGTACCTATTTAATACCGAAGATATAAAATTTTTAAAATATCTTCTAAATATACGTTACCGGAGTATAATCTATAGGACTATGAAATACCTTTAAAAAAAGGCGCTAAATTTAATTACTAAAAAATCTATTAATTAAATATTATTTAAATAAAAGCGTTTAAAGAGTATATTAACGAACGGTTTAAATTAAAATATATTAGAGAATTATAATTACTATAGGGCTCCCCAATCCTTTTTATACTAAAAAAGGACGGAGAGTTCCGATTCATTATTAATTACCGGCATTTTAATAATAATATAATTAAAAATCGTTACTTATTACTACTAATTTAAAATATAAGGGATCGATTTAATAAAGTAAAAATATTCTCTAAGTTCGACCTTACTTCGGCCTTTTTTTAAATTCGTATAAAAAAAGGAAAAGAAATTAAGACGGCGTTTAAAATATTATTAGGATATTACGAATATTATATAATATTATAAAGTCTTACGAATGCCCTAATATTATTCTAAGCTCGGATTAATACTATATTTAAGTAATTCGTAGGAGAATTCGTAATAGTATATATCGATAATATTATTATATTTTTAAAAAACGAAAAAGAATATTAGAAGTATATTTATAAAGTATTAATAACCTTAGAAAAAGTTAAATTATTTATTAACCCTAAGAAAAGCGAATTTTATAAAGAATAAGTCGATTTTTTAGGCTATTATATTTCCCCCGGACAAATCCGTATAAATTTAATTAAAATTAAGGATATTATCGATTAGTTAATATTAATTAGTATAATAGGCGTTCGAAGGTTCTTTAATTTCGTTAACTTTTATTAATAATTTATTAAAGGGTTTAAAAGTATTATTAAATTACTTAACGATTTAATAAAGAAAGATATTAAATATAAATAAATAAAGGAATATAATAACGTTTTTACTACTTTTAAACGTATAATTTTCGACGATCTAATTCTAATATTATTTAACCCTATTAAAGAATTCGAAATTGAAATCGACGTATTAAATTGGGCTATAGGAGGATAATTAGGGTAGAGAAATAATTAAAACCGTTTATACCCTATTATATTCTTCTCGAAAATTTTCCGGGGACCCGAATTTAATTACTTTATTTATAATAAAGAATTTATATTTATTATTTAAATATTTTAAGAATAATAATTATAATTTAACGGAATAATTAAATTAATTAAAATTTATTTAAATTAGAAAAATTTAATATATTTTACGTTAATTAAGGAATTAAATTAACGTTAAATAAAATAGTTAAAATTCCTCGTATAATTTAATTTCGTAATCTATTACTATAAAAGTTTAAAGAACGTTAAAACCGATACCCTAAGTAAATAAGAAGATTTTAAAATTAAAGAAATTACTTCGGCTACCCTATTTACTATTAATGAAGATAGATCGTTATTTTATAAACCTATTATTTAAAAATTCGATAACGATTTAGAATAAAATTTAAAAATTTATACCGTATTTATTAAACCCGACGATTAGATTTAATATATTGTCGACGGGCAATACGCGATTAATAACGAGGAAATTAAAAAATATTTAATTATTTCTATCGAATTATAAATATATAATAATAAAATATAAATACCCCCTTAATTTTAAAAAGAATTAATACGAAATATTTACGAATTACTAAAGGAAGGAGGTTATATAAATATTATAAAAACTTTAGTAAGAATCTAATAAACGTTTAAATTCGCTAAAATGCGAAATATCGTTATAAAAATCTTATATAAATATAAAATTTATTATAAAATTAAAACAAACCGTTATAAACCTTACGAGCTATTGGAGTTATTATTAATATCCGAGGGACTTTAGTAATACTTTACTATAAATTTTATTATAAAACTCCCAATATTTCGAAATTTAATTATAAATATTAAATACGATAATATATTAGTCGTAATTAACCGATTCAAGAAATTCTCCTACTTTATACCGTTCCGAAAAGATATAAACGTTGAATAATTCACCTATATTTTTATTTAATATATTATATTAAATTACGAATAGCTTAAAGAATTCGTAATAAATAAAAATAAGCTATTTACGTTACGATTCTAGTAAACTTTCGTTAATAAATTAGGCGTAAAAAGTAAAATATTTACCGCGTATTACGTAAAGATAAATAAGTAAATAAAACGGATAAATTAAATTTTAGAAATATACCTTCAAATATACGTTAATTACGAATAAAATAATTAAATAAAATTATTACTTACGGTTTAAATATTTTATAATAATTCGAAAATAGAAACGATTAAAGTTATACCGTTTTTTATTAATTACGGATATAAAATAAATTTATAAAGGGGATAGGATTCGGAAATATAAGCCCTTAAAACTTATATTCGTATTGAACGCCTTATAGAGATATATTAGATTTTGAAAAATAAATTTACCTTTATTCGTAATAAAATAAATTAATATTACAATTATACGAAATCGTTAATACCGATTTTTTAAGAGGGGGATAAAATTTACCTTCTTCGTCGCAATATTAAAATAAAACGATCTAACGATAAATTTAATTTTAAAAAAATAAGACTATTTAAAATTTTTCAGAAAATTAGTATAAGTAATTTCCGATTAAAATTCTTTAAAAATATACATTAATAATTAACCTTTTACGTTTTATTATTCGAATTAATATTTAAAATAATTAAAATCGATTATTAAACGGCGATATAGAATAATAGAAATAAATATATCATAAAAGTAATCCTAAATTTAAAAATCGATAAGAAAGATAAATTAATTAAATATTTTATTAAATAGAAAGGCTATAATTACGTAAATAATACCTAAGAACCTTTAAATAATTTTATTAACTTTAAGAACGAAATTGAGAATTAATATCGATAAAATTCTAACCGACTAACTTAAGAGGATTAAAAGCCAATTATTTTAAAGAATTAGGAGATAATATACCCAATTCGTTAAATTACGAATCGTCGCCGTAAACGATAATATTAAAATCCCTTACTATAGGAGTATTACCTTCTAATAGCTCTTTCTTATATTCTACTATCCTATAGTTAAATAAAAACTTTTATTTCTTTTATAAATAACGCTTTTACTTACGAATTCGCATTAAATGAAATTAAAATTCGTAAATCTATTTTATTAAATACTCCTCTTCGTCTTCTAAACGTTAAATCTCTTAAATCGCGGAAGAAATTAAAATACGTCAATAATAATAACCCCGTATATTACTTACAATATTTACGCTTACCTCTTATATTAATATTATTATAAGGGTATTTATAACGAACGTACTCGCTATACGACTTCGATTTCGACGAATCTATAATATAAGACCGTTTATATTAGAAATAATTTAAATAAGGTATTTCGAGTAATTAATTAAGAATTTTAATATAATTAGTAAGAATTTTAATAACGGACCCGTAGCGAAAGGACCGTTTAGTAGTAAAAAGGACGGCGGTATAATAAAGTATTACGTCAAAAAATAGTAATAAAAGAACGAAAAAAAAAAAAAGGGGGGAAATTTACTAAAAGGAATCGTATAAGCGTTATAAAGGATTAGTAAAAAGAAAAGGAAAGGAAGGGAGATTAGGTAGGATAGGTAAATTAATTAACCGAATTATTATTAAAAGGTAAAAACTTATTAAAAGAATAATAATTACGTATTAAAATTATATTATAGCGTTTAAAGATAAAACTATAGGAGAAGGGGTATTATATTACGATTTAATTATATATAGTAATTAGTTGACCAATTAGAAGTAGAGCCGCAAACGCCGCATAGCGGCGCCGGGCGGCGCCCTTCTTAACGGCCGCATAGCCGCTCCAGTAGCGCGGCGGCTACCGGTTTGAAAGACTAATATATAAGGAAGCTTCCTTAGGCTTCCTAAATACTAGGCTCTTTAACAAGCAATGACTTCTATAATCGATTAATACCTTTTGGCTACTATTACTATTATTTTATTATTCTATCCCAGCGATATACTCCTATGCTTATAACGGTTCGTCACACGAGGGTGCAGCATCAGGATTATAAGCCCTAGTCCCGACGCCGATCACCAACAACCAAACTACGACAGCTGAACAACAGTTGTAAAAACATCTTCCGTAGTATAGTGGTCAGTATGTGAGCTTGTCAAGCTTGAACATCAATCAGTTCGATTCGCTCGAGACCCGGGTTCAATTCCCGGCGGGAGAGACCATCATTTCTTTTTTTCACATTTTTGTCCTCCACGATCACTGAAACAACGTTTTTCGGGTTTCCCCTTCCTTTTTTTTCTTGTTCCGTTCCTTTCTGTGCCAAGGGACACAGGTTCATCCCAACTTCTTTGTCTTTTTGCCGAAACCACCCTGCTTTCGCAACTTGAGATATCAGTCAGGAAGAATCTGTGTCGCCGAAATTATGACCCTCCCGTCGTCGATTTATCTGAGGAGGAAGACAGACGATTTGCAACATGCCGGCTTCGGGGCGGGTATGGTCCGCGGAACCAACGTGACTTCCTTGCCTGCTCCCGTGGAGAGGAGATGCACGTCGGCACACAACTGCCAAGCTTGTGGAAAGTGTTGTGTTGTTTCGAGGTTGTTTGAGTGTCCGGTGATGCTTTGTTCATGCCGATCCAGTACATCTTGGGTCTCGATCTTTAACGAGCGAGAAAATGACGGGAGTTGGGCTGTTGGTGTTTTTAGCGAGGTTCGCATGAATTGTCAATTGACAGGCTGTTTGTTCATCGAATATGTTCCAGGCAGGTACGGAAAATCTCCGCCTGCTTGAATCCCATCACCACCAGTTCGTCTCGTCTTGCATGGACCCAAACAGAAAGAACGGATGGTTCGTGGCAACTACGGGTATGCGTCTTCCGCGAGCATCCCATCTTCCTGGTGACTTGTCCGCTGCGCTTCTCACTTGGGCGATGTTCTCCGTGAAGTCAACGTGCCTTGCATCAGTTGTTGACTTGAGCTTCAGAAAAAGGCAAACGAAGTGAAAAAGAAAGAAAAAGACGCTAACTCCAGTCACAAAGGCAGCAAAAAAAGTACACCACCAAACCCATCCCCCACACCCCCATAATCAATCGCCAGGTATTTCTTCGCAGCATGACATTTTTGGAAAAGACCGTCATGCTAGAGTCCCGGATGACAATTTTTTTTCAACAGGACGTGTCCCAAGTCCCTCGTTTTTTGCTTCAACGTAAATTGTGAAGTCTCGGCGAGATCCGGGTTTTACATCAAAACCGTACGAACCAGTATTCTTCGTGCCGGTATTGCGGGTAAGGCAAAGAACCGGAAATATGCGTGTCTTGTGGACAACACAAATTTGCTTTTTGGATTCCCACGGATGGGAATCGAAAGTTTGATCTCAAGCGCATGTGCGCGGTGAGCAACCCACCTGCGCCAAAGGCGCAGTTTTTTGTGTGGGATTTGTAGGCAAGGGCGAGAAAGAGTAGTGTGGGGAACAATGACTCGCTAGTGTACGGAGATGGGTGAACTGGTGGGGGTTTATATACTGGCGTCTGTCTGTTACATTAACTCTGCGTCTGCACTTCCACTCTCAGCGTGCACGCAGGTGCACGACAGACGTCCCGACAAACCCAACAACTACATCAATAGGAAGGAAAGTCATCTTCAACAAGATTATTAATTAGACACTCTCACACTCTCACAACGGGTATATGTACATCAAGACAATCATTCACTCATTCATAGGTCCCACGCTCATATATACAACCACCTCCCCTTCTCTCCCCCTCATTGACGCCCGTCACTCACTGAGGCCTAACAATCCCCTTCTCCCTATAAAAATCCTTCACCCACTCCCCCATCTGCCTCACCTCCTCCTCCGCCACCTTCTTCACTCCCTCATTCGCGCTCCAATTCGGTCCATAAAAGTCCGAGCAATGAATGCCCCCCTCAATCACCCTCACCTGATGATCCTTAGTCCCCTTAAACGGCCCACCCGGTCGGAACTTGCTCGACAACGTCGCGTCTCTCCAAGGATCCAAAGACCCATTAGCCTGCATGATTCTCGTGCCATTGGTATGTTTCCACCCCCCAGTCCACTTGTTTACGTCCTTTGCCCGCTTGCCTTGCTTGATGCCGTACGAAGGAGCATCCTTGCCCTTTGCAATAGGGAACCAAAGCGGACACTGCTTACGCCAGTAATCGGCGTCTACCAACCTCGAAACGATGGAAGGGCGACCGAGCGGGGCGCCGTCTTGCCACCACTCAAAGGGCTCGTTGCAGAGAAACCAGTTCCATTGGCGGTTGTAGTAGTTTTTCACAGACAGGTCGTGGAAGATGGGGTTGGAGGCGTTTTGGTTTTGGAAACACAAAACGTTGTCGCGCCCCTCGAAGCCGTCGTAGCCGATGGATTCGCAGGTGCCGGGGAGGGATTCTTCGGTGAACCATTTCGCGTAGCCGTCGAGGGCCTTTTTGATGCCCACACCGAGAGGGCCGGGGACCTTGTTGGTTGAGTTGGGCCAGACGTTCTCGATGTAATCGCAGAAGCGGTAGTAAGGGGTGTAGCCGAGGGTGTTGACGCTGTAGAATTGGGTGGATTGCCAGCTCCAGGGGCCGGATTCGATGGCGCTGTTACATGGGTATGTTAGCATCGGTTATTCTGATGGGCGATACACGGGACAACTTACGAAGCGAAATCAGCATCAG
Source organism: Sordaria brevicollis (assembly GCA_033439795.1). Lineage (NCBI taxonomy): Eukaryota > Fungi > Ascomycota > Sordariomycetes > Sordariales > Sordariaceae > Sordaria > Sordaria brevicollis. The sequence goes on along the minus strand of JAUTDP010000015.1, from coordinate 116,745 downwards.
TCAAATCCTGCAACTTGAACTTGGCCTTCAAATCATGCTTGGCCTTCTTAGAACCAAACAACAACACCGAATCAACATAATCGATAACAGCACTCAAATCCCGGCTGCAGTTCTGCGGAGTCGCTTCCTGGACAGGGACGAAATAGGTCCAAAAATGTCCAACGGATTCGACAACGCCAGAAGTGCCATGATAAGCCCAAAAGGTGCCCGGATACAAAGCCTCAAGCCAACCAGCCAGAGCGCCTGAGTACGAACCACCGGTGAAGATCCAGGGCGCGTTACCCGGCTTGCTGCCGTCCGTCTTATCAAACGGCAACTCAATATGCTGGGCAAGGTAGTTGATGTCCTTGAGCGAGTTTTCCAGCGTCAAATACTGCAGATTCTCCACTGTCAACGTGTCGTAAGGGCTCGACTCGCCCCAGTAGCGGTGCTCCATGATCACCACGGCGGCGCCCATGTCCTTGGCCATCCACCCCGCCAATCGCTGGTCGGTGAGGTAGGACCGGTTGAAGCCGTCGGCGGCCTGCTCGCCCGGGTTGACGAGGATGATGGGCGAGCCGGGACCCTTCCAGTGCTGGAAGCCGTACCAGAAGCGTTGCTTGAAGGTGCCCAGCTCGGGGCTGTCGTGGTCGATAAGCTGGTCGAAAGTGCCGTAGCCGGAGGTGCCCTCGGTTTCGGCCCGCTTGTTGAGGGTTTCGATGTGGTCGTCGATGGGACCGATTTCCATACCCACGTTCTTGAAGAAAGCGGCGTGGACGGTGGTGGAGGCGGCCGCTAGAAGAGCGGTAGCGGCGGAGAAGAACCTCATCTTGCCGGTTGTTGTCTTGCCTCAACACTCACGGGGGAGTAAGAGGTGAGGACAAGAATGGGTGGGGATAAGGATGGGGGAAGAGGGTGAAGAGAGAAAAGAGAAGACCGGACCATGGTGTACGACGGGACCAACGGGCGGTTTATATGGCAAACCGGAACTGGTATCGCCAACATTGGGTGTGCAAACACTTGCCGTCCATTGATCCAACAACAATCCCCACTTGGCACGACTATAATTCTCCGAAGATGGAAGGAGGTGGTGTACCGTCCATGTCGTGACTCGTTCCTGGCAGCTATACAGTAGAGGTACCTGCTTAATTCCGTGTTCTGCACTTTGCCGCTCCGGCCGTCGTGCCACTGACGGAAATTCCCAGTGTACCGAACTTTTTTCTTCATGTTGTGGTTGGTCGTGTCCACCATTGGCCCTGATACAATGGATGTAACCTCACTCAACAGCAGGCCATGGTTCCATCATTGTGAAGAATAGAAATTGGTGGCCCGCGGGAAGGCGAAGGCGAAAGTGACTTTAGAAATCACCTTCCGCATCTTGACGGGTTGACCGCCGTCCGGGATCTGTCGGCTGTCGATGTCCATGACCGGGGGCGTGCAATGGATGCCGACCTGCCAAGTTGAATTAAGCATCTGTCCGGGGTCCCCCGCAAAGCTTGAGCCTTGTTGGCCTTGCCGGTGGTCATCGTTGTCGTCGGTTTGTTCCGCTTTTTATACCGACTTGTCTCTATGTACCAAATCTTCATTTGACCGTCCCTTTTGACAAACTTCTCGAAGAAGCTCTCACGATTCCAGGAAATCCCAAGACGTCAAAAATACATTGTAACAAAACCGCATGGCACTCATCGACGCCATCGACGCCTTCCGTGCTGGGCGATGTCCTGGGCGATCGCTTGTCGGCCGCTCTGCCGCTCTCCGGGGGGTCAACGGGTGCGCGAAAATATCGGCAAAGCGATTGGTCAGCTTGAAAGCTACCTGCTCGATTGGGACTAGATCCGTTCGGTCTAGTTTTTGCCGTCTTCGCCGTGGTGTTGCTGTCAGAATGGGCAGGCCATATCTAGCCAATTAGGAGGTATCTCCACAAGAGGACTAGCCTCCCAGCCACCTATTTAATTGCAGAGTTTTCCTATTACTCTGGCATCCCCAAACCCTCTTATAGAGGGCTCCAGAGTATACAATACATACACATCTCCACCTTCAATTTAATTATACAATTTGATAATTAATAGTCTAATTCGCGCCCTATATCTACGCTATATTTAGAAGTATAAACTCTTTATTTATAACGATTAATTTTATTCTTTAATTTATTATATCCTCTATTAACGATATTTATATTGCCTTTATAGTTATAATTATATTTATTAATAATAGAACGATTTTGAACGTAGGACTTAATTTTAGGGATTGGAGTAAGGAGTTATTCGGTTTTATTTAGGGCTTTAAGTTTAAATCCTATTTATTTAGAGAAGATAAGGAAGTTATTAAACTTTTCGAAATCGAATTCGAAAATTATAAATTTAAAGCCAATTCCCTTCGTCGTATTAATATTATTTATAAGGTATTTATTAAATTCGTTAATAAGATTATTATATATATCCCGATTTTGGGAAATAATTCTATTATTAAATAGGCTATAATTCGCGATGCCGCCTTAACCGTAATTTAAATTTCCAATTTCGAGATTATTGATAAAGATAAGGAAGTTTGGGAAGAGGAAGTTAGTATTTTGGCTTTTAATTTTATTATTATAGTTAAATAAGATTATAATTCCGATAAGATTAATTACGCCTAACGTTTTAAAAATTATAAAAATTTTATTAAAAATAATACCCTAATTCGAAATTATATATAAATTATTATTTTAAAAGTTTTATGTTCTAATTATATAGGCGATATTTATACGATTTTATAATAGTATATTAATTTTAAAGATATTATATTCTATTACGAAGAATATTCTTTATTTAAAATATATTAAGAGTATTATAATTATATAAGATTTTTATTAAGCGAACCTTATAAGTATAATAATAGTCTTTAAATTTAGATTAATAATTAGGAAATTATTATAATTAATTCTTGGAAATATAAAATTTTTAAAATTATATCGGTTATAGTTTAGTTCTAGGATATTTATAATATTTTATAAGTTATTAAACCCCTTTAGATTTATATTATTATTAAAAAGTTCGAAAAAGAGGCGTACGTTAATATTTTAAATTTTTGTTTTATATTTAGATATTTCCGCTTTAAAATATTATACGAACGCCTTTTTATTATAATTTTATTATTAAAGGGTTATAAAAGTATATTCGGTATAGGATTAATTTTTAGAAATTCGTAGGATAATAATATTAAGGGCGAGGATGCTCTTTCTAATAGGGTTTTAATTAATAGTTAAAGTTCTATTTAAATAAATTAGAATTTTATTTATACTTTTTAATATATTAATAATAATAATATATTTTGGAAGAGAAGATATAATGTTTTTAGAGCGTATAGAGGTGCGTTAGGTCGAAAGGCCGCCCTTTTAGCCCTATTTACTAATTTTATAGTAAAAACCCTAGGAGTTCGTTGTAAGGTATATTAGTAGGGTATTTATATTATTAAATATTATTAGTATTTATTTTTAGAGAAGGTTATTAACCCTAAATGGAAGCCTATTTTTTAAATTAAAGTTAGAGTTATTAAAAATTTATTCGATGATAAGGATTTTAAAAAAGAAGTTAATAAATTGTAATAGGAGGCTATTTAAATTTTAAATTTTAACCCTAATAATACTCCTATCGGCGGTAATTATTCTATTTAATTTTCTAATAAAAATTTATTAATAATATTAGTTTATATAATAGTTGTATATTAGGCGGCTTTCTAGGTAGGAAATGGGCGCGTAGATTACCTTTTTAAAAATTACGTAATTTTCGATTCGGGGAGTTTTTTATATATTTTTAATTAAATTATTCGTTTTATTAATTTTTATTATATTCTTTATAACGATAGCCTATAGGTTAGAAATTTACGTATTTTTATTAAAGGATATAGCGATATCGATATTTTAATTAACGGTACTTTTAGCCCGTATACCCTTCGTTTTTATAATGTAGCTTTCTACCTTAATTTTGTAATTAATTTTATTTTTTTATATTTATTTCGAAAAACCGGTTTTTATTAGGATTAACGACTTTTTATTAATTATTTACGGTCCCTAAACGATTTTTTCTTTTATTATTTTTCGATTTTATACTATTAAATTATTTTCGAACGTTTATTTAAATAAATCTCTAAAATTTCTTTTTATATTAGGTATAACCGTTTTAATTCTATTAATAGTTATAAATATTATAAGAAAGAAGTTATTATTTAGTATTACTACTTTGGTTATTTAAATCCTTAAATCTTCGATTACTTTTTTAATGTTATTAGTACGCGTTTTAAGGGCCTTTTTATAATATATTACGATATGTATATAATTTTAAAAATTAAGTGCCAAATTAATAGAAAACTTTAAGACCGTAGTTTTAGCCCGGGGGAGAGATTCGCTATTAATTTCCTCAATTATACGGAAAGCCACCGCGGTTATATTAGTATTATATTAATTATTTATAAATATATTAATTATATTTGGGATTATTATATATTTAATCGACGTACCGAAATAATTGCCGACTTTTTTAACGATTTATTTAATATTTTTAAAAAACGTTATAATATTATTATTAAAGTTATTAAATATAATAATAAAATTAGCGGGTCTTATATAGTATAGAGGTTATTTACGTTAAATAGTATAATTATAAAGCTTTTAACCCTTTATATTTAGGTATAGAATAGTGGCGTTGAACGTTCGGGGGGTGTAATTAAAAAAAGGATTAGTGTAATATAGAAGAGTATTTATTTTATTATGGATTTATAGTTAAATATTATAGTTATAGCCGTTTATTTAATAAATAAGTCCTTAAGATTTCTTTACGATTAATTTTCTTTATACGAACGTTTTTATACTTTTATTATTTAACGAAATGGTTATTTATTTCCGCGGTGCTTAAATATTTTTTATTTATAAATTTATAGTTATAAAATATATATTATAATTCCCGTTATTTAAAAGAAGGAATAACGCTATTAGAAATTTAACCTTAAGGTATAAATCGGTTACTTTATTAGGTATATAGTATTATTAATTTATTATATTTAGAATTCGATTATTAATACAATAATTTATATATGCGATGTATTTTTTAACGAAGATATTATATTTTTAGGGGAGGTTCTTATTGAAGTTTAGTCTTTAAAGATTTTTTTAAACGAATTTGTAGAATTATTCTAGAATTATAATTAAATACCCGCTATAGATTTATTAATCGAAGATTTCTTTTTTAAGTATTAAGAGGATATTAAAATTATTGAAATATTTGGTTTTTTATTAGAATTAGAAAAGGATCCTTTACCTCCGTAGGTATTTAATAAAATTCTTATTTTTGTAGAGTTCTTTAGTATTATATCCTTTTTTGGAGATTTAATATCTATCGATTTTATTTTAAATAGTGTTAGTTACCTATTATTTTTAGAAATTCCTAGGGATAGCCCTATATTTATATTTTTCTTTATATCCTTTTATATAGATAAACGTATAAAAGAGGAAATATACCGCAGTTTTGCTCCTTGGATGGTAGTTTTCAATGCCGGCCATTTTTATTAATTTAAGGCAGTCTTTAACGGCAAATTAGTTATTAAAGTAGAATTCGAAAGGTTATAATATAATAGTAAAATTATTATTAAGGAAGAGTTCGATAATTTTATTTCTATAGGCAAAATGAATTATATTTATTAATTAAAATTATTACCTCCTCTTAAAAATTATAAATTATTTAATACTTATATTTTTAGTTAATTATTTAAATAAATTGAGTAGGTCTACTTTAATAGTTATAAGGAAATGAAAACCTAGGTTATTATTAACGCTAGAAAATTAAAAGTATATAGGAAATAGGTATTCAATTATATATAGGTATATACGTATAAGTTTTTTAAGAATAGGAGATTTAATAAAATTAAAGTAAAATTCGTTATACGTGGCGATTAATAAATAAAATACGTAGGTTAGGAAACGTATATTTCTATTTCCGTTAGGCATTCTTTTAAATTAATTATTTTTATTATTATATATTTTAATTTAGAGTTTATTTAATACAATATAGTTAATGCCTTCGTTAACGTAAATATAGATAAAGATATTTATATACGCTTCCTTTTAAATTACGAAATTTTAAGTAAGCTTTTTAAAATCCTTAAAGCTTTTTATAAGTTATACCGTTCCCTATTCCTTTAATAACGAAATTTTGTAATTATATTCGCCGCTTTAAATTTTTAGCTACTCTTTAAAAAATTATATATTTTAATTAATAAAGGTATTTTCGTATTCTATTACGTCGATAATATTATATTTATATATTATTTAAATAAGGAGGTTGAAGTTAGAATTTATATAAACGCCCTTAATTAATAGTATTATATAATAGGGGGTGACGAGCTTTAATAATTCTTAAGGATTGAGATTATTTACGATTATATATAACGTAAGATTTAATTATCCTAATAATCGTATATTAAGAAGATTTATAAGTTAGTAGGCTTTTAAATTTTAATAAATATCCTTATATTAAGTATCGAATTCGTACTTTTCGAAGGTAGAGTTTTAAATAATTTTATATATTTTTATTAGGTTAAAATAGGGTTTATTCTTTATATTATAATTATTATTAGATTAAATATTGTTTTTATAATTAATAGATTTTCTAAATATATTTATAATTTTAATTTAGATTATTATAAGGCGGTAAATAAGGCTATTTATTATTTATACGGAATTTTAGATTTGGCTTTGTGCTTCGGTAGTAGTAATATTTTGGAAATTATTTTTGACGTTTCGTTTGCTAATAATATTCTTAACCGTAAGAATTCTTAAAATTTTATTATAAAGCTCTTTAATAGGCTTATTTATTAAGGCGTAATTAAATAAGTAATAATTATTATGTTAATTATAGAAGTAGAGTTCTTAGCCGTAAACTTAATAGTAAAGGAGGTAATCCGGATAATAAGGCTTATTAAGGGATTTATAGTGAAGTTAGAAGATAAAATCCTAATAATCGATTATAATAATAAATAGACTATTAGAGTATTAATTATAAAAGCTTTAAAATTATATATAAACTTCAAGTATATTAATATTTATAAGTATTGGTTAAAATAGGAGGTAATTACTGGTAGGATTAATTTTAAATATTTAGAAATATTTAAAATGCTTATAAATAGTTTAATTAAAGTATTTATAATTAAAAAATATTAAAAATTTATTAAGATATTAGGAATGGTTTTAGTAAAAGGGATGGGGGAATAAAGGAAGGATAAGGGGATAAATTACGTAGATTTTAATAATATTAATGAAGAAATAAACCTAGGAATGGTAGTATAATGTAAATAGTTTTAAGAATTATATATTTAGAGTAATCTAATAGCTTTACCCTATTAGGGCTATAGTTGGGGGGGTGTATTAGAATAGGTAGGCTATATTTGGCCAATTAGGAGGTATTTCCATAAGAGGATTAGCCTCCTAACTACCTATTTGATTGTAGAGTTTTCTTATTACTCTGGCATCCCCAGACCCTTTTACAGAGGGCTCCAGAGTACACAATACACATACATCTCCACCTTCAATTTAGCTGTGCAATCTGACAGTTGCTTCCGCTCGCTCACCTCGAAGATATTTTCCTTGTTGATGTTCGGGAGCTCGCTGGCTCGCTGTTTTAAAAAAACCGTAATGCCATTATGGAAGGGAAAGTTTTCGTTTGTTCGACCAGAGTTTTCACGAAGCGGGCCGTTCGGGACCTGGAGCGGACCGGATCAAGCGTTTGAAGCATCTGGATCCGCTGTCCCCAGTTACAGCGAAGTGTTTGCATTGCGAAGGCATGATAAACGGTCAAGGACAGCATAAATTGTCGTCGATATTGTCAGGGACACTGTCCTTTGGATCAAATGATAACGGGTGTAGAGAAAATGATATCGGCAGGTCGGATGACGGCAGATCACGAGCGGACCTTTCCCGGAGCGCCAAGACATGCGGGACGGGGGCCGTGATCATTTGGCGATGGCTAGTTGTACACCGAACCCTAACCCAGTCAGCTTGACGACGGCTACGATGGGGAGGATGGTGACGAAGATGAAGGACACTCAGTGATATCCTTCAATGCAGATGTCGTATACATCTATCCAGGGTCTAAGTTTCTGGTTTGACTACTGAACTAGGACTATCACGCCTTCTAGACAGAACCTGGCCCCGAGCTCTAGCTTTTTTGTGTCAAGAGTTTCTCAGGTATCTGACAGCGTCACGAGGGAGGAAAGCTAGCTTCTCACGATGTTTTTACGTGAGTGGCATGTGGGATGGAGTTATCAATATCAATCTGATTTCATTCCACCTTGCTACCTAGCCCTATCGTAGGTATCGATCATACATGCATCCCTTCATGTTCCTCATATCCCTAGCCTCATTACAATCTGCCCATTGTCCGTCCGTTGTTCTATCTAATTCCAAGCAGTGAGTGTCATGGCTCATTAACTAATCAGTCTGTCGTTGCATCTTCCAAATCAGGTTCCATCAAAACGCCAACGCCCCACATGAACAAAAGAAAAGTGATCGAAGCCAGGACGTGCATGCTTGCTGTGTTGTGCTGTGTTGTGTTCTGTCGTTGATCGTCGAACAAAAAAGAGTCGTAGGCTTGTCAAGATAGCGTAAGAGCCTGTCGAAAGCGAGGGTGGTGTGTACCGAAGTAGGCGAGTCGTAATCGAAGCGAGTGACTTGATGTCTGAAAGCCAAAGCTATCGCAAAAACGACCGTCGATAAAAAGCGAGCGTTGAGAATGAGCGTCGCTGGTCGGCCCCGGAGTTTATCCCTTAGTTCTCAATATAAATATCAACCCTCCTCCTCCTCCACCCCTTATCCTTATCCTCACTCTTCCTCCTCTCCCTGCACTCAGGCAACGGCGCAGGGGTAGGACACCTCACCGGCTCGGGACTCGGAGCCGGACGGTGGTATCTCCACGGGAGGTAGTAGTAGTACGAGCTAGAAGGTCTATGGCGGCTTCGGCTACGCTCCGTTGTGGTGCGGCGGGAATGGCGGATGGTGGTTTCGCGCTCGTACTCGTACTCTCGCTCGGTAGTACTCTCACGACGGCGTGAGTGGGAGCGTCGAGGAGGAGGACATGGAGGAGGAGGAGAAGGCCGGGTGGTGGTGATGGTGGTGCTGCGGTGGCAGGTGTAGGAGTGGTAGTACCATGTGTAGAGAGGGATGTGCCGGCAGCAGATGGTGCAGTAGTCTGTGGAGTACCAGGGCATGGTTTCGGGTTGTTGTTGGCGGTGCTGCCGCTGGTCTTGTATGCTTGTGTATTGTTGTTGTTGTTGTTGTTCGTGCAAGTGAGAGTTGTTGTTTGTGTGTAGGTAGTGTAGGTTGAGCTTTGCTGATTCTGTAGACGTAGCGCGTAGAACGTTTGACTTGTGAAAGCTGATCGAGACGAAAATGAAACGAGAACGGATGAAAAGACAAGTCCTTTATATCCTACCTTCTTCCACAGAAACAGTCTCTTGACTATGTATCTGGTCATGACCTCCTTAGACTTGACTTTAGAGTCATCGCAAGGGGAGGTCATGAGGCAGCCGCCAACACCAACACCGAAGCCAGAGGTAGCTATCCAGCAGGACGTAGGGGTCTCCCGTAGGCGTCTGTCCCTTGTACGAGGAAAACATCACTCACTCTCTGCCATTTGATCAGGGCGAAGTCAAAAGCCGCTTGACTACCAAGCCCTCTGGGTCCCGACATCCTGACATCCTGACACCCCTTCACCGAAACTGAACTTCAGCTTGGATCAAGCCATCCATCCCTCCATCGTTCACCGTCTAGTCACCCCCGTCGCACCCACCAGTTCGGCTATATCCGCGCCCGCTATATGACCATGTCAGTAGTACCAAACCAGCGGTCGACGGGCGGGAGATTAGACTTTTCGCGGTTGAGCCCTGCATTGCCTTGCCAAAGTGGACAAACATCGGTAGAGTGCAGCCGTCGCAGCGAAAAAGAAAACAGCCGCGTTTGGCGCGATGGTACGACAGCAAAAGCGACACACAGAAGATCGCCTTCAAGGTTGGAAAAGATCCAAACTCCAAAAGTTCAAGTTCGGGTACCATATTCCAAGGGATAAGTGTGTTGATGGGAGGGACCTGTGAGTATAAGTCAGTCGCTCTAAACAAGTGGTGGCTAAGAAAAGGTCACGCAGCCAATCCCCGGGCCCCGTGGGCTTGTGTACCTGTCACCCGATACCGTCCCACACACCACCCTCCGAAAACCGGCCCCCATCCCAACCAACTTTCACCAAAACGTTCAGCCTCAAGGTCCCTTACGCAAAGGGCCAAAAACAGAAGCCTGGTTGTGTGTAAGTCGTGGCAGATGATTGGCAACCTGCCCTGACTGAGAAAGTGACCAGAAAGGTGTTGTGCGGTATGGTCATGGATATGCGACCCATGGTGCCGACCGGGCGGAAAGAAATGCAAGGCATGATCCTCCCGCCATGCATTGTGCATTCTGACGGGAGGGATGCAGCCTTATGGGTTTTGTCTCACACTGACCGGAAACCCTGGGATGTCAGCCGTGAATGACAAAAGGCTTTGAAAAGGGAGGCGGTGCTCATGATTGTTGGTCGGCCGTGGTGTGGAAGGCCGGGAGCCCTCTCTGTTGGTTGCCGTGTGGGTTCGGTAAGGCTGTGAACTTTTGGGAATGATGCATTGGTATGGGGAGGTGATGGGATTGTTCAATGACAAGGGCCGCGCTCAGGAATTATGGGGGAACGAGATGGGGGCAGAATTTGCAAGAGGGAGAAAATGAAAAACCATGAACTTAAGACCACCGCTGTCGTGACATGCCCAGCTGACCTTATCGACAAGGAGTGGATCGAAAGAGCAGGAGATGCGACACTATCGCGCTTGGGGTGGAAGTCCCTACCAGACAGATATTGCACTAACAGCCAGCTCCGCCTCGACTGGCCCCTCCATCGGGCAACATCCAAAAAACCTGCACGCAATGTGAACTCTGGCTACGCCAGGTCTGAAGAGAATATCATCTTATTATTCTACTTCAACGACTTGCATATGGTATAACCTCTAGTATAATACACTACCTCTTCACTTCGAACGATACTTACTTACACCCTGCTTCATACAAACACCAAGACCAGCCACAACACCAACTCGCTCAGATATCTGCTAACAATGTACTTTGTGCATACCTATTCATTTCACACTTTCTCTTCTGATAATCCAAAACCATCCCCTCCCTCCACTATCATACACCTCCTATCCACACTACCTCTTCCTCCCCGCCTCCCCCTTCCTATTCCTATTCCGATTCCGATTCCTATCCCTCCCCCTCTTACTCCTATCCCTCGGCAACTCCAACGGCGTGCCCTCCAACATTTTCGCCATCGTAGCCAACATGTACTCGTCAACAGTCCTGATTCTTTCTCCCCAGGCATTATATTCCACTTCCCTCTTCTCCTCCTTATCTTTCCCTTCCATCCCCTCCTCTCCATTCAACCCTTCTAGGTCAGCAAGCGCATCACCCGGCGTCCCCGGCCTCGTGGTATCCCCAAAGTCCGCTTCATCCTGCATAATCTCCTTCTCCGCCGCCTTGGCAGCGTCAACATCTTCACGGTCTTCTGCCATTTCTAACACCCTGCCCACGTTGCGCACAGGGCCGGGTTGTGTGACGCCGACAGTACCATCATCGCCTGTACCCGAAGAAGTAGACGGACCGCCCAAAACCCGATCCATAGCCAAATTCGCCGCCACATCATCCTCATTACTCGCAATCACCTCCCCATTGCTCCCCAGCACGTCTCTGACCGACAACCGATTAAAGTAATCCGTCGTAAACTCTCCTTCCTGGATGACCACGTCGTCCAACATTTGTTTCTGGGATGCCTTCCGTAAAATGTTGGCTTCGATCGTGTGCTCGGATACTAAACGATAAATGTGCACGTCCCTTGTCTGGCCGATGCGGTGGCATCTATCTTGGCACTGTTTGTCCATGGCTGGGTTCCAGTCTTGGTCGTAAAAGATGACTGTGTCGGCGCCGGTTAGGTTGATGCCGAGACCGCCGGAGCGGGTCGAGAGAATGAAGCAGAGGATGCGGGGGTCGTGGTTGAACCTGTCGGTGAGGATTTGGCGCTGTTCGACTTTGGTGGCGCCGTCGAGGCGCAGGTATTTGTGCCCGTGGATGTTGAGGAATTGCTCGAGGATGTCGAGGACTTTGGTCATTTGCGTGAAGATCAGGGCGCGGTGGCCGCCTGCCTGCAACTTGCGGAGGAGCTTGTCGAGGGCTTGTAGCTTGCCGCAGTCGTATTGCAGGAGACGCTTGTCCGGGAATTGGATGGTTAGGCGCATGCGCGCTTCGTGCCATGGGTCTGGTGGTGGCTGGGGTGGCATGTAGGGGGCGTATTTGACGGGGGCCGAGAGCTTGAGGTCGAGCTCTTCGAAGAGCTGGATGCCTCGTTCGCCGAGAAGGAAGCGGTTCATTTCTGGACCGGTGACGACTGCGGGGGTGACGCAGGCAAATTTGGTAATGGTCATTTCCATGGATTCGGCCCGTTGTTGTAGGGTGGGAATGGCGTTGTGGAGGAGAAACGAGTCTTCTTCAAACCAGGACATGATCTTGGCTGGGACTCTGGGTCGCTGTTTGTATGGTCGCAGATGGGTGTCGAGAGTAAGGAACTCGGTCAAGCGCTTGCCGTAGATGGGGCGTTGTTGACGACGGAGAGCGTTGATATAAACGCAGTGTTGAAGCTCTTCGAACCGGCCCCATCTGGCAGCGCTCTCGAGGTACACGAGGTTGGACTTGACAGACGCAGGATCCAGGGCTGTGTAAGCGTTGTTGGCCCGGACCTTTTGCGCCTCCCTCAGATCGAGTAGAATGCGATGGGAACTGAGCTGGGCGATACGGTCGGTGTGCGACTGGGATAGGTCCTCGTACTCGGTTGGGATCATGTTGAGGAAGCTCAAGTTGACGGTAGTCATGGGCTTCGTTATCAACAGCTTATTCCGAATGTACTTCTCTTTCCACTCATAATCCGCCGGCACCGACCGTGACATGCGGAACGAAGTCATGATGGGCCGGTCGACGAACAGATCGGGATGGTTACAGACCTTTCGGAGCTGCATCAAACAGTTAATGATAGACATGTAGTTGCCAGACTGGAGAGTCTCGCGGGTGTCGGCACGAGACAGGAATCCATCATACAACTCTCGCTGACGTTTGGAAAGACGACAGAACTCGACGTGCTCATACTTGGCCGGCATCTGCTTTTCCACGTCCGCCTTGAGTCGACGGAGAAGATAGGGTCGGAGGACCTTGTGCAGCTTGGCAATGATGGCACGCGCCTCATCGTCCAACTGCTCACGACCGCTTTCCAAGATCTGAGATTCGGGCCTAGCGAACCAGTTATGGAACTCGGTAAGGTCAACGAACCCGCCTTCGCCGTTCTCGGGTGGCGCCAAGAAGTAGAGAAGCGACCACAACTCCGTGAGGTTGTTTTGCAATGGCGTGCCTGTCAAGAGCAATCGAGCCTGTGTGTTGAAGCCGAGTAGTGTCTGCCAGCGCTGCGACTTGAAGTTCTTGATGTTATGAGCCTCGTCGAGAATCATGTAATGCCACCGTCTTCGCCTGAACACCTGTTGGTCTTGAAGGACCATCTGATACGAGGTAATGCAGACGTTCCAAACATCGTCGTTGTTCCACCCCTGACGCTTCCTCTTGCGTTCTTCCTGGTTGCCGTAGTAGGTTAGGATCTTGAATCCTGGACACCACTTCTTGAACTCCATCTCCCAGTTGAGCATGACACTGGTAGGCACGATAACCAGATGCGGACCCCAAACCTCGTGATGGCAGGCCAGATGTGCCAGCAGCGCAATGGTTTGGATGGTTTTTCCCAAACCCATTTCGTCGGCCAGGATACCGTTGGTGTTATTGGCATAAAGTCCGGCGAGCCAGTCCAGACCATGATGCTGATACTCACGCAGGGTTCCGCGTAGCAGAAAAGGAATCTCGGTCTTGACTGTTGGGGTTGCCGGCTGAGGTGAGGATTGCCTGCTGTCGGCTTTTTGCACGCTGACGGCCAGCTCCGAGTGGGGAGTGTCGATGTCGGTGGGTTTCGTATCGGCTGTTTTTGGTGATTGTGTTTGTGACTGGCTCTGCATTTCGGTAGCTGCCACTGTTTCCTGGCTATCGTGTCGAGAGTGGGGTGGTGCTTCTATTGACGGTGCCGCCGCTGTATCCCTTGGGTCTGTTACCGCGGCATCAGCCATGGGTAGATCGCCTCCAGTTTCAACAGACTCTTGTGCTGGAGGTGCCTGGGCTTCAGCCTGAACGGTCTCAGTCTGCAATGGTATACCATTGGCGAGGGAATCCTTCTTTTCGGATCCGCTTCCCGGCTCTGTCGTGTTCTGAGTAGGTTCTGGTGCTGAACTGTTGGGTATCTCCAGCAAAGAAACTTCGTCGTCTCCACCATCAGGCTGTGATAGTGACCGCTGTTGATCAGTATGGATACCGTTAGTCTTTGGCGGTTCATCCGTATGCCCATTAGCTTGGGGCTCCGGATCAACAACAGCAGGAGCATCGGCCATTTCCACATCTTCCGTGGTTTCGGCCGGCGGTTCCTCTGTCACAGCCTCCTCCTTCAACTTCTTCAGCTCCGACTTTCCAAAGAATAATCCTAGTAGGCCGGCAGGTTCATCATCAGACTCATCCTCTTCATCCTCCTCCTCGTCCTCGTCGTCTTCGTCTGATTCCTCCTCGCTGGATCCAAGATCATCGTCCATATCCACTGATTCATCGCTTGTATCGTCGTCGTTCGCAACACTTCCATCCGCAGCAGCCGTAGCATCAGCCATCTCCACATCTTTGGTCGTATCTTTGTTTTCATCGGTCGTATCCAAGGTAGGCAGGTTAGCGTATTTTGCGCGCAATTCTTCTTGCGTCAGGCCCTCGTCGGAGGCGGTCGATTTCTTGTCGTCGTCATCCTCGGAGGTTGACATGTTATCCTCGTCTTCGTTTGCGTCTTCGTCGGACATTTCGTCGGATCCTCCATCTGATTGCTCATCACTTTCCTCGTCATCGCCCATCACTGACGGCATCCCACTTTCCAAATCCTCATCGTCCTCATCCTCGTCCTCGTCTGTAATCTCATCCCCGTCAACTTGCGCTTGTCGTTGCTGTAGCTTTTGTTCAGACAAGTTGACTGCCTGGTTCAGCGCAGCCTTGACACGGCGCTGCTCCTCCGCTTCCCACTCCACCAACCGGCGCCTGTTGACCTCAACCCTGACATTCTCCCATGTCCCAGCAAAAGCCTTGATGACCTGGCGCCATTTGGCCTTGGACGCTTCGATTTCCTCCAACTCGATTTCTTCGGCAGTTTTGGGCTGAGGGTTTCGACGTCTCCACTCGGCTTCACATGCAATGGCGATGCGCTTGGCTGCTTGCATATGCAACTGCTGCTCCCTGTACATCAACTTGCGGAAATTGGTCATGGCCTTGGTAAGGTGATCGAGATGAGCCCACTGTCGTGGTGGCTCCTCCTCGGGTTCAGGCACAAACGCGGAACACCTGTCGGGGGCGAGTAAGCCACCAGGCTCGACCTCCTTTTCGACCCGTAGAATGATCTTGGCGTCTTGGAGGGCCATGTCGTCTGTGTATTCGGGGCCTTCATCGGCAATCTGTTGTCCACCCTCCTCCACTGGTATTTCTTGGGCGCGCGCAAAGTATTCCTCGAAGTTGGGACCGATCTTCGGACGGGCGTGGGCTTGGCTTGGATGGACGAGGGGTATTACGGTCAATGGGGGTCGCACTTTAAGCTTAATCCGGGGCGTAGCGCGCGAGGAACCGGGGGAGAGTTGCCCTTGGGCTTCATCGTAGGCAGCTTGAGACTGGGCCAGCGCTTGACGCATAGACCGACGCGTACCGATCACGGCGGGTTTCGGTGGTGTAGAGGGACGTCGTGGAGATGTGGATCGTCGACGGGATCGAGATGCAGAGGGTCTAGATTCCTGAGCCGTAGTCGATTTGCGCGCGGGAGCCTTTGGCGGCGGGGGTGGTGGCATCTTTGTGGTAGCATGTTTGCTGCTGCTGCTTGCTGGTGCTGGCTTCTTGGACGAACTGGCGCTGCTCTTGGTGCTGACAGGACTTGTTTGTATAGCTTTCCGCATAACCTTCTTGTCGCTGGGTTTCACGCCTAGCAAGACGGGGTTGACGCGACCCGACTTGCGACGACCATCCTCGGTAATGATTGTAGTTGGACCCTCGGCTTCGAACTTCTTCCATGGTGGTGACTCTGGCTTCGGCTTGCGCGTGTGATTGTGAGGCGTTGTTTCGCGCACCCGGCGTCGCTTGGCGGGTGGTTGACCATCTTCGTCGAGCTCGGGGGTCTCTCCATCGCGGGCATTGTCGCTGCTCATCGTCGACCTAGAATCCTCCTGCATTGAAGGTATCGGTTCGCTGTCAAACTCGAAGTTGTCGGGATCGCTCAGCGGGGACGAGATGGACGACAAGGGGGACTGATCGCGGTCGAGGAAACCATCGCCGTTGGTGGTCTTGGTCGGCGTTGTTGGCCTCGGGGTATCGATGGTGGCGGGGACATGGTTGCCATTTATGTTATTGTCTGTATCCTTATTATGGAAGGAGTTATTGTTTTCCTTGTCGTCGTCGTCGTCGTTGCCGTTGACAATGGCGGGGGTGGTGGCGGTGGTGGTGTTGCTGTCGTCGATGTTCTCGGAAAGCGTGGTTCGTGAATCAACTCCCGCAGCAGCAGCATCAGCAGCATCAGACGCGGTGCCAGAGTCGGTCATCATAGTAGTCATGGTCACTGTCACAGCAGCCACGCCTATCTCGGGGGTATGGGGCCGGATATCTCGACGAAACGGGCATTGGATGGGACCAAAACAACGTCAGAGAAACCGCACGACTTGGAACTATCTCATGCCCGCGTTTGGGCGTGATCAGGCTACGGGAAGGGGGGCCTATTGCGAGGAAATGTCGAGAAAGTGGCCGTTGCCCGCAAATCGCAAAATGTTGCCAACCGACAAAAAAAATCCATCGCAACCGCTGCGGCACTGAGCGGGACACCAGCCAAGCCAACACGGCCAGCCTGATGGACCTCGATGGACCTCGCCATAGAAAACAGTGGATGACGGGCCTCTGCTGATGGCGAATGATGCTGCCGTGTTGCGTGCAGGAGCCATGGAGAGGTCTGTGCACATCGCGTTTGAGAGTGGGAAGCTCTGACGCTGACGACGGGAAGAAGTGGAAGTGGAAGAGCTCATCGGGGCAGTCAGTGGCCGAGACATTGCGTGCCACTGTGAAATTGTTAGTGCAAGCTTCTAGCCAAGAGCCTTCTGTGATGCGGGGCGGCCACTCCTCGGGTCATCATTCTCCTTCTTCTTGGCCCATCCTTGCAAGCCAATCAGCAGCTCCACAAGCTGCGTGCACAGACCATCTTGAATGAGCAGGCCGTCGTCCAGTTGCGCCTGGTGTTCTGGTCTGTCGTCAACGTCAAGATTCCCAATCGCAAATCCATTCGAAACTCGGCATCACGACTGCATTGCGGCCCTCATAAGCCAAGGTAACCATGCGCCAATTGACAGAATTTGAATCAAAACGAAGGCTGACGATTGACACCAATTCAAGATGCTGTCCCGCCGACTCCTACGGGCCTCGCCCGCCCGCCTCGTTGCGCTCGCCGCGAACCGATCCCCCATTGTCCAACAACGCCGTACCTTTTTGCCCGATCAGTTGACCGGAAACGGAGGCATCATGGAGCAAAAATACCCTGATTCCGATTACCCTCACCTTAGCGAAGCCGAGGACCCCGGGATGGTATGACAGTCAACAGTGGAATAAGGAGGCAGGACATGAGAACGGGAAGCAAAAGCAGAGGGAAGCTGACGGACTGGTTTTGCGCAGAACGGCGGCTACATCAACCCCCCGCGCATCAAGCGCCAGCATCGCGACCCTTACGCCGACTGGTGGGACCCTCAAGAACGCCGCAACTTTGGCGAGCCCGTGCACGAAGACCACGATATGCTGGGCATGTTCACCCCATACGAGTACACCTGGGTCACTCCCGGCAAGGGTCTTGCTCAGATTGGCTGCTTTATCGTCGCCTTCCTCACCGTCTGCTACGGCGTCAAGCTCACATACCCCGACAAGGTCTCTTATCCTCGCGAGTTTGAGGGTGGTTTGTTGGAGGAGTTGGGTGGTTCGGGAGCTATCAGGGTAAGTGGAGCTTCCCCAGGCTGAAAGATGGAGACAGCCTCAATGGTCTTCTCCATTTTGTGGATCAAGACATGGGACTGGACAGTGCTGACTTTTTGACTTCAACATGACAGGCGAGACAGGCTGGTGATGCCGACCCTTGAATACAGACATGAAGAACCTGGAAACTACAGACTATAGCATGCACCGTGTACATAGAGGTAGCAGCTACTACTTTCATCCGGGGTGAACGGTACCCGGGAAAGCATAGAGTTGAGTTATGGGAAGCAGTCATTATCGCAGAGTTCAGCTACCGAGTTGTTCGTTCTGTCTTTCCATCACTTCTTCCTGCTGATTCTAACAACATACGGTTGCGGTGTTTAAGTTCCACTTTCCTCCAAGGCCTGGGCCCCTTTTCCGTCTTGGAATAGCCTGGCAGTTCCCAGTCTTGGAATCACTGACCACCAACAACCAGCAGGAACAAGTTCGATCAAAACCACATGGAGTCGCGCTCATGTCCACAATCACGTTGCTGCTTCCAATAAGATTCTAGCAATAAGGCCAGGTTCTCGCTGCAATATCATGACTCGTGCAAGTTCATCTGGGGAAATGACTCCACATTTGCCGTGTAAGTCACAAAGTGGGCCACCGGCTCGGGACCGAAGTCTTCCTTTATCAATGGCAACTCCCGTCTACGATGGCTTCAACAGACATCAATGGAAGGACATCTCACCACCAGTCTGGCCAAAAATTACCAATGACGAGTCCGTACCAGGCAACAGCACTCGAATTCAAGGAATCGTGTCCCGAAGCTCACATCATGGACCTTGGTGGAATCTCCGATGCCGGCCATCCATGCACTTCCCTCTATTATCACGACAAATATGGAAGGAGCAACCCAACGTTCTTCCCGTCTGAAATGGATTTCAGCTTCAACTTTCAAGGTTGAGGTGGACCTTTTGGCCTGGCGTAATATGCGGGTAGCTGCTCTGAGCGGTCGATCGAGAGGGGAAGAGGAGACCTTTTATCATCCCAATCCACTGCACTGCTCAGACACTCGGCAACTCTCGACGCCACTTCTCGTGCCCGACCATCGTCACTTTAGCCTGTCTTTTGTGTACAGTACTGTCTTCTTTTTGCTTCTTTTCTTGCTTCCCATTGTCGCAATATATCTTGCCAGAGCTCCAAGCAACATTAACACTCCATTCACTCATCCTCTTCGACGATACACTACCGACTGCCCTGCGACGGCATACCACACGATGCGCTACGACGACTGGGACGTCATCCTGTTCCCCACGGGCAGAGATGGCAAGATTCCAATCAAGGAGTTCAAGGTTCAGTGCCATGTAGTTCCAGACCAAGAGCTCGCTCACATGCACGGACACGCTGGCTTGCCTGTCATGACCTGCTTCATCCCGAGTCTTCCAGCCGGCAGCCCGTTCCAGATCTCCATGCACGCTTGGAAGGCCCCCGATATCAGCCTGTTCACCAAGACATACAGCAGACATACCGAGTTCCTCAAGTTCGAGGCGCGGGTCTTCATTGATGGCCGCCTGGTGGCGTCCACTGCCTTTGATCGCAAGGTCAACGGACCCCATCTGATCGCAGAAACCTTTGGTACGTCTAACCGAAGGCTCCTGACATGGTAGCAAGGGCCATGAAGCGTACGTACACCAAAGCTGACAAGCACCCAGACTACACCAAGACGGGCGAACGTGAACGCCTAAAGTTTCCGACCTTTCGCCGTGAACTTCTTTACGAGAGCCACTGGAGTCCTGGCGACGACCTCGGCCGCATCAAAGTTCTCATCAGCGAAGGCTTCCCGCGCGATTCCACCTCAATGCCCTTTGAACGGGTGAAGAATGTTGTCGCTTTCTCCTTCCAGCATGCTCCGTTAGGTAAGACTGTACCGCCCATTCTTCCATGTTTCCCACGCTAACCGACATTGGTGTCTTCAGAGCTGCTTGAGAACAATTCTATTGCTTGGCCAAACCCATCCATGTGGCGCACCCCGACTTACATCTCAAACGTACCTGTCCCAACATACCATCCCGAGGATGGCATCAGCTCCCACGCGCATTCACCCCTGCGAGCAAGGAAAAGTACCGAGAGTCCAGCAGGGTTCCCAACTCCAATCATGACCCATGGCGTGTTTCAACCCCAGCCACCTAGCACTAGCTATGGGGGTACACAGACTCTCCAGATGCCATACGCACCTCGAAACACCAACACTGGATCTAGCTCGTCACTTTCATACCCTGATCCATTCACCGAGCCTTCTTACATGGACTGGGCTAGCTCAGTGGACACCAACTCCTGGCAGTCTGGAATGCGAAGGGGCACTCAACAGCAAAGCAGCGATGACACTATGCCCGACTATGGTGACGGCCACAATCGTAACCAGACCGAGGCTATGCATGTTTCTGGGCATAGCATGGATGACGAGCAGTCTACAAGTATGAAGGTTCCGACGAACACCCCAACAGCAGCTGCTCCTTCTGTTGAGGACATGACTACAGGAGTCCACTTCCCCTCCATGTCTACCCATTTGCCGTCAATCCCTTCCGACATGGCTTCGTGCTTGACCAATACTCTCTTGAACCAACCGATCCCGCTTCAGCTTCAGCCTCACCAGATACCTCTCCCGTCTTCGGATGTCAAGACACGTAAGGAGAACCGCTTCCTCACAATCTCTGGTTCCAACCCTTCTTCAGCTCACTCGACCCCTACTGCAAACCGTGGCGACATTCGCAAGTTCTCACAGCCGGCTTACTCCCAGTGTCCCATCGCATCCAACTTGTCCCAAATGGTCTCGTCCATGGACGGTGCCGGAAGCTCAAGCGACTCTCCAAGCTTGCAGAGCATCTTTTCAGCCGCAGGAAGTCATCAGGATAGCCCGTCGCAGGCCGAGTTTGGGTCCAGTTCCAGCATGTATGCCGGCCATACGTCGTATTCCAACCCACCCGGCTTTCCTCCCAGCAATCCTTCTAGCCTATCCTCCGATCTCTCTTCCAACCTGACGTCAAACATAAGTTCAATCTTTTCCACGAATCCCGTTACCAATCCTCCCTTCGGCCCCACTCCATTTGCCTCACGGACCGAGAGCTCGCTCAACGTTGGTCTCGGAATTGGACAAGGCAACGGAGATGGAAATGGAACTGTCAAGCGGGTTCGGAATTTCACCCCTGCCTCTGCTAAATCCATTGATGACGAGGATCAGCCACGCCAATCCAGCCCTCCGGCAAAAGTCAGGGACTTGGCTAGGGAGTTTGGGATTGAGCAAAACATGCTGGAACTTTGAAGTTTCATGAAACATTGGAAGAGTGAAGCACTAGCCTCCTTTCGATTACTGGCGTGAGCTCCCAATGGTCATATGTGTCTGTTCAACAATATGTTAGTCCGTTCTCTTGTGGTTTTCCATCTTGTCCTTCTCATATCAACTTATCAATAGCATGTTATACAGGGTCTATGATAGGCGTTAGTTATGGTTCGATTCTTGTAAAAGGTTTGGAGAGTGCGCATGCTTCCTTTATCTCAATCTTCATGTTACCGCGGCTATTGCGTGGTGTATACAGTTTTCCTTAATTCACCCGTGTACTAGCACGATATTGGCGTGGTGGGTAGTATAGTAGGAATGTTTAGACAACGCAATGAACGTCTCATACACATCTCATTTCTTCTACAAAAGAGACGGACACTTTATCTCTGACATGCGAGTGAGTAGTCACCATGACAAAAGAAAAAAAAACATGAATAAATGTCCCAAAAGAAGAAGAAAGCACAAAAAATGGGTGACCCGTACTGGATTCGAGCCAGTATCTCCGTACTAGCGGTATGTCTCCAAATACCATTAAAAGGCATCCAACGATATCGAAGGCTAGGTGTGTTATGTTACCGTTACAACAACGGACCACGGGTAAGCTGCACCAACACCACCTGATGTACCCATCCCAACGTTGGAGATCTCCAGACTTTTTACAGGAGTGCAACGGCCGGCCGGTCGTAGCTTGTAGACGTGGAAAGTGAGTGGTAATGGAGTGGTGGTTGGAATAAGCTCGCCAAGAACTGGGCCGAGCCAACTGTTAAGGGATTAGTGCGTGGTGCACTGCGTGGAGATAATGGAGCTAACATGGGTCTGCTCTAAACTCCGCGGCGGGTGTTAGTGCGTACGCACTGTACGTTTGTGAAGCTTAACACTAACAGCAGGCCCATGATGATCTGCTCCTTGAGTATCTTGACAGAGAGCAATGCGTGAGAATAGATGAAGCTTTGACACAATATACAACAAGCTAAAGACCTCCTTAAGCGCAGTTTCATGTCATCAGACTCGTATATTAAGGCTGGGCGCCATTTGTTCGGTGTTTGCACCCGGCGTTAGTCGTCAGCCGTCAGCGGACACGGGAGGTCATCGTCAGGCATGACAGTCATGATCCCGCCCTGGCCCTGGACTTGGCCCCCAACCCGCAGTGTCGCCAAAGGCCAGAGCTCGGTGTTAAAGTCCCGCAAATGAAAGCCCCAGACCAACCATTTCCACTTTCGGTGTTAGTGACAGCGGGAGATGGCTGAGTGGTAGGTACGTACCGGTTTTTGTCATACTTTGTCATCCCTTTGTTCCCGGCGCGGCAGTTAGTGGTGTGTCCTGGCATTCTATCTCTAGGTAGCACGGCCGTCAATATGGTCGTTCTGCCCTGTCCTCGTTTGGCTGAATCAAGCCAAGACGTGAAAAGTGTGCTATAACGCCGATACTGAAAGGAAAAAGAGTCATGATGCGTACTTTTCATTTGGATTCTGTTTCAGCCATCAACGGCTTGAGTAGGTTTTGCGATGTAGTGCCTCTGTTAAGAAATTCTTAGGTTGTCTTGGGGGGAAGCGGTTCGGGGTATGAAACTCACCAAAATGTTGGGATCGGATACGGACACGGTGAGGAAATGAGACCGATGGGGCCTCTGGGCCTGTATGTACTGGGTGGTGGACAGCGAATATGGCTTGCTTCCAGCCATGCCCTTGGTTTGTGTGTACTTGCACATGGTATTCAGGTCGGTTCGGTCTCCTGCTCGGATTCATGCGCCTTCTCGACTGAGCTGCTGAGCAGAAACGGTTCTAGGTAGGCACCGGTTCTTATACGCAGCAACATTTTCTTACCATCCTCGAGATCGAGCCTGCCAGACGCCCAAACCAAGTAAGAAATGTCAGTCTTTTCCTTTTGGGAACGTCGTGGAATCCGCGGTCGCCGAGTCCCGCCCGCATAGCGGATCTGGATTCCGATGTGGACTTCCTCTTCCTGAACGAATACCTAGCTCAACACCTTCATTGGAGCCGATATCTGACGCTTACTTCTGACCCAACAGCATGGAGAGATGGGCAAGTCAGGATACTGGAATATGTCGAAACGAGTCTGAGCGGAAGTAGGTAGGGTGCGTAAATCGTGCAATTAGTCGTCATCACTACAGCCTTACAGTACCATGGTGGTCCCGTTGTGTCAGGAATGACAAGAAAGGGCGCAGCTTTTAGTTCCCGCTTTCACTGTAACGTACCCTGCATTTTGCTTTGGTGTTTGGCCATTCGGATCTGATAAGAGCCGTAGACGTGGTGGGTGGCAGTGAGCTTCCCTCGTTCTGGTTGGATTATGTGGCGCCAGACTTTTGTCTTACTTGCGTCTTCTTTTCGGTGGAACTTGTGTGACATAGGAGAGCGATTCCTGGAATTCCCGTGGTTGTAGGCAGCCATGAGGCTCGCATCATGGAACGAGACCATAAACTTGATGAACATCAACCACGGTGTCGGTAAGAGTAATGCATTCTGGAATCGCAGTTGATGTGAGCAAGCGGCCGCTGTCAGCGATGTTGGTTTTGCGTTTTGCGATATATGGAAGTCGATTTGCTTGGGGCTGGCCTGTCGTCGACAAACGAATTTGATTAGCACCCAACAAACGATGCCAAGAGAAGTTTGTCAAGTTTACTTACCGTGACGGAATATGATTCATCATGAATGTGCTATCCCCGAAAGGTCGCGAGCCGGCCGATTCTCATCAAGCCCCAATTGACCCGAGGGGGACGATGGCTCAGGTAAGCGGAAACAATGCGAGCGGCCCAGTGACAGCTCTCGGGGTCGGAGAACGGTACAATTGTTAGAGCGTGGTTGCCATCAAGTGGGCTTGATGGCGCACCCAACAGGATGGATTGCGACGGACGGCTTGTCTGTCGTCCCGTTTGGATGGGATGCCGAGATAAAGGATCGCTTTTGGAGGTTGGATGGTTGGGATGGATTACAAATGCGGTCCAGCCGTAGGTACGAGAAGGTACCTCTACGCGGGTACGTACTCCTGCCGCTCCAGTTGTACCCTCCCTTAACACTTACACGACCGAACTTACCCAATGTCTTCACACAAGGGCTGTATTTTACGTGGAATAACCCTGGCAAATGTTCCATTGAGTGCACCTCTTGTTAGCAAACGATATGGAAAATGCTAGAGCATGCAAAAAAGAAGCGGTATGCATATTTGACTCAAGCCGAGCGACCATAACGCCGGCAATGAGCAATCGTGCATTTCGCGCAGTTACGCCGAGTATGGTGATACGAACCGTCCTTTCTCGAATTTGTCGCAAGTAAAGCTGAGGTTGGGACGACTGCCTTTCTAGAAACTCCCATTTGATCGAGTCCCGCAATCCGCTCCCATTCTATCAACCATGTATTCCGCCCCGCGCGCCGTCTTCAATTCCCAGTACCCCAAAGGCAACCACGACCGATAGTACAGTCCTCGACGGAATCCCGCGGGACGCCCACATTCTTTCGTGAATCCAAACATCGAAAGCTCAACCATCCAGAACAACCCGGATGTCAGCTCCGCCGCCACGTATTACCCTTGGCAAGTGAGCATAGCGAAGGAAATAACTAACACGATCTGACAAGAAAACCCGACTGAGCAAGCATTCGTACTGGTACGTTTCCACAATACCTCTTCAGGCTTCCATCCCCATGACTCGACGAGGCACAGTCTTGAGCTTAATCTGACGGGATTCTGACATGTTAGGTTGTCACTGACAGGACGGGAACAGTTTGACAGCAAAGCCGTGTAGACTGCACACCTACGGCGGCGCGGCGCAGCGGGCAGCGGGCAACCTAATACCGCATCGGTATCGGGAGGCTAATAGAACCGGAGACCGTTTGGTGTAACTTGAGTTCGGTTTGGTTGACTTGAACCGCTTGGTTGGTAAGATATCTCCGAAGTGTGTCTGTCATTGATGGGTGGTCTGTCCGAATTACCAATAGTACCTATCCTATCCATTGGTAAGGTAACTAAAGTAGGAGGCTTGGTGGCTTGGTGTGGGCTTGAGGTTTTATATCACGTCCTTTGTCCTAAGCTTCACTGTCACCTTCAAGTTGTCGTGTCTTTCCTCGTCATACCTACATATACCTCCCCAGTTCACTAACCCTTCCCATCCAGTTCCCACCTTCTCCGCTTACCATACCCTCGGACTCTTACCAAGAAGAAAGCACGCCATACGGAACGACACAATTAAACACCTCTGCCCATCATGGCCGACATCAAAAAGGACGAAACCAAAGTCGACAACCTGGCTGTACCGCAGGCCCGTAGCCAGTCTCAATCCCGAGCACCTACAATAGCAGAAAGTGAAGACCCCCGCGGTGGCTACAACAAGGACGTGCTTTCAGACACTGAAGGCGGACGAACGATTGACGAGACAGATCCGGAGAAGGAACAACAACAACCTGGACATGCATTGGCCCAGCAAAAGTCCAATGCCACGCACAAGAGCCACACGACTACGATACGGGAAGATGGGGTGGAGTACCCGACTGGTCTCAAGCTGGGCTTGATCACGATAGCGTTGTGTTTGAGTGTTTTTTTGATGGCTCTTGGTGAGTTTCCCTCTGCCCTTGACTTTTGCTGTTAGAAGAGAGTTGGAGGCTAACAATCGATAGATAACTCCATCATCGCCACCGCCATCCCCAAAATCACCGATCAATTCAACAGTTTGCAAGATGTAGGCTGGTACGGAAGTGGTACGTCCTTCATTTCCCCCCTCTCCCCTCATCAACAGTAACTAACACCCCAACGCAGCCTACCTCCTAACAACCGCCGCCCTCCAACTCCTCTTCGGGCGCTTCTACACCTTCTTCTCCCTCAAATGGGTCTACCTAATCGCCATCTTCATCTTCGAGCTCGGCTCCCTCATCTGCGGCGTCGCCAACAACTCCACCACGCTCATCATCGGGCGCGCCATCGCCGGCATCGGTTCCGCCGGCATCTTTTCCGGCGCCTTGATCATCCTCGCCTACGCCGTCCCCCTCGAGCGCCGCCCCGTCTACACAGGCTTCATCGGCTCCATGTACGGCATCGCCTCCGTCTCCGGCCCCCTCTTGGGGGGCGCATTCACAGACGAAGTTACCTGGCGCTGGTGCTTCTACATCAATTTACCGATCGGCGCCGTGACCATGCTCGTCATCGGCTTCTTCTTCCCGGACCCGCAGAGGGAACGTCCGGCCGAGCAAACCTGGGCCAAGACCATCTTAAAATTTGACCCCTTTGGCACGGCCGTGTTCATGCCCGCCATCGTTTGTCTCCTGCTTGCCCTCCAGTGGGGCGGCACCACCTACGCCTGGGATAACTGGCGGATTATTTTCCTGTTTGTCCTCTTTGGCGTTTTGATCACGGCGTTTGTGGTTATCCAGTTTCGCATGCAGGACAACGGGACTGTGCCGCCGCGGATCATCAAGAAGCGCTCCGTCTGGGCCTCCGCCATCTTCTCCTTCTCACTGGGAGCAGCATTCATGGGCTCAGTCTACTACCTACCCATCTGGTTCCAGGCCGTCAAGGGCGCTAGCGCCGTAAGGTCGGGGATCATGAACCTCCCCATGCTTTTGGCGGTGGTCATCTTATCCGTCGTCGCCGGCGCGCTGGTTTCGGCGATTGGGTATTACGCCCCCTTCATGATCCTCTGCTCGGTAATTTCCAGCATCGGCTACGGCCTCCTCACCACTTTCCACCCTGATATCGGGTCAGGGAAATGGATAGGTTACCAAATCCTCGTCGGCGCCGGTCTAGGCATGGGTCTTCAACAAAGTCTCATGGCCGTACAGACGGTGCTCGAAATCAGCGATGTAAGCGTGGGCACGGCGCTAATGGTATTCATGCAAACCCTCGGCGGCGCACTTTTTGTGTCTATCGCGCAGAATGTGTTTACCAACAAGCTTGTTCAGTACGTTCGCGAATATGCTCCCGGGTTTGGAAACGCGGAGGATATCCTGCTGCTGGGCGCGACGAGCGTGCAAAAGACGATTGCTCCGGACTTGCTGGAGGGCGTGACGAGGGCGTATAATGATGCGCTGACGGACGTGTTTATGGTGTTTGTGGCGATGGCGGTGGTTAGTATTGTCGGAGCGTTGTTGGTGGAGTGGAGGAGTGTGAAGGGGAAGAATGTGGAGGTTGGGTTGGCTTGATTCCTAGGTTGACTGAGGTGGACTGGTCGTTTGGGAGGGAGAGATTGTGGAGTGATGCGGATAGTGTTTCTTTGCTGGAAGTTGTTGTTGGTGGTGGTTGCATGGGAAGGATAAATGGATGGGAATTAATTTGTACAAGTAACTTAATCTGGTTAATAATGGCTGGGACTTGATATGGGATAGATATGGGGGAAATCTCACCTACACGCTACCTTATCATCTGGACTAATCCCAAAAACACGGGACAGGCATTCGACCTTTTCCATTTCGTGGCCGGACGAGCATCTCCATATACCTGGTTCGTAGATATCGTGGCTCATTCGCGTACGTTTTGTGTAGTCGGTAATGGTCCAAGGGACTCATCAAGGGACATGCTCGGGACGCAGTGTCAGTTTCTAAATACGCAGTGTCACTGCGTACGTAGCATTATCTACCCAGACTATACTACGTACGCAGTGCTATATAATCCCTAACCCTAATATTTTTATATAATTAAAATACTATGAATATTAACCCTATTCTCCAGGAATACTTCTACAAGCATTATAATATACGTTAATATATAAAAATACAACGTTATTAACCCAGCCCTAAAAATTAAGATATTATCTACCTCCTTTATATTATTATACGGCTTAAGAGTAATATTTCCTATTATAAATATAAGAATTCGATCTATAGTTGATAAAAAGTAATTACTTAGAAGGAAATCCGAAATAAGGGTTAAATAATGAAATACTCTTTTTTAAGAATTAGATTTAAATTTATTAAAGTTATATATTTTAAAATTATCCCTCTTTTAATTAATAGAATAATTGGAATTAAAATTATTACTAATATTAATGGTAGTGAATATATTAAAATAAAAATCAATATATAAGTAATATATTTAAATGGAAATTTATTAAATACGATAAAGTTTAAAAAGTTATGAATAATAATAAATAATATATAGCGTTACGAATTAAAATCTTCTATTAAAAATCGTTAATTTATAAATTTTATAATAGTAGCGTATAAAAGTGAACGTTATATATTTATAATAATAAAATTGGATTTAGGGTTAGGGATTTACATAGATACTGCGTACGTAGTATGGTCTATATAGATAATGCTACGTACGCAGTGACACTGCGCACGGAGTAAAATAACACTGCGTCCCGAGCATGTCCCCTCATCAAAAGGCGGGCAATGCTTTTCTCGCCATGGGCCCCGAAGCCTAAGTTCTGCGGAGGGTTCTGTCTCTGTGTTCCGGTCACAGACGACTCAATAGGTAAGTGGGTTACGCCGTACCGATCGCCTTGCGAAGATTCCCCCAATCTTCGTGGCGAATGAATGGGTTGTTCTGAACTTGCGGGTTGCACGATTCCGACGTTTATCGTGACACTTGTAACAACAGCCGGGGTAGCTTTTGTACGGGAAACTCGTACAAGTCGCAACTGTACGTGGTTGCCAAACAGGCAAACACGCGCGGGTGCCTTGTTTGAGCGCCTTGATTATGTTTGTGAACGTAGAATGAAGAAGGCAGCCGACGAAAGAACTCTGACAGAGTAGAGGTGATTAGAGGGAGATGTGCCGCGTACTAGCTCTGGAGAGACTCGAGCTTCGATGCCCAACACTTATATATTGCACAAGAGCTTCAGAAAAAAACTTGAGCGGTCATTTGGCCGTGAACTTTTCGGCCTTCTTTGCTCATCAGTATACTACCACTCTATACTTTTACCAGATACTTGGACCATCAACCTCTCACAGAACTCGACGCAATGGCAGCTGGCGCGAAAGAGAGGCCCCGCGGTTGCCGTTACCTACTAGCGGTTGTTAGATATGCTTCCTTCTACGTATACGACACCCTGTACTTCTTCGTGATCGACGTTTTAAGGTTCTGGCTTCGACCTCGCCGCCTTTTTAGGTACAATACCTCGTTTCCAGCACTAAAACTGAGATTCCTCGCATCCAAAGGTTTTCCCGTTGGAAGCCCCAACCGAGCGAAGATATGGCTCACAATTTTGGCGTGGAGGGCCCGCAAAAGGGATGAGCTTCAGTTCGTGGCAGTAGCGGTTTGTTATACCCTTCCCTTACCGAAGAGCTCATGGAAGATTCCCATGAAGTTTTGCTTGGGGGATTATGGCTTACACTGTATTTTCCACTTCCTAGTCAACCGTCCTGACGGCAGTAATTACGTCGTCGTTTTCGTGGCCTAACGTACCTGATGCACATTGGTCTTGCCATGCCTTTTGGTATTCATCGTTAACTCTGGGGATATCCGACATTTTTCTGGCAACGTATCAGCTTTCTCATCTCTCATTCATTGATGCGAGCAATTTTGCGATCGCGGAAACAACAAGCATGCCGTTTCACGATACACCGGCCGGGACAGCAGCCATACGTCGCAACCTTTTACAACTGTTGAAGCTTGTACCAGTAGACGACATGGAATCACGGTCCGATGATGAATTATCAACAAGCATCGTAGCTGCCTCACACAATGGTCCTGCTGAGAAAGATGCCATCGGAGATATTGAGGCACAGGCCGCACAGGCCGGCGAATGTGACGAGAAGCCACCCTCTCTAGAAGAACCCTGTGAACGAGGTAGCGATGACGTGGCTCCAAGCCCAGATACTGGTACCTTGCCAACGCACGGCGAGGCGTCAACGAAAGTTGAAGCGGAGGAATGGGGTTTGAACTGGCCTGCAATGCTGGTCTGGCACTGTCCTTTGATGGTCATTGCCTATGCGTCTGCTTTTTACATGGCTGGCTTGTTTTGCATTTTGGCTAAGCCACTGATCATGAAGTGGAAAAACTGGTCTTCCGAAGAAGTTCCTGTGGGTTACTACCCCGGGCTTGTGTTTGTATGTACTTTAATAAGTTTGGTAAGCTTGTTCGCCTTTTGCGCTTGCTATGCTCCTGATCGTTTCAAGAAGAGGGATGATGAACGAGAGCCAGATGTGAACTAGACACAGGGTTGAGGTCGAGAAATGTCGAGGTATGGACGGTGACCTGATCGTGGGGTACACGGTCATCGAAACCATACCGATCGAGTTCCGGAAGTGACGATATTCGCATTGTTGAACCAAGGGTGATGGCGTTCGTGCCGGAGATACAAAGATATGACGTTTGGGAGTGGCCATGGGGAGGATCGCCGACGAGAGCGAGGATGGTGTTTCGGGAGATTTGGTACGTTGGCGGATGAACTCGAGAGTGATGCCGCAGTTGGCACCGGTGATGATATGGGATGGAAAGGGCGACGACAATGATCGATTATACAAAGTAGATGTCTTGGGAGAGAAGTTCCTGAAAGATTGACGAGTCCAAGAAACGAAAATCATTTAGCCCTCCAGCCGTCGCCCACCGCACTCTGCGGGCAACTGCAGTTGCTCCTTCCAGTTGTGTTTACTTTGTCGACAGGCCCATCATCCTTTCCAAGGGAAAAGTGAAAGAAGATTTCCAGGTTGGCAGTAACCAAACACCTGCAAGGACCATTGTCTCCGAGCACAGCAGGAGAGGTTTGGAAATAGCGACCGACGCTGTCATTCAAATGCCCCTGACTCTCCATCACCCATGACGCAACTCTGTTGTTCGGAAGTCGGAAGACCACTGTCGCATATGAGTACTCGAGGAAAAAGGAAATCGTTTAAACTCGTGGAAACGATGGTTCTTTTACATTGGTGAGCCATAGAAAAACCTATCATTGCCTTCGTCAATCAATCAATTATTCCCGATTTGAGCTTTCCCGACGACAAGCGTTGATGATGGACGGTGCCGATGATGAGCGCGAAAGGTTTTCAGACCGCCGTTGGGCACTGGAGCAATGCTTATAGGTGCTGTGTCCAGCGCTCCCTAACATCCAACAATTACAACGGGCCGCTGGTCTAGTGGTATGATTCTCGCTTAGGGTTCAATCCTGAGCATTCTTGCGAGAGGTCCCGGGTTCAATCCCCGGGTGGCCCCAATCTTTTTCCTCTTTTTTTGCCTTTTCAAATATGGCGATTCCAATCTTCTTTTCTCATCCTTTTTATTTTCTGATAATATCTTTGGGGCTTTTTTTAGTGGTGGTGCTGGTGTTCCATCACTTTTTGGTGAACAAGATGGGGTGCCGCGATGAAAACTTCGTTGCAGTGGTTCACAAAGAACCAAACCAATTGAAAACTTTCCCAATTCCCTAATCTTTCACAACTTTTCCACTCGTCCAAACACCCTATCGCTCTTCAACATCTCTGCCTTCATTTCCTTTTCCCCCCACCTTCCCTCATCATCATGGACAAAGAATCCAGTCGTCCTCACCACGGCTTCGCCTTCCCACCCTCCCTCGCTTCCTTTGCACCCTCATCTTCCTGCCCCTCCGTCTTCCCCTCCACAGCACCCTCCAACTCCAACCGTCTCCTCCACCCCTCCACCTCCCTCCTCTCCACCCAATTCCCATGCAACCCCAGTTTCAACTTCATCGGGAGATGAATCACCGCCACCGGCCCTTGTCTGAGATTCAACGCATCGAAAATTACCACGTCGTTGCGCAGCTGGTCTAAATGGTTGAGAAGGGCTATGATGTACCCCTGTCCTTCGACGTTTGAGGAAGAAGAGGAGTGAGGATGGGGGGAGGGAATGAAAGTTGGTTCTTGAAAGATCGTGGTGGGGGAGGCGTGGTAGATATCTTCGGAGCCGAATTGGGAAGATGGGGATGGGGATGAAGTGGAGGTGGAGGTGCCGGGATTTGAACCGGAGGCGGAGGCGGGAGGGTCGGATCCGGAGGATGTGGGCCCGGAGCGGGATGCGGTGGGGGCAGTTGCGTAGCTCCTTCCGTATGGGGCCGGGGCCGGGGCCGATTGTGGGGCCGTCACGGAGCTGGACGGCCCCGAGGAAGAAGAAGGGGAGTGGAAGTGTTCATCTCCCCAGGTAAAGTGTCCCAAGCAGTTGAACAGCCCACCAGCCGGTGGGCCGCACTTCTCAAAGTCATACGGCTTTGTCGGATCAACGAC
Organism: Sordaria brevicollis; assembly: GCA_033439795.1. Taxonomy (NCBI): domain Eukaryota; kingdom Fungi; phylum Ascomycota; class Sordariomycetes; order Sordariales; family Sordariaceae; genus Sordaria; species Sordaria brevicollis. Next base: position 84,146 of record JAUTDP010000015.1, on the reverse strand, counting down.
TGCTTGCCAAAAGTGGCGGTACGGCTTGGTGATGTATCGCTCGTCGATGCGGGAGAACTCGCCGTTGGTAGGCCAGACCACAGCCGGTGTCAACCGTTCGTCGGCCACCAGGATGGTGTCTCCTTGGCTGGTAACGAACTCGGAGCGGGCGGCATGGGGGTTGATGATCCAGCGCATGGTAGGCGACGTCAGTTTATTCGGTCTCAGCGGAATTTTTGGATCCAGAGGCGGAGCGGAGGGCGTGATTTTGGGGTCCGGAGGGAACCAGTAAAAGACGTTATTGTCTGCCACCGTCAAGTCAATCACTACCTCGCCGGTGGGGAGTTCGTAGCAACCTGCTACATGGCCGTGGAATCCTGTCATCATCAATCAGCACCATCCTCACATCCAACCCAGACCAGCGAGAGAGGGAAAGACAAACCGTTATCAGCCCTAAACCAAACCACCTCCCCCTCCTTATTATCTCTCGGAACAACACCATACCACTGATCTTCCTCGGGATCCCAAGCAAATTTCTCTCCTCCTCGCTTCATCCTTTCCAAGTCCATCTTGAGCGGAGTCAAAGGCAAAACGACGTAGTTCTCGCTAACGCCGCAATCGTGAATCATACCAGCAAAGGGCGCTTTGAACCAGCGCTCTGCTAACTTGAGGCCGGTGTCTTCGTCGATGGTCCAGACTACGCAGTCGACTGTGCAGAGACCGGGGTGGGGACCGGCTTCGTAGGCGAAGCAGACCATTTCTTGCTTGCCCTCTTGGTCCCTTTCTGCTGTTCTTCTTTCACCATTCTTACTTGTGCCATTCCCTTCTGGCCCATTGCTTTTGGTCCCGTTCGCTCCAGCCCATTTTGTCCCAGTCTCATTCTTCCCTTCACCATTTCCCTCAAACCCAGCTCCCGTCCTAGTCCCAGCATCTCTCCTAGCAGCCCTCCTCTTCGGCACCAACTTAGGATGCGCCGTAAAATTCCTATTCCCCAATTGCCCGTCAAAATCCCACCCCCTCGTCCTAGTCTCCAAAGTCTCCGGGTCTAACGCAACAGGTAATCCATCTTCTTTCATCGCCAACAACTGTCCCCGCCAAAAGACTACGTTTGTGTTAGCTACCGTCCTGTCTATCCCACCTGGAGTAGTTCGGGCTAGGTCTTGCACGAAGGGGTGGTCGGTATACTGATTCCTGTATGAACCGAACAGGGCGCGGGAGTGGGATTGTTCGAGGGTTAGGCGCGTGGTGAGGACGTATTTGTGCAATAGGCTCGCGGTGCCTGTTGCTGGAGGTACTTCGTGGGTTTGGCCTTGGGGTTCCTGGGCAGAAGAGGGATTGGCTTTGTCTGGGGGTGAAGCGGTGTTGTCTTCCTCATTGGAAGAGGATAAAGGTGGGCCGTGGAGAGAGATAGCGGTTACCGCCCCATCGCCATTAAAATGGATATCATTCTCATACAACGGCGGAAAGAACCGATCGGGCTGGACGCGGTAAAAGGTCCCGTCTAGACCGGGAGGAATCTGGCCGGAGATGGGGAGATGGGGCAGGGAGAGGTGGGTGGCGCGGAGGGGGGTGTTGAAGCCTGTGAAGACGGGGGTTGGGGGGAAGCGGATGGGGTGGGGGGAGGTGAGACGGCCGTTTTTGTCGTAGGGTGGTTGAGAGGAGGGAGGGGAGGCGATGGGGACGGTGGTGTATGGTTTGGAGGACATTGTGATGGTGTTTTGGTGTTAGATGGGCTTTGATGCCTTCGAACTTCTTCTTCGTGCTTTGATGAGAGGGCTCGGAGTCAGGCGTTGGATGAGAGGACAAGAGCGTTGGTGACCGACAAAGATGCTTGCAACTATCGTCAACCTCTATGATGGTCAACGAAGGGTCACCATGTTTTTGTTCTACGACCTTGAATATGATGCCAAGACAATTACCCCTTTCTCATCCGAACCATGCCACGGAGGGACGATCATGAGCGCTCCTCGGCAGACGGCAGCAACTACCGAGACAACGAACCACAATTCGAAACTGTGCACAGTCTATGACGATACAAGCCCCGCACTTGCGATTATTCATTTAGCTCCCGTCCCAAAGTTTCACACTTTTGGTTCATTGCACCATTTTCGGGTGTCTGATGGTTGCCGGTTGCCGGATAATGTGGTGGTGCGGCCCAAGTGCGGGGTGGGGCCGGCACGGGCCCGGGACACGGACTCTGAGGGGTACCCGGACACTCGGCAGTCATCCGAACTACATTTCGCCCACTATAACCAAACCATGGGCTGCTGCCCACCGTATGTCAAGAAACTCATTTGAGAACATTCACCACTTTTGAAGATTCGGAAAGACACTTTTTGAGGAAGTGTCCCAGCATTGTGTGAATAGCCACGACATTGACGTTTGCGGTACACCAACGGCAATGGGAATCATCAATAGCAGGAACATCTATCCGAAATGATCTTACAAAGGCAAAAACAGTCCAAGTCAGACCTAAACGCAGAAGCATGGTGGCGGCTCATTCAACGAATTCTTCGGGGACTGGGGCTCAACGTCAATGAGAACCAGTTTCCGGCTGTTCCAAAACCCGCATGCAAGTGTAGGCCGGATGCTTTCCCATTGCTTTAAGAACGAGGAGCCGTTGCAGAGACCTCCAGCGAAAAAATAAGTTGCAACACCGACACTTCTAGGTGGCTGAGCATAAAATGTTGGCAGAAGAACTGTCTCCTGCAAGAGCCAGGCATCGAACTTGTTTGCAGGATTTCGTTACTCAGTACTTCAACCCGACCGCAGACTCGCGGTCCATATCGTTCGGGCGTTGTGCAGAGCCGAAATCAGCCAGTCATGGCTCCTAATCACTAGCATGAAAGACTGTAAAGCTCATTCATTGCAGAATGGTAGACACCTCTTTATAGAACGAAATCCAGCATTCCACGACTTTTCCTGCCCTCCCTCTCACTCTGCCACTTCAGCCTTATCCTGCAACAACTCCGGCAACACCCTCTCCCCCCTCCGACTCTCCCTCTCCTCCGCCCCCTCCCACTTCTTTCCCCCGGGTAACTCCAGCACCAACGGCTCCTCACACCCTCCCTCCCCTTCTTCCACACCCTCCCCATACCTCGGCGCCCTCAAATCATCACCCTTCACCCTCTCCCCCGTCACCGGATGCGGATAATGAAACGGCACCACCCTCGTATCGGGCCACAACATCTTCTGCTCCAAAATCTCATCCGGCCCCAACGGATCCTCCGGAAACGTCTTCTCCGGCCACGGCACATAATTCTCCTTGGTCAAACTCCACCCCTTTTCAAAATCCGCATGCCAAAACGGGAAATACCTATACCGCCAAAGCCTCCAAACCCCATCCTCCTCTTTCACATACTCATTCTCGTACACCCCGCCCTCCCACCACTGCCTGTGCCCCAGCGGCACATCTTGCTCGACAGAGGAGTGAGTACCAGCCTGCATCAGCGCCCTCATCCTACACCACGCGTGTTTTCCCGAGGGGGACACGTCGACAATGTCTTGCATCATTATGTGGTCTAACAGGAAACCGTGGATGGGGCCGTTGCGGCCGTTGACAAAGGTTTGCGCGAAGCGGTGTTTGTAGAGACGCGTGATGCCGGATTTGCCGAGGTAGCGGGAGCCGAGGAACTCGACGAAGGTGTCGGGCCGGTTGGAGAAGAGGGCGATTACTTCGTTGTAGAGGCATTTGTCGAGGTAGTAGCCGTATTTGTGGTGGAGTTTGCGGATTTCGGCTTCGTCTGGGAGGGGGTGTTAGCGGAGGTGGAGGAGCGATTGGCTTGGGAGGTTGGAATAGAATGGCCGTTGGATGCTTACCGGAGACGCGGGATAGCTCCTTTTGCAGGGTGAGTACCTGTTTTTTGAGGTCGGCGAGTTCTTGTTCCATGTTGGACTGTTTGTTGTTGGAATCGAATTGCTCTTTGGGATTCGTGTGCTGGCTGATTCTGGGGACAGGCCAATTCTTGAGCTGATTGCGGTGTTCCCGCATTTTAAAGCGTAACAGGAGGATATCGTGAAGTCATGTTACTGGCTCGGTTGCGATCCGATGCCGTCCTGGTTTATCCAACGTCTTTGGAGTCCCATTGAGCCTAATTCCTCGATGCGTCGTCGGTGATGATGCAGCCCAGACAGCCGGCTGTAACGTTTATTTTGAGCCCTATAGCACGCAGGTCCGGGAACAGATCTTGCGTCCGTTTTTTTGACCTCTGGCAGTTGGTTCGCTTAAATCGCTGCAAAGGATGGCCCGTCTCTACCGCCTGTGAGAAGGGGTTGGCAAGTGCGTGAAACTTTGTGGGAAGCGTCTGCACAAACCCGCGGTACTTGGGTTTGGGTAAGGAGGAGGTAGGTTTGGACTCTTTCCTTACTGACAAGCCTCGAACCAACAGTCCGACTCAACCCCATGTCGTAGGTGGTCACGAAGTGTAAACCCCGGTGGACGACGGGTATCGCGGTGGCTGGCACAGCGAGCCGCTGTCCTCGGGCGATCTGGTTCAGGCGACATGGAAAAATTGTTAAGAGATGGACGATTGGAAGACTTGCGTCGGCGGCGCAGAGTGTTGTTGGAACATGAAAGACAGAGGTCGGAAGAGCGAGAATCGACTCGCAACTCTCCTGGGAGTTTGAAGACTGATTTTCCCTTTGAAGGTAGAGAGAGAATGAGTTATCACAAGGAGAAACTTCTACGTTACCTTATCACGTCCAGAGCGGGTTTTGTGACCCATTCGCTTGATTCCCATCAATACCATAAGATGAGTTACCTGAGTAAGATGATAGTTGCTTGTGAGGTGTAACATGTGGTAACGAAAGAATAGAATTGAGGGAGGTATCAAGCAATTTTATAACACTAATCATGATAATTGGAACTCCTGCTCCTGCTCCTGCTCCTGCTTCAGCTCCTGCTCCTGCTCCAGCTCCAGCTCTATATCTTACTTCCGAGTCCCGCTCCATGCTGAGTAAATCCTCTTAGGAGGGATCGTCACCTAGAGGTACCAACTCAATCAACATCATCATCCCCCGTAGCTCCACCCTTCGGACCATCACCTAAACTCACACCCTCCAATTTCTTCTTAGCTTCCTCAACAGCCTTCTCTTCATCAAACCCATCTCCATCCTTCTTCACAGCTCCATCACCTCCGCCCTGTCCTACAGCCTTAACATCTGTGTCCCCACCACCGCTAGCACGAGCAGTTGCCTTCAACGCCTCTGGCTTGAGGGTGCCATCTTCGTTGACCATATCATTTGGGTACAAAGTGAAGAGAATAACGAGGTAGGGTTTACTGGTGAGGCGGTTGCGGAGGACGTATCTTTTCCGGTCTGCGTTAGCATTCCTCTTCAAGTCACACCTCAACCCAAGTTTAGCCTCCAACAGGAACATTCGATCACGAGTAACCAGCAAGCAAGGGGAGTGTAGGAAATATATAACGGTAAATAGAACGAAAAAAAGGACAAAAAGACATACCTCAACCCAGTCTCCCCATCCCAATACCGCAACACATTCACCCCAAACCCCGGCAATTTCAGTTCACACTTGCCAAAATCAATATACGGGTTGAAGAAATCCACCGAGTAGGTCCGGCCGTATTCCCAGATCCATTTCTCCTTGGCGTCTTGCTTGAGAGCCCATTTTTGACGGCGTTTGGGGTCGTTTCCTACTCCTGTTCCGTGAAGGATCTCTTCTCGCCATTTCTTCCCTGAGATCACGGCTTTGGGGTTGGTGGAGTTGGTTGGTTTGCCGCTCTTCCCGTTGTTTTCGTGCTCTGGTTTGGGGTTGTCGTTCCCAGACGCAGCCGTGCCGTTCCCGTTCCCAGCTGCAATCTCCCCATCGTCGCCGTCATCGCCCTCATCCTCGGAACTAGACGCCCCCTCCTCCACCCACAGTCCAACATCTCCATCCAAGTCTCCAGCTCCAACACGGACAGCATTAAACGAACTCAGTGCCGGTCCATACAAAAACGGCTCGTCAGCATACGCATCCCCCTCCAGCCCTGGGTCGATCCACCACTTTAGTATATTCATCGCCGTGTTGACGCCGGGGGGGAGGTAGTTACGGATTGGGTGGTCGAAGTCGTTGCCGAATTGGAGGTCGGAGGCTGGGATTCCTTTTACTCCCTCCTCTTGTGCATCTTCCTCTCCATCTTTGTTCGTGGTGGCTGTTCCTGTCCCAGATCCGTTGGTGGTTTTGCGGCTGGTTGAAGACGACGACGAGGGAGGTTTTGGCGTAAACCTCATCGCAATCGAGTACTGATCCTTATTATACCCATGCACCCCCCTCTCAAAGTACTTTGATGTGTCTGGCGATCCCTTCGGCAGACCACGGTAGTTATTTATTCTCACGGAGAGGTCGATGTCCATCCCTTGGTCTGAAACAATGTGGGTGAGTTGGGGGGAGTTGATGGGGAGTTCGACGTGGGTGGAGAGATCGTAGGATGGGCCGGCGGTGATGCGGAGGGTGTAATCTTCTGGTTTCCTGGCGGGCGCCATTTTGGTGGTCGTGGGGGTTGGGGAAACTAGCTGAATGCTTATGTGTGTGTGCTGTCAAGATTTTGAAGGGGTTACTCTTTGGTCGATTTGGGTTGTTGCTCGATGAGGCGCGAAATCCACGATGTTGTTGGTCTGATGTTCTCGTTGAGTGTCCGAGGGGTACCAAAGATTGAGATACCGCGATGGATCCCCGGAAAGCGATATCCAGATAAGAAGGTTGTGAGGTTGTACCCGGAGAACTGCAGTCGAGAGGGAAGTGCGAAGATGAATCAAGGGGGAAATGTTAGATGTAGGAGGGTAGAGAAACAGCAAGATAGTTAAGACGAACGAGATGACCATCAAGGTACAAACACAGCACCCAACACACAAACAAACGACGTCGTCATCGCTGCCAAGAAATCGTTCCACAGGGACCTGGACCTGGACCAGGACGGCACTGAACGGGTCGATGACGTCGGCTCCGCTGGTAGGGCTGGCTGTTGCATGTGATTCAGTCATCAACGTTTGCCCCTTAACGCAGCAACAGGCTGTACACGCAGTATGGTGTTAGTATAGTAACAGTTGCATCTGTCTTTGCTGACCTTCAATGAACTTCACCACTATGAGAAATGAAAGATTTTCAACACATTCCGTTCGGGTCAAGGTATCTGAGATTTTAACATGTAAAGTGGTTGCCAACAGTGTGGATAATGAAGCAAGATACGCTGATTTCTAGTATCGCTGATAATATATGCCTCGCGCTATAACGTATAACATCAACCTGGCTGTCTTTTGTAATCTGGATCCTTGAGACCTTCTAACAACCATAACCACTGCATGACACCAGCTGCGAATACTCTCATATGATGCGATCACCGTCTATTCACCCCTTCCACATCATCTACCTAACCCCCCACCCCTTCTCCATTCCATCCTCCCCGGGCATTTACTCCTCATCATCAGCCTCCGCATCAGTAAAATACTCAAACTCCCCCGGCACCGCCGCCTCCTCATCACCCTCCCCATCCTCATCCACAGCATTCAACACCGCCGCCGCGGCCGCCGCACCAGAACCAGAACCAGCTCCCGCCGCAGCGCGCGATCCACGACTCCGCTCCTGAAGCTCATCAGCTTCCTGCTGGCTGTACTGCAGCAGCTCGCTCAGTTCCCGCATGCTGGAGCGGTTGAAAGCGCCCGTGCTCTGGAGCTGGCTGAGCAGCGATTGCGCCGCGCTGGCGCTGACACGGGGTTCGCTGGAGCCTCCGGCGGCGCCGGCGCCGGCGACGGGGGCGCGCTCCGTGGTTACCTTGTTAAGCTTTTCCTCGACGAGCGACTTGGCTTCGGAAGGTTGGGTGTCGAAGAGAAGGAGGGGGCCGCCGGTGGGCTGCACGTTTGTTAGTATACATCATATTAAAAGCAGAGAACGGGCGACATACCTTCTTCACCGGCTTATACCGTCCAGCCGGGAAGCTAATGTACTTGAGCTGACCGGGCAGGATACGAGACATGTTCTCAATCTCGTAGCCAACCTTCTCCTTCTCCGCCTTCTTCTTGGCATCAGTGGTGGCGGCCTCCTTCTCGTCACCTTCCTTCTTCTCCTTGGACTCTTCAGATTTGGCGGCGGCCTTCTTATCGTCGTCGATATCCATCTTGTCCTCGGCAGCGGGTTGCGAAGGGGTCTTGGCAACAGCCGGCGTGTCGATATCCATACTCTCACGACGCTGAGCCTTCTCCTTCTTCTGAGCGCGACGCTTGGCCTGCGCAGTGGTGGATAACACAGCAGTGGTGACCAAGGCGGGTCCCTCCTCCACCTTGACTTCCTGCTCTGGTGGGTAGTCGAACAAGCTGGGACGAGTAGCGCAGTGGAACTTGAAGTTGGGAATGGCAAGATCGCTGTCAAGACCAATGATGGAGGTGGGAACAAAGCTGAGAGACAAAAAGTGGGTGAAGGGGAACCAGTACCAGTACTGGGTAAAGACAACCATACCGACGATGCCGGGCATATTGAGGTTGCCAGTCTGGGTCTGGAGACCGATGGTGCAGTTGCGGCCACCAGCATCAATGATACCGAGGGCAAGTGAGGCGCCGAACTTGGTCATCTGCTCCTCGTGTCGGTCGGTCACAACCTTCTTTAGTGTCTTTCTGATGGCAGCCACCTTGGGGTTCATAACCTCGTTCTGCTGAACCAAGATCATGGAAAGGGCGATAAGGGCACCTTGGCGGACAAAGTCGGTAGGGTCCTTCATCATGGGCTCGAGCAGGTCAATGGCCTCATCCAAGCCGGTACCGGCGCAGGCGATACCAAGGGCCATGGCCGAACCGTAGCGCACATGAGGGTTGTAAGACTCGGCGAGCAACTCCACCATGCGGGGAACGCTGCCGGGCTTGCGGAAGAGGATGAAACCCAAGCTCATGACAGCGACACGGCGGACATCGTCGTTGACGTCGCTAACGGCAAGGTGAAGAAGCTTGCGGATAGCCTTGTTACTGCCGGTTCCGCAGTAGGCCATGGCAAGGGTGAGGACACCACCATAACGAAGGATAGGGTCGGGGTTAGCGAGGAGCATCTGAATGGTCCTGTCCGCACCCTCCTGCTGTCCGAACATGATGAGGGCAATACCCAAGGCGATACCACGGACAATCTTCTCGTGCTGAGTCTCGTGGGCGTAGGTGAACATGGCATCAATAGTGCCGGCGTGTCCAGTGCCCAACATGATCAAACCCATAGCCGCACCAACGGCCTCACCGTTGAGAGCAGAGTCGGAGTAGAGAGCTTCCTTGAGATCCTCAATAATCTTTTGGTCGCCAGTGCCCATACCGGCAATACCAAGACCAAGAGCACCACCGTGCTGGATAACCTCCTGGTCGGCATCCTTGAATTGCTGGTGAAGGTAGGCCAGAGCATCGGCACCGTGGTTGGCGTGGATCAAACCATAAGCGTAAAGGGCACCAGCCTGGCTATAGATGGAACCCGTGCTGACACCGCTGGGACGGGGGAGGTAGGGCTCGAGGAGCTTGCGAGACTGGGTGACGTTGCCACGGTGAAGGACACCAAGGGCGGCAGTGGCTGTAAACTTGGACCAGTTAACAGCTCTTCCAAGCCACTCGAGGTTATCCCTGAAGAATCTGTCGTTGGTAGTACCGGCGTTCATGAAGGCATTGCAGAAGGTGACAGCGCTGTGGAAGATCGAGTTACGACCGTCCAGACTATCGCGAACCTTGTTGAGAATGCTCATGTCGGTGTGGTTGTTGCGGTAAAGGAATTCAAGGTTAAGCTTGATAGCCTTGCTGCCGTCGAGAATGGTGCGGATGTTCTTGTAGACCTTGGCCACCTCTTCAGAAAGTTCCACCTCGGAGTTCTCCTGGCCTTCCAAAAGGGGCTGCTGCTCGGCAGCCGCATCTCCCTCAGCAGGCTTGGGCTTGGGTGGCTCGCCAGAGGGAAGAGCCTTGATGACCTTGCCAAGGAACTCCTGAGTGCCGTTGTCGTAGAGATCGAAAGCGATCTGGTAGGCGATAGCGACGGAATCCTGTCCTCCCTTGGTAACAAGCTGGCGAAGCATGTGCGACGCCTCCTCGTCCGAATCAAGATAGACCACGCACTTAGCGATGGCAAAGTAATCCGGGTTGGGAATGTCGTTTAGGAGGTCGAGGATCAGACGCAGAATCTCGGTGCGGAAACCGCGTTCCTGAACAATGTCCATGCAGATGCTAAGGGCATAGTCCATGAGCTCCTCAGCCGGACCCTGGCTACCTTCCTGTACCTTGGTCTTGCCAGACTTGACATCCTCGTTGGCGCGCTTGATGACGCGACGCAGAACATCAAGGTTCTTGGCCTCAACCGCGATACCCACCACCTGTCTGTATTTGCCCTCCTTCAAGCAGCTCTCGAACAGGCGCTCGATGACGTTCTGGAGCGCGACCTGGGTGGCAGTATCGTGGACCTGGGCTATCGAGGCGGAGCGAGTCTCCTTGGTAGGCTGGAAGGTGGGATCCAGAATGGTGTTGTCGTCGGACGAAGCGCGCGCAAGAAGGGACTTGGAGGGAACCGAAGACTGCGAGAAGGGCGTAGTAGGGGAGATGAGCGCGGAGCTATCGATGGCACCGCTGCCGAGATCGGTCTCGAGGGAGGGGAGGTCCTTCTTGGAAGGAGTATGATGGAGCGACGAGACGGCGATGTACTGGTCGATGCACTTGGAGATGATTGTCTCCTCGAACTCGCTGGGGGCGTCGAGCTTGAAGAGGGGGCCAGCAGCGAGGGCAAAGGTCATGGACTCGTTGTAGGCCTGGAGGTGGAAGTAGACCTTGGCGAGCACCAGGGCGGCGAGTTGGCGCTCGGGGAAAGTCTCGTCTTCGTAGAGAGCCTCACTGTTGCTCGAGTATCAGCTTGGTTGCCCCAGCTGAAGCTAGCTTGGCATCAGGTATCAGCTATCAGGGAGGAGCTATCACTCACATCTGGGTCAAGTGGCCAGCAACCTCGGTCCAAACGGTGTCGATATCATCGTTGAGGGTCTTGAGGGCAAAGACCTTGAGCTCGGGCTCCTCATCGGCGAGGAAAGCCAACACGCCGGTCGCGGTAACGAGGCCGGGCATTTTGGTGATGGAAGAAGTGGGATACGGCGAGCTTCGCGGTGGCGGTTTTGGGGTTGTTGGGGAGAGAGGGTTGCTCTGTTTATTTGGGGGTATTTATTAAAAGTCGGGTTGTTGTTGAAAGCAGCGTCCTCGTGCGCCGCGTGGGTGGTGATGGGTAATAGTTGGGGTTGTTTGTTGGGCGAGGAATGGATCAAGTGGAATCGAAGTTCAAGCAGTTTGTCGCCGTCAAGGTCTCGAGATGCCAGTGTCACCGAGCAATGATGGCTTCAGTGGACAGCAGTGGGCAGCGATGGAGCTGGCGGGCGCTCAAACGAGATGATTTGGTTGGCTGGTTGGAGCCTGCCGTGGCTCGCAGTGACGAACTGACGGCCGAGCATCCACGTCAGGGAGCTCCTGCCTTGAGGTGGGTCCCTTGCTGGCTAAAGGTACCAAGGTACAAGGAGTTTGGACGAATGAAAGAGTGGCCGGAAGGTGAATATTCCGGATAATGCCAGGTACGTACCTTTTTCTGGTCTTATCTTTTGACAGCTCTAAGCGTGCACGGGCCATGAAGCTCTGACAACTTGAAGCCGAAAGCAGTGAAGCTCGTTGCTTTCTTTCGAATTTCCAAAGTCCAAAGTTCAGTTTCCAAAGACAACTCCAGATGAAAAGTCGAAAACAAGACCACCAAATTTGACAGAGTATTACGGTCTACAGCACTACATATAATACCCTATAGCAACTACCTGTGTTCAATTCTATCAAGAATATCACTATGCTGTGAGGTTATCTCCATGCTGTGGCCTTGATGAAGCTTGGAGCCTGGATTCACAAAGTACCAAGGTACATCTCCAACATGTGGAACAAACACTTTGCTTCCATCTCACTGCCAGTCTCGAATTCTCTCCAAGTTGGGCGTCTTGTTATACTTATACAGTATTGACCCCTGAAAGTGCAACTAATCCGGGCGGCCGAAATTATTTGCATTTTCTGGGGATTTGCACTTTGGGGACCCAACGCACAGACCCCTGACTGGGCCTGTGGCCATTAGGAGGCGCCCAATCGGAAGGAAAAGTGGAACCATACACCCCCGGTAACTGGGTATAAGTGTGCTCTCCCACTAAAATTTGACCCCTACAGATGCAAATCTGGTCTATAGGAGTTGCACTTTGCAGTTTGCAGTTTTTGTATAGTAAAATAATTCCGGCAGCCAAAAAAGTTGCACTTCCTGGGGGTTTTGCAGTTTGGGGGGGTTGCACTTGCAGGGGTTAATACTGTAGACTCTTCACCTTGGCTTGGACTTCTTTTCTAATATCAAGTTATCAACCTCAACCCAGCCAGACTCTCAGTCTTATATAGCTACCTTGTCACTTCGCCGTAGTCAAGTTTGGTACTTAAGTAGCAGAAATCATGCTCTACCTTGCCGTCTCTAACTCGTACTTTATCCAAGCAAATGATGCCTTTCTATGCCGTGGCTAGTTGGCCCTCTTCATGTCGTTTGTTGGCGGTGGTTTACTGTTTGCGCTGCACAAGAAGTGTGCGCTCTTCCACATCTATCGTCGTGAATATGCAGCCTCAACCGGATAGGTAAGCCTGTTGATCTCTCTTCAAGTTGTAGTAGGCGGCTGCATGTTGGCGCGGGTCGTGACTTCTCTTAATGCCGTGGATATAGCAGGCACCAGGAAGAAGAAGAGAAAGAAGGGAAAGAGCGAGAGAGCATGACTGCCGTCCGTCCCTCATTTATCAAGTCTCCAGCCAACACGACCCAAAGTGGGTATATGTCCCCCACTAACAATCTCCCTCATCACCTTGGTGCCATTGAGATAGCGGTCTTATACACGCCCAGCTTCCTGACATGGTACTAGCGTTTGCGCGGGACAATGTCATGATGATACTCTAGCCTCTATTTTTTTTCCTGTCTAGTCGTTTCCTCTTTTTTTTCTTCTCTCCTGGTGCAACATCGTTCGGTACTAAGCTCTTGCCCGTGAACGGCCGTCGGTCACTCTCTCGTCCATTCTCACCAGCTTCGAGAGATTCCCATTGTGTCCGTCTTCAATATTCGGCCATCTCCACCTATTCGCGACATGGGATAGGGAGCTACCTTGTTGCTGAACACCACACACGACGGGTACTCACTCAGCTACTCTAGCTCTCAACAGAGCATCCATTCGGACTGTCACTCTCTCAGTCAGCTCCGGCGGCTTCAGCTCCTGCCCGCGACCATCACCGCTCACCACCACACCTGTCCCAATTGCGACAAGAGTAGTTTGATGTAGAAGTTGTCCGTCAATACTTCAATTCGGCTCTTCAGCTTCTCACGATACCGACTTTCATCTGCCCGCGACATTCAAATCGCCAGAGACACTCCCCTAGTTGCGATCAGACCCGACAGCAGCCATTGAACCCCAATTCAGCCTACATTGTCTCCTCCAATTCTGCCCGGCATTGGACTTTCTGCGCCATGACGATGTGATGTTTCCCATTCGCGACACTCCTCATCTATGACCACGTCCCTTTCAATCGAGCGCACCGATCGCAATTCGAGCCCTATGCGCGACGACACGGCTGCGGCTGCTACTTCAACCTCTCTCTCCATCGCCGCGATTCACACAAAGGACACATTGCGAGACACCCAGCATACCTAATCCCGACGGAGTCTTTGTCCATGGTTCGCGGCAAAAGACAAAGATTCAACAAGCCGAGTAACGTGTGAAGAAAGCAAGCGCCGGTCGAGAAAGAACATCAAGGACAACGGAAGTACTGTAATAGTTACAACTAATAAAGAAGAAGCGACAACACCATCGCCAATATGGACTTGAGAAACGTCCTCAACGATAGCAACAGCGGCCCTGTCGCTCCTCGCGCCGCCGCGTCCGCGCCCGACCGACTACCTCAACAGCAGCAGCAGCAGCAGCAGCAGCCACCTCACCCGCAACAATACTCCCAACATTCTCAACAGCTTCAACGCCAACAGTCATACCAGCACCCCCATCAGCAACAGCAACAGCAACACCACCCCGGATATCCCCAGCCGCCCACGACACCTGGCCAAGGACCACACCCAGGACAACAGCACCAGTCTTACATAGACTACAATAATCGCCAGAGTCGGCCCTCGCCCGGTCGCCATATCTCGCAAGACTCGGGCTACGGCACCCAGCAGCGTATACCCTCGGGCCCGGGCGCGTTCGCGTCGTCCCCTCCTCCGTTTTCGGGACCCCCTGCCACCGGGCCGAGCCCTTACGCGAACCGACCTCCGCCGCCCCCTCCGCTGCAGCAAGTTCCGGCTCACGATCCCCGGTCACCTAGCCTTGCATCCGGTCCTGGTCCGGCGCCGTACCGTCACACGCCCACTTCGTCGATTAGCGCTCAGAGCACCGGTTACCCCTTTCCTCCGTCGGCACAGCACACTCCGACCAGCCCTGTGCAACGGCCATACAATCAATATCCCCCCAGCAGCACAGCCGCATACCCCTCTAGGGAAGGCTATCCTCCAACGCCAGGCGGCCCCGTGGGTGTCACAGGCCCACAACCACCACCACCGCCAGGACCAGGCATTAGAGAGGGTGCCCCTTATTTGCAGGGCCCGCCAGTTGGAATCCCCCAAACACCACCGATTAACACAGCTGGCGCTGGTCCAAGTGGAGGACACAATCCGTATCTCCAGCGATCGCAGTCGACACATTCGGGATCGACACCGACACCCACCTCGGCGCACTCGCAGGGCCCGCCAGGACCACCAGGACCAGGACATTCGCACTCACATTCGCACCCGCAGGTGTACGGACCTCCATTTGGTCGAGGAAGTCCTATAACGGGACCGCATTCGCTGCCTCAGAATCAGCAGCCAGGAAGACCTGGAACTGGTGCAGGTGGCCAAATCGTGGATCCTCAGCAGCAGCGGCAGTCATCCCAGCCAGTGACTCCAGTTGCGGGTCCAGGTCCGCTAACGGCTTCCACTGCAGGCCCTGCACCTGGAACACGTCCACTGCCCCAGGCAATTGTTAGCCAGCCGGTCCAGGCCCAGCAGGCCCAGCAGGCCCAGCAGGCCCAGCCCCAGTCCCAAAACCTGCAGAACCATTACAGCCAGCCGCCAAGCCCTTACCAACAACGGCCACCACTTCCACCGGCATCTGCGACAACGCATCATCACCTTAACATCAACTCTCCACGAAATCAAATCCAAATAATTTCCTCCCCCCATTCTCGCCCTGCACCCCAACTTCTCCCACAACAGCCACAACCACCACCGCCTCCTCCCACGCAGTCTTTGCCCAGACAACACAGCACACAAAGCATTTACGAGGCCCGTGAACGAGAACGAGAACTCCGCGAAAGAAGCATCAGCATCTCTCCCAAAACTCGCGTCCCCAGTCTTCCCAGTAGTGCCGGTCGTCCTGCCACAGCCACTTCTGCTGTCTCGATTCCCGAGTCCGAGCCATCTCGAATCAACAGTCATACCGCTACTGCCGCCGCCGCAATGGCTCGCTACAGAGACGAGGTTGCTCCCACGCTCAACGCCGCCGCCAAGCGGAAACTCGACGATCGAGAACTCAAAACCGAAGAACTCGAAAGACGGGATGTTCGTCCCCCACCCTTCGAAAATCGAAACCGGACGAGCAATACCGCCAACAAAGGGGTCAAGAGACGAGTGTACGACAGCCCACCACCCTGGGCACAGCAGGCCACCCGAGGCACCCATCTGAAGGAGCCCAACTTTGTACTCTACAAACCCGTACACGCTCCCGGTCACGCTCCCGTGCAACTCAACGGCCATAGTCGACACCCTTCACCCGAAGACAAGCGTTCCGTCTCTCGAGCACACGAACCCGCTCCCCGCGTACACGAGATCCGGCCTAACGAGCGATCCGCAACTCCGGGCACGCAGGCTCCTCCAGCACCCCAGGCCAACTGGGGACCGCTCGGACCATGGGAGCCCTCAATCACAGGAGACTTGCCACAAGACACCATGGCAAAGGTTATGGCGGATTTCTTCTTCCACTACATCGTGTTGAACGAGAACATGGGCGAGATTCAGAGTCGTGGTATTCAGTTTGAGATCGAGGCAAAATTTGGAGAGTTGATCGATCGTAACACGAATCAACGGATCGACCTTGGTATCCTGTCCCCTACGATACTCAAGGAGGACGATCACCACCCCTGTCCTTTCCGGAGCATCATGACTGAGGTATGTCTGTCTGAATTTTTGCTATTTTTACCTCTGCTAACAATCTTTTCTTTAGGCACAACACCGTACCTACAACGAGTACCTCAACCACCAGGTTGTTGTCTCCAAGAACCCCAAGTCCAACATTGGCCGCGAGCGTCCTCGAGTTCCCATATCATACGAACACAAGCACGAGATCGACCGCTTCTACCATATTCCCCAACAAGCCCGCGACAGATATCTACCCGTCACCGTTGCCAACCTCCTTGCATCCAAGGGACGTGACGCCAAGGTTCGCGTATCCTTCAAGGAGAACAAGGACGGAAGCAGGGAGCAAATCGCCAAGATCGTCAAGGCCCGGCTGAAGGACCTGAGCATCCACTTCCCAGAACACCGCCTCGACTGCCGCATCAGCATCAACCTGGAAATGCCGTGGGAGGGGCCAGTGGAAGAATTGGAGGCGTACGCAACCAGTGCCAACAAGGGACAGTCTCCGGACCGCCGCAAGAATCGGCTGAGCTATGGGCATAGTAGCTACCAGTTCGATTTGACTCAGGTGGTGGAGAACGTTAATGTGAGTCGTCTTCCTCTCCGTGTTTCAGCTAGACGTGACACTAACGAAATAACAACAGGGTCGAGACGAGAAGAAGCACGAGTTGGAGATTGAGCTCGAGGCCAAGGCTATTCTAGACCAAGGTCGCAGGGCGAGAGAAGGTCAGCCAAATCAGTACTTTGATTTGGTGGAGGGCTTCCTGAACAATATCAGGATTATGGCCAAGGTTTGCGCATAAAGTGCGCTATCTCAAGGGGCAGAGTTTCCATGAAAGATCTTTTGCCCGAGTTTCAGCTAGTAGTGCTACGGCAATTTTATCCAAAGGATATTATTGACCTTGTACCCAAAACAAATAGGTGGCGAATAGTGGTCCCAACGTACGGGACGCGAAAGACGGTGTTTCCTGAAAGATCTCTTTGTCTAGATTTCAGCGGCTGGGGTACTTGGAAGATCTCTGACTGGTCTACGAGCCGGAGAGCCGGGAAGGTCTGGGACTTTGTGGAAGTGCAGATGTAGAGGTTGAGAATAAGGGGTGTGTTATGTATGGGCGGAAAAGTGGATTAGCATTAGCTATGGAGTTTTTGGGGGCTATCTGTTTCATGGTATGGGGAAGAGATGATAGCGAGGTTGAAGTTAGATATCGCAAGCGCAGGCTGACCCTACTACCTACCGTTTGGGTCTTTTGCTTCAGCGTTAGGAACAATGGAAAAGCTTGGTGGTGTCAACGTCGAAATAATGATCTCTCGGTGTTCTTCTTCTCGTTGTCATGTCTTGACCCGCTTCCACCAAACCCAAAAACCAATATCGAGGGGTTCGAATCTCATGACTCCGTCTTCTCCCTATTTCCCTCACCCCTTTTGACATGTTCGTCCATTCACGACCGCCCAGGACAGGTAACTCTTTACATCACCCCATTCCCAAAATCACCTAAAATTCCTGTTAAATTATCCCCTCACGAAAACCTCAAATCGTCAAACGCTCCCTACCGCCGAAGTCCTTCGCTTCACCTCGCCCTGGCCAGGGGCATGGTATGATGATGCCTATACACACACCACCTGGCTCGGCTGATTAACCTTGTTGTCACTGTTCCTTTGGTCCACTTCTTGCCTGACTATCTCAATTTCGATTTCCTTTTAAAATCTTCATACCAATACCCTCATCCCCGGTATCATCCCGACTTGTGATAGCAGCTGGATAGGTTGGTTGAGTTGGAGTGTTTGGTGTTTTTGTTGCCCCGTTTAGCGGCAGTGCCCAATAACACTCTCCTGGTTCAAACCCTTGCAGCAGTCTTTGAAGAGTTGACGGTTTTTGCGGTCGACGCCGCAAATCTGTTTTTCCTCTTTTCATTAGTAGCAGCACTCAAAGACCCGGACTTGACTGGTCACTGGAAAGCTAGCTGAGAAAAGGGGGGGGGGGGGGGGGGGGGGGGGGGGGGAGGCATTTTGGGGGAAGGGATGATGAGAGGGTAGAGGTATGGAGGAAGAAAAGAAAACGTACGCTATTCATAGTTTTGTAACCAAGTGTCTTACAGCAGGTGGCTGTTTGCGTACGCAAGAGAGAACCGTCGGTGGAGAGCATGCAGATGCAGTCGTCGGGGTTGAGGTACCATTCGCAGACTTGGGCGAGGGCCGGGGCTGTTGCGGTGAGGAGGAGAGTGGTGAAGAGGGCGAGCTTCATGTTTGCGGTTTGGTATGCATGGGATGGTTGAGATGCTCTTTGTGTTGGTTTTGGATTCGCTGGTGTCTGTCGAAGGGCTCACCCGGTAGAGAAGGTAGAGGCCAAGGAGTTTTGCAAGGAAGTCAAGTGGCAGAGGATGGGATGTGTTCCTTTGTCTAGTTTTATGTCCACTTGCTTGCGGCCTGGCAGACAAGATCTGGAGTTCGACCTGAGTTGTGGACTCGGAGGTGGAAGCATACCGTGTTGCTATTTCTGTGGTACTATAGTACGACCGTCGTCATGATGTTGCTCCTGGTGTTTATCCGCAATATCGAGAGGCGTAAGCGAGGTAGCATTCTAGAAGCCGAACGTAGGTGCCGCTCTCCTCAGCACAACACCTATTCAATGTCCTAGAACTATGAGAATCAGGATCATGAAGACATCACCAAGTTCTGTAGCCAGCTACCTGCACAACCACGGCAAATCAGATAGTACGAGTCTCTACTGATAACATATCCTCCACATTCGACCTTTACGGTCCCCGAAACTTTGCCAGCTCATCGTAGCTCCCATAGTTTCCTTCGAGGTTGGGATTTATGCACAAGTCAGGATTTATGCTACCTTATTGGTTGAAACCCAGACAGACATCGAGCAACCATCTACTACCATAGTAAGGTAGGCCTGGTTGATGGGCCACTTTAATAAAACCCTCAGCTCCTTCTACTACTTCAACCCTTCCATCCTACCGGAAACTGGTTCAGTTACGCGCACGACTTACACGTTGTAAAAGTATATTGTCCTGCATACAGGCTAATATTCCCGCCTTCCGCAAAATGGTAACCCAAGATCCCGGTTCATGGGTTGCCCTTCAAGTTCTTTTTCTGGAAGCCAGCTCGTGGATTCTGTTTGATTACAATGGTCCATGGAAATATTGGTAGAAGAGCTCGGAGCAAGTCTGGTGCTCATAAAAATATTGTTTGCTCATGCATAGCTCGGCGTTTTACCCCTTAACATAAACCTTTGCATGCGTCAAGCTAGCCGAGCAAATCTCGTCCATGTCTCCATGATCACCCCGGTATGGCTGCTTTGTGGAATAGTGATATTGATGTGTATAGTTCTTATCGAGTAGGGTAGTTTCTATTCTGAGTGGTGTTTCGCCCTTCCTCGCCTGCCGTGCTCCAAGTGTCCTCTGTCGTCTGTCAATATACCTCCGGCCATAGTACCGACCCTGTTCTCGCCCTCCCCTAACCACCATCGTCCATTAACTCCACAATCAACCCTCCCGTTAAGCATGACCAGGACTTTCCATCATTGAGTCAGTCCACTAGTCCACCTCGTTCAATACCATTAAACCCGTTGTCTATCATCCATCAACCCTACCTACGCTCCATTACTCCATTATCCCCGTTCCCTACCTACCAATACTCGTTCTCTCTTCTCTCCATGGTCCTTTCTCCCCCGACCCATCATTAAAATACCTTCTCCGTTTCACCCACTTACTTCCACTGACTCCCATCAACAGCCGGCTCAACCATCTCCACCAAAAATCCCTTCGCCTTCATCACCTTGACCAAAAAGCTCGGCACCCCCCACCCCATCACCTGTCCCACGCCTCCTCCAGGTCCGATAGGCACCAGCAGGGTTCCTGACAACTTGTTTTTGTATGTCTTTTGCTTCAACGCCGCCGGGAGCTTAACACCGTTTCCATTCCCCTCCTTGTCAGGCCCAAGAATTTGTGCGGCAAGATCGACGCCAATGCTGGAGCAGACAACCGGTACCTGAAAGTTCGTTGAAATGAGGGTATTGTCGCTGCCCGAAACGACGTCGCCGACGGCATAGATACCACCGGCTGCAGCACCACTGGACGGTGAATCGGAAGACGAAGGGCCGCGAGCGCGAAAGAACTCGTCAGTATTGATCCGCCCGGTCGCATCGAGCCAGGTCGAGGGAAGGAAAGCGGAGGCGGTGCCAGAACCGCCGGTGGCGTCGATGTAGAGCGCTACTGTTGTTGTTGAGCCGTCGCTCAACGTCACTGTCGTCTCTTTCTGCGCTGCTTCTTCGTCTTGCACCGCAGAGCCCTCGGCAGCACCAGCACCACCAGCAGGCGAAGAATCAGCCGTGCCAACAACCTTAACTCCATGCCTCACCCTCACCAACCCCCCAAAATTCTTCTTCAGGTACCCCTCCGCCTTGCGACCCAGCCCCTCACCACAATTCCTCCCCAACAACCGATCCGACCCCGACAGCAACGTAACCGTAACCCCCTCCGTCTTCCCCTCCGCTTTCAACCACGCCGCCACCTCCCCCGCCGTTTCCACCCCCACCGGTCCGCCGCCTGCAATCAAAATATTATGATGCTGATGTCCGGGCGACTGCAGATTCTTCAGCTTGGTCCTGATCTCCCCCCACTGTTTTTGGACGACCTCGTGCGCAGATTTAAAAGTCTGCACCTCCGGACCAGAAGGTAACGTCCACAGCGCTGAGCGGGCTTTGGTCCCCGTGGCGATGATCAGGACGTCATACCGCACCACTCCCTCATCCGTAGAAGAGGGCGGGACGAACAGCCCGTCGCCTGACCCTCCTACATCTACATGTTTGAACTTGACCTCCTTCTTGTCCATGTCCACGCCCACTGCAAACCCCCGGATCACGGTTACCAGATCGCCATATTGTTTAATGGCTTCTGACAAAGGGCGGAAGATTTTATCTTCGCCTTCGCCTCCCGGGAGGAGATCGGGCTGGATTAGGGCGCGGGGGGAGGCGGGTTTAAAGAAGAAGTGCGTGTTGGGGGTTAGGAGGGTGATTTTGTAGGTGGAAGGAGAGGAGGAAAGACGTTGGAGGGCCGGGATGGTGTGGCGGGCGAGGGTGTGAAGAGTGCCGAGGCCGGCGTGGTTGCCACCGAGGATGACGATGTTGGTGGTGTTTGTGGGCGCTGGGACTGGGACGGCGGTTGGGGCGGCGGTTGAAGTGGGTTGAGTGGGTTGAGGGGTGGTGGAGGCCATTTTGGGTGGTGTTGTTTAAGTTGTTGTTCAAAGTTAAGTGGGCTGACGCGTTGAAGGTGAGGTCGAGTTGATGGTGTGAAATCAGCGAGGAGGACGACGAGGTTGATGATGGTATTGAATTTGTTTGATAGGTAGCGAGAATACAAATGGGTATCGAACAGAAGCCAGAGTCAAATGCTAGTCGTTTGTTGACCAAAAACGCGAGATCCTAAGCTCTCACGAAGTTGTCGCGAGGAAGAAAAGGGAGACACGTCGGGAGAAGGCCAGGAGGTTGGAAGATGCAAGAGACACGCCAGACCGGGCGGGTAGGTGCAGATCGTCCCGTTCCCTTTCCAGCTTCCTCGGTTGCGCTGTTAGTGTTATCTGTTAACACGGAATTTAACACTCTCTTGCCAATGTCGTACACAACACGGGATTGGATTCGATAAGTGAAGAGCTCATGTGAGACGAAACGACACAAAAAAGGGAAGTCGGTCCCGAGCACATTTAAATACTGTGCCCAATGCCAGATGGAAAGAAGTTAATCACGGAACTGGACCCGCTAGTTAACATCAGCTGTTAATGAGATAGCCTTGACACAGTGAGTGGCAGGGGTGTGCACTAACAGAAACCCCTAAACCCCACCAGAGAAGAATAAGCTTACTGTTAACCCTGCACATAACGATCAGAGGCATAACGATATTCTCGGTTTAGCGATCAAAAGCTCGGGAACAGAGGCTAAACGTATGGGAGTAACGATTAACCTTCACATTACGATTACGATCAGATTTCGGGCGAAAATTACACTAAAATCGTTATGCTCAGGTGGTATAGTAACGGTCATAACAGGCTCTGACAGCTCGTAACGGCCGGTAATAAACCCCTTTCACCCGCTAACGGCCTCCTGATCGGCCAGATGTTACCTCTTGGCATACCTGAGAATAACGATAACCTGGGTATTACGATCAAAACCTTTGGTACACGGCTGATCGTTATGTGCAGGGTTAACAGTATTTGTTAGTGGATTTGGCAAGCTTAATGTGCCGTTCCGCGTGGATGGGGGGGTTCGGTCCCGACTAACAGTCCGAAAATGGAAGTCAACGGGGGGGTTGGGTTTGTTGACGATGATTCAGCTTGGGTGAGCTCAGTTGGTTCTGTTGGTCTTGCTTACAAATGCTGTTTACTTCTATGGCGTTGGAAGACGGTCTGGGGACTCGGATCTGGCTGGCTTACAGCTCGGGTTTTGGGCATTGATACATCATGTCTCCTGGCATGATCGTCCAGTTTTAGAATAGGCCATTGAACAGGCCAGAAACGGGATGCGGGATGTTGGTGATCATGAACTTTTGGAAGACAAAGGTTGATAGGTAGGCATTGGGGGTTGTGTAACTTGATACCCTGGACTTGTGGCTTGAAAACATCGGTGTCTCGGAAGTTTCAGAGACCGACCGGATGAAACACCTCCGACATCCGTGTAGTGAAGAGGAAATGGTAAGTTCTTGCGTTGCCTGAAGTCAGTTTGTGATCATTCATGCTTGTTGATGATGAATATTTGTGATGCTCCATGAGGATATTTAGACATTATGCACATCGTAACCATTATCCTATCTTACTATGTTCGTTTCATCATGCTTTATACCTTTCTCTATCCAACATCATGAGCTACCACTTCTTCCTCCTCCAACATCAAACCACCATCTTTCACATCAAGGGGTATATCCACCACTTCCTCCCTTTCTTTCCTAGTCCTTCTCCAACTGCAAAGCAAACCTACTCCTCCCCCTAACCCACTCCCCACACCAAACCAACACCCACGGCACCGCAGTCAATCCCACCGCCACCCCTCCCAGAATCCCCACCGCCCTACCCTCTCCCAGATTCGTAAACAACGGCGCCGTCACCAACGGAAACACTCCCCCCAAAATATTCCTGCAAAAACTCTGCGCTGCCAACGCCGAGCTGGCATACCTATGGTAGGTATCGGCTAGGTAGTTGAACACAGCCAGGTAAACGGACAAAATACCCATGGTTGCGATGCCGATGCCGATGGAGGGCCAGATCCAGTGGATTTGGGGCCGGGCGGTGAAGCCGAATATGAACAGGCCGATGGGGAGGAGGGTGGAGGTTAGGCAGGTGAAGTAGAGGCGGGATTCGGGGGAGGTGGTGGGGAAGTGGGTTCTTAGATAGGGCCAGATTGGATTCTCGCGGGTGGAAGAGGAGGAGGAGGGGGAGGGGGGGCAGAAGGAGGGTTTTGGTTCGGAGCAGGGGAGGGCGTTGGGACCTTCTGTGTCTGAGGCTGAGGATGATGATCCTTCTGTGGTTGATGAGGTGGTGGTGTTTGAGGTTGTGTTGGTTATGGCTGTCGGATTAGGAGAGGAAGATGGAGGGGCTTTCCACTTAGGATGATGCAACATCTTCTCCTGCCAAATCCCAATCCCCGTAGCCAATATGGCACCCACAATCATGGCCACAAAGACTCGTCCAGCCTGCTCAATATTCCAACCATACTGCCTCTTGAAAACCAGCGGGATAGAGCCGAAAGTGAGATAAAGTACTCCCCACGCGAACGCCGCCCATAGCGAAAAGAAGAAGACGACCGGCTCCGTAAACAAAAGGTGAAAAGGTCGAAAGACAGAGGTGCCAATCATCTTGGTCAACGAAGCGCGTTCTTCGTCTTCTTTGACTTTCCACCTGATCCTCTTCAACACCTTCGTCGTCCCAGCACCAGCACCCTTCTCTTCGTCTCCTTCCCCTCTTCCCTCTTCCAGCAAACCAGTCTCATCAACCCAAACCCCCCACCACCCCTCCCCCTCCAACTCCTCATACCACTTATTCAAAACCCTCGCCTTCCTACTAAGTAACACACTCCCCCTTGACTCCCTAAAAAGCACCACCAACGCCGCCATCAGTACCGCACCCATAATAACCTGATGCCAAAAAATCCACCTCCACCTCGCCCCCAATCCCTCCTCCACCTCCCCCCCATCTTCCCCATCCCCATCCCCTCCCCACCTCTCCGTCATCACCGCTGACACAAGTGGCCCCATCCCCGTCCCACACAACACCGCCCCCGAAAAAACCGCCATCGGCAAATTCCTCTCCTCCCTAACCCACACATCCGCAATAACCCCCCCGACCATCGTACTAAACACACTCGCCCCTACCCCCAAGAAAAATCTAGCTATTAACATCCCCTCTAGTGTTCGTACGACGCCGCAAACAGCTTGGAAGATGACAAACACGCACCCGGCGCAGACAAAGACGGGGTAGCGGCCGTTCATTTCGCTGAATGGTGCCAAGACCATGGGGGCGAGGGCGAAGCCGAGGCAGAAGGTGGAGATGCCGGCTAGGATTGAGGTGGGGGAGGAGGTGTGGGAGAGGGTGGTGAGGAGGAGGGAGGAAGGGGGGGAGTAGGCGCCGGCGGTGTAGGCGGTTAGGAAGGTGGCGAGGGAGGAGAGGGAGAGTATGGTTAGTTTGAGGAGGGGGGGCCAGTGGAGGGGGTTGTGGAAGGGGGTGAGATCCGGTGGAGGGGGAGGGGGAGGGGCATTGGAAGGGGATAGAGGGGGGGAGGAGGAGGAAGAGGATGGTGAAGTAGGGGCTCGGAGAGTGGTGTTGGCGGAGGGGGGTTGGATGGAAAAGGTTAGGTAGAGGTGGGTGATTTCGGTGTTGGCGTTTGGTATTGTTATCGAGTTGTGAGGATTGGTGGTTGAGGTACCCGGTCCTGGCACCGTAGGCGTGTGCGGTGCGAGGACTGGAGAGCGGTTGTCTTCGGAGCGCCATGAGGGCGGTTCTGTGTCTGGGGCCGGAGCCGTGTCTGGGGCCCTGGCCGTGGGTTCGGTTGGACCTGCCATGATGTCGTCTTTGATGAAGTTGTCGTGAGATGTTGAGCTGGGGCGGGTTTGGCAGGTCGACTTCTTCGTCAAGTTCAATGTTTTTTTCCCGCCGAGCGTTGAGTTGTTGAAGAGCGGCCGAAACAAGCCTTTTTCTCTAATAAGAAAAAGAAAAAATGGGGGCGTCGACGTCAAAGACTGAGAAACCTTCCATGAGGAGAGATGCAGCGTTGTTTGAATATAACTTTCCAAGGCGGTCAACGAAGACCAGGAGGGCCTGCGGAAAAGGACGTCCGTGAAAGAAGCGAGAGAAGAAAAAGATAGAGAGAGGAAAGACAGATGGATCAGAGAGATTGGCGATATCGCAGATCTAAAGAGGATTCAAGAGGTGTTCCCCGATGTTTTCCCCCCTCTCTCAAGTCCGGGGTCCGGTTACGGTAATAAATCCGGAAACAATAAAAGCAGATCCTTCTTCTGTGTTTTCGAGGGAAGTTCCTCGGAATTCAAGTTCCTTTTTTTTGCAGGCATTCCCCAAAGACCAAAATCCGCCAAGACTTGATAATGGGACAAGACTTGGCAACGAGCCTGTGATGCACCATGTAACCCTGCCACCGCTGCATTACATTATCAACAATAATTCGACGACAGACGGGTCAAAAGGTTAGGATCGGGATTATCTGGCCCTTTACGTCGTTCGTTGATGGTTCATCGATTAGGCGATCAACGGCTTTACAGCTTGGTGAATGCCGTGAATCCGTTCGTCATGTTGTGTTGACGTTGTGATGCTTTGATAGAGTAACAAGAAAGAGTGAAGGGAAAGAGTTGAGCCCCCCCCCCCCCCCCCCCCCCCCTCTGTCACAACCCGTGTGTCATTGATCGCCAGAGGAAACAAAAGGGGTGCAGTGCTGATGATCTCTCCCGTATTTCTTCAACAAACAAAAAACGGTTATTCCCGAAGCCACAGTGACTTGGCTTTCATCATTGGTTACCATCTTTCTCTACGTATTCAGGTGCCGTATGACAGTTGGACGCCGGGAATTGCTGACATTTGGAAGTTAATATCCAGGGGCCATTGGTCCGGGGTTGGGGAGCACCCTGGTGATTGAGTTTTGAGGTTCACAAGCCGGGGATAACTAATACGATCTGAGATTTGTAAGCTACGTGGAGAGAAAATGAGACGGTGGGTGTTTAGAATGGTTTCCCTGGTGATGTCTTTCTCGGAAGAAAACAATATTGATAGTGTAAGCGCACCGACGCATCGACACTAACAGACGCACCCACTGTAACCATGCAATTTCCCCACAAACCAGTTAACCCCGAGTATTCCCACAGCTCCACTGTAAGCACCTTCCCCTCAGCGGGCCGATCACCGGCACCGTCCCCTGGCACAGAAAGAGTTGTCTCCATCTTGAGCGGAACATTTCCGAGCTTCTTCGGTCTTTTCACTTGACAACACTTTTCCACTTTTGACTTCATCCCGACAATCACCGTCACAACATGGATTCGCACTCGCTTACACCAGCCATGACATATGGTATCTCAACTTGGCACATGCTGTATCACGATGTCAAACATGTCTTTTCGTTTAAAACTGCCGCCTCGTTTGCGAATCCCTTCATATTCATAGGACGGTGCTACCCATAGACAACAACACAAGGAGACACGACATAAGAAAACTCTCCGACAACCCTTTTCCAACCCTTTCCCAACCCTTTCCACCCTTCCGCTCCCAACCGCTCCCTCCGTGTCACCCCCCTAGGCCCCTACGCCAGCGTCGGCACCTCCCAAGGCGCCCAACTCTTCAAATCCACCTTCGCCGAGCTCCTCTCCACCGCCCCCGGCGCCGTCCCGCCATTCAACAAAAAGTAATTAATATAACTCGTCAACTCGCTCTGCTGACTACTAGGAAACTGACAATGATTATGCCCGCCCACCAACGAAAAGCCCATATTATTGGGAACCCCATACGCCTTATAAATGAGCCGTCCAGCCTGCATGCACGCAGTCGTCGACACGGGGCCCAACCAATCGATATCATTCTCAAACGCAATCAGTCCCCTCGGGACGGTCAAGGCGGCAAGCATGTGATGGTCGGCTGGTATGTTGGTTACCTGCCGGGTGTAAGAGTTGAAGTTTGGAGAAAACCAGACGTTTTCGCCCACGATCTGCGACGCAGTCTGGATGTTTTTCCCCGAGGATTTTTCAGAGTCGGAGATGCGCCAGCAGGCTGCCCCTCCCGAGCCGGATTCCTGCGGGATGGTCAGGGCGATGCGGTCGACTAGGGCACCGGCCAGAAAGGCGCCCTTGCCGTTGCGGCTGCAGCCGGTTACGCCCAAGCGTTTGGGGTCGATTCCGGATGTGGATGCGACTTGCTCGAGCGCGTCGACGAGCCGGTCGACGCCCCATGCCCATGCTGTTAGAGCGCCCGCGGAGTGGGAGGAGCCGAAAAGGGTGTAGAATTTGCCCTTTCCGCGGGAGGAACCGCCGCTTTGCTGGGCAAAGTCGTCGTTGGGGAAGGTGATGGAGGCGACGTTGGAGGGGATGGGGATGGAGGAGCCGCCGATGCCGATGATGGCGGGGAACGGGCCGGAGCCGGAGGGTTTGCGGATGGAGGCGGAGAAGGACACGGTTTGGCTGCCGACGGTTATGCGCACGGTTAGGGTGTTGCCGGAGAGGGTGCCTTCGACTTTGTCGGGCTTGCCGGGGTAGGTGCCTAGCTCGTATTGTTGCAGGATCTTGGAGATCTCGGCTTTGCGGCAGTCGAAGGCGGCCTTGGTCGTGATCTTTTGGCCGTTGGCGGTGGTGAAGGGGTCCGGGAGCTTGGAGACGGAGGCGGTGGGGTAGCTACCGGCTACGGAGCATTGGCGCTCGAAGAGCTGGTGAGCTGGGGCGGCAACGGCGAAGGCCGTGCTGGTGAGCAGGAGGGCGGTGGAGAGGTGGACCATGATGGGTGATGGGTGAGATGGGTGAGTGAAACGAGTGTTTTCGACTTCATGGTTCAGTTGTCTCGTCTTTATATGCTTTTCCATCTGACGATGCTGTCATGATAGAAGGACGATGGTATAGTTACCATGTTCCTGGGCAAGATCCTTCGGGTGTAGTTTCATGTCCGAACCATAGTCTCCCACATGGCATGGTGATTCGCCTCATTGGTACACTGTTTCAATCTACTGGAGCCCGGAGAAATCGACGAGTTCTGTGGCCATGGAACCTTCCCCGCATATTCTTCATTTGCAACACTAGCTTGGTAACCTCGCCATGAGTGTCGCAGTCATGATTGTCATGTTCAGGAGCTCTTCTCAAACAAGTGCTTGATGAGGCGGCTGTCGGACTTGTCCACGGAGAAATTTGCTTGGCACCTTGGATGAGGAAAAGGACGTGGAGGCGGTTCGCATGATCGCCAGGCTTGTGATCTCCAAGCCCAAGTAGGCTAATATGGCTATTTGGTTTGGTGTTGGAGATCAGAGGTAATATGAGAATTCTTATTCTTAACCGGCCCCCAGATTCCTCTCCCGATTCGCACCGGCTGTTATAACACTCTATGCCGAATGCAGGCACGGCTTCATCAGTCCCGACGCGCATTGATTGGCTGAACATTTTCCGGGGAAAAGGAACATTACCTACTCTAGGACTTGTGATGCGTGTTTCAGTTTGTGAGAATATGGGAAATGTTCCTGAAGACGTTGAAGCAAGGCACGAATGTCCTCCTTGTCTCTTTCATCTTGCCTTCTCCTTTGCGTTAGGCATGGATGTTTCTGTCACCATTGAAACTCCGTCATTGACCACTTGAATCACGAGACTTCAGGATGCTATTATACAACAAGTTCACAAATCTCCACGTACAATAATCTGCCAATTCCACTCGAAGAGCTCTCCCCTTGTCTGATCTCTTTCTGCAGGACGGAGGGTTACACTCTGGCACAAGTACCGAAGAGGCTGAAAAGGGACCCCTGGCGGAGGGCCCTTCCATGCCACATGGCAAACCTGAGGTACCTATGTTGATCTGGAAGATGTCACACCTTGAATCACAAATTCTCTACCCCCAAATACCCTTGGAAACAGTTTCCGAATAAGGAACCTCTAGTACGAAGTAGCCACCCTTTAGAAACAACGCCTTGCCGGGTAACCGTCCTCTAAGGAGGCCAAACCTCATCAAGGCTCTATATCAAGACAATATCAACAGTACGCCTGCTTTCTCGATCCGCTCATTTGGCTAGATTATCTCTTGACCAGTAAAAGGCACCAGAATCCGTCGAAGGATGTCATATACTTTATAATATCTCTATTTCCAGGGTCGAACATCTCGGTTATCGTGGTTGAGATATTACATTGGTGGATAATCTATACAATTGCGGCCACCAGTAGTTCTGTGTTCCATGTTTCTACTCTTCTTGGAAAGCGGGTAGAAATTGTAAGTCACAGGGACCACCTGATCGGAAACAGTCGACTGCAATTCCACGGCATCCATATACATACTGACCCTGACAATGGATCCTACCGAACAAAAAGCCAAGCCAGCCCCGGACCTCTCTATGACATATCCAGGAACAGCTTTATCCGAACCAGAATCATGTCCGGCAGGATACAGTCTTTCTTGGCAGTCATCTTGGCATCGCCGTTCTCCGGCTCCGGCTCCGGACCGGCCTTCGCCTCGGCACACGGCGGACTTGCCAACTACACCGTCGGTGATGTTTGGTATCCGGGGTAAGTACTTCACTCCACTCCGAGTCCCAACGTTCTTGACATTCTCCCTTATGAACTCTTCCGGACTTCCATCTCCTTGCCCCTTTCCCAGTTTCCATATCCCGCCACGACCTTTACCTCGCTCACTTGCTCCCGTTTTCTTCTTACCAACAACATCAACCCCAACTATGACCAGCTAGCTAACTTCTCCAAGCTACGACCCAAATTCCCCCCTCGGCCCCCTCCAACTCACCCAACAGCAGCCAGGAATCCCCCAACGTTCCTACTCCTCAATCGACCCCATCTTCTCCCCCACCTCCCCTTACCTAGCCTGCAACTCCCCGGCCTTATCCCCACCCAACACTCCCCAGCATTACATCCCCCTCACCCCCGGCCAAAACCTCTCCGCCATCTACTACTTCTGGCTGCACCCGGTCGGTCCCATGTCCGTCTACCTCTCCGAGCCCTGCCCCATCCCACCCAACTCCACCCTCGGCGATTGTTCTAGTGTTAATCTAGAGGAGGTAAAATGGTTCAAAATCTGGGAATCCGGCCTGTTAACAGGCCCCAACCTAGCAGAGGGGACGTGGTACCAGAAGTCCTTCCAAAACTGGGTCGGGGACGGGGAGAATCGATGGACGGTGAGGATTCCGGGGAGGGTGAGGGAGGGGAGGTATTTGGTTAGACATGAGATTTTGAGTTTGCATGTGGCGGGGGGGCCGCAGTGGTATGTTGGGTGTGGGCATTTGGATGTTAGGAGGGGGACGATAAGGGAGGGGGAGGGGGAGGGAGAGGGGGAGGGAGAGCTGCCGCCGGGGGAGTACTGGGTTAAGTTCCCTGGAGCATACAGAGAGGATGGTATGTTTCCACTCCCAGTCGTTTGTCGAGGCAGAATCGGAATAATGGGGAGCAAAGGATAAGTTGAATTGTTGCTGACTATTTGTTGACAGATCCGGATATCTTCATTGATATCTACTCGGAGGAGAACGCGAATCGAACGGTCAGTACTTACATACTTACATCACTCAACGGTAGTACGCTTGAAAAGCATGTGGTTACTGACAGATATTACTAAACAGGAATACGTCGTCCCAGGACCTAGGATATGGCCAGGGTATGTCTTTCTCTCAAATTTTTCTTACTCTTTTTTGCCCCTGCCCTGAAAGGTCAATGCTGGACAGGTCACTGACATGTTTCTCCCGATTGCAGGTTCACGGATGTGGTTCTCCCAGCTACAAATTTCGGGTAGTCAGCCCTAAGACACGTCATTCTTCTCTTTTTTTGATGGCAAAGTCCTAGTTAGGGCTGGAAGTGGACGGCAATAATGTTGGTGATGTTGGTGTTGGTGTTGAGGTAAAAGTTTCATCGTCAATTCCAAACGGGAAGCCTGCGACTCAGTGTAAGTGATAAGACGTTGGATAATGCGATAAGCGTTTTGTCGTCCATCTCCTATTTCGTTATCGATAAGAGGCCCCGGTTCCAAAATTCTTAAGCGCGCTTTGGCCCCTCTTCCGCCCCGTCAGACGCATGTCATTGCCCCGCCGCGCGAATGTTTGTCCAATCTAGCACGTGGGTGATACCAAGCTACACAAGTACCATCCCATAAACGACAGCTCCAGCGATCATGTTCCCTGTAACCTTTTAGGCTCAGCGACATTTCCGGGCGGTTCAGGGAGCTTGTCGCGCGCTCCGGAGGCCACTGGGCGGTTCCCGTTGCTTCAGTTGGATTGGTCATCAAGGTCTTTCGGGGGCATTCATAAGGCTGAGGTACTTGTAGACTATCTTGACCACTTTATTTCCAACAATTATTTTCCATCTCCCGCACCTTGACCATCATCATCACCAATCAACCAAACAACCACACAATCACCATCACCACAATCCACAACACAGACAAAGTCGCCCACCATGTCTGTCACTACCCAGGTTCCCAAGGACTTTGACGCCGAGAATGCGGACAACTTTGAGGATGTACGTGTCCCAATCTTTTCCCCTCAGCCTCGTTTCTCAGCAATGCGCCAACATGCGACACAATGCGCCCCATCATCCTTTGACTCCATGCTGACCATTGCGGTTCAAACAGATCGAGAAGCAGTTCGCCGTCAAGGCTGTCCAGCAGATGGCCACCTACTGGGCCATCCTCGAAAAGGTGCCCGGCTCCAAGCTGCGCCTGACCAAGATGGACGACGACATCTACGAGCACCTCAAGAAGGACTTCCCCGAGTTCGACCCGGCCGTGCCCATCAACGAGGACGAGATGAAGAGCAAGTCCGGCAAGGAGAGGTGGCGCAACTTTATGATGGCCTACGACAAGAAGATTGACGACTACAACTTTGGCACCCTGCTGAGGTCCTCCCCCAAGACCGAGTACGGCGAGAAGGAGACCATCTTTGTGCCGCGCATGCAGTTTTATGCCGTCGAGATTGCGAGGTATGTCCCGCTGTCTGAGGAGGAGAAGGGAGAAGGAGGATATGCTGACACCGTCACAGAAACCGCGCTGGTCTCAACGACTGGGTCTACGAGGAGGCCGAGAAGGAGAGAAAGGCGGCCAAGGGCAGCGCATAGGATACCACAAATCGAGCGAATACAAAATGATTTTCTGCAGTCCGTCCCAAATCAGTGGATGTGTCCATTGTGTTCTCGAAGCTACATGTTGTGGTGTTGAGATTAAAAGGTAAGCGCCATTAACGTGTGAGAATGTCAAAACTGAAAAAACCAAAAGTGCCACAGTCGCCAAGTGCTAGTCTTCCATCCCATCTTATATCCAAAAGTAACAAGTATTGTTCTAGGGCTGGTCCAGGGCTGAGCTGGGTTGGGATGGAAGAAGGCTTCCTATTGTTCTCAGTGACCCCTGAGCCCACTCACCACCAAAATTCGACACAAACAATAGCAAGCACCGCCAGACAAAGAATACCACAAAGCTACACAACCACACACTCCTCCCTTCGCATCCTATTACCACAGAAGCCAAATCACGAAATGGCCGTGCTATTATACCAAATGAGTCGCCACAAGCCTCCGAATTACTACTCCCTCCAAAAGGCCGACTGCCCTTTTTTCTTCCCAGAATCTTTCCACCATGATCATCTGGTCCAACTGAGACAGTCAACACCAGCAGGATGATCAACACCAAAGACGAAAAGGGCGAGAGCTCTTCTCCCGAGATCAAGTCCATTACTGTCAACATGGACACCACTCCCGCTGAACAGGCCCCGAAGCCCAAGCACATGAGGTCTTCCTTCAAAAACCTCTTTGCCTTCACCCGTCCAGCCCATGTCTCGCTCTTGGTCACCGCCCTCTGCGGCTCAGCTGTCATTGCCGCCGGCCGTACCGCTTACGCTGTCCTTCTTGGAAAGATCTTTGAGGTCTGCACCTCTTACGGTTCAGGAGCTATCGAGGCATCGGATATGTTTCACCAGGTTTCCAAATGGTGTCTGTACATGTTCCTTTTGGGGGTTGGCATGTGGGTGTCTTGCAGCATTGACGTTGCCATATGGGTCATGGCTGGCGAGCTGCGTGTGAAGACTACCAGGGAGACGTTGTTTGAGAGTCTGCTGAACAGGAGTGCTGCTTGGTTTGACTTGAGGGAGCATGGCATGTCTAGTTTGATGACTACCATTCAGACGTGAGTCTTCTATCTTTTCTGGTGATAGGGCAGTACTGACACATTCCAGACAAGCCCGCGAACTCCAGATGGGCACCTCCCAAGTCTTTGGCTTTCTCGTCTGCGACCTCCTCGTCTTTGGATCCTGCATCATCGTCGCTCTCTACTACTCTTGGAAGCTGACGTTGGTCATGCTGTCGACTGCCGTACCGTCCGCACTCATCCTCTGGTTCATTGCTCGCTACCTCGACCCTGCCATTGCCGGCCAAAAGCGTGAACTAGCCGAGGCTGCTAAGCATGCTACCGCAGCCACGACCGCCATTGACCTCGTCAAAGCCTACAATGCCGCTGACCACGAGTCTTTCAACTTCATCTCTGCTATCCGACGGTCGACCAAATACTACACCATCCAGGTGTTATCAAACAACGGACAGATGAGCTACATCAAGCTCTGGATGATGTCTCTCTTCGTGTTAGGGTTCTACTTTGCCGTTGTCCTCGTCAACCGCGAAGAACTCACCCCCGGCAACGCCCTAACAACCTTCTACTGCGCCCTCATCTCCTTCCAGAGCCTTCAAAACCTCGGTCCACAATGGCTCATCCTAGCCAAAGGCATGGCAGCCGGCCAATCCCTCCAAGAACTCGTTCGCCAGCTTGATCCCGGCCAATCTTCCACCAAGCCTTCCCAAGAACCATCCGGCAACCTCCGTCCAGCAACCTGCCACGGCGACATCTCCCTCCAAAACATCTCCTTCGCCTACCCCACCTCACCCTCCACCATCGTCCTCCACCCTTCCTCCTTCCACTTTCCCTCCGGCTCCCTGACTTTCATCGTCGGCCGTTCCGGCTCCGGCAAATCGACCCTCGGCAATCTGTTAGTCCGCTTCTACGAACCCCTTTCCGGATCCATCTTCATCGACGGCACACCCCTCACCTCCCTCGACCTGTCCTGGCTCCGCCAAAACATCACCTTGATCCAACAAACCTCCTCTTTCTTCAACGCCACCCTTTTTGAGAATGTCTCCTTCGGCTCTTCCCACCCCGACAGCGTAACACCCGAGCAAGTAAAAGAAGCCATCTCCCTAGCTTTACTCCAAACAACAGTCAGTGGAATGCCAGATGGTCTAGACACGCAGATCGGACCAGGCGGGTATTCCTTGTCTGGAGGACAGAGACAACGGCTTGCGCTGGCGAGAGCTAAGATTAGAGATCCGGAGGTGTTGATTCTGGATGAGATTACTTCTGGCTTGGACCCAGTGTCTAGGGGGCTGATTATGGATGCCATCAGGATTTGGAGAAAGGGCAAGACGACGATTGTTATCACCCATGAGGTGGGGTGTATTGAGGATGGGGAGATGGTTTATGTGATGGAGGACGGACAGGTGGTGCAGAGGGGGAGGGGAGGGGAGTTGAAAAGGGAGGAGGGGGGGTTGTTTAGGGGTTTGGTGGGGGCTGCTGATCGTGATGGTCTTTTGGCTCGTGATGAGGTTGAGGAAGATGAGGATATGGAGGATGACAGTGATCTGGATGATATCGAGGAGATGAGTGATGAGGAGAAGATTGAGGAGGGGACGTATGTGCAACTTGCGAGGGGGCTGAGTTTGCATTCGAATAGGGGGAGTATGATTTATCCGAGGTTGACGTTTGGGTATGGTCATGCTTCGGAGCAGAGAGAGGCAAGGCCGTTGTCGAGGAGGTTGAGTGGGAGGGGAGTACATCATCTTCATCCGCATGCGAACAACACTGTTCGTGCTGTTTCTCCTTTTGCTAGGGGAGACAATGACGACCGCAGGCACAGTACTTCGTCTATCGAACTCATCACTCAAACTGGTCTCTCGGTCAAGAACACCCGCGTCACTAACGCCCGTCGAGCTCAACATCCTGATCCAACAAAGGCTATTGCAACAGAACAACTCAACAGCAGCTTGGACTCCCTGGAGATGTTCTTCCTCGACAAACTCGCCAACAAGAAACAGCGCGCCGCGTTCCACAAGAAACGACGCAATAGCGTTTCCACCATCTCCTCCACCACATCCTCCAGCAAAAAGAAGCCCAAACAATCAGCAGCCGCCGACCGCCTCCCCTCCCTCTACAAAATCCTCCTCACCGTCTTCCCAACCCTCGACCTCCACACCCGCCTCTCCCTCCTTCTCGGCCTCATCTCCTGCCTCATCGCCGCCGCCGCCAACCCTTTATTCTCATACGTCTTCGCCCAACTCCTCTCCTCCTTCTGGTCCTCCCCCTCCGCTCGTCTCGCCGCCGGCTCCAAATACGCCGGCATCCTCGCCGCCATCGCCATCGTCGACTCCCTTTCCACTTTCTTCGCCTACTACCTCCTCGAGCGCGTCGCCACCAAATGGGTAACCACCCTCCGGTCCGAGGCCATCTCCCGCATCCTATCCCAGCCCAAATCATGGTTCGACAAACCCTCCCACTCCCCCTCCAAAATCGTCGCCTGCCTAGACCGCAACGCCGAAGAGATGCGCAAACTCGTCGGCATGTTTTTACCTATCCTGGTGATCGTCTCCGCAATGATCAGCGTAGCCATAATCTGGGCCATGTCAATCCAATGGGACCTCACCCTCGTCACCCTCGCCGGTATTCCCGCGGCTGTTGTGACAGGACAGCTCAACGCGGCGTTTAGCGATAGGTGGGAATCTCGCTGCGATGGCGCCGCCGTGGCCACGGGCTCGGTGCTGAGTGAGACGTTTGGAAACATTAAGATCGTTCGCGCACTCACCTTGGAAAAGTACTTCACTGTCCGCTACAACGCCAAGGTTGAGGAGGCGTATAGACTGGGGAAAAGACGGGCTTCGTATGTGGGGCTGTTTTTTGGGTTGAACCAGAGTATTGCTTATTACCTGACGGCGATGATTTTTTACTACGGCGCCAAGATTTTGGCTGGGGACAGAGCGAGCGTTACGGATTTGCTGAGGGTGATTAATTTGATTTTGTTTAGTCTGGGAAGTTGCGTGACGATGTTGGGGAATGTGCCGCAGATTGCGGCGGCGAAGGCGACGGCGACGCAGATGTTGTATTTTGCGAATTTGAGCCGTGAGGCGAGTCATGAGAGTGAGGGGAGGGAGAGGGTGAGGGAGGTGTTGCCGATTAGGATGAGGGAGTTGCGGTTTGCGTACCCGTCAGCGCCGGAGATGTTGGTGTTGAGGAATTTGAATTTGGAGGTTAGGGAGGGGGAGTGTATGGCGGTTGTGGGACAGAGTGGGAGTGGGAAGAGTACGGTTGCTTCACTCTTACTCGGGCTTTACCCTCCTCTTCCATCGTCTACCTTTTCTTCTTCTTCACCCCTCGACTCCTCCTCCAACTCTCCATCCCCATCTCCTGCCGCCTTCAACTCCGGCTCCCCCATCACGTCTTCCCTTTCCTACAACTCCATCCCCTCCTCCCAAATCCACACCCCCTCCCTCCGCTCCTGCATAGGTTACATCCCCCAACACCCCCTCCTCCTCCCCACCACCTTGCGAGCAAACATCCTCTACGGCCTCCCCGATTCTTCCCCCCTCCGGCTTCCCTCTTCTGTCTCCCACCTCCATCGCGCTTGCCAGCTCGCTTCAATCCACGACTTCATCACCTCCCTCCCCGACGGATACGACACAGTAGTAGGCGAAGGTTCCGGGCTTCAGTTATCAGGGGGGCAAGCTCAACGGGTTAGTATTGCGAGGGCGTTGGTGAGGAGTCCGAAGGTGTTGGTGGCTGATGAGCCAACGGCTAGTTTAGATGCTGAGGGGGCGGAAGCGGTGAGGGGGGTATTTCAGAGGTTGGTTAATGAGCAGAAACAAGAAGATGGTAAGGGTATGGCGATTGTGGTTATTACGCATTCTAAAGAGATGATGCGTGTAGCTGATCGGGTGGTGATGATTGAGAACGGGACGGTGGTGGAGGAGGGGGGGTATGAGGAGTTGGTGAGTAGGAGGGGGGGAAGGTTTGCGGGGATGGTTAGTGGGGGGGCTTGGGACGGCGGCGGTCATGAGCATGCTTCTTCTGCCTTCCGTGGTTCTGGTGCTGGTTTTGGCCGTGATGGTGGTGGTGGAGGTGAAGGTGGAAGAAATAGGGGAAGGGGGCATAAGAGGAATGCGACGCTTGATACGATTCGTTCGGAGTTTGGTGGGGAGAGTTTGGGCGAGAGTTCGAGCTCTGCGCTGTACGGCCGTGGTTATGGACATGAAAGGGAAGAGGGGAGGTGGCAGGATGAGGATGGGGTTAGTGATTTGAGTGATGAGGAGGAGAAGCCTGGCCGAGACACTGGTGCTGGTGCTGGTGTTGGTGCAAGTCCAAGGGTCAATGAAGAGGCGTTGTCAAGGTTGGAGGGGACTTCGCCTGATACCAGTTCTTCGTCTGAGACTGGATCGGGGGAGAGAGACAGGAGTACGTGGGGTTATAGGTTTGACTGATCTCAGAAGAAGGATTTGGATTGGACGGGATCTAGATGTGGTGGTTTTCTTTGCTATTTCTGCTTTTTGCTTCGCTTCTTGTCCTTAGTTTCTTCTTCTTATCATGGTACATATCTTACACTTGGAAGCCATGTCTTTACATTTCTTTCGCATCCTTGCTTATAGCAGAAAATGATAATGGGCATTGGACCTACAACGTGAACTTGTGAACGGTGATAGTGCGTAACAGCGACTAAAAAACAAAGACACAAAAGATATAAAGTGACTGCCATGTCCAGATGTCGATGTGCCTTCAACACGAAGGAAAGACATGATAAATCCAACTGATGGTATTGAGGTATAAAAAAAATTCAGGTAAAGGTAGACTTGGACGCCATCGACACCGGAAACTCCAACCACACTGGTATTGAATGGGTCACGAGGCAATCATTATTAAAGGCCAAAAATAAAGACCAAGGGGAGAAAAAAGTTAAAAGAAAAGATAACTCGATCCACCCAGGGGTCGAACCTGGAACCTCCTGATTCGTAGTCAGACGCTCTGCCATTGAGCCAGCGGACCTTGTTGAATATTTCGCTCTGTTCTTTACCTTATCAGAATTTTCCCTGATGGGGTAGTGTGGAGGTTGTTCCAGGTTGTGGTGTGAAGTTTTTTTTTTCCTTGGAGTTTTTCTCAAACTTTTTTTTTTGTTCCTGGGCAGGGGTCTTTGGGTGGAGTAAGACGATCTGCGCTAATAATTTTTTGGTTAAGGTCCATTGTGGAGATGCACCGTTCGGGTGGAAGAAGTGGATCTTGTCCGGACACCGGGGCCCACACCGGGGCCCATTTCGGGGCCGTGAGCCGGAGAAGACACGGAAAGGGGCCGGAAGAAAGTCGGGAGGCGCCTTACCAAATATTTTATCACCTACACAGAATTAAACCAAGTTGCAGGTTTCTCGTGTGGAGTTGTGACAACTCGGTTTGAGTTGAATACTTTTCTCAAATCTCAACACCATCAACCATCACCAACATTGTCGCCGTCCACCTTCGTCATCAACCAAAACTTGTCATGACATCTATCAATCGTCTACCTCCTCCTTTTGCAATGTCCTATTCCACGTTATGTACTTCTCTTCTTACCTTCCTGCTACCTTTATGACCCCACGATGATGAGAGCTGGGCAGTGGGCCAGCAGCTGGAATTCTGCCATGTTCTGCCGTGAAAGTAATTTCGTGGCACTCGAAAATTACAGCCAGCTGGCAATCCAGCGTTGAGCCTTTGCCATTTGGACTGAACATTCATGTACATGCAAACCACACGCAACTGGCTCGCCTTCAACTCTCACATGGTCCGTAACATCATGCCTGCAGTGCTTGACGAACTTTGCGAGATGATACGTTACCCGCTTCATGCCCGAAAAAGTTGATAACGTGTTGGAAACATGTTCTGAGTGGTGTCATCCCGTGAGCGTGAATCTACCATACCACATCCACGTCTGACTCACAAGGTTATAAAAGAGGACGAAGAAGTCACAGTCACAACAAACGGGACAGTAACAAATCAACTACTCGTCTGGCCTAAAAACAGCACATCGACTATTGGGAAATCTTGGTTTGCCAAAAGGAAGGTCGCTTCTAGACCTGACGGGTAGCCCGAACTCGCTGAGGACTTCCAACCAGAGTAAATAGCTTTCGGACCGCAACTCCTAAACTCAACTGAAAAAGACCCAAGTGCCAAGCACAGCGAACTCAAGAGCAAACCCAAACAAGACCGTACGATCCTTGAGGTTCGTCAATATACGAGACCCTACGATCTGCCATGGCGCCCACGATGAGAAACACCACGGAAAACGAGCACTCGGCGGAGGCCTCAAACAGTGCCGGACCCGGAGCCAATCTTCTCCCTACGCTCTCCAACCCTCCGACGCATTACCCGTCTGAATCTTTAACTAGCTTCGAATTCCCACCTCTTACGGCCGAGCCATTTTATTGAAACGCCCATCCTTCCGCATTGAACGTGGAGTTGCGCCGGGCCCCGAACCATGGATTGAAACACCGCAGGTTGTGCCATGGGGGCTTCCGGCGTCCGGCGACCCCCCCTCGGAAGTTTTTTCTCATAATAAACCCTAACCCCCATTTAAGCTACATAATGAAATATAATACCAAGTACATCTATCTAATCTACTTTTATGAATGTATGTAATAATAGGGTCTATCTATAAATTGCTAAGTCTAATTTATATATTAGAAAGCTCGTACTATATTTCGGCTTCTAATAATAATAATATTTTATTAAGATTTTAATAAGATTTAAATAATATTTTATTAAAATATTGATAATATTACGTTTATATTTAATTAAGGGTATAGAATAAGTATTTTTATATTTAGTTTAATTTTATAAAATGGTTGAGCCTCTAAAATATTATTTTAATATCCGTAAAATGTTCGTAAAGAGTTTATATATATTCTATAGAAGTAAATATTTTTAGTACCTTAAATATATATATAATTATAGGCTTTAATTTCCGGTTTATAATAATATAAAGTTTTTATAAAGTTTTTATAAAGCCTTTATAAAGCTTTTATAAAGCCTTTATAAAGCTTTTATAAAGTTTTTATATAGTTTTTATATAGTTATTATAGAATTTAAATTAAAGTATTATATAGGAAGGTCCGAAGTATTATAAAAGAAGTTTTAAAATTTTATAAAGTAGTATTCGAAATTATATAAAATAGTCTTTAAAATTTTAATATATTTTTTATATTTTGTATTTTTTCTTTATTTTCGAATTTACTTTCGTTTAAAGTTTTATAAATTTTTATTTAATTATTATAAAGGATTTAAATATAGTTTTACTCTTTTACTTCTTTTAATTTAAAATTTATTCGAAAGTTAATTATATTTTTATTATTTAATATAATTAAAAATTATCCCTCCGGGGCTTTTCGCCGAAAATTAGAATAATTATAAAAGTTTAATTTTATTCGGGTTTAACGACTTTAATAATATAAATTTTAATATTATTTAATAAATTAATAAAGTAATAATTAAAAAAGAGGAAGAATTCGAAGATTCTTTAAAAATATTCGGCGATTAATTTTTTAACGCCGATAATATACTTCTTTATAAATTTCCTTTTAATAAAGATATCGATTTTATATTTTTAAACGAAATTTGTCTCTATTTTTATATTTTCTTTAACCCCGGTCCTAAAAACGAATATTATTAATTTATAGTCGAATAAATCGAGAAATATTATAATTTTCCTAATTATTTAAAGGATCTTTCTCCGAATGGGGGAGGAATTGCGTACGTATATTAAATAAAGGGATTTAATTTTAAGAAAATCCGTTATTAATATAATTAAATTTATTACTTTTTCTTTATTTTTATATTAATTAGTTTTTATTAAAATTTTAATAATAGGTTATATAATATTAGGAATCCGGTTATTTAGAGAATGAATATAGCGATATTAAAGTATTTATTTTTAGTATAATTACGTTCGATTAAATTCAGAAATATTATATTAACGTTAAAGTTTATTCGCGTTTGGATCCCCGAATTATATAAATAATTTAGAAATAAAATTTTATTAAATTTATTTTATAATTGTAATATAATATTCGTATTGAATTAAATTCGAAGAAGTTTAAAAGGGTTAAAGATTTTAAATAATAATTAATTTATTAATTTTATAATATTATTCGCAATTTTTAAAATAGGGAGGTATAAAAATATAAATATAAAGGGTAAACGAATATTTATTAATTTATAATATTATTAAAATTTATAAATTTATCCTCCTTATTACGTATTAATTATTTAATCTAACTTTTTTTTTATTTAAATTAGCCGAATAGAAGGCGGGTATTAATAATACGTTATTAAATATATAAATTAAAAAAAGGTTGGTAACGGATTGAATAAATATTTTTAAATATATAATAAAAATTAAAAATAATATCCGTATTAGCTTTTAATAATAATAGCCCTCTATTAATATTTCGATTATTAAATATTTATTATTAAAAGTTTTAATTATAATACGAAAATTGAGGATTTTTGTACGGGTAGTTTTTAGAAGATTTAGAGGCGCGGAATATATAGTAAGTATTTATTTTTTTTTCCCTTTTTTTTAATTCGCTATTATTATATTCTTATTATAATTTTATTAAGAATTTATTAAAAGCTTTTTAATATATATATTCGTTTAGGTATAGAATACCTTTTCGATTCCGAAATTATAGACGTCGAGTTTAATTTATACCCCGTCCGATTCGAAATCTTTACGTTTAAAAATAATAAAAAGGTTCCTTTCGCTATTTTAATTATATATAATTATTATATATATTACCCTCTTATTAAGGATAAAATTTTAAAAATTATTTAGAAGGAATTTTTTAAACGGATTTTATTTATTAACGATTTAAACTTTATAATTAATAAAATTTAATTCTTCTTTCTCTATAAATTATTTTTAATTAAATTTATTAACGAAATTATATATTTACCCTATAATATAAGATTTTTATCGGTTTTAAAACGTTTATTTATTTAATAAATTCGCGAAAATATTTATTAATAATAATTATATAATTTATTATTTTAAACGGGTTAAATTTATTAATTATTTAATTGGTTTTAATAAAACGGCGTTTAAAATATATTAAAAAGGGGAATAGAATAGGAAGGATTATATAAATTCCTAACCCTTTCCAAACCCTTTTCTAACCCTTTCCAAACCCTTTCAAAACCCTTTTCTAACCCTTTTTAAACCCTTTTTATAATTTTATTAAAATTTTAATAAGATTTTTTTAATATTAAATCTATATATTAATATTTATAATATTTCTTAATATATATAGTATTTCTATTAGGACGGTAATATTATAATTGCTATTTACTTCTTCTTTGAATAAATAAATGAATTCCGGTAAATAGAGTATTTGGAAGTAGATATATTTTTTAAGCGTATCCGTAAATTATTTTCGGAAATTATATTTATTTATAAAAATAGGGTAACGAACGTAAATATATATTAATATATTTAAAATAATTTATAAAGTAATTCTTATTAAAATTTTTATAGTATATATCTTCGCCCGAATTTATATTAATAAATATTATTTCCTCTTCTATTATAAAACGTTTTTCGAATTTTTTACACTTTTTAAAAAGGATTATAATATTCCGTAGAAGTGGTTTTATATTTATAAACGTAATATTGAAGAAGATTTTCGCTAGAGGTTAATTATTTTAAATATAAATTGGTAAAAATTTAAAAGTACGTATAAATATTTTTAATTTTCGAATCCCTCCGGTATATAATTTTTATTAATTTTATAATAATTTTCGGTTTTTATTTACGCTATTTTAACCCTAATTATTAATTATAGAAGGAATATCTTCGTTATACGTTTATCGGATATAAAATTTATTTTAAATAAGCGCTTATTAATTATAATATAAATATTTATTCTATAATTTAATAAAATATTAAAGGTTTTTTTTACATTGCGAATTATAACGAATAGGAAAAAATTTTCGATAAATTATTTAATAAATCTTTATTTCGCACTTATTAAAAATTTAATTATATTTAATTAATATATATAAAATTTAATTTATATTATTAATAATAAAAAATTATAGAATAAAGTCTTTAATTAGGTTAAATATAAGAAGGATATCGTTTGGGTATCCGGCTTTAATCTTAATATTTTTAAAATATTAATAAAAGCCCGAATTGGAATTTTAATATATATTTAAACGGTAAAAGTAAATTATAAAATAATTTATACTTTCGGGATTAATTTACTTTTCGTTAAAATTTATATAATATTAATTTCTTTAATCTTCCTTTATTATTAATTTATTAATTATTAAATAAAGGGCGTATTTACGACGAACGGTTATATTTCCGTTATTATATTTCCCGTTATAGTATTTTTTATATATAGGTTTAATAGAGGCTATATTATTATTAGTATAAAAAGAATAAAACGTAATTTACGGATCCTATTATTAGTAAATTTATTCTAAATAAGAAAAAGTATAAATAACGTTTTATTTATATTTTATTTAAATTATATTAATATCCCGTTAAATAGTATTGATAGGGTAACTTGGGGTACTTCAAATACTGAACGTGTAAAAACAATAGTAGTATTAAAGCAGTAAGAAAAGAAGATGATGTAAGAAGGAGAGGGCGAGCCGAAGGCTACCCCTCCATGGGAATCCTTTATAGAAATCCCAAAATGGATTTAACGCAACGCGGCGCGGCGGCGGCTACTAGGCAATTACCGTCGGATTAGTCGGATAAGTATAGTACCCGGGTGCCTATACCCTTATTTAATTTAGTCGGTTTAAATAATATTATATATAATACTAGGGAATAAGGTATCCTATATTAAATCCCAGCGCCCGGAAGAAGAAACTATTATCCTTAATAGGAATAATATTATTACTTCTAATAGGGGGAATAACGACGACTTTAATCCCCCTTATCCTTCTTATTTACGAAGCGTATACGCCGGGAATTAATAATATAAATCTTACGAATCGTTTCCCTATATTCGTCGGGTTTATACTTTTAATAATCTTCTATTAATTCCTTTATATTATATAAATCCTCTATATTTTTCTATTAATTATATTCATATTTATATCCTTTCTATTTAATATAATAAAAGAATTCGCCGTTAATCTATTTATATATAACGATTTTATCGAATTTAT
This sequence comes from Sordaria brevicollis, assembly GCA_033439795.1. NCBI lineage: Eukaryota > Fungi > Ascomycota > Sordariomycetes > Sordariales > Sordariaceae > Sordaria > Sordaria brevicollis. The sequence continues at coordinate 39,532 of JAUTDP010000015.1, read as the reverse complement.
ATTATTTACCGAAGGCATCGTCGGAATCGCTTTAAAAATCTTCGATCGGTCCTAAAGGGGGAATAGTACGACCGAAAGGATCGGCTTCTTTAAGAATTGGAACTAAATAAGCGACGGAAATAACGGGGTGAATTTTTATAAACAGAGGCAATTTAAATTTAGAAACTAATTAGCCGACTTTTTGGATAATTTTAAAAAGATTGGAACGTTATTAAAAAACCTTCCGGGAAGGGCGTCCGGGTAAATAATACCCGTAATAAAATTTAAAAAAAATAGGGTTATTAATATTAAATTAAATTTAGCGGTATAAAGCGTTATATCGTTTTTTAGCGTTAGCGATAATAAAATTTATAATTAATTAAATATTTTAACGAATATAATCGCGCGTAATTAGATTATTTTAAAGAGTATAAGGTTAATTAGTATTATTAGTAAAAATATCGATAAGTCCGATTAATTTATAGCTAAAGAGGTATTCGTAAGGGGAAGCTTTTAGGGTTTCGATAAATACGCTATTAAAATTCTATTATAAAGAAGGGATTATAATTAATTAATTATATCCTAGGTTATATATAAATATATAAAAACGAATAGCAATTTCGATTATTTAATTTTTTCTCTTAGCGGCGCCGTTGCTTAATATATAATAAATAGTAATTATAAATAATTTAATACTTATTACTTTCTACATTCCCTTCTAATAATTAAATATAAATTTACGGTCGCGGTTTAAAATAATTCCGATAGGAAATCCTTAATTTATTAGTAATATTATTCGGATAGTAATAATACCCTATTTTTCGGCAGTATATATAATATATCCTAGGATAAAGAGGGTATACTTTGAAATTTTATTAATAATTAATATAAACGAGTCGAAAGTAGTATAATTAGGTATTTATTAAATTATATTTTCTACGGAAACTTTAAGGAATTTAATAATAAAATCGATAGAAATAATCTATATAGGGAATTACTCTTTAATTTTAATAAGTTGGTAATTACCAATTAGCGAATTCCAATTAATCTAATTAAATTAGTATATTAAATAATATTTAATATATTACTTTACTTACCGTATTTTATTCGGGAAATAAACGCTACGTAAATTGTAAAATATATAATCCTATTTAAAGTAATATTTTTCGTCGTAAATTGCGTTAAATATTTCTTTAATAAATTAATAAAGAATATAAAATACTTTAATTCCGTTTAATTATAAATTATAAATAAGGCTATTTTTTATAAAGAAGGGGTAATCGGGCTTTAAAAAGATTTTATTATTTTTAATAATTATTTTATATCTAATTAAGTAATTTATAATAAAGGCGAACTTTTTATCCTTCTTATATATAATAATATATTAATTACGTATTTCGTTATATATTTATACCTCGGAAAAAGTATATTAAATATTATTAAGAACGGCGATATTATTAGGGTTAAAATTATCGGGGATATCCTATTTAGTCCGGAATCGACTTAATATATCGAAGACGAAGTTAAATTTACTAGGGATATAATATACTTTAAATTTATATTGGGAGAAATATATAAATATATTAATAAAGCGGCGGTTTATATAATTTATTGAAGAAATACGTAGGGAAGTCTATTTAACGATATTTTTAGTAGTAAAATAATCGGTAAATATAATAATAAACTTTTTGTATATATAAAATTATATACGAAATTTCCTAATTATTTAAATTAAATATATAATTTCTAATTTAAAAAGATTGTATTATATTTCTACTTTAGTTAAGACTTTATTTAAAAATATAATAGGTATAATTTAATTAGCGGGGATAGGGCTTCCTTCGATCTAAGTAAATTCGGGCCGGAAGTAGAATAATATACCTCTAAAGCCGCGCTCTAAAGAACCGTCGATTTATAAAAAAATTTATTAAGAAGGGTTTAAATAGTAAAGAATTGTAGGATCTTCGTAAATAGCTTTCTAAATAGTTTTAAAGGATTCGATTTTTATTAGGTTAAGTTTAAAGAAAATTTTTATATAGTATACCGCTCGCCTAATTAATTTCCCGTTTTCGATTTTGCTCTACTCCTATCCGGATATTAATAATATAACCTTTTAGAATTAAAATAATTCGATAAATTAAACGTAGTAAAATATAAAATATTTAAAGAAATTAAAATTATTTATATATTATTCAAGCGCTTTAAAATTATTTAAGAAGGTTAGGTTTTTAAAAACCTTAATCCGATCTTTAATTATAAATATCTTAAAATTATCGACGTAGAAATTAAGAAATTCGACGCTAAAATAACCTAAATACGATTTCTTTAGAAATAGGATAATATTTTTCGACGTAAATAAAAAAAAAATAACGTTAAAATAATATATATATTTATTAATAATATTATTTACTATAACGATATTATTAATATAAACGCGGTAATAATTTTTATAATCCTTTAAAAATATATTTATAAACTTTTATATATATATTAGCGTATTTTTAAAGCCTATTTAAATTATAATCGGTTATTCGAAACTACGATATATAATAAGAGTAAAATAATCGTAACATTTCTACTATATTCCGAATTAATAAAAGAAGGCGATTATATCGATAATTATAATAATATATTTTCCGTGTATAAAAGCGATTATCTCTCCTTATAAAGGTAAAGGGTAATTATCGGGGATTATTAGGCTATTAAGAATATATAAATTAATAATTGGGCGACCTTTCGGTCCGGTATATATTTTACGCTATACGATAAAAATTAAATAGGTAAAAGGTATAGCGTACTTTACCTAATTTATTTTACTTTATTTATAAAAAGCGTTAAAAATTTCGTCGATAATTACTTAATTTTTCCTATTTAATAAATATAATTAGGCGGCGATTTTATAATTTTACTAACCTTCTACTAAGGGAACCTTTATTATATTTTCTTTTAATATATTAATTAATCCTCCTTCTTTCTATAATTCAAAGAATTATTTAATTAATTTTTTTAATGCAATAATAATTATTTTATTATTAATATAAATATAGATTCCTTCCGGAGTAATGATTTCGGGGGCCTATTCGTTTATACGGATATTTAAGGTTAATTATTTTTTTTTCTTTAAAACTTTAAACTACGTATCGTTAAATTAAATATATCCGCCTTCGGTAATTACTATTAATATAATATCGGGGGCGAAATTAAGGTCTACGTTAATTAGAATTATATATTCTTATATAACGATTTTAATAACGTTAATTACTAATAAGGAAGGATTATCTTCTATAATATTTAACGCTTTTACTACTATAATTATTTCGTAAATATCGATTTAAGATACTAAAAAGTAGCCGTCGGTATTATTTTTGGTAATAATACCGATTCGGTACTTTTATTAAAAGGTTATAAGGCTAAATAAAGAGTTTTTAACGAATACGACGCGTAGGGTGCGTATATCAATTATTATATTTGCGATAATTTTATAATTAAATATAAATAGGAAATTCTTATTTTTCGGAAGCGGTTTATAAAAAACGGGGATTATACGCTCCTCTCCTAATCGTAACGTAATTTTCTTCAAAAGGACAATTTTCTATACGTATAAGCCGGGGTTCTATAATATTTTAAAAAAAGTATTAAAATTATTTTAAGGGAAGAATATTTATATTAACCGGTAATCGATATAGGTTTAATGAAAGTAAAGGAATAAATTAATTAAAAATAAATTAAATTCGAATTTATTTATAATTTAATTTACTACGGTTATTTTTAATAAAGTTAATTATCTTTTAACGTTTTTACCCGGGAGGTAGAAAATAAATATAATTTATTCTATAAATTTAATTATTTTACTTCCTATTCTTTTAACTTTCGTAGAATATATTATCGAAATAGAATATTCTATTATCCGTAAGAAATTCTAATCGATAATAATTTTTTTAACGTTTAAATCGATATAAATTTCTATTTTTAAGGATTTAAAAATAATTTTGGCTAAAATTCGGAAATAAATAAAATTAAATAGTAATCCTTTATTAAATTTCTCCTTTTTATAAAATTACGCCTATTTAATTAGAAGGATATTAATATAATAAATTATATTTATCGAATTAAGTCCTTCGCAAATATTAAAGTATTTAAAGAATAGGTTTTTAAATTAAAAAACTTTTTTATATTAGCCGTATTTCCGGCGTTATAAATTTAACGGGGATATAATTTTAATATTAGGTTATTTAATATATTTATAACCTTTTACGTATTGACGTTTAATAATTATAGAATTAAAGACTTTAAAGTACTTAGAATAAATTAATTCGCTACCGTATATATAATAAACGTTTATTTTTAAATTAATAGCGTTATTAATATTAAAGTCGTTAATATAATTAATAATTTTATTATTAAAATTATTTTTCTTATCGCCGTTAATATTAAAAGTTATATAATTAACGTATTCTCTATTTTTATCCTTATCCTTATTTCTATCCTTATTATTATTTCTTTAGAAAATTTAATTATTATTATCGCAATTATTACTATAATCGTTCTTATAATTACTATTATAGTTATTCGAACGGTTGTAGTCGTTACTACGGTTACGGTTCTAATTACCGTTCGAAGTAGAAGCGGAGGCGGCTTCGGTAGTAATTAAAGATTTATTAAAATACGAGCCGGGTTTAATATACGGGTATTTATTTCGGGTATAAGATATTAGGACGGTATAAATATTTTCGATAATAGTTAAATAATAACGTAATTTATTAATAGTGGGGGGGCCGGGGACGATAATTTTAATATTAGGATTTATTATTAACTAAATTTGGACTATTATTTTATATTAATTATTATTATAAATAGAGAGAATTCTTATAGCGTAAATTTAACGAAATTTCTTTATAATAAAGAGAGTGAGGGCGTTCTTATTTTTAATAATATATTTTAGAAGGAGACGTCCTTTATTAAATTTATACGTAATTATAATTAAATTAGGGCGGAAGCGTTCGATTAAAGCGGATATTAATTTATAAATATCGTTATAAAATTTAATACGCTCCTTAAAGGTAATTTAATTATATTATTATAATTTTATAGCGTTTTAGAATATTAAAGGCTATAAATAGGTAAATTACTTAATATTAATATTATAAATTTTTTTATCTTTAAGGAAAGTTATAATAATATTATAAAATATAGCGGGATTTATATAAATAGCGTCTTTACCGTTATTAATTATATTTAAATTATTAGGGTCTTTAAAATAGGGGTTGAAAACGCTAATCTCGTTTTTTTTAATTTTTTTAGGTTTAAAGTTTAAAGCGGAATCGGAATCGGAATCGGAATTTAAAGAGCTATTATTTTTAATATACTTCTTAAACTTTAATTTAAATTTAACTTTACAGAATTTATAATAAATTATATAGTTAAAATAGTCGTCCGAATTAGAATTTAACGAATTTAAAGAATTATATTTATAATCTTTAATCCGACGGTAATACGTCTTATAATTTTTATAATATTTTTTATAATCGGATTCGCTATTAGATTTATTACGCTTTTTATAGGAAGTAGCGTAATTATTACAATATTTTTTATAATCGGATTCGTTATTAAATTCGTAATATTTGCGGGAATTAATACGATTTTTATAATATTTTTTATAATCGGGTTCGTTACCGGATTTATTATATTTCTTATAAGAATTAATTCGATTCTTACAATATTTTTTATAATCGGATTCGTTATCGGATTCGGTAATACGCTTATTTTTCTTATAAATATCGGTTTAATACGTAATTTCGTAATCGTTATTAAAATAATCGAATTCGATATAAATATATTTTAATTTATTACAAATATTAATTTAATATTTAAATTCGTTAAATTCGAGGGCGATTAGCGTTTCGGTTTTATTAATAGGAATATTAGAATATTATTCTTTATATTTATTAATTCCTATAAATTACTTACCCCAGCGAACGTTAATATAATATTTATAACGTTTATTACGATTATTATTAATTAAGGAATTATTATTATTATTATCGTTTTCGGGAGCGGCGGCAACGTTATATAGTTTATTAGGGGGATTATTTTTAAATCTATTAATATTAATTTTAACGTTATTAGAATTATTAACGTTAATAAACGGTATAGGACGGGAATATTTAAAGATATTACGTATTTTAATAAAATATTATTATTAAATTTTTATATTATTAATAATAATTTAAGCGAATATATTTTCGCACTAAACGAATTTATTTTTACGCTTATCGAATTTAATTTCGCAATTTTTAATAATTATAAAAAAATTAAAGATAATTTACTCCTTATTATTTATAAGTTTAATATTAAATAATTTAGTAAGGATTTTCTTATTAAATTTATCGAAAATATTATTACGAATATGGGGTAGTAGGGTATTAAATTATTTAATACGCAGTTTAATTTTAAAGTAATTAAACGGGCCGGGGGAATTATTATTAAAGTTAATAAAATTAGCCGAACGGTTAAAAGAAGGTTAATCGCGAATAATTATATTAATAAAAGCGTTATTTAAAGAGGTAAAGAAATTACCGGGTATAGCGTCATTTTTTTCGAAAATAGGTTTATATAACGCTAAATAAAATATAATTTCTTCGTAATTCTTAAATATAATACCGCGAATTTTATTAAATTTAATATAAATTCCTTAAAATTCTTTATCGATTTCGATAAATACCTTTATATTCTTATCGTTATATTCTTTATCTTCCCTATTTTTCTTAGCAAAATAATCATTTATATACTTACCGATAATAATAATATTATATTCAACGATTTTACCCTATTTATATATATTAACCTCGATTTTATTAATATAAGATTAAATTTTTTTATACGTAATTCGCTTCGGAATTATATTATTATCGCTATCCTCGTTATTATAATTAAAAATAATTAAATCGTAGGTATTACGTACGGGAAAACGCTTTAAGGGCGATATTTTAATAATTAATAAATTAAGGGGTTTAAATAATTAAAATAAAAGAAACTTAATTAATTTATCGGTTTTAAATATTTAAAAAGTAATAAACGGTATAATAAATAACGTAGTAGAAAATTAGGAAATAAAGTGGAAAAAATATTAAAAAGGGTTACGGAATAGAGAGAAAATATTCGCTATAATTAAAAAGAGGTTATTAACGAAATTACCGTTATTACTTTTATTAATACTATATTTAATTATATTAATTATTAAAGGGGCGGATAATTTACGTAAGGAATAGTGTAAAACTATTTATAATTAAAGGGGGTTTTTACTAAATATAATAAAGCTTTCCGTTAATATAAATTATTTTCGATTAAATTTATAAAAAAAAGGGTAAAAAATAATAGGAAAATAAAGGAATAATTATAAATCGGAATATTAAATTCACCGTATACTTATCTTTCGATTAATAACCGAAATATTTTCGAAGGAATTAATTAAATTATTTTATAACGAACCGGGTTATATTACCCTTCGTATCGAAGGATTTTATAAAAATTATTCGGATCGGGGTAATAAAGTATTAAAATATTATTATCAATACAAACCGACGCGAATATAATAGTATAGAGGAAGCGTAGATTAAAAAAAGAATTCTTAATATTTATTTTACGATTAGTAATTTACGAATTCGAGAAGAGCGGATTTTACTATACTATTTTGCAACGCATAGAATAAGTGAATTTTATTTTGGGAGGTAAAGATTATAATCGCGGGGTCGATATTTTGCGATATAGGGTTTAAACGATCGCTATAAGTTTAAAAGAATTTACTAAAGGAATTAATCGCAATTTAGTAAAAAATACGATTAAGAAATAGTATAATTATTACTATTATAATTATAATTATTATATAATAGGGTAATTTAGGGTATTTTAAATACTAAATATATAAAAATAATAGTAGTATTAAAATAGTAAGAAAAGAAGATAATGTAAGAAAGAGAGGGCGAGCCGAAGGCTACTCCTCTATAGGAATCCTTTATGGAAATCCCAAAGTGGATTTGACGCGACGCGGCGCGGCGGCGGCTGCCAGGCAGTTGCCGTCGGACCGGTCGGATAGGTATAGCACCCGGGTGCCTATGCCCCTATTCAATTCAATCGGTTCAAGTAATATTACATGTGATACTAGGGAACAAGGTGTCCTATATTAAGTATTTAAGAAAAAGGTAAGCTCGGAATAATATAATTATATTATAAAAGAAGTATTCGATATATAGGATATATAATATATTAGTAATAATGCGTAATACCCTTTTATAATTCCGAGTAAAAATAATTCTAATTACGATAATAATGGAAATTACAAGGAAAATAAGGATTTTTATATAGAATTTCCCGGGGTACTTTTATTTAAAATTAATATAAAAGGAGTATAGGAGGATAAAAAATTTAACAATATAAATAATAATAGCGACGACGATGATAATAATTTATTAGATATTTTTTATTAGATTCGTAGGGCGTTTTATAAATTTAAATTACTTTTTTATATTATAGGAAGCTCTCCGGTATTAATACCCTTTAAAAAGCGGTTTAGAAATAGGGACGACGATATTACTATTAATTTTATTCGGTTTTTTAATATATAGAATTCTTTTAATTTACTTTTTAGTAGGAAATAAATAAGGCTTTTTATTAATATTATTAGGATTTATTTAATTTCGTATTTAAATTACTTTATAGGTTTTATAAGAAAATTCGTTCGAAATTCTTGAATTAAATTAATATATTAAAAGAGGGGGCGGAAATACCGTTTATATTATATAAACGTAATAGGAAGGGTAAGGAGAGAATTATATTTCCTTTACTTTTATTTATATTAGTTTAATTAAATAATATTTATAGGTAAATTAATATAAACGAAGTTCGGAATATTATTAAAAAGATTATTAATAATTGGTTAAAGATTATTAAATAATAAATTATTAAATTGATTAATATATTTTAAAAAATTATTATTTATTTTTTATTATTTATTTCGTAAATAATTTTTAGGAATATTAAAACGCTTTTAGAATCTTTAATTTATAAGACGGATATATTTTCGGATTTTAGAATATAAAAAATAGATATATTATCCGCCTTTAAGAATTAAAATTTCGATATAGCTTTAACTTTTGGAATTTAATATTATAACTTATCCGGGAATTCCGATTTTTTTCGGTTTAAACCGATATCCCTTTTTCGAAATTATATTTAATTTTTACCGGCGATATAGAATATATCGCTTAATAAAATAAATACGGAAGGTATATAATAATATTCGGAGGGTATTAATAGGGTATTAGTAAAATTTTATTAAAATTTTAATAAGAGGTAAATAAAATCGACGTAAGGGTTTAAAAAATAAAAGGATAATAATTAATATATATTAAATAATATAAGGATTTAAAGAAAATATAGGAGATTATTTAATATAGGATAAATATTTTTAGAATATAAATAAAAAGGAATTATATTTTTATAATTATCGTTATTTCTCAGTGGCCGTTCTATTTTTATTATAATTACGAACCTTTTATTTCTTATTTATTATCTTTCCCCTATTAAAACTAATTTATTCCTTTAATTATTAAAATTAAAATTTAATTACCGAATAATTTTTAATAAGGAAATTTTTCGTCGGAGGGTAATTATTACGATAAAATTATTTATACCGAAAATACCTTTCGGTTTTTTAAATACCGGTTATTTTTTTTATTTACTATTATTAAAATTTTGTTTATTAATTATAAATTTTAAAAGAAGGGAAACGAAGAATTTACTATATTATAATAAAATAATAACGGACCAATTAAATTGGTATACGGCTCTTCGAATTAAATTTCGTCTTCGTAATTATTAATAAGTAGTGGAGAATTTAATAAAGATAAATTATTTAATAATTTTTTTAATTTATTATCTCCTTTATTTCGTTAAAGTATATTAATTATTAATATTATTAAAATATTTTAATTAATTATAATAGGAATAAGATAAGTAGGAGATTATTCGTTTATTTGTTAATTACGGCTAAAAATTATATTATTTCTAACGGAAGGTAAACGACGAATTTCCTTAAGTAATAATAAAAAGGAGGAATTATAATTAATAAGGTTAATATTATATTAAGTACAAAATTATTTAAATATTTATTAATATTAAATAAGAGTTTATAAAGATATAAATAAAATATATTTTATTAAATTAATAATAATTATTTTATATATTATTTAATTCGGTTCGGTAATCCGGTTTAATAATTATATTTCCGAAAAAGATATTAGAAAAGTTACTTTTTAGAAATTTATTCTTAAATTTAAATTCGATATTTAATCGCTTTTAATTTTAGGAATTAAAATTCGGACTAAATTACCGGGCTACGGTATTTAAGTCCGGGACTTATATATATTTATATTAATACGTATTCGTATTATTCGGGAAATAATATTAAATATAAAAATATATAGTAATTTTATTATTAGAAGGATAATATATAAAGGAAGGATTTATTTTTGAATACGTAGAATTAAATGTAATATTAGTAAAGAGAATTATTAAAGGTTATTTTTCCGGCTATTTATAATTAATACGCTTTTATTATTCGGTAATTTTAGAATTTATTAAAATTATTTGAGGAAAATAATTGAAATAATTTAGAATTTCTTAATAATTAAAGAATAGGAGAAAAAGAAACGAAATATACGTTTACTTTTCGAAATTATTAAATTATTCGGTTTTTTATTATAAAGTGAAGTAATTAAATAATTTTAATTATAGAAAGTTTTTAAATAATATCGAAATTAACGTATATTAGTAAATTTTTTATTAACGTTATATATAATAATTATCGCTCTTTAAAAATTTGGAAAACGGTAATATATTTTATTATATAGGATAGTAATTATATTATTCTAATTATATTAAAAAGGTTTTAATTAATATTAATTAAGAATTTATTAAAAATTAAATAAGGTTGTATTTACTATGACGTTTTACGTTAAGTAGTACGAAGGGCGGCGATTACCTATAATATAAATTTTATAATTCGGTTAAATTTAAATTAATAAATAATATAAATGAAATATAGTGTAAAATGAATGTATTAATATAATTGGTAAATATTTAATAAAATATCGTAAAATTTATTATATAAAGGAAAAAAACGAAAAATTAAGAAAGAAAATGGAAAAAGATTGGGAATATAAATAATAAGATAAGAAAAGCGTATATTTAACCGTTCCTTAACCGTTCTGTCATAGGCATTGCCTGCTCCTGTATAGAGGTGGTCGTACTGTATGCACCAGCTGATGATAGCTATTTACGTATAGTATTAGGATTGATAAATAGAACGCGACTATAATTACAACGACCGTAACTAACCGTACCTATAGTACCCTAGTACTTTAGTCCCGGCGTTACCTAGATTTATATACGTGATTAGGGCTACGTATTAACTATATTATAATCGTATAAAATAATTGTAACGTATAGGATTATTTCCTATTCCTCGTATAATAATAAATATCGTACCTTATTATTTATTCGTGCCCCGTAATACTTTATTATATTTAATTTCGCGTTAATGCGTAATAAGTAATTTCGGATAAATTAAATATAATAAGAGTTATTATAGGATTTCGATTTTTTTGATATTATCCCTAGCGAATTAGTATAATCGTTAATAATATTTAAAGGATTTTAGCATTATCCGGTAGAAAAAATATTTAGAATTTAATAAGTAGTTAAAGTCCTTTAGGGTATAATTATCGTACGAATATAATATAATAAAAGTTATTTTATTTTAATTATTCTTAATTCGAATAAGGTTTTACTTAATTAATAATTATATTAGACGAAAATTAAATTAATTTCGCTTAAATCTTTCTAATTTTGCTAGTAAATTATTTAATCCTTTAGAAAATTTATAACGATAATAGTATTAATTTTATTATTTCGCCCAACTTCGTAATGTAAATTCGCGGCTATAAAAAAGTAAAGAAACTTCTTTATTATTTTAATAAGAAATTCGGTAATAAAGAGAAATAAATTAATAATATTATAAATTAAAAGGAGGAATTTATTTAAAAGAAATAATAGGAATTCGACGATTTTATTAAGAAAATTAGTAATTTCGTTTAAAAGAAGTAAAACGAATTCGACGACTTTATTAAAAGGGTTAATGAATTTACCGACGAAATTAAAAATACTATTAAAAAATTCGAATAGTATATTATGGCCTTCTAAGAAATTAAGAAGGAATTTATTAATTAAATAAATATTTTATAGAAGTAATATAATATAATTATTAAGGATAATATTATATTATAGAATAATAAAATAAAGATATAGAACGATTTTATATAGGTTAAAAAGTCTTTTAACGACGAAATAGCGGTTAAAAAGTTCGATTATAATAAATTATTAGAATTTTTACATTTTACTAATAACGGTACTAAGAATAATTATATTAATTTATAGGATACGCTAAACGAAGTTTAAATTTAGAAAATTTTAGCCAAATTTAACGAGGAGGATTTCAAAATAATTAATTAAATTATTGAGAACCTCTATCTGCACGGGGTAAAAACTCTATTTGCACGGGGAAAAAAATCACTAAGTTCAAGGCCGTTTTTCACAATTATAATTAATTCATTATTTCACAAAAAGTACATCGGATTTTTTGCCATTTTTTACTCTTCCTACTACTTATTTTTTTTGATTCGTAACTAGCCGGAAAGTTAGCCAAACTTTAGTCTAAAGTTTAGGGGAAAAAGAAAGATATTAAAAAATAAAATAATGAAAATAGAGGGTAATTTGGCACTTTCTTATTCTTAAGAGGGGGAAGTTGGCTGTAGTACCAAAAAATCCGCAAAATTCTACGAAAAATCCCAATGCCGTTTTTATGCCAAGAAACGGCCTGGGCGTTGAGTTATCCTCAAAAAACAAAAAATGTTCCCCGTGTAAATAGAGTTTTTACCCCGTGCAAATAGCGTTTCTCAAATTATTACCTCCTTCGAAGAATAGGTCCGTTTTATTTAGGAGGATTTCGATAATATTTTAAAATTATATTTTAAATATAAAGCTTTAATTAAAAATATAGAGGATAAGGGTAAAAGTAATTATAAAAGATAGAATAAAGGTATTGAAAATTTTTCCGGCGGAGTAGGTAGCGGTCTTAGTAATAGTAACTTCGGAAGAATTTTCGGTATAAAAACCGGTTTTAATTCCGGTATTATAGGCGGCGGTCCCGGCGATAATAGTTTTAGAGGAGGTAATATAAAAACCGGCTTTAATTCTAATATAGAAGGCGGTAGTCTTTAAAATAGAAAATTAGGTATAAAAAGTAGAGGAATAGGCGGTAGGCCCCCTTTTAATTTTAATAATCCTTTTATTAACGGATTTATTAATAAATTCTTCGGCGGAAAAGGACCCGGAAGTCTTAATAATCTTAGCGGTCTTAATAGACCCGGCAATAACCTTTTTAAAAGTAATAATTCGGGCGGACTTAATAGCCCGTTTAACGGCGGCCCTTCTAGCGGCTTTAGTAATCCTAATAATTTTAATAGCCCTAATAACCCTAATAACCCTAGCGGATTTAAAAGCAATCCTTATAGCGGTAGTCCTTTAATAATTTATTATTATAAAGACTTTATTAAGGACCCCCTTACGTTTATAAACGAAGAAATCGATATTATAAAGCGCTATAACGAATTCTCTATTTAAATTACGGCTATCCGTACCCGTTAAATAATAAATATATATAATTTCCTTAATAAAATCTTTAAATTATTTTATACTATATTTTATTTAAATAGAGAAGTTAAAATTAACGTTAGCGAATATTAAAAAACGATTTTTAATAACCCTTAATATTTAGTTATTTAGGAATAATCCATTAATAATAAATTTTTTAAATATTTTAATAATTATTATTATTAGGGAAATATCGTAGCTATAACCGAAGTTAATTTATAAAAATTTAAATAGAAGGGTAAATATATTAATTACGACGATTTTAAATCCTAATTCATTTTATTAGCTAATTACTATAATTATAATAAAGTTACCTGTATTCGTTTACTCTATAGTAAAATTTTTAAAATTATAGCCGATTCAATTAATTATTAACCTATAATTCCAGCCCGCGATAATTAGAAAGGATAGTCCGACCTATATAAAAATATCTTTAGAATTTAAAATAAATTTACTTTAATCCGCGGAACCGGCTTATTATTTATTAACGGCGGTAGCGGAGGAAATAATAATTCGAATAATAATAATAAGAAAGACCTTAATATTATAAATTTAGACCGTATTAAATTTATTATAATTTATAAAGATATTTTATAAATTTATTATAATAAAGGTAATTATATAAATTATAATAAGGGTAAATATATAATTAAGGATTGCTGTAGTACTATTAATTATAGTAGTAAAGGCTAGCAGCTAATTCGTAAAAATTTCGATATTATTAAAAAGAATAATAAAAATAAAATTAATAACCGTACTATAAATAATACCGCTAACCCGGCTCCGGCCTAGGCCCTGGCCGTTCTTCTAGCTACCCCGGCCGTTATAACCCCCCTTATTAACCCCGTTTAATAAAAAAATAGCGAACCTTAAATTTAAATTGTAATTAAAGGTATTTAGGGATATTAAAGAAAAAGGAAGTATTAGAGAATTGGAAATTTAATATTTAAGTTTTAAATAATTAGAAGGAAGAATAATTATTAAAATTCGGTAATTTAGAATTTTATAAGAAGTAAAATACAATTTTCTTATTTATTTATCTTTAGTATTTATAGCGTAATAATAAAGTAGAATATATATTTCTAATCGATTCCGGCTACTCCGGGAAAGTTTTTATAAATCGAACGTTTATTCAAAAAGCCTATTTAAAATATAAAAAATTTAATAAATTAAAGCTTTTATATTTAATTAATAAGGATTTTAAAGAATAAATCGACGAATACGTTAAAATTATTATAAGGATCGGTAATTATAATAAAATTATTAATTTTTTCCTAATAAATTTAGCGGAGGATTACCCGGTTATTTTAGGATAATTATAATTATAATAGTATAATTTTAATATCGATTAGGTTATTAATATTATAATTTGGAATTAATTTTATTTATTTATTTATATTATATAATATTATTTAACTAAGGCCAGCTTTCTTAGAATACGTAAGGATGATTTCCGCTTTCCCGAAGTATATAAGGAGGATAATTTATACGACCTCTTTTCCGACGAAGAATTTGAGGACGAATTTAAAGAAGAAGAGGATTTATTTAATTAAGCGGCGAACGTAACGGTAGCGCTAAGAGGGAATTAGGGCGCTATAATAGAGGTATTAATAATATTAGTATACGTATTATTATTTTAAAAACCCTTCGGGCTAATAAAAAAATTAATTTTAAATATTTATAAAGCCTAAATATAAATAATCGGCGGTAAACGTATTTAAATAATAAAAAGATTAGAATAGCTAAGGCGTATAATATAGTAATTTTTTAAACCGTTTATAAATATAGTAGTATTAAACTTTAAAGATATTAAATTCGTTAATATTAGAATTTTTATATTTAATATAAAAATAAAGGGTATAAGAATTAATATAATTATTTAAATTACCTTTAAAGAGTATTAAAAGGTAAAGAAAATATTAATTACTTTTTTAATGTTATTAAAGAATACTTAGCGGGAGATTTTATAAGGAAAAGGCGAATTATATAAATAATTCTTTTAAAACGAAAAGGTCTACGAATTTATCGATTTCTATAAAATAGACGTTATAGGAAAAGTACCTAACTTAAATTATATTTTATAGTTAGGAGAAGTAGTTTGAGAATTTATTAATAGAATTTATAAATTGGGTATCGCCGAAGAATTAGAAGAAAAGCCGAAGGAAGAATAAAAATTGGAGGAATATAAACCTATACTTTTAATAAATATCGATCGTATTTGCGGTATTACGGACGAAGATATTATTAAGTTTATAGAAAAATCTACGCAATTTAAATATACGCCCGAATAAATTAAGGAACGTTTTTCTAACGAATATAAAAATTTATTTTATATAATAGATTTTAAATAAATAAATATTATTCTAAAATATCGGTCCTATAATTATAAGATCGAATTGAAGTTAAGAGTAAATTTATTATTATATTCCCGAATACGGCTAATATTATTTTAAAAAATAAAAATTATTAAATAATAATTGGATAATAATTTAGTAAAGGGTTTTATTAAACTATTAACTTTAGACGTAGCGTTTCCGGTCTTATTAATAAGAAAATTAGGTAAAGGCGTTAGAATCTACGTTAATTACTACGGTATTAACGAAATTTTACTAAAAAATAAATACCCGTTATTATTAATTAGGGAGATATTTAATATTATTTATAAAGTAAAGTAATTTACGAAGGTCGATATTATTATAACCTTTAATAAATTAAAAATAATGGAAGGGTACGAATAATTAACGGTATTTATTACCCGTTTTAGTTTATACGAATTATTAATATATTTATTTAAATTATTTAAAATATTAGCGTCGTTTTAAAACTTTATTAATAATATCCTATATAATATTTTAAATATTTATATAATGGCGTACTTCGATAATATTTTAATCTTTTTAAAGATATACGAAGAATACGTTTTATATATTAAGGAAGTATTATAACGGTTAATCGACGTTAGACTTTAAATCGATATTAATAAATATAAATTCTATACTTAAAGAATTAAATATTTAGGCTTAATTATTATACTGGGAGGTATTAAAATAAATTAGGAAAAGGTTAATACTATTATTAAATAGGAGGTATTTATTAAAAAAGGTAATTATAACGCTTTTTAAATTTTATAAACTTCTACCGAAGGTTTATTAATAGGTTTTTAAAGATAGAGAAGCCTTTATATAATTTAATTAATAAAAATATCGAATAGAATTAAACCGAAGAATATAACGCGGCGTTCGAAGTATTAAAAAAGGTATTTACGACCGTACTAATTTTTAAAATTTATAATTAGGAGAAATTAATAATAATTGAAGTTAATATATTAAATTGGGCGGTAGGAGGTACCCTCTCTTAAATATACGACGGCGTTCTATATTCGGTAGTATATTTTTTAGTAAAGTACTCCCTAATTGAATATAATTATAATATTTATAATAAAGAGCTATTCGCCGTTATTAAGGCTTTAGAGGAATAGAAGTTAGAATTAAAAGGATTTATATAATTATTCGAAATTATTATAGATTATAAGAATTTAAAAACGTTTAGTATAATAAAGAAGTTAATATTGCGATATATAAAATAATTAGAATTCTTATTAAAGTTTAATTTTATAATTAAATATTATTTTAATTTAACGAATATAAGATTAGATGCGTTGAGTAGGAAGCTAAAAGATATATTACGAGAGGCGACCGATAATAGATTTAAAGTAAGGGAAAAGCCGTTAATTAATCCCTTATATTTTAATAAAAAATTATTCGCTTAGGAAAATAGCCTTATAAATATAAATGGGGAGGGTTTTATAATAAACGTTATAATAAAAGACGGCTCTTTACTAGTAATTTATAAATTCGAGGATATTATAGAGGAGGATAACGAAGAAGGCTTAGGAATTTATATAAATAATTTAATCGATTAGGTATACGTTAATTCCCCCTTTATAGTAAATATTCGAATAGTAATTCGTTTAAATATTCGTTAGCTAAAGTATTTTAAAAAGAAGTTTAAGATTCCGTTTATAAAGTATAGGCTAATTAATAATAGAATAATATTTTATAATAAATTAATTATATTATTTAACGACGAAAAAATTTAATTCGAATTTATTTATCGGATTTATGATTTAATATAAGGAAAGTACCCGGGTAGGGATAAAATAATAGTATTAATATATTAGTATTAATAATTAGGAATAACGAACGTTATAAATTAGTATTATAGGAGTTATATCCTATATTATAAGATTAAAGTTATTAAAATATTAATTAGCGGCTTTCTAAAATTATTACTTATTTCCTACGCGCTATAAAGGGATATTTTTATCGATTATATTATACCTTTACTTAAATTAAAACGGGTAAGAAGAAGCGTAAAGTATTAATACGTTCTAATAGTAATCGATAAATTAATAAAAATATAGTATTTTATTCTATATAAAAGCTTTATAATAAAAGAATTAAGCGAGAAATTTATTAATAAAATTTATACTTTTTATAGCCTATTAAATATAATTATTTTGGATAGAGGCGTCTAATTTATATTAACCTTCTAATTATATTTTTTATAAAGATTAAGCGTAAAATTGAAATTAATTATTCTATATTATAAAGAAATTAATAATTAAACCGAACGGATTAATACGGAAATAGAATAATATTTTAAAATATTCGTTAATTGGGTATAAAATAATTGGGTAAATTAATTACCTTTAGCCGAATTTTTAAGTAATAATTTTAAATTTATTACGATTAATATTACTCTTTTCTTCGCTAATTATAGTTTTTACCTTCGGATAAATATCGAGTTATTATTATTTATATTATTAAACGTTATAAATATATGGAAAAAATAGATCTTTAGCGCGAATTAATTAATTTTAAGGTTTAAGGAAGTATAAAATTTCGTTAAAACCTCGTCCTTTTAAACTTAGGAGAAATACGAAGTAATAATTAATATTTATTATAATAATATTCCTAAATATAAGGTGGGGGATGAGGTAATATTCGATATATTTAATTACGCAATTAGCCAATTATATAATAAATTCGCCCTACGTTTTAAAGGCCCTTTTCGTATTATAAAGGTTAGTTTATATATAATCGAATTAGCTTTGTTTAAGAATATAAAGGTTATATATATTATTAACGTTTTTAGGGTAAAATTTTACGTTTTAGGGCTATTAGGTTAAATAGAATTAATATTAGATATTAAAATTAATAAAAGTATAGAGGTTATTAGAATAGATAATTTTGAGGAAGACCGTCGTTGGAAGTTCGACGAATTATTAAATTATAAGAAGTAAGGAGGGGAGTAGAAGTATTTAGTAAAATAGAGTTATTATCCCCCCAATTAATAATCCGCATTTAATTTTAACGGGTACTACGAATTAATTTAATAATTTTATAAAAAATACCTAGAATTGGATTTGCTTTACCCGTTATTAAGAAAGGGGTATAAGAAATAGTTAAAAATAGGTATTTTTCCGGACGGTATTAATAATAATAAAAATATAATAATACTATTATTAATGCTAATATTAATTATATTAGCCGCCGATAACCGATAAATACGACGTAGCGTTAAATTAAATAATATTTAAATAAAAGATAAAAAGATAGATAAAAATAGTAAAAAAAAAAAAAAGGAGGTTCCTCCGTTTTAATTGCATGCCCCGCCCGAATCCTTTATACTTCGAACCTTTCGGCGAAATATCGTTAAGAAATAGGAGATAGTACGATATTTATTATAGCGTATATCCCCTTACCCTCGTTTATTACCCTTAATACCTTTAGCCCTTTATTTATAATATTTTAATATTATAATTAATAGAAATAACGAAAATAATTATTAGAATAGTACGGATAGGAATCGAATACGGGTTTCTATAATTTATATTATTAATAGTAATTTATTCGTTAATAAATTACTATATTATAAGCGTCTTTATAATACCCTTTTCGGGGCTAGTAATAAATAAAGAGAGAGTAAGGGTTTATAAAAAGAGGATAATAAGCGTTTAAAATAATATTTAGGTTATTATAAGTAAAGAGAGGTTTGAAGGAAAGGGTTAAATTTAATAGAAGTTTAGTAAAAGGTTAATTTTTAAGGAAGAGTTTTAGTATATAGTAAATTCCCGCTTAGGGATTTACTTTGGTAATAATTAATTAAAAGATAGATAAATATTTAGGAATGGAATTTTTAAACGGGGAGTTTTATTTTAGAGGGGGGTAGTATTATAGGTATTATTTACTCCTATATAAAAGTGGTCGTATTGTATATATTAATTGATAATAGTTATTTACGTATAATATTGGAATTAATAGATAGAATACAATTATGGTCGCGACGATTGTAATTGACTGTGCCTATAGTACCCTAGTATTTTAGTCCCGGCGTTATTTAGACTTATATACGTAATTAGGGCTACGTATTGGCTATATCGTAATTATATAAAATAATCGCGGCGTATAAAATTATTTCCTATTCTTCGTACAATAATAAATATCGTACCTTACTACTTGCTCGTGCCCCGTAATACGTTCTTTAACCGTTCTCTAACCCTTTCCTAACCCTTTTTTAACCCTTTTCTAACCCTTTTTTAAATCTTTTTTAACCCTTTATAATCTAATTTTAATTTTTATTTAAATTTCTATAAATTTATTATTATTTATTAATTATATATAAATTTTATTATTTTATTTATTATTTATATTATATTCTTAAATTATATTTTAGGTTTTTAAATAATTTTATTTATAAAACATATTTATTTAAATTAATTTTTAATAAATATATAATATTTTTATATAAATTTTAAATAAATAAGTTTTTTGATATAGAACTTTCTTTTATTTTATTATAATTTTTATATTAATATTTGTTTTTATTATATTTAGTAAAAAAAAATTATAGAATAATAATGAAATAATTATATATATTTATTTATTATATTATTATTATTTTATAAAATGTATATAAAGTTTTGAAATTTATTATAAATTATATATAAATTAAATTAATTATTTTATTAATAAATATAATATATCGATCAATATTAAATATTTTTTAAATTATTTCTATTTAAAAAGTATTTATACTTCGTAATAATAATTTTTTTTAATATTTTTCCAGATTTTCATAATTATATATATTTATATAAAATAACGTAACTAGAATTTATATAGAAATATTTAATTATTTATAAATTTATTTATAAATTATATTTATTATTATATTATAAATTTATTTAAATTGGATTTTTCTTTACTTTATATAATAGATTATAAGAAGGAATAAGTGTAATATTCGAATTATTAATAATATTTTATTTTAATTTTTAATTTCTTTGGATAAAAGACCTTTCTTAGATTTTATTAAAGTATATTAAAGGTCTAATTAAGATCTTTTAAGAAAATTGGAATTTTTTTAAAAAGATTTTTTTTTTTACGAAAATGCGAAGTATAATTTAGATAAAAGAAAAATTTCTAAATTAAAATACATTTTTATAAAAATTGATTTAGGAATTTGAATTTTGGAAATTATTATATATTTATTTCGAATTATAATTCTTAAAATTGAAGAAAAGGTTATTTAGAGCTTTATAACCTTTAAAAAACTTAAAAAAAAGGTTTTAAAAATATATTACTAGGCTTTTACTAATTTCGAAATTAAATTGTCTAAAATATTATATAAAGTATTATAAATTTATTATCCCAATTTTCTTTTATATAAATTAGATTTTATTAATTAATTTTAGATTTTTTAACTTTTTTTCTTTATTATCCTCTTTATTATCTCCCTCCTTCGGTTTATAAGGAATAATATTATTATAACGTAGAGGGAAGCTTTCCTTTTTATAAAGGTAATTAATATAAATAGTAAATTTATTCTTACTTTTATTAATAATACGTTTTACTTTATTCTTCTTTTAAATAACGTTATTTATATAAATATCCCTACTTATAAAATAAATAATACCCAAAATTTAATTAAAGGTATATTAAAAGAAAGCCGAGATATTATATTCTATAAAATCTTTATTACTACGGTTATAATAAAGATCTTGAAAATTGTATACGATATTTAAATTTATTAATTAATAAAAAGTTATTAAGTATTTAATTTTGAATTATTTACGTTTTTTATTTTTATAAATTTCGTAGAATTTATTATCGGTAATTAAAGGGTCGAAAATAAATTCCTAATTAGCGTTAATCTTTAAGAAATCGTAGTATAACTTTTTATAATTATTTAAAAGGGGATTATTAAAATCCTTTTTTAAAGGTTATTTATATTTTTTCTCGGATATTATAACGTCGAGGATTAAGTCGATTATAACGTTAATTTTAATTTAAATACGTTTAATAATAGCGGTTATAGCGGTTTAAATAATAATAGATTATATAATTATTAACGTATTAATTAAAGGTTGGTTAAAAGTTATTAAAATTTTAATAAAATTTTAATTAGGATATTTTTATTTTTAATTTAATTTGCAATAATTATTTCGATATATTTTAATTAACGTTCTCATTTTTTTTTCGCTAAAAATAAAATTCCCGCTTTAATAAAAGCGAAAGAATTAATATAATTAGCGTAAAAATTAGCGCTATATATAAAGAAGTAATTATAGTGGGCGTATTATTTTAATAAAATAAATATTAATTCGAAGTTATTATACGTTTGAAAAGCCTTTAAAAACCTTTTTTAAAGGTTTTTTTAATTTTTTATAAACTTTTTATAAATTTTTTATAAATTTTTTGCAAACTTTTCGAGAATATTTACCCGTAATTTTAATAATTTTTAATTAATTAGAGCGATTATTAAAGTTTAAAATTATTTTACTATTTTTATCCTTAATAATAAATATAATTTAATAATAAACGGCGTAATAATTTCTTAAAGCGTTATACTTTTTAAAGGGATTTTAGTAGTAATAAAATTGACCCGGGGAAACCGGGTAGCGATAAAAGATCTTTCCGTAAATAATTTCGGCGGTTAATATTAATTTACCCTGAAATGGAGAAGAAAAACAACCCCAAACAACTATTACTACTACAACAACTGGGAAAGGAGCTATATTAAAAACTTTTAATAAGATTAAAAGAGTAGAGAGAGGAGCAGATTTATAGGGGAGAAAGGAATAATTTAATAGTAGGAATATTTTTTTCGATTTAATTGTATTTTTTCTTTTACCTATTATAGAAATAGGGTTAAGAAGTCTTAAAGATTTAATTAAGGAGTTAATTTTTACTAAATTAAAGAAGATTTTTATTTTAAAGATTGAATAAAGTTTAATTATTATTTTAACAAAAGTTGCCTAACCTTCTTTCTTTTCTTTTTAATTACCCTTCTTTCCTTTTATTCCTTTAGAGCTTTCCTTCTTTCTATATAAAAGTCCGAAATTTATTCTATAATTTTCTTTCTTAATTTATTTAATATATTATTATTATATTTCTTTTAAATTAATTTATTATAATGTATTTTTGTCTTGTACTTCTTTTCTCAAATTATAATTAGGGAAAATCCCTAGAAGAATTCCTCTAGAATGAAAAATTACGAAAAATTTTCGAAAAAATTCGGAAAAAATCTACTATTTAACTATATACCCTTATACTTATTTATCCGCCCTATTTTAAACTTCCCTTTAAATTTGCTTATTAATCCTATAAAATTAAATTTATTAATAATTATTTTAATTTTTCCTAACCGATTTTTTCTTTTTTTACCTTTTTAATTTCTTAAACTCTCTCTCCCTTCTCTTTCTCTCTCTCTAAACTAATTTACACTTTATTTTCTATTTACTTTCTTCTTAACTAATCTTTTTTTTATTTTAGGTTATTAATATAATAATATATCCTATATTTTAAATACAATTTGTAAATATAATATATTAGGATAATATTAGAATATATTTAGTATTGAAAATTATATTATTAAATTTTCGAAATTTATTAGTAAACGGGAGTTAATTATTTACGCTAAATTTATTAAGTAAAATAAAATTATTAATTATAATAATTTCTCTTCCCTTATAATTATTAATATTAATTACTAATATTTATTATTCTTTTATATATTTCCTCTTCGCTTTAGGAATTAGCGGTAATAATTATTTCTTTTTAATAGGAGACGTTAGAATATTATTGCGATCTCTTCTTAATTATATATTAATAATTATTAAAGAAATATTATTAATAAAATTATTATCGGGTAGGGTATTTTTAATTTTAGGGAGGGATTAAATAATAGGTTTTTATTTAGGAGGATAAGGAAAATAAAAGAGATTAGTAAATTCTTATACTAATTAATACCTAATTATTTTAATAGGGCGATATTTATTTAGATAATTTCTCTAATATATTAAATTCGTAAAGAATTTGGGCTAGGGATTAAAGTTTTCTTCTCCGCTTTTCTTCTTTACAATTATATAAATTAACTATTTCTAATTTTTCGAAAGTAAATTCTTTTTTATTTACTATATTAAAAGGGTATTGTATATTATTTTTATTTATTACCGAATTATAGTATTTTTAAATTATTTTATATTAAGGATTTAATTATATTTTTATTAATATTTGCTTTATTCCTAAAATTCAATTATTATAGACTTTTAAAGTGATTTATTAATAGGTTTACTTCGACGCTTTATTTCGATAAAAAAAATTCGGGCTATTTTTAAGATTTAAAGGTTATAAATCTAGGTTCTTTATTATATTAGGAATATTATATTAAATTACTTTTAATTATTGGAAATATTAGGGATTCGATCTCCTATTAGTATTAGAAAAATATAGTTCTTAATTGCGAATACTTTATAAATTTTTATAATTTTCTATTCGCGTTATTAATTATAGAAATTATTATAAAGAAATTAAAACGTTTTTCTTTAATTAAAAATTATAAAAATAAAATAATTATTAATTATAATAGGAAAATATTAATATTGGATTAATTTCAAATTATTTCGAATATTAATATTTTTAATATAAAATTTACTACGTTTAATAATAGTAGTTAAATTTATTAAAGTATAAATTTAATCGCTATATTTTCGTAATATTTAATATAAATTAGTATAAATTATTTCTCTTTCCTATTAATTTTCAATATTCGCTAAGTACTATATATTAATTAATTTTAATATTATTATATTTTAGGATATAATCGGGGTTAATTACTTATTAAGCTATCCTAAAACGGGAAGAATAGTTATATAGCGGAGTATAATTTTGGCTATTTATTCATCGTTATTAAACTTTTTAATAATTAAATAAGTTAAATTCTTATTAAGGATAATATTTTATTACCGGTTAATTCTAAGGTATTTCTAATTTTAAGGCTTATTACGATAAATTAAATCATTTTTAGTACGAAGGGGATAAATTTTTCTAATAATTATATTACCGAATTAGGGCTAAATTTTATTCTCTTAATTTTAGCGCCGAATAATTTTAAAAACTATAAAAAGGTAATTATTCGGTATTTTTATAATAAAGATCGGGGGTAAATTATTATAATTAAAATTGGAAGAATTTATATTAATTAATATTTTAATTAATAATAAAATTCTAAAGGATAGAAGGTTTAATATAGAAGGGTTTTTAATAGGTAATAATAATATAAATTTATAAAAAAGCTTATTAATATATAAAAGGAAGAAAAAGAAGGAAAAGAAGGGTTATAAATAAAGGGTTTTTATACCTATTTTGTAAATTATTTATAAGGTTGAAAAATCGTAAATTCTTTTTTTTCTCTTAATTTCCTTTTATAAATTACTTATAATATTCTAAATTTACTCCTTTTAATCTCTATTTATCCTATTTATATTTAAAGTTTTAAATAATAAAATAAATAAATTTTATTTAATTTCCCTTAGTATAATTTCTTAGCCTTTTGGTATAATTAAAAATTTTAATCCGTAATCGAATTTTAGAATTAAAATACTTTTCCCATTATTTTTAGTAAAAAAGTACTTTAAAACGGCGTTTATAACCCTTTTTTATAATTAATTAAAATTTTAAAACTTTACGAAATTATTTTAAATAAACGGATATTATTTTTCTTATCCGGTTTAAAGGTTTTTCGTAATTATAAGGTATATAATATAAATAATTTTAAAAAAATAATTTCTATTAGCTTTTTCCTTCGAGGATTATTTATTAAAAAGGTATAAAAAAAGTATATTTTTATTTATAACTATTCTTCGTTTTTCCTCCTAATAACCTTCTCCTTTTAAATATAATAAAGTATTAATAATAATAATAAAAGTAAAACTACTAAATAAAAATTCTTTATAATAAATTAATATAATATTTTTTTCCAATTTTAACGCCGGTTTCTTTCCCTCTATAAATAACCCTTTATTTCGCCTCCTTTAGAGGGAAATCCTTATTAAAGAACCTATTATATTTAATTAATTTAATTTAAATATTAATACCTTTATTTTATTTATTAAAAAATATATCGCTATTATTAATTGCAATTCTCTTCGGTTATACTTTGGCCTTAATATTTTGGAAATAATACGTTAAATTAATTTTCGTTTTAATAATAAAAAATAGATCCTCTTTAAAATTTATATTAATTTTCTATATCGATTTTGACTTCTTCTTAATACCCTTTAAAATATTATTTAAAATAATTACTTTCGGCTATTTAATATTATTATAAATATTTATTTAATCGATAAATTTATTATTATTAATTAATTATATATAAAATAGTATATTAATAATAACGAATTGCTAATAATTATAATTATATCTTTTAATTTACTTATTATATATCGATTAACTTTAGAACGGATATTCAATTCGTTTTATAACCTATTTAATCGCTATATCTTTATTGAGAAAAAAGGAGTTTGGCCGTAGGGTTATTATTTTATTTATATAAAAGTAAAAAAAGAACGGATTTTTAGGCTAATAATTTAATTATTTAATAACGAATAAATATTCTTTTATTTTCTATTAATATCCTTCTATTAATTATTATCCTTTTTTCTAAAAATAGGATTATTTATTCGTATTGCGTTAATTAATTCCGAAAAACGTATATATCGGTATATATTATTAATTAGTAATAGGAATATATTCCTATTTAAGCTCCTTTCGTCGGTTATAAATTTTTGGGTAGGGATATTAAGGGGGGATTTATAGTAATTATATTTAATATAATAAGACGGCTTTAAATTATTCGGTATTTATTAAATTTTTAAGTAATTTTAAATTTATTAAGAAGTATCCGATCGAAGGTTTTAATCCCGAATTTATTAAAATCTTAAAGTCCGATTAAATTAAATATTTTACTTAGAGCCGTAATATTAATTACGCCCGTTTAATATTAATCGATAATATTCCTCCTTATTATTAGGTTATTAGTAAAGAACCCGTCCCCATTAATTATAAATAGTAATTAGAATATATACGTTAGGAATCCGAAACCTTAGGGTTAAAAGGAAAAAGTATTATAATCCGCGGTAATTACGATGTATTTAAACGGTTATTAATAGTAATAAAAATTAATAATAAAAATAAAGATAAAGAAATAATCGATATTAATAATGACGATTTGAATTCCTTTAGCGAGGAATTTATTACCGGCGAAAATAATAATAGCGAAAACGAGGGTAATAATAAAGAAAATAAAGAAAATAAAAAAGATAAAGAAAATAACGAAAATAATAATAAGGATAACGAAAACGATAAGGAGGAGGATAATAAAAATAATAAGGAAGATTCTAATTAAGAGCGTAAAATTTTAATTAATTTCGAAGGTTTTTCTAATAATAAATAGGGGTTTTATTAAAGATTATTATTAATACTTATACTATAGAAAAATAAATTTATATTTTACGGTTTTTTAAAACTTCCTATATTCTTATTTATATAGGTATTAATTTCCGAAAAAAAAATCGTAAAAAATTTAATTAGGTAAAGGGGGTTAATAGGGTTTTTAGGGGTATAAATAGAGGGAATAAAGAAGATAGATATAAAGTATAAAATTCTATATATTATATATACTTCCTTTCGAAATTAATAAAAATTCCTACGAATTAATTTCGTATAAAAATAAAATAATAACGAATAATAGTAAAAAGTAACGAAGTAAATATTAAAGAATATATTTATTTTAATTTCAGAGGTTGGTTTAAATTTAAATTTGGGCGCGATATTAATTTCGTCTTTAATTCGGGTTTTAATTCCGATTCTAATTCGATTTCGTCTTTATTAAAATAATATTAAGGGCCTTCGGGTTTAATAAATTCTAATTCGATAATAAATTTTTAATTTTGTTCGCATTCTTTTTTAATATTTTAACGGGTTTAAATTTACTTTACTTTTGATTTTCGCGCTTATTCTTATATAGAAAGTAGATATTTATTAATTTAAACTTCTTTAAGGACTTATAAATTATTAATAGTATTAAAATTATCGAATTCTTTATATTCTTTATTAGGATTAAAGAGTATACTATTTCGGTAAATAAACTTTTTAATATTTTTAAAAGAAATTAACCTTTTAAAACGAATTTTATTTAATTGGGCGTAATAATAAGTATTTCTATTAATAATATTAACGACTTTATAAAGACCTTTCTATTTATAATTTAATTTTTTAGTAATATTTATATTAATTCTCCGAATATTATTGTAAATAAGGATAAGATTTCTAATATTAATAATAGCGTTTTTCGGTCTTATTTTATAGAAATTAACGGAATCTCTTTACGCGGTAATTTTCCTCCTAATATTAGTAACCTTTTCGGCCGCTTATTAAAAATAGTATTTAATATTATAATATATTTAAACGACAGCGGCGATTAATTTATTTATTGTATATTTCTCTAAATATTTTTCCTATTCGATTTGTTACAGGATTATACCTATACTATACCCGGTATACGCACTAACCACCTATATAAGTGCCTAAATCCCCAACGACCATTCCCGACTATAGTACGTATACTATAGTTCGATATAATTTAGATCTAGTCACCTATAGTTACGTACAATATTACGTAGGTGCGTACGGACTAGGGTATAAACTCGCGCCCATATATCCAATCTTCCGTATACATTTCTCCCTTCCCTTCCTTCGTATAATAATATATATTTTATTATATATTTAATAATATTAACGCTATCCCTTAATAATTTATTATATTTTCTTTAACGCTACGCGTATAATTTTCGAAGAAGATTAATCGTTAATTATATTAATTAATATTAAAATTCGTTTCTTTAGCGGTTAACGTTCTAGCGATGGTCCTACGGT
Source organism: Sordaria brevicollis (assembly GCA_033439795.1). Taxonomy (NCBI): domain Eukaryota; kingdom Fungi; phylum Ascomycota; class Sordariomycetes; order Sordariales; family Sordariaceae; genus Sordaria; species Sordaria brevicollis. The sequence goes on along the minus strand of JAUTDP010000015.1, from coordinate 10,505 downwards.
TAATTCGAATTAAATAATTATTAAAACGAGTATTACTATTACGGTCGTTCGTATTCTCTTTTCCCTTATACTTATTAAAATATATTAATTTAAACGATTAATATTTAATCCAATCTCCGTTATAATTATTAATACTTTTATTATAATTATTACGCTTTCCGAAATTGGAAATATCGACCTTCGTAATATCGAATTTTAGGACCAATTTACCGACGTTATTTACGCGCTTAATAATAATTTTATTACTATCCTGGTCTTTATTATTTAAACTTTTAATTTAAATAATTATTTTATATTCCTAATTGTTATTTACGCGTTTATCCGCTTTATATAATCTAACGTTATTTCTATTACTACCGAACTTTAAAATACTAAAAAGGATTTTTAATAATCCGAAAACGAAAATAACCAATTGCGCTAAAATTTTAATTAATTCCGTATTTTAATCTAAAATAAGGATTAGACTAATATAATTTTTAATATTAATTTCGTAATTTTTAAAATTAATTATACCCTTTAATTTTTAAACGTTACCGCTAAATAATAAGCCTAATATAACGCCTATAAATAGGTTTTTACTAATACCGCTTCTTAATATAACGATATTATTAATAACTTTTAAATTCGTTTAATTACCCTTTAATAAAGTTTATTTAACGCTTAAAAGCGTTATTCTAATTTCAAAATTAATTCCCAAAATGCAATTAAATATAAAATAATTAAATATTAAAAAATAATTAATAACCTTCGCTAACGTCTATTTAAATTTACCGACCCCGCGTCTATACCCTTACCCGACGATAATAATAATAATAATTCTAATTCTAATAATTCTAAATCCGAATTTAATAATATAATTATTAACGACCTAATTGGAAATAATAATAGTAATAATTATAAATCGGTATTGCGTATCGTCGTTTCCCCTATTTTCGATAATATTAATAAAGTTCTTAAAAAAGTTACCAAATTTTATTAATAGCGTATTAATATTTTATTCATTTTTAAAAATAAGTTTTCCGTTTTTAAAACCGAAGATGCTAAATTTTCCTTAATTTCCTACTCCTTTTGCAATAAGCTTTAAAAAGTAATTAAGCCTGAATTTATTAAGATTTTATTTAATAAATTAGCTAAATAATTTACCGCCTTCGATTTATTTAAATAAAAAATTAATAAATATAATAATATCGATATTATAATTTAAATTCGTTATAAATTTAAAGACTTAAAAATAAGTAAAATAAAATAATTTAATTTCGAAGATAAATTCGTTATTATTATCGAACGTTATTAATTTAATAATAATATAAAAATCTATTACTTCCGTTAACGTTTAACCGAACGCCTTTATAACGTTATCGCCCTATAATACCCCTAGCCCAAAAATAATAAATTTAACGAATAATTCGAAATAACCCGCAACTTCGCTAAATAATTCGAATAAAAGGATTAATATAATAAAATCGCTAACCCTTATCATAAATTTAATATTAATAACCCCGCTACCGGTTCCAATTCTATTTTTAATAATACGAACGGTTCCGCTCCCGAATTTACTATTAACGAAGGCGGTATTACTATAAATTTCGACTCTATATCCGCCTCCGACGTTTAAATCTCCTATATAATTAATAATAACGTATTTTAATATCGTATAAAGACCGATATTTATACCCATTATAATTATAAAAGTTATTTTTCTGTTAAATATAAAGGTCGTATTTAATTTAAAAAGGAGGTACCCGAACGCAAATTACGTAAAGAGAGAGAAAAGGAGAAGAAAGAGAAGAAGGATAAAAAAAAAAAGGAGAAAAATAATAATAATAATAGTAATTAATAATAACGTCCCGCCTAAAATTAATATAAATACGGTTAATATAATTATTATAATATTAATACTATAGGTATTCCTATTCCTAATATTCCGGCTCTTAATTATTTTATATTATAATAGTAGCCTATTTATTACCTTACCCCTATATACCCTTATAATTTCGTAAACCCGGTTATAAATAATAAAAACGGTTTTATTAACGGTTAGGGAAATATATAACCTCCCGCTTAAATTGCAATTAAAGGCCAACGTTTATTAAATATAAGTAAAGAGGAGGATAATTAAAGAATATCCTTATAATTAAATTTGAAATTATTAAAATTAATAAATCTTCTATAAATAACCGTTATAAATACCCCAATTTATTAAATCTTTCTATCTACTTATTTTATAAATTATATAAAATATATTATACCGTATTCGTTAATAATGGTTATACCGCCCTAAAGTTTATTAACCGTCGTTTCGTTTTATATAATAATCTCCCAATTTTTAAACTCCAATTCCCTAAACTCCTATATTTCGCTAATAATTAAACGAAGGGGAGTATTATATATTTTAATCGTTTAATTATAAATATTGGCGTATATTACGAATTTATCGATCTTTTTATTTACGATTTTATAAAGGATAATCCTATTATTTTCGGATATCCGTAATTAATTTATTACGCCCTTAATATCGATTAATTTAACGATTGCTTTATTTTCGGCTCTGCTTACGAATAATATAATTATTTTCCCCTAAAAGTATTCCGCTATTTATATTACGTATTATTATTATATAAATATAATATCGATACGCTTTTAATTATTATTCTTAACGGTATACCCTTTATTATTATTCTTAGGAATTCTCTTAAAATGTAATTAATATATTAAAAACCTTTTATTTTAAACGTCCTTAATAAAAGAGAGCCGGATACCTCCGTTTTACCGTCGGAAGCCGTTCGCCGGATCTCTATTTTTATAATCGTTAAACGCGCCGCTTATTAACGTTTTAATAAATTTAAATAGAAGGTTATTAATAAAATAAATATAGTCCTTATTAGTAAAATTATTAACGGTTAAATTCTTATATTAATAATTATAATACGTTACTACCCCCCTCCCCTATTACGTATAATCCCTATATTGTATTGCTTAATTGGAAGAATACGTATTTCTTTCCCTAATTATTAAACGCCGGTCCGCTTTTACTATATTTTTAAAAGACCCTTTGATTTAATTAATATTAAAGAATTCCTAATAATTATATTTAATTAATTCGCTAAAAAATACAAATTTTAAATTATCCGTATAATAAAAGCGAATATAATAAAAAATATCTAATATATAACGGACGAAGATAAAATAACGGAAGAAAAAGGCGCCCTAACCCCGAATATAATTAGTAATAACCTTACGGTTAATATAATTAAAGATATTATAAATAGTAAAATAATTTATTATAAAAAGTTTTTTAATAGTAATTATTATATTTAAATTGATATACTTTATAATATCGGAAGTAAGGAAGTTATTAAAGTAATTAAAATCTCTACTTTAATTATACTTATAAACGATATTTCCGATTTCTAAACTTATAAAGAGACTATTAACCGTTACTTTATTACTAATAGTATTAATATTAGTAAAATTACGTCTAAAAATATTACCAAATTCTATAAAAAGGTAAATAAACCCCTAAAAACCGATGTTTAAATTTAATAAAAATTACCTCGGTAATATTAATAATAGATAAATAATTTCCGCTAAGAAAGTATTAATATATTACCCTCCAACCGGTCTTACGATTTTAAATTCGAATTTAAATTTAACGCTATATTATTTACTTCCTATAATTATATTTTTAGTTTAAAAGAATTTAACGTTATTAAAAAATAAATCGATAATAATTTAAAAAAGAAATTTATCCGGTTATCGCAATTAAAAGCCTCCGCTCCTATATTCTTAATTAAAAAACTAAGAAAAAGAGTTTATATTTATATTGATTATTAAAATATTAATAATATTACCCTTAAATCCCGTTACCTATTCTTATTTATTAAAAAAATATTCGACGCTATTTATTACGCTAAAATTTTTATTAAATTAAATATTATTACTACTTTCAACCGGGTCCGTATTAAAAAAGGTTATAAATAATTAACCGTATTTATAATAAAATTTAAATTATTCGAATCCCTAATTATACCTTTTAGCCTCTAAAGCGCCCCTAGCGCCTTTTAAAATTATATTAACGATATTTTATATAATATTCTTAACGTTTATACGACTGCCTATTTTAATAATATTTTTATATATTCTAATAACGAAAAGGATTACGAATAATACGTTAACGACGTCTTTAAACGCCTAATTAAAATTAATTTAAACGTAAATATCGATAAATATAAATTTTATACGAAACGTACGAAATACCTCGGCCTAATTATTATATTAAATAGTATTAAAATAAATCTAAATAAAATTAAAACCGTACTCAATTAAACGCTACTTTAATCCAAAAAATCGCTCTAATAATTCCTCGGCTTCGTAAACTTCTATTAACGTTTTATTAAAATATTCTCGATAATAATATCCCTATTATATAAATTAATAAAAAAAAACGTACTATAATTATAATCCGATTACTATTAATCCGCTTTTAATATATTAAAAAAGGCCTTCGTAATTAAACCCGTATTAAAAATTTATAATTAAATTAAAAAAACTATAATCGAAATAAATATATTTAATTAAATAATAAAGGGTATATTTTTATAATATAGTAACGACGGAATATTATACTTAATCGCTTACTTTTTAATAAAATATATAACCTAAAAGTATAATTATAACGTTTATAATAAAAAACTCTTAATTATTATTAAAGCGTTAAAAGAATAATAACCCGAATTTAAAAGAGTATAATAATTATTTAATATCCTAACGGACTATAAAAATTTAAAAACCTTTATAATTAATAAATAATTTATATAATAATATATATATTAATTATAATTTTTATTACATTTCAATTTTTAAATTTAATATACCCTAAAATCGAAAAATTTACGCCCTAATACCCTTAATAAAAAGCTTAACGACATCCCCGTAGGTATTAAAAATAAACGCTTCGCCGCTTATTAACGTACCCTTCTCTAATCCTTATAATTCGTAAATAATTACTTCGACGAAGAAAACCCAACTTCTTATTACTCCCTCTCCCTAATAAACGACTATAAAAATAAATCGATCGATAATATCATTTTAAATAATTACGAAAATTCTATATTCCTTTAGGAAATAATCTCCGCCCTAAACGACTTGAATAACCGTAATTAACTAATTTCAATTTATAAAATCCTCTATAAAACTTTTAATGAATATTAAATCACCCTTAATAATATTATTAAATAACGTAACTATATAATAATCGACCCTTATAATAAAGAATTCTAATTCCAATTAATTAATCGCTAATATAATTCGCTTAACGCAAACTACCTTAATTATAACGCTATTTATAAACTCCTATCCCGAAAATTCTATTAAAAGGGTATAGTTAATAACGTATATATATTTTATAAAATTTACTTACTTTATATAAAGATTAAATTCTTTAAACGTAATTCTATTAGCCTCTTTAAAACCCTACCTATCGTACTAATTCCCTAAATCTATATTTCTATTAATTATATTACTCTACTCCTTAATAATTTCTATTTTAATTAAGAATTTAAATATATTTATATTATCGTTAACCGGCTAATAAAAATACAATATTTTATACTAATAATTATATTATTAATAAAAGAATTAATTAAATATTTTATTAATTACGTTTATTATTTTTATAACCTTCTAAATTCTATCCTTTCGGATAAAAGTATTTAATTCGTATTATAATTTTAATCCTCCTTATATTAGCGCCTAAATATTAAACGTACTTTAACCTCCGCTTTCCAACCTTAAACGAACGCCCAAACCGAACGTATTAACGTAGAAATAAAATAATACCTCCGATTATATATTAATTAAATATAAACCGATTAGGTTAAATAATTTCCCTTTATAAAATTCGTTAATAATAACGTAATATCTTCGTTAATAAATTTATTACCTTTCTTCGCCAATTATAATTATTACCCCCGTATAAATACCGAACTTTATAACCCTTTACCGTTAATATTATTACCTATATAATTAAAAAAATATTATAAAGTTAATAAATTCGCCGACCGCTTCTATAAAATTTGGAATTTTGTAATTTAATAGATTAAATATAATTAAAACCAATACGAAAAGAACGCTAATAAAAAGTAAATCGATTTAATAAAATATAAAGAAGGGGATACTATCCTACTTAATACGTTTAACCTAATTAATAATTACCTATATATTAAATTCTCCCTTCGCTAGGAAGGATTATTTAAAGTCTTAAAAGCGGACTTATATACTATTAAATTATAATTACCTAATAATATAAAATATTCGCCAATTTTCTATATTTCGATAATTTAATATTAAACCGGCTAAAATCTCCCTAACTAAATCGTCGATTCTAATATCCATACTAACGAAAGTAAAATTATAATTCGTACCAACAATTACGAAGAATATATTAAATAAGAATTTAATAAATTACTAAATATTAAATAAAAAAGAAAAAACCGTTATTAATATTACCTAATTAAATAGAAGGGCGATTATAACCCTATTTAAAAAAAGGTTAATAACGTTATTAATTATAAAATATATTTTTAGGAATTTTATTACAATTACCCCAATAAATTAATATTACCTTATATTAAAGAATTTCTCGACCGCTTCGAATAAAAAGGAAAATACCCGATAACGAACCCCGTTATTTACAACGAATAACCCGACGTTAATACCGAACCCCGCGCTTTACGCTACCGCTCCGCCTACTTAATATAATAATTCACTATTTTTAAAACGGAATTATTACTAACCGAAAAGGAAGTAGAAGAAGGATTTATAGAGGCAATAATAAAGATTATACGATTTTTAATAAATAAATAATTTAAAATATAATTAATATTATAATTAGAAATATTTAATAAATTAATAAAGGATTCTAAATTATAATTATATATATATATAAATTTTTTCAATTTTACGAACTTCTTTTAAAGGGGGATAATATTATAGGATTATACCTATACTATACCCGGTATACGCATTAATTACCTATATAGGTACCCAAATCCCTAACGACTATTCCCGATTATAGTACGTATACTATAATTCGATATAATCTAAATCTAATTACTTATAATTACGTATAGTATTACGTAGGTGCGTACGGACTAGGGTATAGGCTCGCGCTTATATATCCAGTCCTCCGTATACACTTCTCCCTTCCCTTCCTTCGTACAACAATATATATTTCATTATATACCTAACAGTGCTAACGCTATCCTTTAATACGATTAGCCTCTAAAATAAATAATCGAATTTAATAGGAGTAATAGGATTATAATTATAGGCTAATTAAAAGGGAGTAAATCCGTAATTATTACGAATAATAATACAATTAATAAAAAGGATATAAGGGAGTAAATCCTTCTATCCTTTGTTAATTCCTTTTATTAATTTAATTAGTACTATAATAATTATTAAATACCCTTATTTATTAACTCTATTAATTCGGTAATTATAAAGTACTATTCGTATTAATAAGATTTGGAAGTTATTAAGTACTTCGGTAAATTCTCTTTAAAATTCGGAACTATTATCGATAAAAATATTAAAAGGATATCCCTAATATAAAAATACTTCCCGGAAGAAAATAATAATATATTTCGACGTTAATATTGGAAGAATTTTTACTTCTATATAATTCGTTAAATTATTTCTAATTTTAATTAATACTTATCGTTTTCCCTTTCCGCCTAATAAATATTAAACGTTTAAAGTCTACCGGCTAAAAAGTTAAAAAATTAGAAATAATTATTTATATTTATCTTTATAACGTTTAGAAGCGTATATTTAATAAATAATATAATTACGGATTATATTTTCGATTTAAATATATATCCTATATTAATAATAGTATTTAATAATCCGTCTATAAATTCCTTCCCTTCTTCGATAGCCGGCTTCATTATAATAACGTTATATAATTAGCTTTTATTATATCTTATTATTAATTAAAAAACGAGGGTAAATACGCTTATAAATTATTTGTAATTAAAGCTTTTAATAGTAAATAAAATACTTAAAGGCGTTTTTTTTAAAGGTTTACCGTATAATAAATATTTTATTATATTATACGGGAATAGGGAATAAGAATAAATAACGAACTATATTTTCCGAATAATTAAAATATTCGTCGAATAAAATCCGCTCCCCTTTTATATATTTTTCGGTAAAAAGATAATAAATTTAAGCGTCGATAAAATCGTTAATATTTTCCTTAAAATATTTCTCTTTTAAATTACTTTTTTTAAGAGGTTTCCGGGAAAAGCCGTTAACTACGGTATTTTTAATTCCAAGGATATATTTTATATTAAAATCGAAGTATTTTATTTAAATAATCTATTATATAAAAAGGGTATTAGGAATATCGCTTATTACGCTATTAAATTAATAAATAAAGACTTAAATATTTATTTTAATAATAAAATACGTACCGAAAAATTAATATTTTAATCGTTTAAGAATATAAAATAAATTACGAAACTTTCGTTTAGTAATATTATAACGAATTTCGACCGGTAACTAAATATTATTTTTAAATTTATAAGGATATCGCTTTTTATTAAGGCTAAATTATTTAATAACCGTTCCTTATCCTTTAATATAAATATTAATAATAAAATAGATAATTATTTCGCTATTATTATAAATGAAGGTTATAAAGATTAGAATAATAATAACTTTATATTAAAAATATTCTATAGTAAATTATTAATTTTCTATTTATATTAATTTAACTCCCTTCTTTATAATAACGTATAACGGAATAACGATAATTCTAAAATTTTTAATCTAAATCCGGTAATAATTAACGATATTTAGAAAAATTCGAAGTTCTTTAAGCTCTTTTCCTCGGGGTTTGGCTTTTTTAATAATATAATAAATTTATTCGCGAATCTTTCTAATTTTAATTTTATTTAGAGATTTACCTTCAAGACTATAAATATAACCGATTAAAATTACTTTTTATTTATACTATTAGGATTTAATTACAATAATTATTCCGCTAATAAATTTAACGTTTAGTAATATTCTATCGATATTAATAAAATATTCGTAAATAAAATATTAAACTCCTTTATTATTAATTAATTCGTTATTATACCGGCTTTTTAGGCCTTTAATATAAATATCGTTAAAATAAGGCTAATATATTTTAGGGATTAAATCGTAAAGGATTTTAATTATTACCTTTATAAATTAAACGATTAAATTAATTCCTCTTTAGGGTAATATTATTATATAGAGTAAATTAAAAAGTATTAAAAATATTATTAAATTCCGATTTTCTTTATTAAATTGAATTTTATTATATTTTAAGAATAAATTTAATAAAGAAAAAATCTCGTACCTAATAAAATCTTCGCTAAAAAATTCGTACCCTAAGAGTATATTAATATTACGGATAATTATTTTATTAATCTTCTAAACGTTATTAATTAATTGGAATTTTCTATCCTTTTTCTAAATAAAAAATTAATTATTCTAATAAAAAGTATAGCTCTTTTTTAGAATTCCGCATTAAATACGTTCCTTAAGTAAATTATAAACTTTTCTATATAAAATTTATAGAATAGGAATTACTTTCGTTTATTAAATTAAATAGGTAACCGTTTTAATCTTCTATTTTTCTATTATATTTTTATAAATGAGACTATATTTAAAAAATTCCCAAATAAAGGCCTTTTTACAATTAAAAAATATATAAATAAAAAGTTCGATTTCAATTTCGTTAAATAATTCATTCTTCTCTAAAATTTATTAAAATGTTTTAAACGTTAATCGGAAACCTTTAATTAATTCCGTAAATTGTAGAATAATATATTTATCTTATTTAAATAGAAAATTATTTAATTATTCTTAAATTTTATATTAGACTTCTTCGAATATCCGTTTCTTCTAATTAAGGTTATTACCGGGTTTAAAATTATCCGAAAGCGTATTATCGATTAATTTTATTTTTTAAACGATTTTTTTATATAAGGTATTAATTTAAATAAATAGAAAAAAGCCTCGTAGCGACGTAGAAGAAAATAAATTAACAAAGGATAGAATATCTTTTATCTTTTTAAATTTCGGGACCTTCTTCCCTTAATCTTTAGCGTTTTTAATTATTAATCTTCGTAATTCCCGAAAAAAATTTCTACGGATCTTTTTCTTTATTCGGTCTTATATTATTCTACCTTCTAATTATTATTTTGCTAATAATTAATTCTCCGGAAGATTATTTATATTCTTCTTCTAATATTTTAAATTAATTTCTCTAATTAATCGAAAGTAATTAAATAATACCTCTTCGTTATACTTTTTATTATATAATAAAACGATAATAATATCCGTAGTTTCCTCTTTTAAAGAAAAATAATTTTTATTATCTTTATTAATTTTAATACTTTTTATAAATCTTTTATTATTTTCCTCTAAATTTATTTTAATAAATTTATAAAAAAGCGTTTTTTATT